>WOVY01011973.1:32500-642500 GCA_013436015.1 Rhipicephalus annulatus
CGATTGATCCGTATACGAGAGAAACCACTTGTGAGTTACCGTTTAGCCTACTTTGCCATGCAGTCGCATGCCTGTTCAGTCTTCGCATGTCAGTCACGCGCAATCCACTGATGTCACTTGGTTTTTGTGCGTTTTAGACTGCGCAGGTAAAGATAACAGCTTGTAGCCTGTGTAGCCGAAAAGCTAGAAATCCGAACAGGCTGAACGCTCAGTGCTAACATTAGTCACGTGTTTTGTACATAAACGAGTGGCGAGGTCGGGACAGTGCGTGTAGGAAAGGTAGTGAAGGGGACGAAGAAACCACTCTCACTTGTCTTTGAAGCAGGAGTGGTTTTAGAGAACGGATAATCTTGGATAATCTTAAGCACTTCATTGTGTGCGCACCTTAATGAAGTGTACTGCATATATGCGGTTCATCATTTTAACGTGTCTTATCTGCCTAGTATACAGGCCATAGCGTTCTTATCAGGTCTTCCCATGTATAAATTACGCCTCCGATTCCGCCATGAGCTTGTCTTGAATAAGTGTTTATGCCCTTACTGAATGACTGAAGTGGCAATAGCTAAAGGCTCTTGTAAGTGCATGGTTCATGGTAGCTTCTTTTTTGTTTTTTTGTTCTTTTCTGATGTAAAAAATGCGTCATCGAGGCGTTTATTACAGAGATCGGGATGTTAGATAAAGTCAATGCGTGTGAACCTATCGATGGTGGGGCGTTACCCCGTCGCTGCAGATGCTCCATATGCGCACGCTTCAAGACAAAAGCGCTGGGTGGCGTTACGCGAGTAAAGACGCCCCGGCTTCTCGGCGCCGGTGTTTTACCTGACACCGTTCGCCGTTGTTTCTCGCGCGCGGGCCACGCCCTTTCTGTCGTCATTACACGCAGTGGGGCGCGTGCTAATGGCCGCCTTCTGCTCTCCCGGCTCGCTGGTTGACCGGTCGTTTGTAGAACTCTGAGCAAAGCACCGTGTGTGTGTGCATAGCGCCGTGTGTGTGTGCATCTCTCATTGTGTGTGTCCTTGTCGTGGTGCGCTATAACAGTGAAAATGAAGAACAAGCAGCCACTTTGTTTTGGGTCCCCTTCGTCGTGTCCGGGTGCCTTTGCCTTGTTGTTTCTCTCTCTCTCTCTTGCATTGCACCACGTCTCGTGCCGTGTAACGACGAGATTGACACGTTGACAGCACAGCGTGTTTCAAGTTCGCATAGCAACGAGGAAGTATACAGCGTTAAAACGTCATGCTTCTGAAATTTTCCCATTTCACACGGTCAAAAAAAATTATCATCTGAACCACTCTGACGTATCTACTAACATGCAAGAAGTATGAATTATACAAAAAATCTATAACATAGCAAGGAAGCAAGGCGCGCGAGATCTATAGAAGTTCACAACGAGTTCGCAGCGAGTATTACACACACACACACATGAACTCTTTCGCATGCACACTCGCTCACTTACTCACTCACGCAGAGAGAGAGAAAGACAGACAGTCGAAACTAGAGATGAAGAAAACAGTGTTAACGACTTGGGCACATGCGGGACCACTAAGTCGTTTCCATCGAAACTAAAAAGATAAAAACGAGTTCGCAGAGACTGACGCCTTGTGTCTTTTTTCTTCCGTCATCCCTATACGCCTGTGCGGAAGCTCGGTAGCATCACCTGCCACAGTGCTCTAAGACGTGAGAACTGAACGCTGCAAAAAATGGAATGACGCAAATGAGCCTCTGTACGCCATTCGACCTCTCACTTCTTATTTTCTTCTCTGAACGGTTTACGTTGTTGCCGTTCGCGCACAGGCTGTTTTCGCCGCGCTGGGTCGCCGTTTTCGAGAAAGCCGCAGGATGAGCATTTTACTTTTCGATTTTCACCTCCTCCCTAATGCACGCTCCGACGTTGAGCAGTCGGTTTCTTATGATAGCTCCCTGGTTCGGTGTAATCCGTCTTAACCTAAATCGGTGCAGCAGTAAGGCAAGCTCAGTTTAATATCACCATGGATCTAAAGCATAATAAGGTGACGTGCTGTAATCCACTTTTCAGATTCACTTTACCCTTCTGTCTCTTTTCCTGTTTCTCCCTTATATCTTCATTTCCTCCATCTCTTTCTTATTCAAGAAATGATAGACAGAGATTCTGCCCTCCTGTGTGGCAGTTGTCAGTCTGCTCCCTCCCTTTTTCATTTGGGGTCTTATGTATTTCTGTATGCAAATCAAAATTATAATAGTAATTTCATTTCCTGTACTGATGCGGCGTCTATGAAGCGAAAACTGACGTGATCATCGTGACGTTATAGGCACGTCGCAAGCACCGCATGACGTCTGTAACCTCCAGCGCTGGTTGCTTGTGAAAGTGGCTCGCACCTCCCAACATTTCACCGTATTTCATCACCCGTCTTTGGTGTTCTTCCTCGGTTTTCACGACTCGCCGTCGCATGAATCAACCAGTGATGAACTTTACAGCTAGATTCATTTCTTAAGTCAAATATTTCATAGCCAATCAGAACGATGTAACTGCGGCTGTCTTTATTTATTCTTTGGAATAAGATGAAAAAAACTTCCTTTATCTCATATCTACGATCATGACTCTTAGTTGAAAGATCAAGCCTGACAAAATGAAAGGATCAGTTATGAACGTTAGTGCTCGTCCCGTCTCGTATTTTCTTGTGTCCCCGTCTTTCTTTTTCTTTTTTGTTTTGTTGCACTTCTATAGTTAGAGTGCGGATTCATGCAAACTTGCCCAAACTTATATCTTGAAAGTACCGGTTAAAAATGGTTGGGACTGAACATTACCGCATCGTAGATACACCAACCCCTTGCTGACTCTGCATCACCTATTTATTGTGTTCTCATGCTGATTTTTCTTCCTATCTGCTTTTTATTCACGTCGTATAGTCGATTGACCCTGTTTGAATTATTGTAATAGCGGGCCCTTCAAGTGGCATATTTCTCCATGGTTCCGTCAATAATTAAACGACAGAGACAAATGTGGCAGTCCATTGAACTCTATATCGTCGCAGACTACATGGAGATTCTGCACAGCACCGACGCGAATTACTTTGTATGTTAAAGACAAAGGGGACAGCGTGTAGTTCGCCCAGTACTGCATGGTATTAGTTACAGGGAGTACGCTTTCGTGGCCGACCGTTAGGGCTAAAAAGTGTGCGGACTACACGGCGCGCGTCGCTCCGGGGCTGATTGCCTTTCGCTGCAGCTCGCGTTACGTCGCCGACTCCATTTTCGCGACGTGGGATAACTTTCGAAGTCATCTTTTCTGGCTTTCCCGAGTATAGGCTAAAGACACCTTCTTCCGGCGTTTGGGGCAGAAAATTTTTATGCGCGCGTTACCGATGACTCCATTTATCAGCCTGTTTATAACGGCACGTCTGAGCCTGCTTCGAACCCGATAATTTACGGACGTCGCCTTCCGGGTTTATTCCTAAGATATAACGCTATACGTCTTTCCGCTTAGATGGAGTTTCGAGATCTCACAGGGCTTAGTCTTGCTTTTCGCATACGTAATGTACGGGCAGGATCTCTGCTTATGTCTGTCATAGGCGTGCGCAGTTTCAGTGGCGGGGGGGGGGGGGGGGGGAGGAGGTTAATCGCAGTGCTTCCCTCCCTATTATGTCAATTTATGGAGCTGACTTTGCGCCCCCCCCCCTCTTTAAGGGAACTGTGCATGGTGGGCAGTGAAGGAGCCCCACCCCCACCCCCCTGCCCACCATGCACACGCCTATGATATCTGTATTTCTGTTCTTCGTGGCAATGAAGAGGACAGGCCTGTGGTATAAGCTCATCGTTTCATGCAGCGCATTTCTCGTTTCATCTCTTGGAATTCTAAATTTACGCTGTCCGGCTAAAGAAGGTGAATTAACGTATAGTGTACACGGTATACAGAGAGGGCTTGCTTTGTATTCTGTACGCATCAGGCCACTGGTCAGACTGCCGTAAATAACTAAGACTGCCTAAAGTCGTCAAACATGCGCTTTTGTTCAGATCTTACAGTACAGGATGGGACGTCTGCAATATATTGCGTATAAGCTTCTTAAAAATGTTATCGTCAAGACAGCTAGACTGCCGCAAGTCGATCTGACCCTCTAGAGCGACTGGAGTTAGGGCAGTTGGTAGGGTTTGAAATAAAGTAAAGCATGCAGACATGGATCTCTGATTCCCTAACGGTCTTCGGGAGGCAGCTGTATTCTATCGTGTCTGTGTACGACCGCCTTAACTTTATGAGACTCCTAAAAATTGTTTTCCCGAAGGCTATGTCTGCCCTGCGGCAATCCGGCTGAAGTCCAGGGGAGTATAGTACGAAGGCCACTGAATATCGTCTCTGGTCGAGTGCTTTTAATTGGGTGAGTCACGTGACGTCCATGACGTGAACCCAATTTATACGACGTCGAGACCCATGATAGCGAGAAGCGGCTTGTAACGGCTTTGACAACGATGGAGATTCAGGCCTTGTACCGATTCTTCAACACCGCATAACCTTGGTTTCCCTCGTTTCACTTTTTTTTTTCGTCTATCTTTGAGAGACCGGTTGAAATAATTACTGATCTACAACAATCTTCTGACGTCTTTACCGATCGCGCAAAAGCGAAACAGCCGCAAAAGAACTGACTTATTTTATTTTTTATCTCCCTTAGATGCGATAAGGATACCAAGAGATATCTTTTGTGGTCATGTATCAGCAATAATCTATTGTGCACGAGTATCCCGTCTTGAAGAAAAATGAAAGGCGTAATGGTCTTCTGCTGGAGTTGGCAGTTTGAAAAATGGAGGTGATTTTTATGCAATGTAATCTTGGTCACAATACGTCAACTTCTGGATTGGTTGCGACAGTAGGCCTCCGACTAAACTTATGTGGAATAACAACCCACGTGAAGAAACGTTTTGTGCGTGAAACTAGTTGAAACTGCAGAATAAACTGTATGCCAGTGAGTCAATCGAACTGTTAACTACTGCGGCTTCGCATTTCAATGCTTCGTTTGTTTAACTCTCTCTCTCTCTCCTTCTCTCCCTCCACCTCCACTGCGGAGTTAACACAATCGAGTATATCTCTACAGTTAGATTGAGAAGTATCGCCACGTTTTGTGAAACACCGTGTGCGACTTCTTCGCGCTACCAGAGTGTCCTCGTGATGTGCAAACCATCTTGCGAACTGTGCCACGGACGATGTTAATAACGTGTTACCACCTATGAACAAAAAAAAAAAAAGACCGCCTGAGTACGTCTCCCGACTAAACTCTCCATGAGAACGCATCACGCTCAAACGCCGCCTGACTACGGTTCTGAAATTACGTGCCGCTTATCTAACGCAAAACAGTCACACAGTTACATGTAGGCCTCTCAAGCGGCGCGAGTCTCGTCTCGTACGTTCGCCGTTACCTCGCTTCCGTCGGCCTGCAGATAAGTTCCTGCGATCGAAAGCGCGACATCAAACGGTGTGGCAGCAGCAGCAGTAGTACATCGGCGTTTCGAAGAAGGACCAGATCCAATCCGAACGGCGAGGCTTTTACTCTCTCCTTCTGCAAGAAGGCACGCGAAACGCTGGGAGCTCGATTACGTGACCCGTTTTTTTTTTCCCCTTTTTTTTTTCCTCGCCCTCGCTGTAAGGTTCTGCATGCGACGCTTTCGTTGTTTATGCCACCCCCGGAGGGGAAAGTGCGGAGCCGAAGAAGAAGTGGCCGGACCACGCTGGTTTCCTGCGAGAGGCCGACCTTGTTGCTTGCCTTGCCGCTTGCACCTGCGAACGCTAGCGACGCCGGCGGCGTCAGCAGGCGCCAAGGCGGACGGGCCGACGAGCTTCTTGCGGAGAGAAAAAAAACTTGCCCCCCGTTCCGACGTCGTCGTAGTTACGGTAGAGCGTCTGCGCGACCGCTTGTGGTGGCGGCGGCGTCGTCGTCTGCTTCAGCAGTCGTCTGCTGCGTGTACTGGGAAGGCGCAAGTGTTTTGTGTTTCGAGACACTCGGCTAAGGAGTGTGTCGACGAGTGAATGTGCGAGCGAGGATACCGTTAGTGACGTGCGCGAACCTTGTAGCCGCTTGTTGCGCGCATGGTGGAACGGCCGCCGCAGCCAATACGGCCGTTCCGGCGAGCGTGCTTCTGGACGACCGATGTGCGGCCGGCATGATCGGCCCGAGGGGCGACAAGTGCGTGCGCATCAAGGTGCACCCGTCGCACTCCATCATCGAGAGTGTGCACCAGTGGGAACGCGACGGACTCTTCCCGACGACCAAGCGAACGGAGGATGGGAACAGCGGAGAGAGGCCCCAGCGAGCCGTGGCTACGCAGAGGACGGCCGCCCCTAGGCCGGTCACCAGGAGCGCGTCGGCGGCGCACGTCTCTCCGAGGGCACAGGTAGAACACATACCTGATACACGCGCACGATGGCAAAGTTTTGGCGTGTTGAGATGCGTTGTACCAGTGTCGGGGATGTGCTGGAACGGGTGTGATAGAAATGGTTTCAAAAGAAGTGCGAATGCTTCGTATTGTACAAGCATTTATTCATCATCAAAGAGCCTGGTAGTATCGAAACCTTTCACTTCTCCCAGCCTACTCATTTAAACGCTCCCCAATATCACTGCTTGGAGGCTAGTGTCCCAACTCAAGACCCACGCTATTCAAACCTTGTCTTTCAACCAGGAACTTCATGCTCTCTGTAGCACAGTGCGATTGCTCCGCTGCGGCGATCGCCAATGGCGTCGCGGACTAGGGACTGCCACTCAGGCACACACGAAATCTCTAGTTTTTTTTTTCTTCAAAATACAGCTACCCCCACCTGTGGAAGGTACAATTGTAAATAGACGTACAATGTATCACGTGCTCACCAGAATACAGGCATCAGTCTCACACTAAATGACAATAGGAGCCAGAAGGATGCGAGTCTGCAGATTCACGCGTATACACGTCCAGGATTGGTTGAAACTCAGGTCAGGTGCCTTGCACTCCTGCAGCTCACTCTTTGGATCTGTGGGCGTAGCGTTCGCTGGCGACACACCGTGACATTGCATATAACACGCACTGGTATGTGTGTTATGTCACCTACTTTCCTTCCGAAAAAAATTTGTGGCTACATTCATTTACGACAGAGCTTCGTCAGTCATTCATCATTCATTCGTCACTCATGCTAAACTCTAGTTTATCTGCTTGCCCGTAGCTTGACTGCAGGCTTCGCAGCCTGCTTAACCGGCGAGCGCCGTGCAATGCGTACTTCTCCGTTGATGTCTTCACATGCACCAGATCGTGAAGTAATGGTGCGGAGCGGTGTTCGTCAAACCGCGCGGGCTTTTATCACTCTCAGAGCAATCACCCGCGCGTGCGCGTCTCATCATCACCTTTAGCGTAAGCAACGCTTCGTGTCCTTCTCTTGCTTACACTCGCGCCCCGCTTTCTCATTAGTCGTGCATGCACTGCTCATCGTTTGTGTGTTAATCACCGCCTCCGTCGACGGCGCCCCGTTTTCGATATTGCGCTGCGCAGTGTCCGTCATCTACTCCTCCGTTGCCTGCTCTACTTACGAGACGCGTTCACTATCGCCCGCTCTTATCGACACAACCTGTGCTAGCCATCTCGAGAATCGTGCCTTCCGACCGGCTGCTTCTTGCGTCTCGCGTATAGCGATGAGGTCGAAATTTCGTTGTCGACGTTCCGTCTCAGACATGCTCGCCTTTCGGTCGTCATCGCACAGTCGTCACCGCGCAGTCGTCACGTTCAGGTGATCATTCTTTTTTTAATTCTCGTCAAATACCGTTATTCACGTCAGAAGTATATCACACAAGTATTGCTGGTCTGTCCGTCTTACAGCAATACGAAAGTGGCCTGCATAATGTTTTCCTTTTACTTGAACAAACCTGCATGACTGTAGCACTATATATGAGCGTCTTCCTGCCGAGTGGTGCGAATAGAAATCATATGGACACTAACCCCTCAGTGATGTGTAGCAAGTGAAATATTAGTGTTGCATGGTTAACTTGTCTGCTTTTCTCTGTCTCTCTGTCTATCTCTCTCTCGAGAAAACCACTTTTGATGTTTTCTCCCAGGCAGTATAGCTGAATAGGCTGCACATCATCAGCCAAACATCAGCTAATAGGAGCTGATTGATTGATTGATTGATTGATTGATTGATTGATTGATTGATTGATTAGAATGTACCAAGCCAACGTTCTGTACGAACGACACCGTGTGAGAGAACTTGGGAATAACGTTGTTTTATCTTACTTTCAGTTATGCATATATGCGCCTACAGATACGAATACAACGAATATATCCGCATTCTGCTCGTTGTAATGCGTCTTCTCCACCCAGGAATCGAACCCGCGATCTCGCACGCTAAGCGGCAGAACAACCTTTGATCCACCGCAGTGCGTGGTGTATACCCACTGTGGAAGTATACGACGGCATCTAGGTATACTCGTTCGCCGAGCGCCCCGCCGTGGTGGTCTAGTGGCTAAGGTACTCGGCTGCTGACCCGGAGGTCGCGGGATCGAATCCCGGCTGCGGCGGCTGCATTTCCGATGGAGGCGGAAAAGTTGTAGGCCCGTGTGCTCATATTTGGGTGCACGTTAAAGAACCCCAGGTGGTCGAAATTTCCGGAGCCGCCACTACGGCGTCTCTCATAATCATATACTGGTTTTGGGACGTTAAACCCCACATATCAATCAATCAATCGTTCGCCGAGCGTCAAAGCAAACATTTTGAAACATTTTCTTTAAGACACCTCACAAGTGTTTTTTTTTTTCAGTATTCTCATTTCTTTATGTGTGTGTGGTTTTCTGGACGCAACATTCGTCTGGACGTAACATTCACTCGCCGCTATGCACACCTGATCCGTCGTGGAGACAGCCCCTCCCCCCCCCCCCCCAAACTGTGAACGCATGCTAAGCGCGCGAAACAACAGCACATGTATCTTGTGACCGCCCTCCTTACTAGTGGCAACGAAAAACGCTGGCATCGACGCTGGCACGAATCGGTGTGACAACACTCAGAGAAAGTGTTATTTTCGTCAGCAATGTGTGATCATTCAACGCTAACAACTGCCACAAGGACCGTTATCGCTTTCCTTGAGAACACGAGAGTGGACACAGGACAGTTGCGAAACCACTTCGTTACGCGGTTATTTATATAGGCATAACTTTTCCCTCTCCCGATGATCACCCCTTATCACTCCTCTTTCTCCCGTTTCCCTTGTCCCTGTGCAGAGTAGCTGGCGGACTTGCTCAATCCGACCTCTCTCCCTTCTAATGAATTCTCTCTCTCTCTTTTCATCTCAAAGGAAACATTTCAGTGCAACGTATACAACGAAACTTCCTGATCACGGAAACATAGATTGATGAGCCCTTAAACGGGCTTAGTTCTACACGAACTTTTTGTGGGCGCCAACTCCGTGCACTTCATATATCTTGTAGCGTGCGCCCTACACGTCGAGTCAAATGGCACCTTCGCGTGTTTTGACCTGAACTACATGCGAGCGCCATGTGCCTCTACGTGAGCTTATACCATGTTATGAAGAACAAATAGGAATATACAAGGGTATAAGTGTTCGCTGCAATGTAGGCGAGTTGAAGTGACTCTGTGGACAGCTGCGTTTTACAGAAAGCACGCCGAAGTTATTTTGTTGCTAAGTGGATTAAATAATAGTGGAGATCTCACAAGCGGAAATGCTTTGACGAGATAATGTATATAGACGTGAAGGAAAGCAGGGTCGGAGCTGTCCTTGTGAATTGAAGGAAAATGTGTTGAAACGTTCCCTGTGAGCCGATCGCAGAAAACTGTCGCAATCTTGACGGGTATGTGCCACTTTGCGGTTTACCAAAAAGCGTTCATCATCAAGGACGTATGTGTGCCCCGAAAATCGTGCGAATCCCACTGGTCACCTTCGGTTCATTGAAAATGAAGAAGGCAATGGTTAGCCCAGCAAATGGCTGCGAAGTGATGGTGGCGATCACTTGTAATATATTCCGATTTCAATCAAAATTTTTCATCTGTGCGTATCCTAAATTGTCACGGTTTGAAAACGGGCTATCCGGTAATACATGTTGTTGCAACAGCTCAATAAACACTATAATGGGCGGATAGGGTGACATATTTTGCAACGTCGGATATGGATAAGGTGAATTGCATTAAACGTTGGATTATACTTTGTGTGCGTGTAGCTTCATTACCAGTTCGCGAAGTCGTGTTCAAGACAGGGGCGTAGCCAGGGGGTCTCATACCGAACCCGTTCCCCGTCCCACGTCCCCCCCCCCCGAAATTTTTTTTCGCCAAGGTATAGAGAGCGAAAAATAACCATATGAAGGGGTTGCCCCTCCTCCCCTCCCTTACCGAAATCAGGAAGGTGCCTTCCCGAAAGAAATTCTGGCTAAACACCTGTTGCAGTGGTTCAGGAGTAACAGTACTTATTGTTACCCCTCAACGTTATGAACGACCGTCCTTAAATGTACTTATCCACTCTTGCTATCAGACACAACGGTATGCTCTTATTAATTCACCGTGGATATCCTTCGAGGTATTCACGTATGCTGTGCCCACGTCTTATACTTCGTAATGCAATGCTCGCATGACTGGTAGTGTTTTCGCTGCAGTGGACGCCTTCTTTTTGTGTCAGCTCAACCTTGCGACATAATCCCAGCCGAGCGATTTGTACGCAGCAGATCGCAAGAAGAGCTGTGTCGACACCAACGTCCAGGTCGTTTGTGCCTTTCTTTTGGGCACTGTCAGCGTCACTCTTTCTTTACTTGACATGGTCTTTCAGCGTGACTTCGAGTTAGCGCTATTAACGTATCTTCACTTCTTTATTACTAAAGTTGCTAATATTTCATACGAGACGAGAGAAAAATAAAATATTTAACCTCCTTTATTGTACCCGTGCGCTCAAAAAAAAAAATAAACGATTGCTGTAGTTTGAAGCACGAGAAATATAAATGTAATTCGAAGACAAAAGATTAATTTAGTTCGATACTGATTTGCCGAACTTGCAATGAGGCTCACTATTTAAATAGAACATCTAAGTACCTAAAGCATAGCGAGTGCATCGTTTCTTCAGCTTTATCGGAAAGGAATAGTAAGCGGCTGTAGTGGTGCGTTAGGTGCCACACGCGGAAACAGAACTTCATGGCCTTCGTACCATATCTCAACTGTAATCGATGTCGGAATAGATTCAAACGTGTCTTTGTTTGGCCACATCATGACACAAATGCATGGACACATAAGTGCAGTAATATTAATTAATTAATTAATTGGCTTTGAACGAGCGTTCCTGTATGTGTGATGGTAAATGTTCAGTCTAACGCTTCCCCGCTGTGACCTTTCAAGGCACTCGTGGAATGACAGTCCCATTAAGAAGCAGCTAATTGGCGAGGCACAAGGACACGCTAACGCAACTTAGTTCGATGCAGTAATGGACTGCATATGAGATCTATAGTTAAGCAATTAGGTCACAGTGTCATCGCGTGTACTTTCTAGCCAACCGATCCAAGCTTGGTTAACCTCCCTGCCTATCCTCTCTATTTCTCTTTCTCCCTTGTCCTTGTTTGTTCTCATCGAGTACCTTTTAGCTGCGCGCTTCTTCGCGTTTACTGAACGAATTTTGACGGTTCAGCGATTTCCGTGGCAAGGAAGTGTGTGATTTTGTGCACCGATCAGTGCCAAACTGAATGCGCGATTTGCTTCGGAAATGAAGACAGCCCCGGAGCACCTCACCGATTGTCCCGGAAACAATGGATTGCACGGGGAGGGATGGAATTAAGAAGACTTGGAGCTCTTGGAGCTCCGCGGCCATCGACGGGGCGCCCATCACCGAGGAAAAGTTCGCACAAGTGCAGCCGCTTGCCTTGTCCAGGGACGCGCGTTTATGCAAACACTGGCGGGCTCGCCCATTCGCGCGATCGGACTTAATTGCCCCGCCTGTGTTAAACTGGACCCTCGCTTACAGCGTGGAAAGGCAAATGAGTTTGTTCCGACGAAGGCCTGACGCTGTCCGTGCGGTACGCGTGTGCAAGAGGCGGGCGATTGGCTGTAGTAAAACGTTAGCTACTTATAATGGGTTGTTGAATGCGGAAACAACGTAAATGGCATACTGACGTAGCAGTATTTGATAGAATTTGACTCTAGCTTTACTCTTCGTGCTCACAACTTTAGCTTTGGAGCACGAAAATTAAACTCGTCTTTCTTTTTTGTTTAACGCAAAAAAAAATTACAGGTCTCATCAAGCGCGAATGTTGACCATTAGCGTCAGCACTAGCGATGCAAAAATTTTTCATCGCGTAATGACGTCACCATCTGTAGACACATATTGCTAAAATTTTTGACGTCACGTGAAGACGTCATCGAATGACATCGTCGCCTTGTTAGGTGTGGGCCGACACGGAGGCCGTCCAAACCATGCGAGGTGTAGAAAGCTTGCTATGCCTCCGATCCCTGAGGCAATGCAGAACCACTGTAGGTGCAGAAAGCTTTCGGAAAGGGTGAGAATCAATACATCTACTGCTTGAAGAAGATGACTTTCATACCGTTTTCGACAATGCATAAGAGATTCAACGACTTATACTACCTTGCTTAAAACGTTTCCGTTTATGCATACTGAATGCGTGGTTACAAATACCCAAAACAGATACGCTTAGTTCACGTGCACTCTAACCTCGATATAACAAACCCGATTATATTGAAAATATAGGTTATAACGAAGTGAATGAAAGATGGTCTTGCAATAGCTATAGCGTTAAGAATCTAACAATATATAACAAATTTTTGGATATAACGAACTTATTTTCGTGTATGATGTAACTTTCTTATATTGAGGTTTTTGTGTTATTAAACATGGAGTGGTAATAAGATCCGCGAAACCGATGTAAGGTTATCCAAAGACATGCTCTAATTGTACTTGCGGTTTACACCACTGAACAATACCATGGCCTTCCATCTATAGCAACCGTATACATACGAGACTTTATATGCTATTTCTACCTTCGTGCCGCTGTGATGACCGGTCACGTATCTCCGCCCAGACCACCTCAAGGGCATATAAAACATCCCGCGGCCATTACACATCCTTTCAAGGCCGTCGCCCATCTTTTCAAGCGCCAAGGAACATCCATGGCATGCCCTTGAGAGACGCGCTATAAGACGTATAGCGCGCGTGTGGCTTATAACCATATCCGTTCCGATTCCAGCTCACGTGCACGCATCGAGGATTCCCCGCGTATACGCGAGCGATCATATTTGCCGAAACCCGAGCAGATCGATACGAGGCACGCATCGGTCGCGCGGCTGTCTCGATTCATCACGTTCCTTATTAGTCGAGTAACGGGTCCACCGCGTAGCGACCGCCGGCTGTGGTGGGTAAGAAGGCCGCACGGAGACGTTTTTGATTGGCTTCCGTGGATCGACTATAGGCCAGACACTCTCGCACGCGGAAGGAGAGCGAGCTTTGCTTAAATAAAGAGAGGGAGAGAGGGAAACGCTAGCCTTCAGAGCAACTGTTTGCAAAAAGACGTGCTCTTAGCGTGGAATATCGCTAACGAGGCCATTGAAAGGTTTTCCCGGAACGGGGTTTTGTGAGAACATTGCGCGTCTCCGCGACGATGTCTTTCGTTGGCAGCACGTTTTGTTGAACCGTACACCGAGTATAGTGCGGCAATCGTGCACTTGCTAAAGCCGCAATTGCTGAAGGTGAGCGCATTCTGCCATATAGCTGGCGCGACGTGTACTTGCTCATACTTCGTTGACTGCCTTCTCTCCTATACAACTTAATCTTGAGATCAATGAGGCATAAATGTGTTGTCATGAACGGCTTGTTAAAGGTCAGTCACACGGTCGTTTCCTCAAGACGCCGCTAAAAGTGAAAGTCTTTTTCGTCTCGGTAGACTATAGCGTAGTGACGCGACCATGACGTCATCTGTGATCGTGTGACACTTTTGGGGGCTTTCGTGTTGACGCCGCCGAGGGTCACATTTCGGGTTTCGTAAGTTATCTAGGGTTTTCGCCTTTAATAACTGTAATGTGTAGTGCCCCGAAGTAACATCACGGGTCACAAAACAAGCCGATGGCGGCGCGAAATCTGGCTCATATCTATACTCAGTGCGGACCTATATATATACTCAGATAGCGCTTTTAAAAATGGAAGTGAAGGCGGGAAAGAAAAAAAACCTTCTCACCTTTAAACTCGTAGTTTAGAGACACTCTAAAGATCTGGGTGAAATTCATGCGGGCCCCGCCGCGGTGGTCTAGTGGCTAAGGTACTCGGCTGCTGACCCGCAGGGCGCGGGTTCGAATCCCGGCTGCGGCGGCTGCATTTCCGATGGAGGCGGAAATGTTGTAGGCCCGTGTGCTCAGATTTGGGTGCACGTTAAAGAACCCCAGGTGGTCTAAATTTCCGGAGCCCTCCACTACGGCGTCTCTCATAATCATATAGTGGTTTTGGGACGTTAAACCCCACATATCAATCAAATTCATGCGGGTTTTCGACTCTATGGCGGCCAATGACGTTGCGTTCCAAGACTGTTTATAACGCCCACATTTACCTTTTCGAAAGCCAGGGATTAAAAACAGACAGTTGCGAGAATCACGTCAATTGCTTCATTGTCGTTTTTTTTTTCAATAGATGCGAAGCTTCACGATAGGAAAAAGCGGGATACAGCGAAAACAAGAAAGAAAAGACAGGACTTGCGCTGTCTGCGCTATAGTCCAGTTTGGTTCTCCTCATCTTGTCCCGTAGTCCTTTTTGATCTGCCTTGTTTTCGTTGTATCGCGCCGTTTTCTACTAGGAATGATGTACGTACCAACCAGCTCAACTTGTCACGCTTTTAGGCGTTGCGAAGCTTGTTTTTTGGATGCGACCACTGGAAGAGAAGGGGGAGGCTGGAGGTGTAACTCGGTGCCTCCTATTGGTGAACCCTGAGCTTGCCTATGCCCATATGATCAATGTTTTCACGAACAAGGCAGCAGTTAAAGAGTAAAAGCGGCTATAGCACACGAAGGCATAAATGCGAAAATGGGAAACAGTTTGTCCTCGTCATTTCAAGGAAACAAATAAAAATATAGAAATGGTCCATGCAAGTATATAGTACAGCAGGGACATGGAAAAGTAATTTTGCAAATTGTATGCATTCTTCTTTTTTATATATATAACGCTTGCGCGTAGTGTTTTATTTCCGACTACAGGCGGCTTGTAAACAAGAAAGTCTCTTGTCCAGGGTCACTGCGCAGCACCTGATATTGTCGTGTCTGTTTCTGCTTTTATTATTCTGTCGTTTCTTTCCTTGCTTTAGTTCCTTCTTTATTTTTCCTGTACGAGCAGAAACCGCCTTGTACTGGAAAAGTGACGCGAGATGCAAGATCCATATCGAGGCCTCATAGGTTGCAGTGAGACGGGTGCAAATTGAGAACACTGCCGAAAGCGCTTCTTTTGCGTTATTATTGCGTACTTATACGCTATTGCTGAAACTATAGTGCGATTCCATCGCAATAGTCGATAGCACACCCGTACTTGATATATATATATATATGCTGACGCTCAACGCACAGCCTGTATTACAAGGTCAGCTACGGTTTTTTGACGAGCGACTGAAGTAGACAGATGGCTTGAGCTCTGCAAGGTTCAAACACTGTTCCACACAAAAGAAAAATTAAAAAGAAAAACAAAAAAAGTCACGGCGGCATATCCGTGAAGTGAATGGTGATGAGGGGACGAAGCAGTCGGATCGTTTGGTGTTATATGATAAATCACCCGTGACAATAACCACTCACGCATGTAAATGAGTGGCAAAGCGATATGCAGATATAAACAATGTTTACTGGTCATAACTGGTACGCTCTGTTCAGTTGTGAATTTTGTTTTGCCTTCATTATTACTGTTTTGTGGTATCGCATCTATCCTGAAGTTGGCAAAGACGGGATCTGGGCATGTTCCCCTGGTCGTTGTTGGTTGTTTCCAGTCATACAGTGCATCGTAGAGCATATTGAGACGTCATCTACTGCACAAACCAATCGTTGTCCGTGATCATCATCCTTATCATCTTCATCGTCATCAGCATAATGACGTATTTGGGTACCTTGCATGTGCTGCGGCAGAAAGAAATGGGTGGTCTGAAACGCGTTTCTTCTTCATCATCATTATCATCATTGTCATTGTCAGCAGTGGCTATGGCGCACAACGCCAACGGACAAGTCTCGACTATAAGGAGCTTCGACTCTAAAACTGGTTGCTGTCTCTTTTCTATTCATAGCAAGTACATGTGTACAAAGGAATTGCGATCATAAATAGGTAAATATAGTTAGTGTAACGTTTCGCGTAATATAAATAATCATTCATTATGAGCATTTTAGTATACATCTGATGTTTAGTGTGTTTCGACATGCTTGTTTTAAAGAGCGAATACCTCTAGTACACTACTTCAGTTTTGCCTTACCTTTTGTTCGTTTCGGGCCAGACAATCTCTGATATGTTTGTTCTTTTCAGTTTGTCTCGGAGGCAACTATAGAGGACATATGGGAGTCTCCGCTACACAAACAACAATTTCGTAAACTTCATTGAAAACGAATAGTTATCCCTTACGATTTTTTTTGATATATTTGAATCTTAAATATGATTCGCTGTCTAGCTAGCTCATGAAGGGTGAACCATTCTGCGTACAGAAGACGACGAAGAGGGCTGGCTAGCCCGCTGTGCATGTTGTGCTCCGTGATGATTGGTGTCAATACACTCTGTGATTGCTGTCAATACATGTCGCTTTATTCTTAAAATGATTAGGGGAGGGGGGTGTCGTGCTGGAAAAGCGATAATATTTTCCAGTGCTTGTGGACAGTCTAGCAGTGGCTTGATAATTCCATGATGACAATCTAAGCGAGTGCAGGGTTGTTTAATTTGGTGGACAAAATATAAGCTCCACAAACGCGCAAGGCTTCTTACTTCGCGTTGGCTGTTTGCGTTGACATAAAGAGGCAACAACCCCCCCTCCCCCTCCACACACCAAAATTTTTTTCGCCCTAGCATACAGAGCGACAATGGCCATATAAAAAGGGTGTCTTCTTCCCCCTAAATCAATACAGTGCCGCCTCCCCCCCCCCCCCCCAATAAAGTAAAAAAAAACTTTCTGCCTATGCCACTGCTCGGAGCACATGGGTACTGGCGGTGAGGTTGACGGTGAGGGCGACAGCGATCAGGATGAGTAGGGACTGCATCCGGCAGACAGCCGTTGAATTTGTAATTCTCGGAGTATCCGCAGGAGGATTGCGTTACCATTAAGTCACATAACGTGACGTCACATGAGGACTGTCATCACGTTACATTGTCGCTTGGTCAAAATGGGACGATCACGGAGGCTACAGTGCAAAGCCACGGGAGGTGCAGGAAGCTTTCAATTAGATGGATTTCGCCTAAGAGCCATTTTAGATGAATGCATGAGTGACCATGCGAATTTTGGGACAAGCGATAAAATTCATGGGTAAGTTGTCACCGCTTATCGGTCTCGCCTACCACTTTTTGCTTGGTTGATATAACACGTTGAAAATGTTTCGAAAGGGCATTCTTCTAGCATTCAAGAAACAGTTTTTGTACATTTTTTTTACTACGACAATGCTCGCGAATTTGTTGGCCAAGCAAGCACTACACACGCGCACGCACTGCAGACGAGTCCTATAAGCATCGCAAATGCTAGCGCCTTTAAAGAAACGTTCAAGCACTTTCGTTTTTTTTTTATTGTAGGACTCTTGATGGCCATGGGGCTGATATACTGATGTGATTCGAGTATATACGTGAAGCTTTTGTTTTGTTCTGGTTTATGACGTGTCGGTGACTGCATAGTGACTGCATCACAAGCGAAATTAACCAGTAGTAACATAATTCTGAGGAGAAGGAGGAAAACATTTATTTGGCACTATATATGCTCTCATGTCCCGCCTTTCAGTTTCTCTATAGGTGGCTATTCTCAATTCACTGCGGCCCGCGGGGTTAGCGAGGTTACTTGTTGTTTTTTTTTTCGTTTTTTTTGTGTAAAAGAAAAAGGGGGGGATCGAGTTTTATATTTCTCCTCGAAGTGTTCGACTTTACATGCAGACACACGCGTGAACATATAGTGAGTGTGGTTGAGCCTCCCCCTCGTCTCTCCCCCCCCCCCCCCAAAAAAAAATAAATTTTGGCAACGCCCGCCACTGGTTTCCTATGGTGCACGAAATCTCCGCGCCAATAGAATGCATGGGGTTGAAATCCTCTTTCCTCCGTGCTTACACCTCCATACGCCACATTCCTACGAGATTGCTCTCCTTATTTTTTCCTTACATTTTTTCCCCACAATGCGCCCGATCACATTCCGTCGAGATGCTTTGCTTTATTTCTCGTTCATTTCTATCTTTTACCTACAATGCGCCCGACTCTTGTGTGGACACCGAAGGTCTCGGAAATCTTGGTATATATATGCCGACTCCCGCCCCCCTATGGGAAACGCCTGTCGACCGGATCGTTTCCGGCGAATAAGGACAGCCTCGTAAGAAGCAGCACGCAAGGCACGTCACGCCAAAGCAGCGCAGGCGTTACATCGAACTACTCAGCGTCCACAATGCGCGATCAAAAGGCCGTTAGTCTGCACGCCGTGGCGGGGAATAATGCAACAGGTCCGCCAGTGACGGGGTTCTCGTTTGCTTCGGGCCCCCTGTCTCGACGGGGAGGGGGGTGTCTGCTGCATCGCTTGGTAACGCAAACACCGCAGCCGAGCAGCGTCGGCGGACGGCGTAAAATACGCACGGCCCCGTGGAAACCGTCGTCGTTTCATTCGTGCGGTTCAGCGGGTACGCACGCCGTATGTTCTCGCGTTTAAGACACTAGTGCACGTACAACAACTCGGCATTTAAAATTGGGAATTAAAAATAAGAACAAGAATTATTGTGGGGTTGTACGTGCCAACACCCCAGTATGGCTACGAGGCACGCGGTAGTGGACGACTCCGGTAATTTATACCTTCTGCTGTTTTTTAACGTGCCCCGACATTGCACTGACCGACTTCTAGCCCTCCGCCTCTGCCGTAATGCGCATGTATGCCGCGGCTGGCTTCGAAATCGCGACTTTCGAGTGAAGAGCCCGACTCCGTATAAACACTATACGACCGCAGTGAACACGGAAATAGATAGATAGATAGATAGATAGATAGATAGATAGATAGATAGATAGATAGATAGATAGATAGATAGATAGATAGATAGATAGATAGATAGATAGATAGATAGATAGATAGATAGATAGATAGATAGATAGATAGATAGATAGATAGATAGATAGATAGATAGATAGATAGATAGATAGATAGATAGATAGATAGATAGATAGATAGATAGATAGATAGATAGATATATAGATAGATAGATAGATAGATAGATAGATAGATAGATAGATAGATAGATAGATAGATAGATAGATAGATAGATAGATAGATAGATAGATAGATAGATAGATAGATAGATAGATAGATAGATAGATAGATAGATAGATTGATTGATTGATTGATTGATTGCTCTCAGCTCTTTTGACTGCATATGCCTCCCCCTTACGTATAAAAGTATAAATGTACTTTACCTTATTCTTCACCAGGAAGTATACAGCATGCATCTATCTCTCACCGTATATAACTTCTTGTTTACTTTTGTTGCATCTATGACAGCACCATCTAACGGCACAGCAGGGCACTCTGTGGTACCAAGCGATAAGAAATGAAAGAAAGGCGAATCGAAGTGCAACGAGAATACATTGGGATCCGGCATTCGTTTTGCCGACGACTTTTTCGAATAGCTGATGCAGGCAGTAAATTCGAAAATGCGGTACCCCGGTCTGCCGAAGCTGGGGGGAGGAACTTTACTCTGAGAGCCACCGTGGCAGCTCGTTCGCCAGGTATACGGAACGGACCTTGAGCCCAATAACGGGACGCCGCCGACGCCGCCACAGAACGGAGCTGCGAGCGCATGCCAAGACCCTGTTAGTACACAGCAATGAGGCGCTTACAGGCGCTTGTCGGCGGAGCGTGATTGAGGAAGGTTACCTGTTTCGCAAAAGCTTCGCGGCGTTCGATTTGACCCCCAAACCAAATTAGATTGCGGGTTTTATACCCTATTATCAGGAGCGTTCCGGCGTATACAGTGCTCAGGGGAGATGAATCGAACTGATCGGGTGCAAGGCTGCCGTTTCTGCGTGGTCAAATCCTGCGCGTTCGAGACAATTCGATCGCCCGTAACCTGAGAATCGCGTGCTCCTTCCGCTGTTGTTTGACTGTACGTCTGTTCTAGAAGCTCAGTGAGAGTGTTTTTTCTCAGTGTTTTAATACGCATGTACGCGCACAACTTATAGTGGTATACACAGCCGTCGCTTGCCAACCTGCGGAATTATCTTTGCAACGCTTTTTTTTGTCGCCTTTTTCTGGAAGCAATGCGAAATAATTACTAATTATTCACCTCACTCCACCCTGTCAGTGTCCCCCTCACCCTCTATTTGCAACACTTACACGAGGTCTTTTCATTCGCTTGTGCCAATACATGTGCTCAAGACTATGTATTGTTTTCATGCCGTCCCAATCATAGAGTTTCGCAAAATTAACTAGAGGGCACTCTGGCGCTGCGATCGTTCAGCGACCATGGGAATGATGGGTAGTACACACATTTGCCTAGTCTTCGTACTTGCGGGTGGCGAATCGTACTGGCGGCTTCGTTTATTGCTGTGTTTCAGTTTTGTTTTGAAAGAAAAAAAAACAAACCTTTTTGAACTTAGGGACTTGATTCGAAATAGTAAGCTTAAAAGAATAAGGTTGTGAAGCGCAAACGGTGAACATTTGCTAATTTATTTTTTCGTGAAAAAACAGCTCCAAGCCACACGAACACACACGGAGCCAGAAGCAGGCCAGAAGTACGAAAAATTAGACAAATGTGTGTACTACCCATCATTCCCATGCTCGTTGAAGTGCCGTGTGTTGCAGCTCTCATAGACACTAGCGCCAGAGTTCCCTCTAGTTAGTATTGTGGGAAACTCTATGGTCCCAATGAATGTATCAATTCCGTCAATACTAGATATAGAGTTATTTCTGTGCGTTCGTGTGTGCATGTTTGTGTGCATGCGCGCGTGCATGCGTGCGTGCGTGCGTGCGTGCGCGTACACATGTCGGGTTTGGTTGGGGGAAGCGAAAGACGCAACTGCGGTCTAAAGAAGTCCTTGGCCAATCTGTGTCCGCGACAAAGGAAGGCGTTGGTTGGCTACTTCTCCTTCCCCGTTCCCACGTCGTTCAAATAAGTGCACCGCGGCGGCGTCCATGACCGCCAAACCAACAGACGTCACAGTTTCCTGCGTGCGCTGCAAGAGGTGAAATTGCGTGCACGCGGGAGGCCTCACATTGACACCGGCGTCAATCAGCGTGCAACCTTGTCGTTGAACTCTCTCCAGTTCGTTTGGGCATTTCTCAGGATAATTAGCCCTTGTAATCGGCTCTTTTTCACCGTAATCCCGCATACGATGATCTGATAGGCGTAAATTGCAAGCGAAGCGAAGGAAAGAAAACTGCAGTTACAAAATCACGGGGCGTTGGAACACGTGACATTGTTAGAGGAAGTGATTGTGCGTGTTCGAGGGTGCCAACACGAGAAGCGGCGACGAAGGAAGCGGTATGCGGCACGCAATGCCAGCTGGTTCGATCGGAAACGGCGGTTTTGTTTTTATTGCCGTTACAAAGAACGCTGCGTAGTGATTCGTGCTGCCAAGCGAGTCTAAGGACAACTCGCGCTAATTCAGTGCACCACTGAGCGAAAGGGCGAGAAAGGTGACGTGTCTGCCGGCTACTACAAAATGAACTGCGTTCTCTCGAGAGGAAAAATTGGGTCGTGTCTCTGCGTTCACCGGCGTATTAGTTTTCCGACGCGTTAAAACACGAAACCTCCTTTCATTTGTGGCATTTACGCGTGGTGGTTAATAGGAAGGTGGTTTCTAATATCTGACGAGTAAAGTAGATTGGCGATAGAGTAACTGTCGGACCGCTTTTTCGAAGTCTCCCAGCTCGATCAACCGTTGGACGTAGCCTCCTGGACGCTGCGCCGAACTTGCGAGGACAGAATATAAATTGTCGAGAAAAGAAAGAGCTGCCTGCCCTGTTTGGCTTTCCTTTCGAGTCGATTTGCCTCGCTATTCGCTGGCGCTGTTGTAGACGTAAAAATGAACGGTCCTCGCATTGCGGAGGAATTTCTTGGCCGCTTACCAAAAAGCATACGCCCTCCTACTGATGGTGGCATTTCTTTACTGCGCGTTGTAACCCCTTCCTTTTTCCCCTTCTTCTGCGGCGTAGATGTGTCCAGCTTTGCGTGTGGCGTCTTTGGCTGGGAATCTATTTTTGTATAGAGTGGTGGACGACGAAGTCGCTTCTTCCGGCGCGTATCGTCTTGTTCGTTCTGTATAGGGGCTGACCTTATGTGGCGTACGCGTTCGTATGCGTAACGGCGTACGTGCAGCTGGCGTGTCTCGCTCATGATTTTGCGTTTCTGGACGGCGGACATCTTCTTCTCTGGGCCTCTCGTTGTGCTATGCCATCGCAGAATACGCTTATCTGCGTTCCGGATCTAGTTGAGTGCTCTTTGGTATGCGACGGACGAGAAATGCAGCAGAATACAGTTGCTGTCCATTACGTGGTGTCGTGTCCCATGGCGCCGCGTCCTTTGAGGGTCGAACTTGCGGTAGCAGTGCCTGTAAGCAACAATGTAGACGCGTGTCTCGGAGTGGGTGCTTCTCGTTTATTTATTGAATGCAAGAGAAATGAAAGCTTCGTGGCCGGATTGTATAGGTGTTAAAAGGCAAAAATAACAATAATGTGCAAGCATCAGAACGAAGCTAACAATGTCTGGAAAACATGTACAACTGAAGGGCGATACAGTAACGTGTTTATCGCGCGCACGCACGCACACACACAAACACACACACACACGCACAGACACACACCAAAGAGGGGGGCTATATAGAGACTACAAGACTGCCAAGAATACATACTTGTATTGTTAACGTAGAGGAAATTGATAATGAGCCCAACGCTCAACCTTAGTGATCGCGAAGCGCCATTCGCAAATATTTTATCAGTTAACTGTTATACAAGCACACCTAGAATTTCGACAGCCATTTTATATTTGTTGCGGCTATCATACATACATACATACATACATACATACATACATACATACATACATACATACATACATACATACATACATACATACATACATACATACATACATACATACATACATACATACATACATACATACATACATACATACATACATACATACATACATACATACATACATACATACATACATACATACATACATACATACATACATACATACATACATACATACATTAGTTTCATCTTGATATACCGTTATGCTCAAACTGTATCACGCTCCGTCTACAAAAGAACGTCTCTTTTCTCGCCACATCACTTCCTTTATCAGCTAATCTGGGGACTAACCGATACCTAGCACGAATACAGTTTTCGTATACAAGCACTACTACGCCCCTACTTCAATGACGAACGATAAAAACTGGCCTCACATCAGGCGCGGCATGACCTGGCACACGTCCAATAACCGGTCTCGGAGACACGGGCAATATTTTTATTTTCCAGATACGCTGCCTATAACCTACAAGGGACAAACACATAGTGGCGAAAATTGACCTCAACTCTTTTCAACGAAGTCGTAAACTCAACGGAGCAATTTTTTTATCTGTTTCTTCATGCAAGACTTAATGCCCGACACCGGCACCTCTATAGAACTGTTATGGGCGAGCTTGCATGCACAGCGCGTTTCAACGCTCCGCTATAGGCGCCTTGTCACGCTCATGGGTTTATTGAAACTCCAAATCTTTCGACTAATCTGCGTTCGCCATGCGCCGCGCAGATCTTGATTAGTGGTCCCGCACTTGATGGCAAGAGCGTGCTAGAAAACGGCGAGGCACGATTTGACGTTGCTACATACGACACTGTATAACTTTGCAGTGCTACACAGTGGTGTCGTGCCTGTTATCTGGTTCGCCGTTGCGTTCTGCTTGACTTCGAGAGGCCTGACGAACGAAACCCGATACGTACGCAGTTTAAATTGTGCGGTGCCAACTGTTTTATTCCTTTTTCTTAGTTTCCGTACGCCGCTGCGTCCTTGCATGTTGACTTTCGAAACGAACGGGCTAAGAGGACAACAGGCGTAAGATAGCTATCTACATAGGCTCGATTATTCGAGCGATTCGAGTTTCGGAAACACTAGCAAAACGCTGGCCTGACCTCGCAAAACGTTTTCGTGATACTAAGCTTGAATTGCGCGTCTGTGTGCGAGCGGCGGTCGCGCGAGACAACAAGTGCTGAATGTAGTGCGGACATTGCGGTAGTGAAACTATGGTAATTAAATTGCATTTTTTTTTTGCTTTTCTGAATGACGTAATGAATCAATTTCGTTGGCAGGTAATTTCGTGATGTGATAAATTACGTCGTGCGAATAATCTCCACGAAACTTATTCATAACACTATACCAATTACCTCAGACTAAAATATAGCTGGTTCGCTTCGCTTCTATAAAAAAAGGCGAACCAAAAGGAGGAAAAGAAAACAACTAAGACAAATCAATCTGAGTGACATTCCTTGGGCGTGGTACTGAGTCTCGCTTGAGTTCCAAGCCTCAATATCTGATATTTCGGTATATGCGTACTGCCAATGAAGTGTACATGAGTTAGAGCATGAATGATAAACAACTGACAAGTGTTTTCATAAAAAAAATTAAAAAAATAATAGTAATGTGATGTCCCTACTTTCGGCCAGCTGTAACTTGCGATGTGGTTTAGTTACATGCAAATTTCTGGAATATAATTAGTAATGTAATTTAACTGAAATATGGTTTAGGAACGTGATTTCGCCGCAAATGATACAGATCACATGATAATATATATGCTGTCATTTCGTTCGCGAGTGACTGTTCATATGAAAAATGTTAAATATTGATGTTTTGGAGCATCATGTGCTCCAACTGCGACATAATTACGAGACGCACGCCGTAGTGATGGACTACTAACTATAGTTTTGAGTACTTGATGAATTTTGGAAGTGTACTTTTAGATATAAGTATACCCCTAGCTTTTAGGCATTACGCCCCATCTGAATTAGTCCACTGGAGCCAGAGTCGAGCCCGTCACCTTCAACTTAGCAGTGCAAAGCGCTGTTATTGTCCAGGTGATCTTTTATACGATGCCGGACACACCAGCGTAAGTATACTGGCACTGTCAAGCCTGTGTTCATTCATTGCATGACGCAGCAAGAAATCGGTTTGACACGTTCAGTTGCATGTATTTGCTCTCTCGCATAAACTGTGTACTGTGTATAGAACGTCCCACTGTAAAAATAGTCCACGCGAATGAGAAACTTTCATATCATCGGCCCCCTAACTGGTAGGTACTATCATAGCACTAGTCTGTCAAAATGAGTTTCGGTACTAGTCTCTCGTGCACTATACACTAGCAGGAACACATACTGTGCACGGTCTGACTACAAGGCACTAGTCTCTCACGGCGCTGATCTGTTAAAACGAGTCAGAACTGCCAACCACCAGTATAGTGTCATGCAAATCGTAGCCCCTAAGAAGCGAGATCCGAACATTCGCTGCATGCAAATGTTCCCTATAGCACTCGGCCCGTCTCTATATATAAGTGCGTGATTATTGCGGAACTTACGCGCCTCATAGGAACACTATACAGCAATCCTTTCGCGAACCAAATGTGAATGTCATCATCCTTGTTTCTCTTTGTCTTTCTTTACCAGCGTCGGGGTTTCCTAACATTGAATTTTTATTTATTTTGCTTTCTCGCAGGCTTCTAATCGAAGTCGACATCAGCAGTTGACTCCGAAACGAGCACAAGGTAAGCATTCCTCTATTTTTGTTTTTGTTTTATTTTGTTGACTAAATGAACATTCAAACAGAAAACGTGACTGCGTATTATTCTTAAAACAAGTCCCGGCTAAAGTGCAAGCTACAACCAGGAAACCAGCTGAAAAATGTCGAGCTTTCTGACTATACCTGGAAAGTTACGCGACACATGATTGAGTGTAAACTAAAATGTAGTTTAATATCCCTTAATATCGCCTGTTTGAAATCTTCGTTGAGATGTATAAGAACGTTTCGATCAGCTAGGCGGTGCGTATATACCGTGGTGGGTTTAAGCGGACGACTTCACAAAGTGAGCCCACGAAGAAAGCTCATGAAGAAAGATTCACATAAACACGGAACACATACTAAAGAAGAGATATACTACTTAAGTGAAAAGAAGAAGAAAAAAGGGGGAAGGGGGCGCTAAAAACGATTATAGTTGGATGATTACGAAAGTGATTTCGAAATTCCTGAAAAAATAACGAGATGCACTACGTGTATTTTCGGTGGATAACTCATGATCGCGTATTAGGGAAGCATGCTTACGTGTATAATAGATACGAGGCCCACATTTAGAGGCTTTCCCTCATTATTTTATTTGCTCATGACCACTGTATATGTAACTGCGTGAGCCAAAGTAAGGCTCAGTAGGTAGTTCGGTGGGTCTTCTGCGTTTTTTGTCCATTCCCTCACTTAAGTTTAGCTGTTAAAGACATCTTAGTTAAAAATAGTCTTCCTGCAAGCGTTGGAATGCCATGATGGGCTTGATATTTCCTGAATAGTTGACAAGTCTAAGTTTGTTTTCTTTTGCTTTATTATTTCTAAGTGTTTGATTAATATAAAAGCAACAGCACGACGTTGTTTCATTAAACCCGGATCAGTTCTTCCACAGACATGACGGCTCCGAGTGCAAAGAAACGTGTGATTGAGAACGAAATAATAAGTGAATAAACGGCACCCTAGAGGCGCCAGCGCTGGCCCGATTACGTTTTTTTTTTTTGCATCTGTATTAATCGGGCGTTTTCACTGAAAAAAAAAAAACTAAGGAAAAGGATCCTTCTGACGCCCGTACGTTCATTCTGATGAACGCGTCACCACTGACGTCATTTGCCCATTTATTTATTTTCCAGCGTAGTTGAAGTTTGTCATTTTTTTTTTGTAGCGCTGTTTTTCAGTGTGAATCGAATTAAAAAGACCTACCCATCTTAGCATTTGGCGGATTGATGAATCCTCAAGTGTCCTTAACAAGGCTCATTCATGGGATACACAAGAAAAAAAAGAAGAAAAAAGGGAAGCAATGAGGCGTCATTTTCAAGAGCTGCAGCACGGTGACATACTTGTGACATGTATACTACAGTGTAAATGACACAAGTAGTTTAGCTCATTAAACTCCTCGTTCTATTCAACTGACCTTTTTTAGGTTTTTTTATGCTGTAACAGATGACGGAAATAGTTTGACACAGCTCTCGATAACGGCCTATTACGAGGCGTTATGCCGTTTAATTTTTCTATAACTCAGTGCAAACACGTCAGAACCGTGTATAGGCGTTTGTCTTTTTTATCGTATTTTCAACGATGCAGGACGGAAGTGTGAAAGCGTCAATTTCTGCACGGCCTTTTTGTTTGTTTGTTTTTTCGGCGCTTGGTGTGGGGTCTTTTCGTTCTGGGAGGATGTTGCACTTGCGGACCGAGCGCGTGATCTCGTTAAAGGCGCGTTGAGTGAATTTCACGCGACGCGCTAAGTGGGCTCGATGAGTGAGCTGGCCCTGGCTGGGAGAGGGAAGCTTTAGAACGACGCCACAGGAAGAGAGAGAGAAAGAAAGAGCGAGAGAGGCGGTTGGCTGTGCTGTGGGTTAGAGCCATTGGGCTTGCTTCTATTGCGCCGCTACAATGGCGTTGTGTACAACAGCAGCGACAGCTGTACGAATGATAACATTGAGACCGGATAGAATGGTGCCGGGAGTGAGTCAAGTCGTCATTAATATCTAGCGCTTTTCGAATCACCAGTAGACTTTCTCTCGTTATTGTTGCGAATTGGTGTTTGCTTTCTATTTTTAAGTCGAAAGCCTTAGATTCATCGAACGCGAAAAGCGAGGGTCGGCGTCAGCACGAGGGACGCGAGAAATTATTTGATGACGTCACCCTATGACGTACAATCATTTGAGTCGGTCAACAAAAAAGATGGCCAGGTCGGCAAATGCAAGCGAGACCGCGTGACATTTAATAAGGTAGACAAGTTTCAGTCAGTATGTATTATACATCCTTAAGACCCGTTTATTATTGTCCCAGATGAAGCATTTGGAACAACCACGCAGTAGGTTGATTCCCGTGTTCGGAACACTTCGGAAACGGTGAATTCACGTGATATTGGGCGTAAAAATAATGTATGTTACCTTTCACTCCATCTTTTTGTTGTTGTTTTTAATACCGTCAACTGATATACAATGCATGCAAACTAGTTAGACAACGCTGGTATAGCCAAGTAGTGAGTAATCATTTCAAAGACTCGAATGGATATTGGACTTATTTTCAATGTTATGGAATAATTTTGCTCACCTATACTGCCTATACCGATGGCTCCAATGTTAGTACTTTCAAATGAAAACTACCATAGCTTCCGTGAGGTGGTTCTGAAGAAGAACCAAGTTCAAGATCGTGCACAGTACATTGCCAAAGGCTAAGCAGAAGACGTCCTTGGAGGGGCACGTGCGTTTGCGGCGCTATGCTGTCTCAGTGCGACTGCTGCAATTTTCATGCCACCCATAGTCTAGACATAACAACAGTATGCCGAATAAAAAGAAACTGCGAAAATAAATAATAATACTGGGCTATCAGTCTAGTGGCAAGAGAGTGAACCTTAGATGCTTCGTATTTTGTGGGTATCGATTGATTCATCACCCATATTTGCCAGAGTGGCCTATTAGGCGCTGTGCTAGGCGAACCTCTCTAGTTTTAATTAATGGATAACATAATTTGCCTAACCTTTTGTCTTGTTCCTTCTTTTTTTTAGTTTTACCCTACATTTTAGTACTTTATTTTTTGAAGTTTGCATTCATGTTAGAACAATTGAGCGTGGATAATTTCAAAGAATTAATTTAAAGTACCGATTTCCTGCGACCTCGTCAAATAATCATTTTTCTTCGTTTCAGAGGGCTGAAAATATTCAGTAATGCACGAAAATAAAAAAAACGAAAGCGTGAAATGTGCTCGAAAAGTGTACTTGTAGTTAGAAAAAAAAAGTCATTTGTAACATTTAATACGTCTGTGATAAACTGATCTAGGTCCTGCCAACATGCACATTATGATATATTTGGTAGTGCAACAGTCTCAAAATTAGCCGCAGTTAACGTCTTGAAGTTTTCTGTTTTAATATAATAGAAGCTTTTGAAGTTGCGAGAATGCTTATAAGTTTACTTGTGGTGCATCATTTGGCATACGAATTTCTTATTTTTTTCTTGCGTGATATTTGAGCGAGAGAGACAGCAGTGCGCTTGGTTATAGTACTAATTAAAATTCAGATTGCTAGTTTTTATCCTTCTTTATCGATCCCTGTTTTTTAAAAAAGCTAGCGATAGCTTTGCACTTTCGCTCAATCCTCATTTTTGTTCGCTAAGGAATCTTCATCGCATTGCATTTGTGTGATGCAGAAAATGCATTGTAGAAAGCAATATTCGCGATCTATTTTTTTTTCTCTCCTGCTCCCTTTCCTGCATTTGAAAGAACAAAGCTTCAATTATACTTCAAATATATTTCACTAATAACACAATTATACTGAAGTTGGAGTCAATTATACATACGTCTTGAATTTTAAGTTTTTGGTTCGTTTATTTTCTGTTTCTTTTACTTTCTTGTTTACTTACTATATTATATAGCGTCTCAAAAGAATGATGCCCTGAGACATCTGTCAAGATGCCCCATCGAACTGCAACAGTCGTCCATTTCCTTTGTGTAGGTCTCTCCACTCGTTTCAGCCGTTGATAGAACACAGGTACAGAACGTAAATCATGTAAGTGCCTGATCTATTTCTCGACTGTCTCAGTCACGTTGGACATAGACACGGATGCGAACAGAAACTCCACTCGGTGGAAACGAAGTGAACGTTCACATGAGCAAGAATACCAGGCGCGCGGTCTTCAGGAATAAATCACAATGCAATGAAAGTTGATCAACGTTTTCCGGCGACACTAATATGTTGGTTGACTATTGAGCGGACGACGCCGAAAGTATACGCATCGTGCTTCGATGTGTCTGCTAAAACTAGAACTATTGAACTCGGCAAACTCAGGGCTGTGTAAACGTTTATACAATAAAATACCAATCAAACCCTCTTCTCGTTCCCCCTGCTTTTCTTATGGTGAAATATCATCATCCGCAATTTGAATGGGTGGCCTCAGCTTGGTCCCGGGCCCTAATGCAATGTTACAAAAAATAATAAAAATGGATGTTCTTGGAAATATGACTTCCTGAAACGATATGGTTCAAGGGATGCCGTTGCGTAGAGTGTCGTAACAATTTTTGACCACCTGGATTTGCTTAAAGGGACACTAAAGAGCGTAACGATCTTTCGAGTATTAATAAAATGCAATTTCATAATTCCAAAAACACCACTTCTACCATGACACGACGCTCAGCAAGCGGAGAAAACGTGCGAAAAGAAAATGGGGGGGGGGGCGAGGCCACCATGAGATTCGCGCATTGAAAATCGTGACGCAAGAAATTTTGAAGGCGTCTACTGGGGATCTACAAAGCTCTCAATCGATATAATTGGAGCACATTGTAATCTGTGGGTGTCGTAGAAGTTAGCATACGAAGTTTCGGAAAATTTCATCGAGCTATTGCCAAGCTAATACTGAGAACACATTTTGTAATTTCTCACTTCACGTGCAGATATTTTGACGCTAAATTTAAAAATGAAACTTCAACCTTGATTTTATCCGCTAATAATAAACTAACCATAGTGAAACATGTGGGATTAGAGTTATCAGAGTACAGTTTGTCAACCTAAAGAAAGTCATTGTTCCTCTTTAGTGTCCCTTTAACGTGTATCCGAGTTGAGCTGCCCTGCTGCGCATGAAGGAAACTCATCTCGCCCTCATCGATCGAAGTGCACCCACCTCAGGTGGTAACCGTACCCGTGGCTGGACATTCAGTGGCAGTAAATTGTAGCTACCAAGGTGGTATACCAAAAGCAAAAAAAAAAGCTGCAATCAAGAGCATTCAATCTGGTTCCTCCGTACCGTGTTATTTCGACTATTTATGGTTCCTGGTTACGAAAAACATCAAGAGTGTGACCTATGGGGTTTTTAATATCTTATAATCGGAACATATTTAATTTAGTTAGGGCGCAGGCGCGTAATTGGCTTTTCCTTATCCCAATCGATGTGACTTAAGTGCCCTGCTCGTTTAAAACGTTTCCGTGTACGCTTCTTTCCCTACTGAACGATTACGTTCATTGGAAACCTGAAGCTTGCTTGATTTCTTTCTTTCTTTCTTTCTTCTTTCTTTCTTTCTTTCTTTCTTTCTTTCTTTCTTTCTTTCTTTCTTTCTTTCTTCTTTCTTTCTTTCAACCGTGTCGACCACCGCGATGTCGTGGGGGGCGGTTATAAAAAGCGATTGGAGAAAGTCGGTGGCTGCGCGTCACAAATTGCTCACGTAATCGTTTTTTTTGCCCCTGCACGCGGTTATGCGCGCGTTACGAGGAAGTCGAACGGCCACCGTTATATAGGCGCGGCGGTGTAGCTGAATCACGGAAGACTTTCCGATCTATTTTATATGTGGGTCGACGTGTATATACGTAATAACGTTCGCCTTTCCTCGTTGGCGTGGTCGGTATTATGAAATGACCGCTTCCTTCCTTCCTTCCTTCCTTCCTTCCTTCCTTCCTTCCTTCCTTCCTTCCTTCCTTCCTTCCTTCCTTCCTTCCTTCCTTCCTTCATTCATTCATTCATTCCCCGTCTACTAGCCAGGGGTCGGTGGACGCCGTTCGTCATTACGTAGCTGGATTTTCCTTCGCGCCCTTCAATATGTTAAATATTCACCTCAGCGTGCTAAAGGGCACGATTAAAATCACATGAATGAATGAATGAATGTTTACCTTGATCTTGAAATCAACCTACAGAAGCTTCACATGTGCAGAAGCTGCGAATAATATCTCTGCTGCAGGAGCAGCAACGGGCTTGTGTTCGTAGCTTCTTGCATGCGTGCGTTTATGAGTGTGTGTGCGTTCGTGCGCGTGTGCATGTTAGTGGGTGTGCGTGCGAGGGTAAGAGGGGGGGGCTGTATGCACGTGCGTTCGTTCGCGTGTGTGTGTGCATGTGTGTTTGCGTGCGTGATCTCTTGATTGATTCAACCGATTGTGGTATGTGACAAGGCTTTAGGCAATGTACTGCCTTTAGCCTTGCCACCCAAGACTGAATCTGTGTGTGCAATGAATGAATGAATAAATAAATAAATAAATAAATAAATAAATAAATAAATAAATAAATAAATAAATAAATAAATAAATGAAAATGTGCGCTCCACGTGCTCGATAATATTGAGGGGTCTCCCACCACGGCGTACGTTATACCCGTAACTTCCTTTTCGCACTAAAAAACCCGGACGTTAATTAGTTTCTCTTTAGCGACTTAGGCAGAGGTATTCGTATGTAGACTAGTCATTCTTGGATTTGTCGTCAGTAATGTCGCGGTCTATCTCTTCATAATTCCCCATTACTTCTTATTCATTAATACGTCTTTAATATCGTGGCATACATTCTGCAATATCCAAAGATGTGCGCCTGTTAGGATATACTGTACACCCGAGGAGAATCAAATATGGGAAAATGACGAAAAAAAATATGGCTAGATATCAGGCGCACGTTTCGAACGTACTCGAAGTGGAATGATCACTAACTGCCGCAACTATTCGTGCAATTCTATCGCCTTCAAGAAGTGAGATAAATTTTTCTTCTCCGTGGCCTTATTATTACGCACACAGGATTGCGTACAGGCCAAGGATCAAGAATCTCTTCTCGATCCGAGAACGGCCTGTCCACAAGCGGCCGCATGTATATATATATATATATATATATATATATATATATATATATATATATATATATATATATATATATATATATATATTGTCGCGGTACAACGCGAATAAAACGCAGATACACCTTGGGACGACGAAAGCAGCGTGTCCTCAACAGCTCGGTCACAAGATCGTCTTCTTCAGCCTCGAGAGAAGCTAGAGGCCCACTACCTCGTGCCAACTAAATGCCCCATCATCGTTATAATCCACATGTAGACACGCGTCATTTGCCTCTCTCCCAAAGAGCATCGCCCCGATGCGCAGTCTGTAATGCAGTTTTTTTTTCTAAATTAAAGTATCATGCAATCACTCGCTGACGTAGGGTTTCATGCGGACTACGTGAACGAGTTCAGGATGGTGCTGGCGACGCCTTGTAGTATACGAACAGTCGGGAACAACTTCGTATGTGACATCGCTCAGTCGTCGCACAACTAGGTACGGTCCAAAGTATCTTCTTAAGAGTTTTTCGGAAAGTCCTCGTTTTCGTATGGGCGTCCAAACCCATACTTTGTCGCCCGTTTGGTAGACGACTGTTCTGCGGTGAGCATTGTAGCGGCCTGCATCGTAGTCTTGCTGCTGGCTGATCCGTAAACGTGCAAGTTGCCTAGCTTCTTCTGCGCGTTCCGTAAACGTGTCGGCGTCCGGGACGATGTCGTCGCCTTCGTGTGGTAACATTGCATCTAACATGGTTCGTACTTCCCGTCCATGAACGAGGCTGAAAGGTGTCATGCGGGTCGTTTCTTGCTTGGCCGTGTTGTATGCAAACGTTATGTAAGGCAAGATTGTATCCCAATTTTTCTGTTCGACGTCAACGTACATCGAAAGCATGTCTTCAATGGTTTTGTTTAGACGCTCTGTCAGCCCGTTCGTTTGCGGGTGGTATGCGGTGGTCTTAGGATGCGTTGTTCCACTCAGCATCAAAACATGGTCCAAAAGAGCTGCTGTAAACGCGGTTCCTCTGTCTGTGATTACGACGGTTGGTGCACCATGCCTCAGTACAATATTTTCGATAAAAAATCTTGCCACCTCCGCTGCTGTACCTCTCTGGATAGCCTTTGTCTCGGCATAACGGGTCAAATAATCCGTCGCGACGATAACCCATCGGTTGCCTGCAGTAGAAGTAGGGAGTGGGCCCAAAATGTCCATGCCGATCTGGTGGAATGGAGTCATTGGGACCTGTACGGGTTTGCAGGAGGCCAGCTGGTTTAGTTGGCGGTGACTTGCGTCGCTGGCAGTCGAGACAGGTACGAACGTGGTGCTTCACGGCTGTGGTTAGTCTTGGCCAGTAATACCTTTGCTGTACCCCTGGCCAACGTTCTTGTGTAACCCAAGTGGCCAGAGGTAACCTCGTTGTGGCATGCTTTCAGTACTTCGGTGCGAAGGGCTGCTGGGATGACGAGCAGATAGGCAGATCCCGTCGACGAAAAATTTCTTTTATAGAGTACTTCGCTACGTAAACAAAATGATGACAACGCTCTTGCGAAAACTCTTGGCGCCTTCCGAGATCTGCCATCCAAGTAGGTAATTAAGCCAAGCAACTCAGCGTCGTCTCGTTGTTGCTGCGCAATGGTGGTCGTGTCGAGGACACCGAGAAATGATGTTCTTCCTCCTCCTTCGGTAGGGTTGCCGACTCAATGGGTGAACGGGACAAACAGTCGGCGTCCATATGTCGCTTCCCTGACTTATGTACGACTGCCATGTCGAATTCCTGCAGCCTGAGACTCCAACGCGCTAATCGGCCGGTAGGGTCTTTAAGATTAGTTAACCAACACAGTCAGTGGTGGTCGCTAATTACTTTGAAGGGGCGACCATATAAATATGGACGAAATTTCGTAAGCGCCCATACCACGGCGAGACATTCCTTCTCAGTCGTGGAGTAATTAGCCTCAGCACGTGTTAAAGTTCTGCTTGCGTAAGCGATTACCCTTTCTGCGCCATCTTGCTGCTGCACAAGCACAGCTCCCAGACCAACATTGCTAGCATCGGTGTGAAGCATCGTAGGGGCTCTCTCGTCGAAGTGGGCAAGGACTGGAGGTGTTTGTAGTCACTGGCAAAGATCGTTAAAAGCAGCTTCCTCTTCGTTATTCCACTCAAAGGTGACGTCTTCTCTTGTAAGGCGAGTTAGTGGTGATGCTATGCGTGCGAAGTCCGCGATAAATCGTCGATAATACGCGCAGAGGCCGAGAAAGCGTCTGACAGCCTTTTATCGGTCGGCATAGGGAACTGTTTCAACGGCTGCGATTTTTTCAGGGTCGGGACGAATACCAGCATGACTGACGACATGACCAAGAAATCGCAGCTCTTCGTAGCAAAAGTGGCACTTCTCAGGCTTCAACGTCAGGCCCGCGGACTGTATGGCTCGTAAGACCACCTCAAGTCTTTCAAGGTGCTCGTCAAACGTCGCGGAAACACTATGACGTCGTCCCAGATATACTAAGCATGTTTTCCACTTCAACCCAGAAAGCACGGTATCCATGAGTCTTTGAAAGGTAGCAGGGGCTGAGCACAAACCGAACGGCAAGACCTTAAATTCATATAACCCATCTGGTGTCACAAAAGCGGTTTTCTCGCGGTCTCTCGGGTCCACCTCGATTTGCCAATATCCACTCCGCAAGTCCATTGAAGAGAAGTATCGAGCATGTCGAAGTCTGTCGAGAGAGTCGTCTATACGCGGTAGTGGATATACGTCTTTCTTGGTCAGCTGATTTAGCTTCCGGTAATCCACACAAAAGCGCAGGCTGCCGTCCTTTTTCTTAACGAGGACTACAGGTGACGCCCAGGGGCTCTGTGAAGGCTGAATGACGTCATCTTCAAGCATTCTGTCTACCTGCTGTTGTATCGCTTCACGTTCTTTTGGAGCAACGCGATAAGGGTTCTGGTGAATAGGTCTCGCCGTTTCCTCGGTAATTATTCGATGCCTGGTTATAGGCGTGCGGCCAACTCTTGATGTTGTCGAAAAGCATTCTTGAAATTTGGCCAGTAACTCAAGGAGTCTGCGTCGGTCGTCTTTTGGCAAAGTAATGCTAACGTCCAGAACAGGCGCTGAATCAAGATTTAGCGACTCGTAGACTACCGCCAAGCAGCCTTCGGCATCTATGACATCGTCGAAGTAAGCGACAGCCGTGCCTTTAGGAAGATGCCGGCGCTCAGCACTACAATTGGTCAACAGCAAGTCCGTGCGTCCAGCAGCAACTCTGACAATACCTCGTGCGACAGAAATACCGTGGGTGAAGAGCAGCGAGCTTATTCGGTCCGCAACTCCTTCGGCGTCAAACTGAGCAGCGGCGGCCACAGAAACAAGCGTGCATGACCTCGGAGGGAGAACCACATCGTCATCAGTAAGACGCAGTTGGTTTGGTCGCGCCTCTGGGGAATTGGGTAAGCCCGAACAGTTGCAAAACGTAATCAAGCTCTCTGGTATGTTGATGACGGCACCATATTCCCGTAAAAAGTCCATGCCGAGAATTACGCCTCTGCAGCATGCGGCGATAACGACGAACGACGCAGTGAAAGGAGAACCTCCGATGTCAATTCTTGCGGTACATCTTCCCAAGGGCATCAATAACTGGCCTCCTGCTGTTCTTATATGAGGGCCCGTCCACGGCGTCTTCACTTTTCTGAGGCTGTCGGCGAGGTCCTGACTGATAATGGAGAAGTCGGCACCAGTGTCGACTAAAGCTGTGACTTTCTGGCCGTCGAGAAGAACACTAAGGTCAGCAGTCACAATTTCATCGTTTTCACGGCTTATCGGCTGTATGGCGTCGTGCTGTGGGGGGCTTCTTGTTGTTATCTTTATGGCCTGCAACCTTGCCCCCGGAGGTCGCCGCTTTCAGTTTCCCCGGCGTGGGCTAGGTGACCTTCTTGTATTAAGGTTCGCATAGGTGCGGTGGTGCGACAAAGGCGAACGCGCGGGGGACGGAGAGCGAGACTGACGTCTCGGACCAGGAGGGTGAGCAGGCATTGCCTTCTCTGTAGTGGTAGAGCCGTCCTCAAAGTGATAACGGGCTCCATAGAAAGAGTTGTCGTCACGGCGCGGAGTGTATTCGTCGTTGGCACGTCGGCCGTCAAACCAAGGTCGTTGGGGACGGAATGAATCACCTCGATGCCAGCAATGACGGGCAATATGTCCTGCACCTCCGCAGTGAAAGCATAGTGGACGCCTGTCCACGGTGCGCCATACATCTGTTTTCCGGGTCGGTGGACGCGTCGATGCCCATGGGGTGGCTGTGGATGGCTGGTTGTAGGGCTGTAGCGTAGGTGGTTGATGCAGTGTCTGCTCTTGCGGCGGATACGAAGGGGCCATCGGCACCTGGTGGTACAGCGTCGGCATAGCGGGTAGTGGACGTCGGAGAGCGGCAGCGTAGCTCATAGGACGCTGCTGAGCATCAGGACTAGCCGTAGACAACGCTTGGTGGATTTCATCACGTACGACTTCAGCGATCGATGCGATGGGATTTTCAGCAACAGGATTCCGCAACTTCTGCAGTTCCTCGCGAACTATCTCCCTTATCAAGTCTCGCAAGCAGCTCTGACTCTCAGACGTCATGGCGTTAGCATTGATTGGGACATTGCAGGACATGCGGTCGTATTGCCTGCAGCGTTGATGAAGGGCCCGCTCGATAGCCGTAGCCTCCTTAATGAAGTCAACCACGGTAGTCGGAGGGTTGCGCAGTAGCCCGGCAAAAAGCTGCTCCTTGACACCGCGCATGAGGTAACTCAACTTTTTATCTTCCGTCATGTGCGGGTTAGCTCGTTGAAAGAGACGAGTCATGTCTTCGGCAAACATTGCAACGGTTTCGTTGGGTTTTTGAACCCGTAGCTCCAATAACTGCTGCGCACGGTCCCTTCTATCAATATTGGCGAAGGTATCGATGAACTTCTCTCGAAATTCGGGCCAAGCTGACAGATTGCCTTCTCTATTCTCATACCAAGTACGAGCACCGTCGTCAAGGTAGAAATAGGCGCGTGAAAGCTTTTCCTGTTCCGACCAATGATTTGCCTTGGCAACACGCTCATAATGGTCAAGCCAGTCGTGAACGTCTTCATGGGCACCACCACTAAAGCGATCGGGAACGAGGGGTTGAAAGAGGGTCACCTGAGATGGGTGCGTCGGCAAGCTGCCTTGGGGCACCTGTTGCGAGCTTGCGTTAGCCATTGGTTGAGCTGTGTGGTGCCTAGCAGGTTCCGGCGAGTGAGTCAGCTCTGGCGCGAGGCCTCGCAACCGTCGACTGGAGCGATGCACCGGTGTTTCTACTGGTGACAATGCGTTTGGACTCGATGAGCGGCTCCCAGCGGGCGTGTGGAGCATCAGACAGGGCTGCGGCCCAGCACTTCCACCAGTGTCGCGGTACAACGCGAATAAAACGCAGATACACCTTGGGACGACGAAAGCAGCGTGTCCTCAACAGCTCGGTCACAAGATCGTCTTCTTCAGCCTCGAGAGAAGCTAGAGGCCCACTACCTCGTGCCAACTAAATGCCCCATCATCGTTATAATCCACATGTAGACACGCGTCAATATATATATATATATATATATATATATATAAGAAAAGTGGATGAAAAAATAACCAGCTGCGGGCCTGCCCACGGCTGGTTATTTTTTCATCCACTTTTCTTCCTATATATATATATATATATATATATATATATATATAGTAGGCCTGTAGACACATTTAGAACGCCATAGCGTGCAGAAAAAGCGCAACGCCCCGTATACAAATTCGTACTGTAGCCTATCACACGCGGTAATCTGATATCCACATGTTTAGTCAGATGTCCTGTGTGTGTAGAAAAAGTTGTTAGGGGTTTGGAGTACGATGTACTCCACTATGGGAGAGCAGAAAGCCGTCCCATGAGCCTGGAAAGGCCGAGTGTATTTCGTCGGGGAACGAAATGTGTGTTTAGAAAAAGTGGTTAACGATTCAGAGTACTAGGTATACTCTGTCCTTCAAAAACAAGGTCGTATTGTGATGAAGATACCTCGCTGCCACTTGGTGGGAATACTTTTATTTCTTTCCGTTGTTGCATGGATAACAAACAGAGCGACTTTCTTCCCTTCTTTCTTTCTTTCTTTCTTTCCTTCCTTCTTTCTTTCTTTCTTTATTTCTTTCAACTTTTCTTTTTTCTTTTCTTTTGTAGCCATGGTTAAAGCCAAATAGTAAGACGTATTTTTTTTCTTATACGTACGTCCGCCCATCTCGCGTTCACTCGGCTTAACAAGGAAATGAGAGCGTCTCGTGCGACCTATACGTATAATTCACACTGCAGACATAGCCGCCGCCGACGCCCAGAAAACACCGTGGTACTGTCGCTCCACACTGCCGTTTACACACTTGAGCATATCAGACGCATCGGCCGCAGAAGATCTCTATGGCGCGCCGGCCCCTGTATAGAGGCCCTGGTGGGAGCGGAGGTCAACAGATCCAGATTTTCATAAGAGCAGCCATTGTCCTGCTGCGCCTCACGCGGAGATGGTACACGTGCATATCAAGATATATAAAGCCAGAAGGTAAACATGGTTCGAGGCAAGCAGTAGCGCGTGTGAAGAGCGCGTGCGTTTATATAAACGACCCCGAGCATCTGCAGACAAGCGGCGTTCGACAGACTGCGTTAGTACGCTTGTGTGTTCTTTTTGTGTACGCGTGTTTCCACAGCCGCTATCCTTCACTTGATCGCGGCCGGCACAAGAGATGCCCTTGGTCCCGTTCGAGCATCTTGTCCGGATCGAGACCACCCTCGTACCAAGTAGCCCTGACTAAACGGTCTCCCCTCCCTCCAGCCCTTCAATTGAGGCGGAAGTGAGGAGCACTCTCCCTCTTTCTCCTCTCTCTCTCTCTCACATGGTGCGCGCCGTTAACCCAAACAGGCCGCGCACTTTGAGATTGGCCAGAGCGGCGGCGTCGGCCATATATACTAGCTGCTGACTTGCGCAGTCGTTGTAACGGTAACGGTACTTGTGGCTGCGTGTACGTGCACATGTTCACTGACCCCCCCCCCCTTTTTGTGTGTGTGTGTGTTTCAAACTGATTGTGCCCACAGGCCTGCGGATAGATCGGGTCCCATCACTTTACTATCCGCGAAGAATGATCAATTCGCGAAATTCGGTGCCTCGCAATATCTTTTTTCCGCGAATAGGCATCGAGCTGCTTTTAACAGCGAACGCTTTGCAGTGGAGCTGCATAAGCTATCATGAACGTGCACGTGCACTATTCATTATTCAATTTTTATGTGAGGCTGTTCAATATATTCGCAAGTTATGTTCCGCCATTCACAGCTTCTCAGGTTGATATGCGCCTCAGGAATCGGACAAGCCCAACCACCGAGTACAAGAGGTGCGATCGTTAAACGAAAACTCCGATAGCCGTACTAGTACCCGTAAAACACGCGAAAGAAAGAGAGATATAGTAAGGGATAGAAGTAAAAAGACCAAATGGAGTGAGAAATAAAGAGGGGATAAAATAAAGAGGGGAGAAATAAAGCGCTTGTCTGTGTCCTTTCTGAGTTTGTGTATTTTTTGCGCTTGTTTCATCGAAGCTTTACCAACACGCCCAACTGGCAGTCATCCTAAATAAAGAGGGGAACGAACAGAAAATACAAGAGGATAGAGAGAAAAAAGGCAAGCAATAGAAAGAAAGAGAAAAAAAAGGCGAATCTGACACTATAGGCCACGCAAGCTTGAAACAGTGAATCTGGACAAGCCTAACAGAGCAGTCAATAACCTATAGACAAGGCAAAAACAACTAGCTAAAGACCAGCAGTAACCTCTATAAGCAACCGAGAAGCAACTTGGCATGGCCTAGACAAAGCCAAGCAACAACCTCCAAGCAACCAGCTGAAGCTTCAGAATCGTACAGCTTCGCTTTTTCAAGCCTTGCGAAACTTAGTGCTAGCTTCGTCATTTCTTTTTCTAATAGTGTAGTAAAGTGTTTCACCAAGAAGGACGCTTTTAAATAGCGATCACGTGAAACTGCTTGCAGCTAGAGTAAATTTTTCATCATACAGAGCTACGCCCACTTGTCTTTCGTTAGACCCTGATGGGGGGGGGGGGGGTATGAGGGCTGCACCGAAAACAGAGTATTGTCCTCGTGTAAGCGGGTCTTTGTTCGGGAAAGAAATGGAAGTGGGTAGTTGATCAGCCACACAGCATACGTACAGCGCGATGAGAGAGAATAAACTCTAGTAAAGCTAAGCTGTGGATCGATCGCCGCAGGCCCTATACATTTAACGGCTGAATGTGGCCCCACTGTTTTTGTTTTTGTTTCTTTCGTTGCGTCAAGCAAGGCGAACAGAAACTATCATCATCATAAGTCGGCGCGTGTCCTCTTCGTTCTCTTCTTTTACTCAGTCCTCTTTTTCATCGTCGTTCTCAAAACATGCGCGCTGATTTTACCGGCGTGGCCTGTACGTTTCTGATGTGTGTGAGGAGATAACTAGCAGAGAGGGGGGAGAAAGAAGCACACAGGCAAGGCAAAATGAACGTATCAAAAGAAAATCTGGGCGAAAAACATTTCCTCACGAGGCGGCTAGATTCGAAACGTGCCTGAAAGCGAGCGTCGGAACCACGCGGCTGTCTAGGCGCGCTAATCGAACCTATCATAGCCTTTTATATAGTATCGAATAGCAAAAAGGTTTTAAAAAACCTGAGGGAGGGTGAGGATAATAGCTGTAACGGTCAGGAAGAGGGCAGAGGGAGGGAAGTGAGTAAAGCATAGCTTATTTCGACGCAAAAAAAAAAAAACATCCTTCCAGAGCCCGCACAGCAGCTATAGCGAGCATAGTGTAATTTGTGGAAGGAGTCTTCTCGTGTGCAGATAACATAGCGTTGGAACACATGCAAGAAGAAAAGCGGCCGCGAGAAACGATTGATTGATTGATTGATTTGTGTGGTTTAACGTCCCAAAACCACCATATGATTATGAGAGACGCCGTAGTGGAGGGCTCCGGAAATTTCGACCACCTGGGGTTCTTTAACGTGCACCCAGGCCGCGAGAAACGAGTCGGAATCTTGGTATATATATACGTCTATACATACAGCCGACGTTTCTTTTCATGGCGTTTCGTTTTCAATACATATCCCAAGTTTAAGGTGTCGGTGTTGAATACAGCTACCATACCTGTGCGTCTGCCACCTCGCACAGATATGGTGCTCTCGTCGTCAGACGATCATGCGGCATTTGTTCGTCGGGTTCATGGGCGCCCCCGCAGCGCACCCAAACACGCCGCCAAAGTGGGGGCTGTTCTTGAGAGGCACGTTGCACATGCTGGGACCCCACTGGTCGCCGCACGTCAGCCAGCAGTAGAAGACGAACAGCAGACCACTGTCCGAGTAATTTCCAGGTACTTCGCTCTTGGACGACGTTCCCAGTGACGGGGCCCGCCGCGACGCGTTGCCTTCCCGGGGGGTGAGCGGGTCGCGCCGCGGCAAGTCCCAGAGGGTGTCCCAGACGACGTTGATGGCAGCGGCAGCCGCCACCAGGTCGACGTGGCTGTCCACGTCAGTGTTGTGCAGACTGAGGCAGCGCCAGTTCTCGCGGTACACGTCTTCCGGGTTCGGGTGCCGGTCCACGAAGTCGAGGTACAGCGTGCCTGCCAGCCGGCTGCCCAGTCCTCCCATAAGAACGGCCGGTCGGGCGTCGCTCGCGTACCACGGAAAGCTGAGCAGCTGCGGATTGAGACGGAAGCCGTCGAACATATTGGCGTCGATAGCCCTGTACGGTGGGTTTGATTTCCCCGGGCCGTGCAGGTAGTGCTCGAGCTTCATCTCGTTACGGAGTGGCTGCTCCGGGTCTACGTAGGGAAAGTCTGCGTACAGGCGAATCACGTCTTCGCTGTACGCGTTCACAATTTCGAACGCCGTTGTCAGGCGGGTCATATTTGGTTGCGGAAGCGCATCGCCTACCAGCCAGGAATGATTTCCGCCAAGGAGTTTGTAGAATGAACCCTCAATCGGCTCTACGAGGCTCTTCGCGTACTCTGTGGCTTCGAGAACATATCGCGACAGATAATAGTCCATGGCGACAGGGAAAAACAGGTAGGCGAAGGAGACGCATCTCTTGCGGATTTCGTCACCGACGGCGTATTCAGATTGATGGTAGCTCGTCAAAAGGCGTAGGTTTGTGAACGGCAGCAGGACTTGAACGGCGAACCAGCCGAAGAAGTCGGTCATGTTCTTTTCCCCGTACACATCCAACGTGCGAAAGAGCGCCCTGAATTGACCTGCATTCTCGATGTAGATGACGTTGAAAGAACGCAGCGAGGCGTTCAAGTATCGCCTCGTCGCCGCGTCCCAGCGAGATTCCGGCACTGGCGGCGTCATATTCAAGAACGTCGCCGGGTCCACTGGGCTCGACTTGGCAACCACGCCGACAAGCTGGGCGTCTAGGAACGCCTTCATCTCTGTGATCCTGTGACACAGTTGCTCTTGACGCTGCCCGTGCTCGTCGCTGTCGTTGGCGAAGCTCTCGTACGAGGTACGAAAGTGACTGCAGATGTGCCCGGTCGTCACGTGCTCACCGATTCTCTCGTACACGCGTTGGAAGTGGAAGCTCTCAGATAACACCATGGTTAGCTTCGCGTTATATTCCGTCTGTATGTCCAAGAATAGTGCTTGGTACACGCGCAGGGACATGAAGAACATGGAGTCGATGACGTCAGGTTGAGCGCTGTGATCGGGCCACGGGAGACCGGCAGCCGCCAACACCTCCTTCACCTCTTTGACGTTGTCGCGCGTCAACGGGGACATACAAGCGCGGATGCTGGTCAATGCCTTGTACTCCCCCTCAGCAACTTGGTCGTTTCCTGTGCTTCGAACATCACCTGCTGAATCACCGGACGCCATGACGCGCCTGCCGACATTGTTCAGGAACATGTCCCAGTTTCGCTCGTAGATGGGCCGGTTACCCGTGCGAAGCCACGTTCCGCAGACGTACTTGTAAAAGTCTTCACACGGTGGCGCGCTGGTATCCATGGTCAAAGAAAGCAGCTTCTCGTACTTGGCGCAGGTGTCTGTGACGCAGCCCTGTGCCGTCACGGCTGCGGACGTCTTTTCGCCGTTCCCCGTGTATAGCACCCAGATCAAGGTGGTTACCAAGACCACTATTACGACTGCGAGTACTGCGGTGCAGAGGTCGCCTCGCAGCGTAGACCGGGCCACGACCGGACCCTCCTGGCCGGAAACGCTGCTCGTGCCTTTCCAGAATGCCCTCGGATTGCAGATCTCGCTGGTGCGGCACGTGCGATCAAGCGTCGCCGCTTCGCCCTCCGGACCACCGTGGTCCTGGGCAACGCGCTCGCGGCCAACCCTCGATGCCAGATGGCTGACGAGCCAGCGGTGTAGCGATGGTCGGCTGGCGTGGTGCTTGGCCGAAGCTTCGGCCTGGGGGTGTTCTTGTTGCCAACTCACGCGGCCAGATTCACCACGCTTTCTGGAAGAAGAACCGCGACTCTCGGGCAGTGCCTCGACCGCTCGGCGCGAGAACGTGCGGCGAGCTCGTCCCCCCAGGAGACATGGAGCCTCCCGCAGGCGGGGAAGTGCATTCCTGGTGCGACAGTACGGGTGACTCTCTAAGCGTTTCCAATGGCGACTCTACCGTTAGCACTGGCGACAGGTCGGGCGACGCCGTGGGCAGATTCCTGGGCGAGTGCCTCGGTGGTGGTTTGTGCTGTCGATGCGACGCGGGCCCCTTGTTGCCGCTGCATTCGGGACAGTCGGGCGAATCGCGTTTATGCCTCAGCGGAACCGTCCTGGGTGATTCGCTGCCCTTCTGCGACCCGCTTAAGCACGCCGCTTGGCCGGAGGTTGTGGTGCTCGACTTCGGAGGGACGTAGCTCTTGGGCGAAACGCGACCCTTGGGCAGGTAACCAGGCAGCTGCTCGCCGAGAGAATTTGGCCGCGTCCTGGTGCCGAGCGAGCCACCCTTCGAGCTACCCTTGTTCGGCCGGGACCGATGCGCCGTCGTTCTGCTGTCGTGATCCATTTGCGTGGTCGACTATGCACGCAAGAAAAAGGGGGAATCGGTTCGGCTCGGATATTAGAGGCAGCTTGCGCCGTTATCTCGTTCCGAAGCGATGGCGAAATAGAAGCTGACGTAGAACGTGCGGCTTCTTCTTCTACTTCGTCTCTCTCTTTTCGTTTGTGGGGCATTTATCCCCGCAGCCGCAGATACACCAAGCAGCCAACAGGGGTCGCGTATATCACTTGGCCTCATTAACAGCCTACATGATTTGGAGTTGGTTTCAATCTGAGATCTGCTAGCACCCCATACAAACTTCATACTAATTAATCAGTTATCTTCACAATCACCATATTGAACACGCACTCGGCTGTATAAGGCAGATAATTAAAGCGCGTTCTTATCTAAATTTCCAGTTTCCTTCAGCCTCATAGCCTTTATATCTTAACCTGTGGTCCGTTTCTTTGTCCAACTTCAAGGTAAGTGTAATCAGGTATATGATGTCATTGTCATCATAACAATGTTTTTGACTATCATCAACACCGCTCCTTTCACTGGGTCCTGTCTTGTGTCATGTACATAATTAAAGATACACGTCAATTCTCTGTTGGAGAGCTGCGTCTGCCACAGTTCTGCGAAGGGAGTATAATGATCTCTGAAAGAGAGTTGTCTTGTCAACGAATGAAGGTGAACATTTGTGCAAGTACATAAACTTTGTAGAAATTTCTTCAGCGCTTGTGGTCAACCCGATGACTCCACCGAGCGTTGTTCAAGTTAACAGCGATATGACCATAATATATGGGCATTATGTCTTTTACCGTGGCCATCTCGAATCGAATATTTCCTTCTTATAGCTACACTAACATTGACCGTAGTGCAACATGTCGCTACAAGGATAGCGTGTTCAACCGTTTGCTTTCTTTTGTTCGCCGGAGAAGCAATAAGAGGAAGAGACAAATTTGCCTCGACTCTCTTTGATCTGCGAAACGTCATCACTCGCGAATATTCTCTCTAAAGGAGTGGCTTCTCTAATGACTCGTTTCGCAATGTATGACACTATAAGAAAAAGGAAACACGTGGAAAACGACGTTGATATTCGGCGTCTGCTTATGCCTCTCATGCTACGTCGCCATACATTCCTGGGTGTTTATCTGGTCTGTGGATCTGAAGCATGATGGCTACAGGCGTGCGCAGGTTTTTCACATCTACTGGTCGAGTCTGAAAAAAAAACAAGCCCATCAATGGATGAAAAAATGAAAACGAAGTGATGACGTATTTTTCACGAAGGCTTGCCGTTGGTCCCCACCTTAATTGCAAAAGTTTGATGTAAACACTTCCTCAAATGCAACATCACGGATTCGCGGCCTTGCTTCCTGTGAAAAAGCATGAGTGAGCATGCCTTTGCGCATTAAAGAATAAAGTGAAATATCCGACTGAAAAAGAAAAGGGAGGTCCCCCGGAGGTCCACCGTTGGAGGTCCCCCGTTAGATTATTGGAAAGGCATTCCCCGCCCCACTTTGCCCCACTTTACGCAAGCCTGTGATGACAATGCTGCTTTTATACAAGTATACAGCACCAGCCAGTTGCAGTGCAACCTGTACACAGCGGCTTGATTCAGAAGTTACCCCTGTGTTCAGAACCTTTCCTTGACTTGAACCTAATTCACTTGCAACTGCCTTCAGTGCACCACAAATACGTTTTAAACGCGCTGATTTATGCGGTGCCAAGGCGGCCCAAACACATATACGCGTTTTGAACGTGATGCATTGAAGGTGGTGGCAGGTCAAGTTCAAGACAAGGAGCATTTACGATAAAGGCTGTTTTGCAGTGCGTACGACAGGAGGGGAAAGAAGAGACGAGGTGGAACAGCCAACAATTTATTTATTGCGAAAGTGTTCGATTTTATACAGTCACCAGTTGCAGCAGTGATGTGCGAAACACAATGATATTGCACAAGCACATCACGAGTACATCACAAAACCAAGCAAAGGAACAACTTTTCTGTGTTGGTGAGCGCAACAGAAGGGGTGCGAACAGAATCATCTTTTAATAAACATATATTTACTGCCTCTATGATCTCGCGTGTTGTGCGATCCCTGCATGTTTAAACTATACTGCAATATGAAAACTTTAGCCTGCACACACACGTGCTGCAGTCAACAAACAGTCATTCTCGTTTACAGCGATTGTTTATGAATACGTGGCTCAGAAAAAAAAAAGTGTCATTTGACTCCCCTTTTATACATGTGAGAGTCACTGGCACATGTGCAGTACTCTCTTTAGAAAGTCGCATTCATGTGGCTCTCTAAGGATAATGCTACACATAACTCGCACAGGCATAAAAGAAAAGACACAGTTCTTAGAACGTACGTCAAACCAGCGGACTATGATCTGTGCCGTGAGTCGAATGTTCCGTAAACCATAAGCCTCAGCAGATTGTGAATGGGGTAACTGTTTTTTATTGATATGTGGGGTTTAACGTCCCAAAACCAGCATATGATTATGGGAGACGCCGTAGTGGAGGGCTCCGGAAATTTCGACCACCTGGGGTTCGTTGACGTGCACCCAAATCTGAGCACACGTGCCTGCAACATTTCCGCCTCCATCGGAAATGCAGTCGCCGCAGCCGGGATTCGATCCCGCAGCCTGCGGGTCAGCAGCCGAGTACTTTAGCCCCCATACCAACGCGGCGGGGCATGGGGTAATTGTCGTAATGCTACGTTCGTTGCTATGAAAGGTGGGCGGAAATGTACGCTGCCTGCTGAATTAATTGATCTGCGTTCATATCAACACGCGGCATGATTGCATTAATGAATTAATCTAGCTTCCATTCGATAGCTCCGAGTCGCCAAATGGGCTTGTTTGAAATAAGCACGACGCATTAATTACGGCGCTGATGTTAATGCCGCAAATTCAGGTAATGCGATACCCTGTGATTCAGAATCGGTACACTGGGAACACGGGGTACCCCACAGGGAGCAGTGTTATCACCACTCCTTTTCAACATTGCTATGATGCGCCTTCCAAGCGAATTGGCCAGGGTGGAAGGCACACAACACGCAGTATATGCTGACGATATTACAATCTGGACCACTGAAGGGAGCCTTGGTGAAATGAAGGAACGCCTTCAGCAGGCCGCATCCATAGTCGAGGCGTATGCCAACGATTGTGGACTCCAATGTGCTCCAAACAAATCAGAGCTTCTGCACGTTAGAGCGAAGCCAAGAGATAAGTCAGCCATACACATCTCCCTGTCTGGTTGAGTGGGAGCAGGCCGCGATATGTCGTTCACTCTGACCCGCTTGGTATATATATATATATATATATATATATATATATATATATATATATATATATATATATATATATATATATATATATATCTATATATATAATATATATCTATATATATATATATATATATATATATATATATATATATATATATATATATATATATATATGCGAGTTTGAATGCTTCTTGATAAGCTTGGTCTATTCGTATCCGAAGTACGAAATCAAACGCGTGCATAATAATAAACTGACAGAGAAAGAAACCCTTTTGGGTGGCACGTTAAAGAACCCCATGGTGGTCGAAATTTCCGGAGCACTCCACTATACGGCGGCTCTCATTATCATATGGTGGTTTTGGGACGTTAAACCCCACGAATCAATCGATCAATGAAAGCCTTTTTTGCTCATGAAATTGAGGTCACATTTTCTCCTTCACTACCAGTGCAACACCTATTTATTCAATCAAGTATTTATTTATTTAGTTATTTATTTGCTTATTTATTTGTTTATTTATTTATTTGCATACACAGATACACAAGTACAACTTCAAAACTAATTCATTCTCAAACCAACAACAGAATTGAATTTTTTAACATTTTTGTTTAGGAACTTAAGATTATTTTCCCCTTGATTAGTGTATACGTGTATGCACACGCACGCGCGCATTTTCCGATCTGTGCGCTTGCGAGTGCGAACCCTTCGGCGATCTTCGTCTTTTTACGAGAGGCCCACTCCAAGCGTGCGTGGTTCCTCTCAGTCAGCCGGACGGCGACTGTGTGGGGCCCAAGTCAGCCCGTCGCGCGTCCCAAATATTTACCCGGGGCCATCGGCTCGGGGAGGGACCCTAAATCTCTCCCTCCTTGCCTTGTCTCTTTCGTGGGCGCATCATGTACTACATATCGGCTGCACGTGCAGAGGACCCCCTCGAATCACGTGATCACGTTCACTGCATGCTCGTGCACGTTTCGCAAACCACGAGTGGTTCAGGATCTTCTCCTTATATATCATATCAATAAAAACAAAGGTTCAGGATCTCTGCAGCTGGAAAAACAAAAGGATAAGCTCACTAAAGTTTCTTTACGTGAACACTGAAGCGAAACAGCAAATTTCTTTAGATTGATAAATTGTACGCTTAAAACTTCATTACTAACGTTAATTTCACCATCACAAATTCACGAATAGAGGAGGAAATCAATGTTGATGTTTTTTTTAATTTCTCGGTGAAATATTCACGCCTGGCGTCCGGAATTAAGGAAGAGTACTTTTCGCATTTTGGTGGCTGACTCAACTAAATCTCCCGATACTTTGTATTTTAAAACTATGGGCCCATTAAAGTGTTATGTACCTCATTCTGACTTATGAGAAACTATAGGTAGGGCCTTGTAAGCGTTGTCAATGTCTATGCAATGTCGTTTTGCTGAGGGAATTTGAAGGTGGTGTCGCCGCCCGCATTTTTCATTCGCGCGTTTTATCGCTTATGAAGCGTTTTCTTAGTTCAAGTGTGATAATTTCCGAAATTTGATAGATTAATTTGCTAATATGAGAAAAATAGCTTTTTTTGTCTTTGGTGTCTCTTTAAGCGTGTCGTCGTATCGCTGCGGCAAATATCGGAAGACGCGCAGCCTTTATGTGGACGCAGTGGTGTGATTATAGCGCCGCCCTACGTGAGATCTCTAAAGCATAGAGTTTTCCACAATTCTTACTATAGAGGGAACTCTGGCGCTAGTGTCTATGGGAGCTGCAACGCATGGCGCTTCAGCGAGCATGGGAATGATGGGTAGTACACACGTTTGTCTAATATTAGTACTTCTAGCCTGCTTTTGGCTCCGTGTGGGTTTGTGTGGCTTAGAGCTGTTTTCTTACGAAACAAGTATTAGCAAATGTTCAACGGTTGCGCTTCAGCATATTATTTTTTTAGACTTACTTTCCAAATTGGCTCACGTAGTTCAAAAGGATTGAATCTTTGTTTCAAAAGAAAACCGAAACACGGCAATAAACGAAGCCGCAAGTACGATTCGCCGCCCGCAAGTACGAAGACTAGGCAAATATGTGTACTACCCATCATTCCCATGGTCGCTGAACGATCGCAGCGCCAGAAGGCCCTCTAGTTAATTTTGAGAAACTCTATGCTCTAAAGTACCGAAATGGTGTGTCCTCATAATTCAGTTGTGTCCGTCGGAGCATAGAGTACGGTAACTTGTACAGAACACGGTAGCGAACACAAAACGTGATACCGCGTGTCTCCAAGCTCCCCCTTGAAAGATGGCTTACCCGCATGACTTTAATGCTCTGCGGAGTAACTAGCAGCTGGTCGAGCGGTGCGGTTGGTTTTCAAAGTGCAGTATGACTCCAAGTGCCGCTACCAACTGAGGAGGCTTGTGTGCGTGACGCTGTTAGAGCGTTATAGCTGCCAAAACGCTGTAGCACTCTTCGCTGGAAGGTTGCGTGTTCAGTCCTTACGGTTGGTGAGTTGTTTGAGCGTCAACTTTAATTCATGTTCCTTGCATCACGCGTTTAATAAACTTCAATGAACAAGAACGAGTAACATTACCTAGGCATTCCTTAGTCTTATTCCGTGTTGCTTTCACATGATTCCTAATACCAAAAGCGGGTACAAGCAAAAACGGGTCTTTTGATCAGTTCTCTTTTATACGTGTCTATCTTGCAGCGAAACTGAAATTGTTCATAGTACTGATACTAGCAACGACGACGCTGGTAAAGTTGTTTTCATTGCTTATGATGATTGTTGCATTGATTATGGGAGTGTTGAAGTAGTTACTGGCGAGCTGGTTATCATGGTATTTATGAATGTATTGATGAGGTATAATAATGAACCTAAATATTGTTGCAGATCATTTTCCATTCAATGCGAATCGGCAATGTCATCATATGTCATTCCTTCTCTGGTTCGTTTTAAAGAAACATGGTGTCAGTGACTGTTGGAAATCGCGACAAATTCGTTTTTCGGTATGCTTGTTTTTTTTTAGTTTTATTCAACTTGTTACATATTCGGTATACGGGAAACGTCGTGTTCCTGCACTTATTTTCGCCACTCAAGATTTCGCAAGTCTTCCGTGGCATGGAGAGCTTTGTAAAGTCTGCTGTTTTCTGAAAACACTCTGCACACAATATCATACGAACTCGTATTTTAGGATAATTTTACTGCGAAGTGTCACGTACTTTGTCTCAGAAAACTTTCGTCGAACAGTTTTCGAACACAAAAGGTTGCCTGTAAAACACGACCTGAAGTTCGTGTGAGAAAATGCAGAACCGGTAGGTTTTTTTAATTGAGCACCCTTTAGGTAACTGCTTATTGCGCAACACTGGTGCATTGATTCGATACAATGGACTCACTGTTTAGCTGAGAGCGTGGAAAACCCACTTTAGATCCGCGTCCACAGCAACGAATAAGCAAGCATTTCCCTTTTGTATCCTGGCGGAGCTAGCTCGCACTTATAGGGCGTGTGATGGGAGGCTGAAGAATAATGGGCTAATTAGTTTTCCGGCCACTGAAGGAGAAAGAGCAAAGTTAGTTTCGCTACCTTCGCTTTGCCGTTTGCCCTTGAAACAGACCCGCACACCACTCGCGCAGCCTATTAAGGAAAGCGTGGATGTGGCTATGTGCGCGTTTGAAACTAAGCACGCGGTGGCTTATCATCGGTGCACACGCCGGAGCCACGAAAACGCTTCGGGGTGTTCTTGCAAACCTGCGAAGTCTTGGCGCCTCGTGGATCAGTCCATGCGAGTGTTGTTTTTGTGTACGCCTGCGTGCGCCTGCATGCGCCTGTCTGCGTTGTCTGGATCCTCGTGCTTTTGTTAGAGGGCGTGTGCGTGTTTTACATTCCTGTATTGGACGTGCACCTTGCTTTTACGAGAGCACGAGACTTCGAATCTCTCTTCTTATGTGGTTATAAAAGCGAAAAGAAGAGAAAAGTGAGCCCCGTAACCGTCTGCATTTGGTGTTACACCTCAACAGTAGCTCACAAGGGATGGGGTGAGGAGGGATTACAAGGATAGGATTAAAGAATATAGAGAGACAAAAATGCGTAGGGACAGGGAGCGACGACGGAAGTAAAAAGGAGATAGGAAAGATGAAACACGCTCATGGGAGTCCGAGGACGAGGCACCACTGGCGAGAGCTCTTGTCGGCAACTGGAAATGGCGTAGGGCTGATCCTGTCAGCCAGAGCTACGCTGTCGTCGTCGTCGTAGGGGACCGGTGGCAGGAGTAGGCGTAGGACCAACTCAGTCGGCCAGAGCTGCACTGTCGTCGGAGATCACGAGGGCACAACCGGTCGGCACGGAATCCAGCGAGCGAGTCCTCAAAGTTCTGTATAAATTGCCGTCTAATAACAATCGTTGGTGTTTTACGTCGCAAAATCACTATATGATTATGAGGGGCACCGAACGGGAGTGCTACGAAAAAATTTCAACCTGGTGTTTTTTACCTGTCACCTAGATCTATAGGTATACAGTGGAATGGAAAGTTTGGCTGGTAGGAATACTTGCATGATTGATGCAGCGCTAAAGACAAAGGCGTAAAAAAGAAATAAAACAGAGTGGACATGACGAGCGCTCGTCCTGCGTACTTTTTGTTTCCTTTTACGTATTTGTCTTTAGCACCGCATCCCTATTTTATAGGTACGCGGGCACGCCATTTAGGCTCTATCGAATAGCGGCCGTTGCACCCAGGATTCGATCCCGCGACCTTCGAGTCAGTATTCCAGCATAACAAAAGAATATCTGTGCTTTTACATCCCAAAGTCATGATATGATTATGATAGACGACGTATTTGAGGGCTCCAGCAATTTCGACCATCTGGTGTTCCCTAACCAGCGCCGACACCGCACAAGTACACGGGCTTCCACCATTTCCATCGGAATGCGAATGTCGTAGCCGGGATCGAACCCGCGACCTTCCGGTCAGCAGCCTATAGCACCCTATAACCACTGTTTCACCCATGCGAACAGCGTTCTAATATCTTAACCACAAGAACACCACGGCGAATGTTGGAAAGCTTTAAATCAGCATACGCTAAATATCGAATATACTTTCAGAACAAGTTTTGGATGTAATTGGGTGTGGGATCGCCTGTAATCATAAATTTTGTGTGACCTTCGTGTTGAATGACTGCCAGTGGAGCTTGCTGGCATGTATAAACCATCGTGAGGGCCAGACGAGGACAGGCGAGAGAGAAACGAGGAGAGGCGAGAGACGAGGACAGGCGAGAGACAGACGAGGACAGGCGCCTGTCCTCGTCTGTCTCTAACTGTGTGTTTTTGTTTAGTTACGCCGTCACGACGGTTTTTGTGTCAAAGCACCGACTCGTCCAACGGTCAAGTCTTTGTTGTTATATGTTCCTTACGGGTGGAACGCTAGCTATAACTGGCACTTTTGAAAAACACAGGACAGCGCCTTGTCACGTGTTCTTCAAAGTTCCCCCTTCTTTCTAGCGCTGCACGGTAAGAATCTCCGTGTGTTTGGCTAAACAGCATCCTTGGTGGTCCACCTTCGCACAGTGAAATAGTTCCTCAATTTTTTTCTTCATGAAGAAACAGTAAAGATGAAAAAGCCCGAAGTAATCCAGGCACGCATCTCTGCGGTCACGAGTTTCGCAATATACTCAGATCTCTTCGGCGTTAAACACCCTAGCAACGAGCACATGCGCCGAAGGCCTACACTCATTACGCCCACACCGATGGCAATAAATTTTATTTTACTGCGCGCGTCTTGGCTTCTATCGCGCAGCCCTCCTTGCCGCCCACCATTAATTGTGCCCTTTGTTGTCGTGGAGGTGCGAAAGGAGCTCGCGCCGCTCAGGTTAATCCACTCCGGCCAGGCGCAAAGAAGACCTGCCCTCCCGCGTGTATCGAACCTTCGGCCTGTACGTAACATCCGGTACCGTGTATCACGTCGTGCGAGAACCTTTCGGAGAGGAACGTATAGAACGGAGCGTTGAACTGCCACCATTTCTCAGCGTGTCAAGGTTCTTTCCTGGTTCCTATTCGATCGCGCTCTACGTGAGAACAGTCGCGCCCGTTCATATTGGGATCACGAAGCACCTGTCCGCCCCGCCGCCATTAATCAATCTGGGAAGCTGTTTTCGGCCGGTATCGCATCAGAAAGAGTCGTGTTATGCCACACGGATGACACAATCGGGTCGCACGCGCTGTCGAAATTCCACTGCGTGTCACGTGATTCTCTACAGCAGTACATGCATGGAGGTGTGAAAACGTTTGTAGCAAACGTGACCATACATTCATGGGTGTAACAGACAGAAATATATGTGGGTTACAATGAAAAGTGATGCACTGGAATGTAAATAGCATTGGATCATATATAGAAAGCTTGCCGTTCGTATAGGTGCATTTGCCGTCCATTAGTAAGTCCCATTTTGCCTAATGTATTGCAACGAAATGTTTGCTGTTATGCTGACGTTCATGCTCAAAAAGTTTAATGTATCTGGTTTATACATTTCTCTTGACTAATAGAAAATTAAATTGGGAGTGCAAGCGCTGACTTGTCCACTTTGACCGCGTCTTCAGTGCGCTTGAAACTAATTTTCAAACATGGTGTAATCGTAGGTCACCCTTTGTGCTTAAATATATAGTCTTAAACGAATACTTCTATATCTTAAACGGTTTCTACAAATGAGGGTCGTTGTTATATCGAGTACCTTCGCGTCATAAGGTGGTAAACTTATTATTGTTTTGAGAGAGGACAGCCACACACTTTTTTAAGCCATAACAAGCATTGATCAGCTTCGTACGGGGGAGTTTTAGAGGGGGGGGGGGGCTGCGAGAAGACAGCGGCAAGCACAGACCGCCTTCTCGAAAAAGTAGTGCTCATAGCACCGAACACCGGTACACCGCTTAAATGGGGAAACCAGTGCTAGTCGATTGCACTAGAAATCAAAATTAGTAACGTTGGAGGCAAATGCTCTGACCGCTATATCAGCGCAGCAATTGTCGTAACGTTGACCTTACAGCGCTGACAAACCTAATTACACAACTCTCCTTTGTACTGTTTAGTGCCAACTTTCTCTGGAAATAATCCGCCTCCCAGCGAAAACGTCCGCTCCTTTTACACCTAGTGAACACCAGCTATCGTACGCGCTCATCAATATCATTTTCAAGAGCACTCGGAAGATTGCATCGCTGTGGCGAATGCCGCAAAAAAAAAAAAAAATGCCGCCATTTGTCGAAAACGGCGGGCTCCCCCCATCTGCGAAGCGACGCGCGTACGGACGCTCGACGGAAACCAAAACCGGAAAAGCAGCGGCAACTCCACGCAGAATGCTCTGACGTCACTTTTTTTCGGTTATTTGCCCTGCAGCGCCACCGCGAGCGAAGCGGCGGCGCCGCAGCAGCTGCCGCGGCGTCCGTCGACAGCGTCGTTTCCGAGAGCGCGTCAGAAGAAGCGACGACAATCTGTGCCAGCGCGCGGTTTCCACTGCGGACGGTGTAGATCGTGTGACAAACGTGCTCGTATCTCTCCGCCGCTTCGTCCTGACATCGGTGACACTTCGTGGAGATAACGCGGCCCCGACGGGGATTACAATCATGGTAAGTGTCCGCTGTTTCGAGCGGCCCGTGTCGCGTGCTGAATGCACGACTCCTCTGCCTACGCCAGGTGGGCTCGCTGTAGCAGCCACCTTCTCTTGTGTCCGCTCGCATCGACGCTTTTGGGAGCTGCTGGGCGCACGTCGTAACGTCACAGTTCCACATTCCCTTCACCGATAAAGAGCCGCTGAGTGGCCATATGCGCTGACACGGCTCGAGTACAGACAGCCGTGTTTCAAAGCGTACAACACATTGTCACATAGATGATGTCGTGCGGTGGTGTAGAAGCGTGAGCGCGCGTCGCTTCAAGGTTAGGTTAGGTTCAAGCGTACGGGAGTCAAGGACGTTTTACGCGATACCCTTCCCTTGTTCGGGCTGTCACTAATTCAGCATCCTGTTTTCGCGGCCTGCGCTCGCATCCGCTGGAGACCCTATACTGTGCGTGTTTCGACACCGATTCGCCATTTTAAACAACGTCGTTTCTGTGTGGGGGACGGCTTTATGCAATTAACGCTATCTCGAGTTACCTCATTCAATGTGGCTTCGTTGTCGGGATGTGACGAGACATCAGTAGTTGTCACATCGCAGCCTCTCATCTTTCTCTTTTACTTTATGCGTTTCTGGTTGGGCCTTGCTTATTTATACATAGAACATATGTGTGTCGTTTTGTATAAAGCACGTGCCGGCCTACAGTCGGGAATGCGATTTCAACAATTAACTCCCACGTATGCCATTGGTTGTGTGTTACTGGAATCTTACGTGAACATCTGCGTTGGTTTTCTGGTACGCCTTCTTTTGATTGAGACCTCTGGGCTCCGCATATGAAATAATTAAGCCGAATGCAATCGTTGAGTTCGATTGCGATTGAAATTACATCGTGTGACACCCCCATAATCCTCCCCGTTCCTTTTCCTTGTCAGTTACGCAACATTTCATATCGCACGTTGGTTGCTGTTTGCGGAAACAACTTCGTGTTTCATACAGGACGCATATAATTGTTAAGTGTCCAGCGCCACCTAGATAGCTCGATTTTCGCGTTGGTGGCTACCTGCAGACTAGCCTCTTTTTTTTTTTCTTTTACATTTCTTTTCCAATGCTGCTGTTTGGGAGTGACAGCCATTTCATAACTGCTTATTTTCGCCGCCACTGCTGGCCATAAACTAAGAAAAATTAAAAAAAAAAGACGGAAGTGGAGCGCCATCTGTTGCATGACCGTTATGCTTCGTTGATCACCTCCCCCTTGTTGGTCAGTCTTGCTGGAAATTGATAAGTTGGACATTAAACAACTCTCACTCACTCTGCTGGAGAGTGGAAAGCTAATTCAACATCATTTTTATTCTCTTGTCCAAACCCTACTAAGTGCTTGCGACTAGGGGTGGATTAGAATCCCGGTGGCCTCATTTTGATGGGGCTGACCTGCAAAATAGAGACCGTTTAGTAAGCATAGATATAGGTCCACACAAGTCGCGATGATCTGGTGGTTGGGGGGCTCGACTGCTGAGCCGAAGGTCGCGGGATCGAATCCCGGAGGCAATTTTATGGAAGCACTGCTTTATGGAAGCAAGTTTTTTGGGTGTTTACCGAGACCAACTAAAGTGCTAAAAATTCCAGAAGGTGGTAATTTTCGGGTTACTCCAGTAAGGTGTTTCTCACAATCATATCGTGACTTGGCGACGTAAAACACCAACATTTACTATAGATTTAGGTGCACGTTAGAGAATCCCACATCATTGAATTATGGGTACATGGTGTCACTCTAATAAGGCCTGTCTCATAACCACATCTCACTTCAACATTTGACACCTTGTGATTGAATTTATTAACTTTAAACGACCTCAGGAGGTGCCATGCGTCATACACTTTAACGAATGCGTCCATCTCTTCCAGCGGCGTCATACATTTCGAAACGCCGCCGATGTTGTTGTGGGCGTGTCCTGCGTGCCGACGAGTGCATGTTTTTCCTGAACCCTGCCGAGACGATCATCCCACGCGTGAAAAAAATCAATGAAGCGCATCGCGGGCAGTCAACTATGAGTGACGCACGTATGACGTGATTGCTTTTTTTTTTCGTTGTTCATCTCTTTTCCTCGCGTCGATAAACAGCACCACCGAGAGGCTAGAACTGATTTCGATGCCGGTCATCCGGTTTCCAGTTTTCTTATACAGAAGTACGTGATGTACAGGGTGTCTCAGCTAACTTGCGGCTAGTATCACAAAAACTCGTGCTACGCGTGTCCGATTCGTTCGGTATTGTACGGACCTGTACGGTCTGGAAATACTCCCCTTCCCAGCCAAAATCTCCGCTCCTTTTACACCTAGTGAATAGCAGATTTTCGTTAGAGGCGAAAACGCTTGAGTGCCGTGTACTTAGATTTAGGTGCACCTCAGTATTTCCCCTACGCCGCCTCTCATAGTTGCCATCGTGGTTTCGGAATGTTAAACCCCAATTTTAGGGTTTAACATATCCATGTAATAATAATTGTTCAGTTATTATTATTTGGATGTTTTACTCAATCCGCCAAGATGGCTAAATGAGATTGTGGAATTGACTTGTTAATTAGCGGCTATCGAAGTATCTTCAACACAGAGGTTGTAACATGTGTCCTGAAACGTCGAAGTATTTCATCCGCGCTAAGATACCTACAGATCCGATAGTATTGATAACTGTCAAGGATTGCCTAATGAACCTTAAAACAGTAACACTAACGCAGAATATTCAATAGAAAATTTCTTATGATTGTACAGCAACGTCGACTTATTTCATCTACGCCAACGTTACTGCACTGTTGTTGTTGTTTTTTAATTTATCTTTAGAATGCGAATATATATATATATATATATATATATATATATATATATATATATATATATATATATATATATATATATATATATATATATATATATATATATATATATACAGCCCAAGTTGGCTGAAACACACGCTGTATACCGCAGTGTCATTGTTTCGGCGACTGTGTGTTACAGCGTGGGTCGATACACCCCGCATCTCTGCGCTCCGTGACCCAGGTCGGAGGAGAGGTCAAGGTCGTCCTGGCATCTCCTCTCTCCCTCTCTGAACGTTAGGTGGTGCTTTCGATTTTACGCGAGGGCTGCTGACCTGTCCAATCGATAGCCGCGTATTGGAAACAATTCTTCGCTCTTTCGAACTCTCCTTTCTCTGCGCGCTTTCGTATAGGCTTTCTGGTGGCGCTGACTCCGCACAGTCTTTTGAAACATTTCAAATAAGTCATCGGTGCCGGCAAAAGTGATTCACGAAGCCATTGGCTTTCTTTTTTTTCCTTGCTTCCAGCGCGCGCTTCTCGTGTCGGTGTCCCGGAAGATCCACGTCGATGTCGTCATGCTGTTTTCCCTCGCGCGTCTTCTTTTTCTTTTTTTTTTAGAACTGCAGAAATAAAATTCCTCGCCGCCTCTAGACGCACCTGTGCGCGCGTCGTACAAAACTGGTGGGAGCCTATATACCGTATTCTCGATTTTAACGCGGAGGGTGACTTATCATTGCGTCTAGGAAGAAAAGAATAAATAGAATTTTTTTATTCGACTGTAATGCTGAAATCGACTTTCGGTAGCGAAAGTATGGAAAGAAACTCGCGTTGCATTCGAATAAATGCTAATTCTACGTTACATTCGCAATGGCATAAGACAAAAAAATTAGTGAGCTTGTCATTTAAGTTCGTTGCGGTGGTGTAGCGGTTACGGTGCTTAACTGTCGATTTGAAGGTCGTGGGTTCGACCCCCGCCGCGGTAGTCGCATTTTGATAGAGGCCAAATGGTAGAGTCCCGTGCACATGTACTCTGCAATGTCAGTGCTGGTTAGAGAACGGCAGATAGTCAAAATTTATACAGCCATCCAATACGGCGTCCTTCGTAATCATATCTTGGTTTTGGGACGTAAGACCCCGGATATCATAATTAGCTTGCTATTGAAATGGATTCGGGAGCCCTTATTGACCTATAAGAAGAGATTCGGGCGAGCCAAGCGTGGCGCGTGTGTGCGCGACTGTTACTGTTATTTGTATCGCATTCCGAAATGCTCCCCTCCAAACTGTTTTCTTCCTTCGTGCCCGGAATCGGATCTTAATTCGCGCGCTTGGCAGAGAAAAAAAAAATGAACTGTGGCAGCGTCAAATTACTAGTCACCACGATAAATAGCTCGGAAATGGCTCATTGCCGACAACTCCACGATCGAAGGTTAGCACACTGATCTCGTAGAGGTCAGTGGGTAAGCAAGCATCGATTGCGAAACGGGCCGGGCAAGTGCGCTTGTGACAGGCGCACCTCCTTAGGTCCTCGTTATGTGCGCTCGCTGGCGCCGAATTTTTCGCGTACGACGCCGAAATCTGAGTCATGAAAGCTTCGCTATTAACAAAGTTGTTCGCGCGTGCTAAAAACCGCGTTGCGATTACGAGGCGCGACGCAGTTGGGATCTCCAGGTTTAGTTTTGACAACCTGGGGTTCATAGACTTGCACCTTGATTGATTGATATGTGGGGTTTAACGTCCCAAAACCACCATTTGATTATGAGAGACGCCGTAGTGGAGGGCTCCGGAAATTTTCACCACTTGGGCTTTTTTTAACGTGCACCCAAATTTGAGTACACGGGCCTACAACATTTCCGCCTCCATCGGAAATGCAGCCGCCGCAGCCGGGATATAGACTTGCACCTTAATCAGAATGATTAGGTGTTCTTGCGCATCTATAGGAGGTATTTAGCTCTTCGTGCCAGGCTGCACCAGTGAATGCACCGCCGTATAGCCGTAATCCGTCAACGATCCGGAATATGGCAGCGCGATGTTTGGTTGTGGTCCGACGATGATGTTCGCGCGCGAGACCGCAAGTATGGCGGCTGCCGCGCTAGCCCTTGCGGATGACGTCACGTGAATGCCGCTTACAAATGTAGCCGCCATGACCGTGAAGAACCTGCGCCGTGGCCGTGAACCGACAGCATCTGTTACGCACGACTGATGATAATGGATAAAAACCAGAAAAAAGAAAAAAAAAACTGAAACCGTGGTAGAAGGGAACCGTTCGGCTAGCTAGACGCGGTTTTATCGGAGGTATCCCATATTCTATCGTGTTTTTTTTTTTCTTTCCAATGTCTCTAGACTGTCGAAGGCTATAGCAGCTGTCTGAACCGAAGTTCATTGACTTCCGAGCACGTAAGTTCGTGCCACCGGGGTACCCCCCTATTCGTCTTTGTCCGAAGAAAAAAAAAAGGAAGTCGTTGAGTTGAAGAGAACAGCCGGACGACAAACCATCTTCTCTTCGTTTTTTTTTTTTTCTCACATTGTGCTAGGAACATTTCTTGGCGGTTTTTTATTCGTTCGTGTACTTCATTGTCGAAGGGCTGCCTGCATCCTCACGACTCGTCTGGCGTAGAGGGTTCGCTCCGACTGTTCTTTAGCGCGCGTTTTTTTTTTTCTTTTTCTCATCCCGGGCGTCGTTTAATCCGCTCGCCGTGGATTGAATGGGTGCCGGTAGAGCATGACTGTGTGTTGGTGGGGCGCCAGAAATGGAAGTTGGAGGGAAATGTAGTAGGGAGGGGTTGGACGACTGGCCGGCGTCTGAGTAACGCCCCCCCCTTCGTGGGCTGCCCGGTGGTTTCCCCGTGCGAACGGTGGTGGATGTGACTGCGTCACGCTGGAGTCGATGCACGCGGCAACGCCGCCAACACCATTACACGAGTGCGAACGACGGACGTAGACGTGCGATTATACCGTTCGTTGTTGTTGCGGTGTAACGTACGTATTCGCGTGCAAGGTATGAGAACTCGAGTTTGTATGGTTTCGTAACGGGGTCTGAGTGGAAAAGAGAGAGAGAGTAAGAAAGCGTAGGGAAAAACTCGACACTGGGCTAGTCGACTAATCGTGATCAAATTTCATTGCGCAAACACACTACGTCGGTAGCTTGGACATCTCTTCGCGTGGGTGTGGTCGTTCTATAGATCTCGTGTTCGTCATCGTAATAAACAGTTGATAGTGTGCGCTGATGTGTTTTGTATGTCTTACTTCGCTGTGTGCAGTTCCTTTCGTATGTTCTCTCAAGGAAAGTTCATCTTGAAAAATCATCTTGGAAGGCAAGCTGGACAAGGCATTCAGTGTTTGTCTTACGTTACTGTGTGATCTGTTTTTTTTTTTTTCGCGCTTCAATACCACTCCATAATCCGGTGAAGTGTGTGTACATTGAATAATCTGAAAATATACATCGTGGCTGCAGCCTGGCTGATTAATGCGTGACACTTGCACAGGAGTGACCCCGCAACAAGGCTGTAGTAAATTCAGTGAGAGCTGCTGATAAGTTGGCGTAGTTCTTCCTTGTTTTTTTTTCTGTTTTTCAGCTTGTGCTAAATATCGTGCTAATTGGAGTGCAGTATGCAGCAAATAAAAATAAAATAAATATATACTAATGTGGCTTTCGAAAGGAAGCATGCACTGCCACTCTCCTAAGTGCACGTTCCGAAGTGGCGAGCAGTGAGGCTCTGACGCGTATGCAATAGTGGCGAATCGTTGCATTTGTAACGCGATATTTTTTGCGAACAAGGGTCGATTTTCGATTCGGCAAAACCGTCTGAGGGAAAAAAGATTCGTTTATGCAAAAGCACGTGCCATCCATCATTCGCGCGAGGTTGAAGCCTTCATGTACACTAGCGCCCCCGTGGTTCCGTTGAGAAACTTTTGTTGATAATTCTGACTTGCGCGGTTTATTTTGAGGCTGTTTCGATGAGTTTCACAGTGTATTTTGTGCGCTCTTTGTCTTTATATGCGCCTCCGGGTTGTACATATGCACACCAGGAACGTCGGTTCCACTGTGTGTTCGAATGTCTATGCGCAGGGCTTCTGATCTTGCTGGTCGCTGTATAGCTCTGACATTGCCAGGCAGAGTAGATGGGCTTCAAGACCTCACACCCTAGCCCCAAAATTTTTAATTTTGTATGTGTACGCAAAACACAGCCCCCCCCCCCCCCGCCCACGCCCACTCCCTCTCACTTCCCGAGAAAAAAAAAAAAACTACTGGCCATGGTCTTACTATAGGTCGCGAGAATGGCTACAGACCATTGTTTTGAAAGTCATGCTCTCTCAAACAGCGCGGGAAAATATCCTACTCTGGAATTTCACGTTCCACCCTCATCTGTAACGCGGGGTAGGGTGAGTACATCCAAGGCGCTCATATTGAAATAAGAGTGATTTCTCCTGCAGTATAGCATGCCATGCCTGCCCCTGTACCAACCCGACCCGATTCGCGCTCTCTTGACCGTCAGTCCGCCTATTATCCCCCTGAGAAACGACGAGCATCTGCCGCTCCTCGCGGTCGCAGACTCGTTCGCACCCGACATCGTGCGACTTCCGTCCCGTCTCAGCGGGCGCGCGCTGTCCCCTTCCCAGGCCTCACCTCCTCGGTCTCGTAGTTTTGTGGACCCGTAGTGTGGCCCCGCTAGCTGCCCTCGCTTGAGGGGGGGGGGGGGGGGATAGCGAGCCTATTGTTCGCACTCTCGTGAGCGGCGTCAGCCGGGCCGCCGCTGCACAGCGTGTCCACTTTGAGTGCAGGGGTTGAAGCCGCGCCGGCTGCCAGCCGTATTACATCAGAGCGAACCATTCGCTGGAGCTGCGGCTACCGGCGGCATTCATTTCGATCCCCCCCCCCCCCCCCAGCGATGACCCGTTCCCGCGCGTAACACGTTCGCGTGGTCAATGGATTTCGTCGGCTAAAGTATTCAGAAAAAGGTAGGGGGGGGGGGTGATTTTAAATGAAAAGAAGAGAAAATTGGGCTCCGTAACTGTCTCTCAGGGGGAGGACACCTCAACAGTAGCTCACAAGGGCTGCAGGGTGAAGGAGGGATTAAAAGGATAGGATTAAAAGGTAAAGAGATAGAAAGAGAGAGGAAGGAGAGAGCGAGGCGCAGGGACAGCGAACGACGGAAGTAAAGATAAGACAGCATAGATGGACACGGTCGCAGGAGTCCGAGCACGGGGCACCACTGGGCGAGAGCTCTTGTCGGCGTCAGGTGGTGGCGTAGGGCGAGCCCAGTCGGCCAGAGCTGCGCTGTCGTCGGAGATCGCGGGGGCACAATCGGTCGGCACTAAATCCAGTGAGCGAGTCTTCAGAAACTGTTATGTCGGTTTTAAAGGCAGGGAGCCGTGTAGTTTAAGGATATGGGGTTGTTGGGGATTGACGATATGCCGCGTCTATGCTTTGAACGATTGGCAGTCGCAGGCATGAGGGGTAAGTACCTCAAACCTAAGTAGTGAGCGCAAAAACGGGTGAGGAAAACAAAACAACTCGTCCGCACACACCGACAATGATGTGCGCGGCATGAATTCGGATGCGGTCGCACTTTAGTCCTGTTGCGCGCGTATGACGCTCGATGCCACTGGAAACTACGCCGCCGTTCGCGAAGCTGCACAATAAGCGTGATCGAAAGTTCCACATCGCCGCTTACATATATCGCAGTGCGCGCGGAAACCTAAAGGGCCGTTTTTTTTCTCGCTTCACTGCACACAACTGAAGCGGCGCTCGGGGCGAGAGGATCGCAGGGGGCTGCTGCGAGTGGGTTGGCTGCGCTAAATTGTGTGCACCTCCTCTGCAACCTCTTCCTCTCTCTTTGTCGTATGACACGCACGCCACAGAACCAGTAGCGTTCTCGCACACGGCATGTGGTGTGGCGGCCATTCGCTGTGTGTTTCGTCTAACGGACGCCACTGCTTCGTGACTGGCAGCGCAATTTTAAGCGGCACTGCTTCGAAGTGCGACGTATACACCACGGGTGAGGAAGTCGTCTCTGAAGTCGACAAGCACTGGCTCATTGAGAGCTCGGCATTCGTTTGTCGCCATCAACGCCTCCCCTTGCCCCATCTCGCTATGTTAACGACTATACGTTTGCGTAAGTGCAGGTGCACGTAAGACTCGTAGCCGTGTTACATAATCTGGCGTTTCGTTTGATGATTTCAACGAAAAATTCTTCTTCGGGGATGTTTCAGCTAAAATTAGTTATTCAAGAACGTCCTACAGGCCCTTCATCGGTCATGCTGTGACGAGACGGGGCAACAATAAAACACCAAAAGTCAAACCCAGGGGAACTGCCCTATAGCATCGCGAAACTATATAATCAGCAACAAAAATTAAAGCCAAAAAAGCAACGTAACGGCATAGCATAAATGCAAACACGTTAAGTGAATGAGCTCAAGACAACTCAACATCGGCCATGCATGGTTATATATCGACTGTGTGACGATATGCCGCACGAACGGGCGTTATCTATCCTTGGTCCGCGTGTTTTCACTTTTGTCATTCCTAACGTAGGAGGAAACCACCCGGCCCCAGCTGCCATATTGATTGTAGTCGTCTTCCGCGCAGAATCTCCTTAGCTCTTGATGTGAAGATTTCCATCAGTCTTTTACCTGGAAACAAAGGCCCTGAGGGTCTTGGTCTGACGGCTCATCAGCCTATGGAGCCATATACGAACCATAACAGGAGACGAAAAACTTGAGCATCCTATAAAGCCTTGTCTTGGGGGAGTTGCTACGTACCCGGACGAATGCAGCGTGACTTGGAACAAGACAGGTAGACTCAGACGAGAGCCGACTTACAACTGAGTTTACTTGCGATTCGACGCGCCTGTTTATGTGCCGCCGCCTGTGTCGCCCAAATCATTGTCATTTATAGATTTTTTCGGGTTATGTAGCCATGGAGGTGCGTTGAATAAAAGGCCTGTTGAAGTGCAAATAAACTCAGTTGTAAGTCGGTGCTCGTCTAAGTTGCGGTGCATTCGTGCGTGTTTGTGGATCCAGTTGTATATATCCATCCTGGGCCTTGTTTGATCGGCTCGATTAACCCTGTCTGTCTTCTGTTTCTTTTTAAATTCTGCACGAATGGTATAGTAAGCGGATGAGTCCAGCCTCATATTTTCCGGGCAATTACGGTGCCCGCAATGCTAATAGTTAATGTTTTTAATAGCGTTAATAATCATATATTTTCTTAGCGCTGTTAGGCACCATGTAATGGCTTCTTTGCGCTACACTGGTCGAGCATGAGCACGCGCGGGATTTGCCTCTTAATGTAATCTTACCTCGGGGCAGCATCTACGATGACACGTCGCATTCGACCCTGCCGTAAAATTAAGAGTACACGCAGCGTTGGCGCGACGGCATAGAAACTGGCGAGATCATTCGACTATACGAGCTATTTAGGAACGTTACGACAACAGCGATTTTAGAGAGGTTTTAAGCGCGGAAGGATCACTTTCATACGTGACCACCTGCTGGACCATAGGTATACGGATGCAAGATACGATGCCACTAACACAGCCTCGCCTGATTTTAAGACATGCTTCGGGAATTCGCTGAACGAAATGTCTTTAATATTTATATGTTGGCAAACTAGGTGACCTGTAGTCATATAGTTTGGCGCAGATTTCTACAGTAGGAATGAGAACATATATTTAAAAAAATGTTTGATTTCTATGGTTATTCAAAAGTCGCCGAATTTGACCATCAAGAGAACCGTCAACGACTCCGAATGCAAATGCGAGGGAGGGATCTCTTTCGGCTCTTCCTTCTCCTACTTTCTTGTTTCTTCATGAAACACGTCGACAATGTCAACGCTAAGCGTTGAACCTACGGGGTTTTGCGTATTTTGAGCTACACGCTGTCATCTCCGCTTGCGTGGCTGCAAACGCACAAAACGAACTGAAGCATGGTCGATCGCGCACGATTATCCCGCGTTGTAAGGCAGAACATGCCTGCGACTCCATGACAAAGCAGGGTAGGAGGCAACCCCTAATAGTGATATACCCCTAGTATATGAACCAATCGAGGCCTTGATTTCGTCTTGACGTCTCTTGAGCCGACTGTTGGCGTCACGGAATCTGCCGAAAAGGCGGGAAGGACGTCAGGAGAAAGCGACGCGTTCGTTTCTTCGTACTATCCGATGTTGTTTAGGGGTGTGGCAGCTTGGGCTAGTTGGTATGGCATGACGATAGTTATAGCGCGAGAACAAAACGACGACACAGACAAGTGTCTTTCGTGTCCTTCTTGTCTCTGTGTCGTCGTTTTGTTCTCGCGCTATAACTATCGTTGTTTAGGGGCTCTTCGAGAATTCTTGGGAAAAACGGCCGCATTATAGGCGAATCGTTTAAGGCCGCGAAGCGCTGTTAATGGAGCGAGAGAAGTGTACGGAAGCTCTGCGGGGAAGGAGACCGTGTCGCCGTGGATCCCACTGACCCCGCGAACACGAGCTCAAAAGATGCCGCCCACCCTTCGCCTCCCCCACCACCCCCGTTTCGCTGAAGAGCCGCGCGATCTTGGCACCGTTGCTCGAGTGCCTCCCGCATAAAGTCACTTTACTCCCGCACGTCCCCTGCCGCCATCTGGAAGAGCGATTAGCCCGCTGCTACCGGAGAACTGCTGCCCCCTTGTCCCCTTTCCGTCACACGCCCTCTCCTTCTTAGTTGACTTTTTCTTTGTATCTCTGCTAAGCGTTGCATATTTCTCTAGGCGCTTGCTACCTGCCTGCAGAAATTAGGTGCCTTCTTTCTCTTCTAGCCCAAGCTGCCACACTTCTAACCACCACCACCTATTTCTCGTGCCTCCTTGAGCAAACCGCGTGTGTTGTTTTGATAGTTCCGTGCATCGCGCCGCGAACACAAAAGCGGTTCTTCAAACGAATCTGATAGGAAAGCTAGAGGAGCAGCGATAGTCAATTAGATGCAATGGATACAAAAAAGTGAAAAAATACTCCACAATATAGATTCTGGTAGCTTGTATCAGCAGGAGTACGTACTAAAAACGAGAGAGAGAGAGAGAGAGAGAGAGAGAGAGAGAGAAATTAGATGCTGATGTTAAGAGATAAATAAATTAGGTAATCGTAGAAAAAAATAGAGAGAGAAAGGAGAAAATGCAAGAAAATTTTAGTTGCTATTGGTCGTCACCCAGTTCCAGACGGAATGCCAATAAGTCATAACTACCACTGATGCATGTTTTTGATCTTGTTGCCTAAAACCTACCACATGCTTCTCGCAGGTCTTACGCATGGCGACGTATTGAAGTTTTGGGGAACACAATAGCGATGTATTTTAACTAGGTAATAATATCAAGTCGTGAAATGGAAAAGAGAAAATAAGCTGGTTTGATAGACGACTCGTTTCTTACATCAGACACTACTCCATAAAGGCAACTGACACTATAAAGCTACAGAAAGAATTTATTTGAATGACAGCTCTACGCCAGGGGTTTGTGCTTGGGCCAGCGGGCGAAGGGAATGCTGCTTTGGCGTAATAACTAAGATATAAATTCCTTCACGTTGTCTACCAGTAAGACTGGCGTCGCTTCAAAGAGGGATTACGCCCTCTTTGATTACGCCCTGTCTGATTTTGTGGATTACTTGCGTAAGAGGGCAAAATAATGCTGTTCTGGCGTGGCGAACATTTGAATGGCTTTACGTCATCACAGAGAAGTTCGCGCGTGAGTGATGTAGCGTTAGCGTATGTAGAAGCTTCACGAGGCAGTGCTTTTTGCGTGACGTCACTATGCAGCCCCTTCGTAAGTACAGAAAGTGCTATCGAGGACGCCCTTACGCTTGCTTATATTCCTCCATATGACTGGTAACTGAGCGTTGCCGTGTGGCTCAGTGCAAATGAAGTATAGTAATCAGTAAGGTCGTCTTCAGAGCAGAGCCAGCATATGGTACGCTTGGAATGTAGTGAGTGAGGAGGATGGGCGTGCGCTATCTCCGCGTGACGAATGCTGTTGCCCTTTTCTTTCTGCCAACGTATTTTACTGCTACGCGTTCTGAGATATTGTGGAATCAGTTCTTTGTTATCTCGCAATGCGGTGAAAGGGTTATGAAGGCAGCTACTCGTTCGTAGCACAAAGCCGCGAGGCAACCAGCACGGATTTCTCGGAAAAAGAGCTTCTTAGACTTTCGTCCCAGTTTGTGGACGTGGGTTTCTGTCGGAATCACGTCTTTTTTTTTGTTCCTGTAGTACGTGTACACATTTTGTTTAATCTATACGACATTTACTCTACATACGCACATTTCCTTGGCAGGGAACTTTTTTTTTTTCATGAAGTTTAATACGTGGATAGTTACTACCGGAAGTACAGTAGATCATTGCTTTGTATGCAGCGTGGTTGCTTTTTTTTATTTTGCGAGAAGCTACGTTCTAGCTCTTCGCTTTTCTCCCAACGATCATCGTCCATGCAGAGTATACGGCAGAGCTGACTAGCGTTCCTGTGTTTGTCTTTTCGTCAGAAAGATGGTATGGCCGTCTTTCCTGTTTCAACCTATAGGAGACGTATATAGTTAGTTGCCTCTGGAACATATTTATCCCCCCCTACCCATTCCATTTCGACGGTATACTGCGCATTGCAGGTTGTACAATGCTAGAAGTGGGTAACAACGCAAGGTCGGGGCAAACGAACCGAGGCGAACGGGGCGTTGTATCGTATGCACCGACAAGGCCAAGTTTACACCCGATGGCTGTGTATGTAGCGCACCCTATTAACTGACTCGGCTACCTATGTAGGACCGAAGCGTATTCCTCGGCCATGCTCGTCGACGCTTTTACGTCGCTTTTCCTTTTTTTCCTTCGCCGTGTCGGAACGCCACCAGAGCCCGAAGACAATGCTGTATAGCCACGAAGTGCGCTTGGCGCTGCCTGGCTGAATAGAGATGGATTTGTTGCTCTTTAATTTCGCGCCTCTCGGAGTGGTTCAGGGCTGTGTCTCGAGACCAGCAAGGTCTCATTTCGCTCGCTCTAAGTGCCACTCACGTGTTCATTCACTGTGATGAAGACGAGGAAGAGGGCGATCATAGCCAGGTACACAGTGAAGGTCGTCGTTTCCAGAGCAGCCCCGCAGTGAACGGGGAAAAGCAATTTGCCGTCCTTGGCGCTCCCGAAAGAAAGAAGAGAATAGAAATGGCGGCCTTGCCTCTTCATTTACGGACGACCGATCTTTCGTCTCCACCTTGACAGGGCATGTCCACCCGTTCGTTGGAGAGGAACAACGGAGAGCGATTCTTTTTTGTTGCTTATTTGGCGGTGGTGGAAGAGAACAAGTACGTTCTATACGCTTTCCTTTTGATCCGCGCCGCGCACCGCTCCTCAAGTACAGCGTGTGTTCCTCGTTGGATGCCTGTCTGTGAACCTGTGCAAAACTCTTTTTTATTATTCGTGCCTCTGTTCCTGGAACGACGTTTAATTTAAGCTATACCATCGACGTGCGCTTTTAGATTCTCTTCACCCTTTCTCTTTCTCTCTCTCTCTGTTTGTGTGTGTGCTTTTTTAAGTAAGGTGTGAAAGTATTTGTTGTTTTGCTTTATCTTTCGAAGTATCAGAGCTTTACTTAAGGCAAAAAAAAAGAAAGTGTTATTATTATGCACTACAGAACTCCTGTAAACCGAGAAACGTATCAGTACTGCGATATGTATTTCAGCACCGTTAATATTATTATTATTATTATTATTATTATTATTATTATCGTCGTCGTCGTTGTTGTTGTTGTTGTTGCATGGTAAGTGTACTATTGTATGCCCCCCCCCCCCCAAAAAGAAAACATTTAAGGGGGACTTCTTAACGAATATTGAGCAGGAGATAAATACATCGGTCAGCGGATATTACGTAACGTGCCGCAATGGGGCGCTCCGCCCAACGCGTATACCAATAGCTTTACGGCTAGAAGCAGGCCTTCTGTAGCGTGTCTAGATACCATGCACGTCTCATTGGGTCAGTGAAGTGGCTACGGCCGTGTTCCTCGAGGGGTGGGAGCGGGGGGGGGGGGGGGCGATGCTTTTTTTTTTTGCGGCGTCGGACGTCATCATCGGCGAACCTATTTACGGAGGCATTCATTGGGTCAGGCTCCCGTCGCCGCCGGGCGCCAAGAAAGGGGGGGGGGGGGGGGGGTGTACGTTCTCGTCCGGAACACGCCCTGACCGCATTGGCGGTAAGACGTGTATGTACGGCGTACATGTGTGTGTGTTCCGTGATGCCTTCGTGACACGCACGATTGGAACACCTCCGCCACCGCTGAGCTTTGTCCCAGCTTCTTCTTCTTGGCGGTTACTTCCTCGGGACTGTGGCAACGCGCGGCTGCATCGAGCGATGACTGAGCTCCCCTTCTTCTTCTTTAACTCATCGATTGGTGGTCCTGTGGCGTCACCGCGGCCCTCTGCATATGCATGAAAGCGTGGGACGTGACGTAATACCCGCCAATTGGTGACCGCACGGCGGTACTTGAGAGGTAATTGCGGTAGAGGGCGGGTTTATAGAAACAGCCGGAAGCACATTAACTCTGTTGATGTATGCACAGTATGGAAGCGTCTGAGGTGCAAATAGTTCGCATTGATTAGCGTCTGCACGTGAAGGCATGCTGGGAGTTCTCTTGCTCTGAGGGGAAACTTGGTCGGTTGTGATAATGCGTGAAATCTAGAAATTGGTTCGTTATATTCAAAAGTGAGACAAATATCGGTGACCGCGAAAGTTTGCTGAGAGCACAGCGAGGTTTGCGAAGTAGGCAAAAGTTCCCCTGTTTGTGACTAGGTTTAATGTTTGTGGCCCCGCCGCGGTGGTCTAGTGGCTAAGGTACTCGGCTGCTGACCCGCAGGTCGCGGGTTCAAATCCCGGCTGTGGCGGCTGCATTTCCGATGGAGGCGGAAATGTTCTAGGCCCGTGTACTCAGATTTGGGTGCACGTTAAAGAACCCCAGGTGGTCGAAATTTCCGAAGCCCTCCACTACGGCGTCTCTCATAATCATATGGTGGTTTTGAGACGTTGAACCCCACAAATCAATCAAAATCAGGTTTAATGTTTGTGGGAGCAGTATATTTGTCACGAAAAGACCTCTGCGTGTTTCATAGCAAATGTTTGTAAGTGCAGCATCGCAAACAGCTTTCTGTCTGATTTTTTGTTTCAAAACGTTTGCTGTGAAAAGCACATGTGCTCACACGCTCTTTCAGTTTATCGTTTTTTTTTTTGATATCGTAATGCAGTGTGTATATTACCTAGAGAAACATCGGCTGTTATTCTTATTGCATCGATCGATGTTTAGAGAAACGGAAAAGGTCACACCTATCGTGCCTAAAATAACGCCAGTATATTTCGAACGCCGCCATTTCAAACGGACCCCATTTTTAATCTATAGGACTGCGATGCTGGGCCGCGATATAGACGGGTCAGTATCTTGTAATCGTGACTCGGCGAGCGCAAAGAACTTGGTTTGGATGTTCTGAGGCACTGTTCGAGATTTCAAAGTCTGCGTAGGCATAACAGTGATAAAAAAAAACTCATATTTTCTTACTTAAACGGCTTGCAGGTGCCGCCTTCCGGTCTTCAGAAACGGCGGAATCTGTAATCGGAATATTGGCAGGTTGACTAGAGACACGAACGAATAAGAGGAGACATACAAATTGCCTGCCTGTCTCTCATTCATTCTTTCTGCTGTTCTCAATTAACATGAATAACTGTTGTATTAATTCAACGCCTTTTTTAGTTCGCCGCATCGATGCATATATAGTTACAGTGCCTGCCTACTAATTAAGAAAGTCGCTGGTTCGATACCTGCCGTGGTGGTTGGGAATTTCGATTTATAGCGACGAAAAGCCAGAAGAGGCATCTAAATCCAAAATCAAGATGGGAGCCTATACAGATGGAAACACGCAGTGGGATAATCAGGGCGAACAGTGGAAGTGCCTCGGACATGCTGCAGCCGACGTACGTTTCGATAGGAGGACCTATCTTTGTCAAAGGCGCCGTGTCATCCTTGGCGTGTTAGTTTTAAGGGTGGTTAGTAGTGACGTCATCTCCTAGAAGAGGCATCTGTATTATAACGAGGTATTCCAGTGTATACGTTAAATGACTCGGATGATCAAATTTCCAGAGACCTCTACTGCGGCGTGGTTCTGGCGCGCAAGCCCCGCTAGATATTTATTTATTTATTTATTTATTTATTTACAGGTACCTCAAAGACCCCAATGAGTGGGGTTTTACATGAGGGGTGTTGAAGCACGAAAATTGCACAACTGATCAACAAACACAAAAGAAAAAGAAAACAAAAACTGCACGAGCGTATCACGAAAGGGTATTAAGCACGCTCTGTTAATTAAAAGCATACAATGCCTACCAACGAAGCATACCAACGAAGCATAAAAAGCATACAATGCCAACCAGCGAAGCAGATAACACCACTAAGGATAATCGCATACATGACACAAAAATAATCAGTACAGAAGTTTTTCAACGGCAGCTCTGAACTGAGTCGGGGTTGTTTTGGTGACGACACTTTCAGGAAGGCTGTTCCATTTGATGGCTGTCAGGAACAGGAATATAATTTATTACCGCCCTTGTGTCTTTATCTAAGTAAGCATATGTAAACATCGCAGGGAGAATTAGCTGTGGACTGGCAATAGTCTCGCCTTAAGTGGACTTAGAAGTGTGGCAGCTTGGGTTAGTTGGTATGGCATGACGATAGTTATAGCGCGAGAAGAAAACGACGACACAGACATCACGCCCAGTCACTTCTTAACCGTTCCTGTGAAGTAACACTGCCGTGTTTAGCTCTTGAGCGCGGCGTTTCTTCAGGTGTCTGTAAAGAATGCGGGTAGCACGGGTGGGTGGTGGTGGCCTGCTTGTGTGCCTTAATTTATCTGTTGCATTGGGAAGCGCTGCGGCACGACCGTATAGTTGCGGCTAATCGCCGTCGCCCATCTGCGACCGAGAGGACCACTGTATGGCGGGCGCCGTGCTCTCTCGTTTCCGGATGCTTCTCTCTCTCTCTCTCTCTCTCCCCGTTTCTCTTGTCCTTCTCTCTGGAAGCCCCGTGTGCCGATAACGGCGGCACTGCTTCCTCCTGGTGTACGCGGCGACGGTTTTTTTGTCATCAGCTCTGCTATTTTGCGCGCCCGCTTTTATTGCTTCCTCGCGTACCGCATTCGCCCCTGCTTAATCATCAGACAGATGCTGCACGGAAGCTCCGCAGGCCTGCTCGCCAGCAAACCACATCACAATGGAGTCAGCCACACTTCAAGCATGCCCGACTGTACTCGCGTGACCCTGCGCTAAGTCTTCAAGTCCCGTCGAGGCTTTGCCGAGCAGACCAGACCCTGTTATGTAGGCTGTGTTTGGGCGTTGCGTTTACCAACGCCTACGCTTTCCGCAATGGGATGGCCGACACCGCAGCCTGTGGCCACTGTGGCAAAGAAGAAACGATCCAACATATTCTTTGTGACTGCTTAGCGTATAGTAAACAACGACTATGCCTTTGCAAGGAACTCAGCAAATTAGATAATCAACCTCTGTCGGAACAAGGAATTCTACAATATCGACAAGATGCAACTTCACAGAAGCAGGCCCTGAAAGCGCTACTACACTTTTTGCGATCGACCGGCCTTACTGAACGGCGATTGTAGCTAGGACGCCCTTCCTGTGTGTGTTTTCGTTTTTTTTTTATGAGTGCGCGTGCGTTTTTTTTTTTCTCTATCTAAACCCCCTTTCTTGCCCCTATTTCCGCGCCCCCAGCGCTGGGTAGCAAACCAGATGCCAATATCTGGTTAACCTCCCGGCCTTTCCTTTCTCTCTCCCTCTCTCTTCATTGGGATTTTTGAGCTTTAGTGACCGAGAAGAGCCGTTCTTACTTGTTTGTCGATATTGGGGTGTGAAATACAAGTCTTCGTAAGAATGCTCTCTAGTCACGTTTTATCTATAGCAGTTAGGTGAGGTCATTGTTGTCGCAGGTATGATGTGTAGCGATCACTTTCGCGTTAGTCGATCTCTCCCATCTATCTATCTATCTATCTATCTATCTATCTATCTATCTATCTATCTATCTATCTATCTATCTATCTATCTATCTATCTATCTATCTATCTATCTATCTATCTATCTGTCTGTCTGTCTGTCTGTCTGTCTGTCTGTCTGTCTGTCTGTCTGTCTGTCTGTCTGTCTGTCTGTCTGTCTGTCTGTCTGTCTGTCTGTCTGTCTGTCTGTCTGTCTGTCTGTCTGTCTGTCTGTCTGTCTGTCTAACCAATCAATCAATCACTCGTGACCCTAGCGTGTTCATACTTGCTTCTCATTGCTACCAATGTTAGACTTCGCTCATAATTCAGTGGCTGACTACACTCGACAATCTGCGGTACTTCAGGGCACCCTTGTAGCAGCTTTCGCGCTTGTCGACGAGTGCCGACGGGCCCGTCTGAGGGCGCGGTGTGTGGCGCGTGGTGCTCGGCGTGATAAAGTGCCCGAGTTGACGGTCCGTTTTCTTCGCCTCATTACTTTACCGTCTTCTCTGCGACGACGTGGTCGTCGCACCGTTTAAACGGTTAGTGGCATATGAATCGCGGCTGCACGTATATGGCTCCCAGCCATACGAAAGCGTGCGCTGGCTGCCGACGATGTGCAGTTGTTGCATAATATGCATTTCTTATCTTTTTTTTTTAAATGTCGGTGCATTATATAACGTTCGATGGCGGAGCGTTTAATTTTTAATATTATTGTCGGCGCCGGGCGTAAGGAGCAGCATATTTGCCGGTCCTGGGCCTTTAGCTTTCGCGACGTTCTCTTCCGGCGTTCTTCTTGCTCCAGCTTTTACGGGGAAGCCGCGTATAGTGTTGCGGGGAGCAGCGCCCGAAGCCGCCTCGTCCGGATACTCAAGTGCACGTGTTGCGCGTGATCGCTGACCCCGCGAAATCGCTTTCTCAGTTCTGGAGTTGGCCTGTACTCGAAAGGTAGTTTGGTTAGTTAGCGGCGTCCCCCAATCCGCCACCTCACTGATTAGTGCCTGCACCAACAAACTTGCAGGCCTTGGTACGTAGATCTTCCCACTTTTGGTCCAGACAGAGTGTGCTGATGCTCGAGAACGTCGGTACGACGGAATCTGTTACGCCTCCGAGATGACGTAACCGTCTGTGATTAATTAAATCAGGCATAAAAGAGAGAGAGAGAAAGAAAGAGGTTCCGTCGTGCTCGCCAAGTGAGAGAAAGAAGTGCTGTTATATCGCCAACTTTGGGCGCTTACTGGGGGTTAATCGGCTACACGTACCATTCCTCGTCCAGTACGCTTTTAAAGCAAGCTCAATTGCGAGTTGTGCTAAGCTCGATCGTCTGGTTCACCTGGTTTTGCACGAGCTTCGTGATCAGCAGTGTAAAAAACAGGCAAGGAGCAGAGAGCTTTTGGGGGGGTGGAGATACGGTATACCCCGTGAGGTTTATTATTATTATTATTATTATTATTATTATTATTATTATTATTAGTAGTAGTAGTAGTAGTAGTAGTAGTAGTAATAGTAGTAGTAGTAGTAGTAGTAGTAGTAGTAGCAGTAGTAGTAGTAGTAGTATTTCAAATATTATTTCTAGCCGTGCGCAAGGCTCGAGACAGAGGTATACTTCTGGCGAAACCTGCGCGCGTAGTGGTCCAACTCTTACAACGCGCCAATTTCTCGTAAACCCACGCGTCGGAACGGTGCTTCGGGACGGGACCCACCGGCAATATCGTATTAAAGATGCTCTTGGCGATTTCAATCTTGTGGGATTTAATTTCGAGCGCGCTCGGGGGAGAGTCCTTCCGCGACACAACGGCGCACATTTCCCTCTCGCCCGGGTGGCGCGCGGTCGTTATCTCATCCGGCCACCACCGTATGTCGTTCCTTACTTCCGCACGCCAAGGCTTGAAAAGCACCCCCCACCATCCCTTCCCCGACCTAAGCCCCGATACCGTTTGCACTAAAAACCTCCATCGCGATCATTTAGGAACAGCTTAGCCCTGCGTAGCTTGTCTCAGTTCCTTATCACGTTGCCTTCTTGGCAAACAAGGGGAGGAGTCAAGAAGAGTCCTCGTTAATATCTACAATCACCCCCCCCCCCCACCCGCTCACTTTTTTTTATCGCTGTGGTACGTGCGCCGACAGTAAAGAATTGCATTCCTTCATTTGTACTTCTCTCTGGTTGCAGATGGGTCGTGAGTGAATAGGCGGATCGTGACAACATCAAGCGCAGTTACATAAGACCTGACGAAAGACGTGATGGGGGCATTTACTTTTCTTTAATTGATTGTTTCGTATAGGCGGTGCACGCACGTGATTTCGACGGAGTATTGAAGATAAGGCTCTTCACGTGCGGGCAAGGCCGGGTGTCTTCTTGACTTCCGGTCGCTACTGGAATTCCATGGTTGGACGCCCAAGCATCTCGGTGTCACAGTTCCAGTTGCGTTATCGCCTTCATCGTGATGCAGACGGCACTGACATTGGTCTATCTGTATATAATTGCAACTATAATGTCCCCGTCCATATACGCCACTCAACACAACGTTACTAAAAGCAGGTAATGGATAAGGTTGTGTGAATGTCGGCGCAGAGTTTTGCGGCTTGAGGCCGATCACATACAGAGAGAGAGAGAGAGAGTCGGGAAGATCAGCTAGGCGAACGTCTAAGTAGTTGCCACATCCGGGCTCAAGGGAACGGGGCTAGATTGAGGAAGGTAATGCACATCTACATACTGTTTTTGTCGCAGTGGAGGTAAACACGTTTTGAGAAAAAAAAAAGTCATTTCGCTCTTTTCAGGGAGTCCTGACTTGCCATTTATATAAGACTCTCTTTAAAAGAGACACGTGCACTCTCTTTGTAGAGTGGTGGGACCCAGAAGACAGTATATATAGAGTGGCTTTCTCAAGAGTCATGTTTGCGGCAAGACAGCACTCACCGAAAAGAGTAGAAAAGATTCTTCAGACTGTTCTATGGAAATAGCACTGTGTCAAATACATCTCTTCCTAGTCAGGTCATTGTGGAATGGTGTTATGATCTCGTGAATTTCTTGAATAACGGGCACGTAACGTATACGAGGACTAACTAAACGTCAAAGAACCCCGGGTGGTCGAAATTTCCGGAGTCCTCAACTACGGCGTCTCTCATAATCATATGGTGGTTTGGAAACGTTAAACCCCACATATGAATCATTCAGTAGAGAGAGAGAGAGGGGGGGGGGGGGGGAGATAAAGGTGCAAGGAAAGGCAGGGAGGTTAACCAGGCGCACATCCGGTTTGCTACTCTGCACTGAGGAAGGGATGATGGGGGAGAAAAGAGGTTGCAGAGAGATAAGAAGGCACGCACAAGAATCATTCAATAAATAACTAAGACAGGGATGAGTGCGCACTACCACCTGAAAAGTTTAATCGAAGAGCTGTGACATACTTGTAATGGCAGATAAAACTTCCGATTCTGATTAAGCTTTCAATAGTATACGCGCTTGTCCGCGTCTTACGTCAGTCCTTGTCTAAACGTTACGAGGCTCGTATTTCAACCAACTTGCCCAATCGGCCATTTTGACAAGGTCTCGCGAAGTCTCACAAATTCCTGTCACTTCTCTGCCACTACACTGCGGCTTACGCTCCGCCCTACGGGCTCACGCAGCACCACACTTTGTAAGCGAGCCAACGAGCGTCGCCATTCTTATACAGGATCTCTTGGCCCATCTTGGTCAGAAGATACTAGGACCTTGGGCATCTGCCTCAGTTTCGCAGAAAGCAACTAAAGCACTGCTACTTTACCTAAAGTCAACAAACCTGAGCGACCGCCTGTAGACTGTGTGTGCTCCCCGAGTGTGCTCGTGATTGTGTGTACCTTCTCATCTCTCTGCAACCTCTTTTCTCCCCTTTATCCCTTCCCCAGTGCAGGGTAGCAAACCGGATGTGCGTGTGGTTAACCTACCTGCCTTTCCTTGCATCTTTATCTCTCTCTCTCTCTCTCTCTTGGCCATCGTATTCTCGGCCGTGCTTTGCGTGACGATAGTTATAGCGCGAGAACAGAACGACGACACAGGGACGTACCAACTCGACCAAGCTGCCATACGTGTTTTGCGGCAGTAAGGAAGTGATTAGGCGAACGAACGATTTTCTTCGTATTGTCTCGTTGACCTACATCGATGCACACTCGAAACAAAACGCTTCGGACTGTCGCTTCTGTTCGGCTTAAACGTTCGTGTAGACAGTTGGGCCTCGACATCTGCGGCGTCTCCCGCCTCTCTCTCGACGCAGCTGCTCTTTCTTGGGGACAATGCGTTGTGCGCGTGCGCAGATGTCGCGCCGAGCAGCTGACGCATGCGTGCGTCTGCTCTCTCTTTCTAAGAAAATACTTGAAACGTGTATGACTCTCATTAAAGGTACGTTAACTCTTTGTAGAAAATTATACTCCCTTAGGAGAGTCGTGATACGCAAAAGAAAGTCAAAGGGTCTCTTTAAGAAGGTGGATAGCTTTTTTTAAGCAATATTCCGGGAGATATTAGCCTAGTTTGTCGCCTGGCCGGCTACTCCAGGTGTCGAGATGATGAACATGCATTATATATGCAATGATCATATATGCGCACAAGCAGTATGTATACAGTCACAAACACGCATACATACACAAAAGAGTACTTCACGGCGTTTCGTTAAGGCTACTAATATTATGAAACACCAACAGTGTTTCGTAATATTGTTGGTGTTTCGTAATATGAAACACCGAGAGTGTTTTTGTGTTGCGCGGCCGAAATTGTGCCGCACTTCCAAACTTAAGCCACGCTGCAAGTTGATTGATTGATATGTGGGATTTAACGTCCCAAAACCACCATATGATTATGAGAGACGCCGTAGTGGAGGGCTCCGGAAATTTAGACCACCTGGGGTTCTTTAACGTGCACCCAAATCTGAGCACACGGGCCTACAACATTTACGCCTCCATCGGAAATGCAGCCGCCACAGTCGGGATTCGAACCCGCGACCTGCGGGTCAGCAGCCGAGTACCTTAGCCACTAGACCACCGCGGCGCGTCCGCCGCGCTGCAAGTGATGTTTTTGAATTCTTGTCGTTCTGCGTCTTAACGGGAACAATCAGTCGTGTGTGAAGTCTTCCCGATTGTGACAAGTGATGACTCTTTAAAGAAACTCGCATGCATGGCATGTCAGGGCTCACCGGAACGTTTATAGAACGTATACTGTTATGCTGTTTTTTTTTTTTAAATTTAATAGTGGGAGTACTGTGCGCCGCCATTGGCATTCATTTCTAAAGGGCGGGCCAGTGGCAGAAGGGGCTGTTGTCTCCACTCATATACGTCGCAAAAGTACAAGGTCTTTGGACTCTGTCTCGCATTCCTTCCTCCTTTTTTTTTAAAAGTAAGCGAATTCACATTTCCGAAGCTCTTGAAGCGCCAATCCGTTTCTTTCTATAGCAGCTGGTTTGCAGTTAAAGGTGCGCGCCTACGTATATGAAGTGGACTGTTGTTTTCCACGCTGGACGGTATGACGGAGTTATTTGGACGGAAGCGATGGCCGCTATAGACCAGGTGTGTGCAACGCATCACGTACGTATACTGCAGGAATGCAGATTGTATTCGTGGTTTCAACGTCTAAAGTGTTTGTTGAATCACCTCGGCAGGAACGCCTCGCGTATAAGCTTTATGTTTGCTCTGGTACTTGACATTCTTTGCATGCAGTGATATTGAATCAAATGTATAAATTTAACGTGTATTGAAGGCGTAACTGCATATACAGCCACAAGGAGTCGTTTCCTCGCCGTACACCCGATGTTTGAAATGGTGTTTTCTAGCCAACTCGCGAAGGGACGACCACGTACTCCATTGTAACTGAGATTATAGTGGATATATGATGAGGTGTGTGTGTGTGTGTGTGTGTGTGTGTGTGTGTGTGTGTGTGTGTGTGTGTGTGTGAGTGTGTGTGTGTGTGTGTGTGTGTGTGTGTGTGTGTGTGTGTGTGTGTGTGTGTGTGTGTGTGGTGTGTGTGTGTGTGTGTGTTGTGATTTTAGAGAGACGAGAGTGATAGATCGATAGATAGATAAGTAGATAGATAGATAGCTAAGTAGATAGATCGATAGATAGATAAGTAGATAGATAGATAGATAGATAAGTAGATAGATAAATAAGTAGATAGATAGATAGATAGAGAGAGAGAGAGAGAGAGAGAGAGAGAGAGAACGCAAAGGGGAATCTCCAACTGCTGGACTTCATGTCTCATTAGAGTTTTTTTTTTACTTGTAAAAACGTTGAGTGGTACTGGTGTCTTATAATAGGTCGGTCACGTAACACCCGCAGAAACATGTAGAGAGAGCATGGCTGGCGCGATTCCCGTTTGATACGCGGATGTCTCTTATGGGACACATAATGGAGAAATAATGGCCGCACGAACGAAAGCGCGCGATTTCACGGCAATTCTTCTCGTTGATGAACGGTCGGTCATATTTCTGAATAACACCGAAAAGAAAATGGAGCCTGTCGTTCACTTGTTAAAACGTTCTCTGAACGAGAACGCTGCCGGGACGTTCAGTTGTCTCGTTAACATGAAGCCGATGGAGGTCAAAAGGAATTCTAAATGTTAGGTCTTTCGTGTCCTTCTTGTCCCTGTGTCGTTCACGTTAAAGAACCCCAGGTGGTCTAAATTTCCGGAGCCCTCCACTACGGCGTCTCTCATAATCATATAGTGGTTTTGGGACGTTAAACCCCACATATCATCAATGTCTCTGTGTCGTCGTTTTGTTCTCGCGCTATAACTATCGTCATGCCATACCAACTGACCCAAGCTGCCACACTTCTAAGTTAGCTTTGTCTTTTAAGAACACCCATGCGGATACCAAAAATAGCTCGCACCGTTTCGACGTGCGCGAGCTGCGAGGCAAATGCACCGTGGGAAAAGGGAGTTGCTCAAAGTCTGTGCATGTATGCGTGTGACCTAGCGAAACAAGGTTCGCGAGTTTGTTTGTTTATTTGCTTTTTAAAGTCGCAGAACTGGGTGTCGACCACTTTTGTTTTTTTGTTTTTTTTCATTTTGCGCGGTCATAATAACGATACTTACGACTGCAGCCGTTCGTGCGCGTCCTCCGTATAGAACCGTTCAGCGTTCTCAAAGCTATATAACAGGTATCATTTCGTGTAAAGTATATAGGCGTATGCGATGAACGAGTTGTGATGCCGTCAACGCATGCGGTTCCGTGGATTATACTTAAAACGTGGTGGACCATTTACGACATGTCGCTATAGTAACTTTTTCCCGTCTTTGCGAATTCGACCTCTGATTTGGCAAGTGGGAATCGTTGTAGTTAGCTTCCACAGGTGCTGCACGGTTTTAACTCGTAGGCAGGTATATAGCGTTGCGGGGGGATCGTCGCGCGGTGCATCGAGGGCGCAAGGGGTTATGCGCGCGTCTCGGCGCAGTGGTCGCGAGGCACGCGGGCGATTCGGGCGCGAATCTCGGCACCGCCTCTTCGTACAGGCTTGCATGCCGCCGCCGCTGCTGCCTCTGCGCTGCCAAGAAGCGTCGCCCAATTACGTATGCAAGCGGGACGACGCGGAAAACCAGCGCGTCCCGCGCAGCACTCGTGGCCGCGTCGTGTATATTTACCGGTGCGCGAAAAACCTCTCGTCGCCTTCTCTTTATTGCGCGCTTTAACCTCCCCCCCCCCAAATTCTCTTCTTTTCTTTATCTATCGCTTGTTTTTGCGTTTTGTTTGTCGGTTTTTCACGATCCGGACGATAAAAAGTACACTAAGTGAGAAAAAAGATTGAACTAGAAGGAAGAGAGAGAGAGAGAGAGATAAATAGAGTGGAAAGGCAGGGAGGTTAACCAAGCTTGGCTCGGTTGGCTACCCTATACACTTGGGGTGGGGTAAAGGGGGAATAACAGAAAGGAAAGAGATAGAAAAGAAGAGAAGTAAGAAAGAGATGCTAGGTTGCGCGTTTGCCAGCGGTGTGCGTCGTCTTCCGTGGTGTGGAGCTGCTTATGGTAATTCAACTTGTTGGCATACCGGCCGGCATCGCGTGTTTCTGTCAGACGGCGTATACGCGATGTTTAATGCCGCGGCTCGGCGCATTAACAGGTGGCGGTATAGTATATCGGCTATCTGCCGGCGTTCTGGGGGCCCGGATGACGGCTTTTTATAGTTTTCCCGATTGTTCCCCGTTCGTCCTCGAGGGTCGCGTCGTCGGCGTCACGTCTTCGCTTGTGCAGCTGCCAACTGCTTTCAGCAGCACGTGTATACGTAGGGAGTGCGTCACAGATGCATCACTGGTTTACCTCTGCTGCGCAGTCATTGGTGCAACGCCGGTTATCGGATGCATCACTGGTTTACCTCTGCTGCGCAGCCATTGGTGCAACGCCGGTTATCAGATGCATCACTGGTTTACCTATGCTGCGCAGTTATCGGTGCAACGCCGGTTATCGGATGCATCACTGGTTTACCTATGCTGCGCAGTTATCGGTGCAACGCCGGTTACAGGCACAGGTGCTTTTTTCCACCCCTAAAGTCATGTATGAAGCGTCGCTGTGTACTTCAAGACACTCGACAGTAGAGAGAGAGACAAAAGCAAGCAATTTTTTCATTTGCATCAGGTTTGCTGCTTTACACTGGGGGAGGGGTGATTAAAGGAATAAAGAAAGGGAGAGGGAAAGAATTCGTCACCTCGTATATACAGAAAGTCTAAATCTCAATATAACTAGTAGCGTATGCGAATTATATGCGAAATTATGTCGGATAAGAGAGCACTAATATAGAATTGCAGTTATCAGAGTGGACCTTATTTCTTCGTTAGAATATGTACGGCAGGGTATAGGGCGCGACGTGAAAGGAGATATGTAATGAATTGTTGCGTACGCGTGCGTTAAAACTATTTGTACTTGGGTGATCTAATTAGTAATGAGGTGGTCATTTTTTTAGCTCTTGGATCCGTTTCATTTTCCTGCTACTTTCGCTATTGTCATCGGCGCAGACGCAGCGTACGGTGGTTATCGCCGTTATGAATCGGCCCGCGTTCTACAGATAAGGACGGAAAATTATGTTGGACTATTATAGAAAATTGAACCAGCTGGTCTCGTATAGAGGAATCTACTGCCATGTTGTAATATCTAATTTAATTCTCTATATTTTAGGGCATTAAGGTTCGAAAGCAATGCACGGCCTTCGAAAGCAGTAGGACATTCCACCTTTTGATCGTCTGTGGTTTCTGAGGATAACAGGATTAAAGCTGGGCTGTTTCCTAGAGATCCATGTATACGTATGGTATGCGTGCAAACACGGGCACAATTAAGCGAACACGCCTCGCACGCAGTCTTTCATCTGAAAAGGCGCACAGTGGTGGTATAGGAAGTAGGCAGAAATAGTTATCTACGCAAGTCCAGGCAAGAGGCGGCACCTAACAATCCGGTAGGCTTGGGGGTCTACCCGAGGGAAATGTCTGTTCAGGCATTTGATGTATTTTTATGGAAGTTAACTTTGTGCAAGTAGTAGTAGTCGTAGTTATAGTTTTTTTTATTCAGCCACAATTTACAGGCCGAGTATTTCGACCGCTTGTGCGACCAGTCGACGCTGTACTTCTTCCCCTTCGGCGCCGATCCAGTCGAGCCAGGGGGTGATGGAAAGAGATGGGGGAGGGTAATAGCTGGATTGCTGAGCAGTTGGGCAGCAAAACAGGCAGTGTGACAGGTCAGCGTATGGGGAGGGACAATTAGGACAGCAGGGGTTAGACCTATATTTATAAAGGAAAAGGCGAGAGGGGGTTATCAGGCAGTTCATTTGGATGTGCCGTAGAGTTCGAGCCTCGAGCGCAGTGAGTGATAGATGAAGGAGAGGGTAAAGACGCTTGTGCAAGTTATGTTAGTTAAAAAAATTGCACCTGACCACCGTGGCTCGAAATTGCTTTCTCGATTTCACTGGCAAAGCAGCGAAAACTGATCATCGAAATTGAGATCCGAGTGTGTTGCGTCCCTTGATTTTCAAGTAGCGTGAAATGCCGATGTCGATGAATGAACTGGGAAACACGTGCGCTGTCGTAAGTTCGCTTTCGATGAATCCGCAGTCACCACTAACCGAGCCAAAGTGGATGAGAACATTCCGTGCAAACCGTCCCCCCTTCCTCCGCTGCCCCTGTGCACGAATGCATGCGTATCTATCCCAGCGCGCATGCAGATCAGTGCGTTCTTTGTGCTTGTATATGAGAGGCGGTACATACTCTGAGCTTTCGCAAAGCGTACAGAGGCGGTTCTCGCTGACAGCTTCACCGCAGCTCCTGGAGGGGCAAAGGAAAACGCACAAAGTGCGAGATGATAGTATACGCGTTCCGTATACACGCCATAGTTCTTTAACCGCGCTGGAGTGGTGGTCTTGCTTTAACGTCTATACGTATGTACATGGTCGGGTGCGCACGCAGCGTGCGGTGGATGATGACGCCCAGTTTTACGTCGATCTGATTTGTCCCTCATCACCAGCTTTCAACACGCGCACGGCATCACAAAAGGTGCGTGTGACGGGCGGACTTCTCGTGTCTCGCGTCGACCGAAAAATACGTCTCAGCTCCGCTCCAAATACGCGAGGCGGGCGCCTGACAGCGCGCACTGGCGCGCGCGCAGTGGCTCAGGCGACAGGATTTCTCTCACAGAGGCAACAGCCCGTGCGCGCGTAAGAGAGAGAGAGAGACGTATAGAGAAAGAGGGGGAGAGATGTGTAGAGAGAGAAAGAAATAGGGAGAGAGTAAAGAGAAAGACGATGTTCATGCGCCACATCTTTTCCCCATTCTATGGACGGCAATGCGAGCGTATATACCTGCGTCAAGCGTGCTGTCGCGCGCCGCCAGACACCGACAAAGCGTCTCTTACGAGGATGCCGTGTGTGTGTGGGGAGGATAGTGAAATATTCGAGGCTTTTCTCATGCCCCGCCGTGGTGGTCTAGTGGCTAAGGTATTCGGCTGCTGACCCGCAGGTCGCGGGTTCGAATCCCGGCTGCGGCGGCTGCATTTCCGATGGAGGCGGAAATGTTGTAGGCCCGTGTGCTCAGATTTCGGTGCACGTTAAAGAACCCCAGGTGGTCTAAATTTTTGGAGCCCTCCACTACGGCGTCTCTCATAATCATATGGTGGTTTTGGGACGTTAAACCCCACATATCAATCAATCAATCAATCAATCAGGCTTTTCTCGTAAAACTGTGACCTGGAGATCTGTAGCTCGGGTGTCCCTTGCGCGCGGCTTGTGGCTGCACGCGCGGTCGTTTATACGAAGTTTGGCGCAACAACTATAGGAGCTTGGCAAGAAAAGCTTGACTGCTCGCAAAAAAAAAAAAAAATGCGGATACGCTTAGCCACGAATTCAGCATGTCTTTGTGTGTCGTTGTAGCCTTTCCTATACGTACATGTATACTCGGTAATCTGTTATTAAAGTACAGAAATGCGAAATATGACTTGACTGGACAGGAATTCATTTTTTTTTTCTTAGGAGAGAGCGCGCGTTGCGTAGACTGGTGTAGTGAACTGAACCTTGCAGCTTTGGAGAATAAAATGTGCTGCATTGCGCAGCCTGGTAATACCGGCGTCATCTGAAGCCGCAGTGTTGAAAACAAATGACGGCGTTACCTTCCAGATCTGCGTGTACAGTTAGAGCTGTCTTTCTCTCTTTCTTTTTGCGCGATTAGAAACATGCCGCACAAAAGGCTTCAAACAGCACGAACAATTAACAAGCGCGCACCGTGGGCAGTAATATTGTTGTAAGGTTTCATTATTTCATTTTTCTATAACACTTATCTCAGAGGCACTAATTACGCTGGAATGCTTCATCAAGATGTTGTGTGAATTAATTCCAACACTTAATTCTTATCGTGTAAATCTTATTACCTTAAAGATTTTGCAGGTACGCTTGGCTCCGCTGAGGGTCTCGTTTGTAAGCTTCAGCGCCTCCGACGTGTTTTTGCGCATGGGACACCTTGACGTTCGTATAGGCGCTCTACGCTGCTTTGTATGCGCAGATACCCGCGCTTCTTCGATCGTTGCGTTCGTTGCGATGATCCCTCTCGATTAGAGGCCAAGGTATTGTTCGTCCGCGGCGCCTTCATTTAAACCGGTCTCTCTTGTTGGCTGTGCGCTTAACCGCTGCAGGGTTTTGGTATACCTTCGTCGAGCTCAGGTCAACCACCGCTGTCCACACTGGCTGTTACTTGAACGATTGGATTAAAGTAGCATTGTGTTAAATTTGTACTTTATACACTTATTTCGTGTGTGTGTGTGTGTGTAATGTGGTTGCCGTTTATGTTGTTGAGTAGCGGTGTCCTTGATGGTCTCACTAATACGCTGTCGCAGGCCTTATTGCATTGTTATCTCTGCTTGTCACGTCGTTTGTCCATTCGCCCGGTGTAGCTGCTGCATCAGCAGGGCTGTTTTGCGCGACATATTTTTTCCGACCAGCCTCGCGAACGCAGGTCATTAGCGCGCCGCTCGAATGGGGCGTCACGACGCGGATGATAACACGCAACGCTTCGAGCGAGATAATCGTGTAATATGTAGCATAATCGTGTAGCCGCGGCGTGCGATCTGATTGTTCTCGCACTAGCGAAAAGAGAGCAGAAGAGTGGCTTGCTGTGGATGAGGGCGGTGTGCGATGGGCACGTTATTTGATACTGTGACGCATCACGTCACAGCGTGCTGTGACGTCATGCGCACAGTATAGGTGAAGTAGTACTAATAAATATCCTATTAAGGTGACAAGTCTAAAGTGCCTCATCAAGTGCGAAATGTAACTGTCGGCGGCATCGACACGTGTGAGGCTTAAAATCGCCATTTGATTACGTCCGACGTCATCGTGAGGTATCAAGGCGTGACGTGAACGTCGTCGAATTGCATGATCGCTCGGTCAACGGTAAGCTGATGCCAAACGTGCCGCCCAACAACGTGATTATGCAAAGAGGTTGCAGTGCCTGCTATCCCGAAGGCAGTGCAAGGAAGCGATGGAGAGAAAGAATGGGGTGGGGGAGGATGTGAATGCGATCGGCTTAAGAGAACGATTCCGCCTTTGGGTCGTCTTAGGCAATTAACAGTGAACATGATAAAGAGAGAGAGAGGGGGGGAGGGAGGGAAGGCAAAGGTTACCCACGACCTGCTGTTTGCTACCCTACGCGGGAGAGGAGGAAGGGGGAGGGAAACGATAGAGAGGATAACTAATACCCTCGCACGCCTAGCAGCGTTAGACTGCGAGCTGTTACAGTGTACTGCGAGCTGTTACTGCGAGCTGTTAGTGTACAACTGCGAGCTGTTAGAGTGTACGGTTTGATTGCGACATGTTTTAGATGAAGCAGACTGCTATGCACGATTTCAATGAAGGTAGAAGTGAATTCACTACGGTAATGACAGCTTTTTTTCCGTTTCACTCGCTTCGTGTCACGTCGTCCGCAGACACGTGCCGACCGTCTCGTAGCGCCGCGACTGCATCGATCTCGACCCCGCGACTGCTGCTCCCACTGCTATATAGTAGTTGGCCGCCGGCGACGCCGCTGACGATGCCGCGCCGCTCTGTCGCGTCGGTCGTGCGTCGTCCGGCGCCTCGAGACACTGCCTGCAGCGGCCACGCCATACAGTCAGCCCTCCGAAGTGGCCGCGCCCCGTCGCGGGACCTCATTACGACGATTACTGATGCTCGCTTTTTCTCGTCTCGGTATATTTGCGTGTCCGGATCATCGCGTGACGCGCTATATAGTGTATATACAGTATACCGCGCGCCGATTGAATACAGGCCCGAATAGTCTGTGGTGCAGGTTGGCTAAGCGTTGTCTGCTCGGCTAGTTCTTCCTAGTGATTGCGGTGAAAAACTGCACTGGTGAACAAAGACTTGGACAAGGACTTCATATCTCGTCGTTGTGTGCATTTTCATATCGTGTAAATGGTCTTTGTTCGTCAGGACAAATGTATGGCAGTGAAGATTGGTGCCGGTTAGACAGCTCTCGAGCTCCATCAGATTAGTGCAAGCTGAAACGTATGCAGCGTGCCCTTCGTGGACTTTTATAGAGTGCCACGTCCCCTCTCGAGTCTCTGCACACGGGGAAGGAAAAGTGACGTGGTGCGTGGCTTAACAGCTGTGTTGCGCTTATAAACACGGGGGTTGCGGTTCAATTCCCTGTCGCGGAGGCCGCATTTCAATGACATAGAAGAGCAAGAAGCACCCAACATATCTGCACGCCGAAAAACTACGAGTAGTTACGACGTAACTACAGAAGAAGAGACAAGGACAGAAAGAGCGCTCTTTCTGTCCTTCTCTCTTCTTCTGTAGTTACGTCGTAATTACTCGTAGGCTTGCGCTGTGCAAATATGTTGATTCCCAATCACCAACTAGCCCAAGCATCTGTATTAAGAAGTACCCATGTGCATTGAGGGTGTGCTTTGAGGTTGTAGCGAGGGAGGAAGACGAGACGGCGGCCAACGTGTTCGTGTCGTTCTCTCGCCACTTTATTCCACGCCTGAAACGGAGCCGCGGTGGCTGTCCATGTCCGACACACCAAGTTCGCTAGCTTGTTCTAATCCTCGCGCAGCTCGAGCTAGCATCAGCTGCGCGAGAGGCGCGGCGCGGTGATCAAGAAATGATGATGGTGATGATGGCACCACAAGGTATATTTTAAGGGATTGTAGCTGTAAAATCCCAATGGATTATAATCCAATACATGGATACAGAGTTTAACGAGAACTGGCTGTGCAAGAAGTACTTTTTTGGTAGGCTATAGTTCATGCATCATAATGAGGGAAAATTTCAGACACGCAAAACACCACAAGAAGAAGGTAAAAAGCACAAGTAAAGAGCCTCCTTACTCTCAACAGATTTATTCGCAGGAAAAAAGCGCAGAAATTATATACGTCGCACTACACTTGTGCTAACAGCACTGCCTCACGTAAACGATACACATCTCTATATACGGAGACATATCTCGTCAAGCAACCACTGATGTGTGACTTACAGACAAGTTGCCTTTCTTGTTTATCCAAAACGCTTCCATTATTTCCCGGGCCAGAGCTGTGCTCCCTCGTGTTGTTTCCTTGCGCTTCTGCGTTCGTCTTGTGGTGTTTTAGGCGTCTGAAAAATTTTGCTCATTACTGGCCGTGTCACGCTAGCTGCCTCAGTAACGCGTTGGTATAGATAGGGGCGGGTAGGGAATGGGTTACATTTAAGTGAAATATAAAATATAAACATGTTTATAAATTAGTTGGATTCATGTATCGTGAGTCAGAATTCAATTACATAGCCTCGAAAAAGCGATTCACATGACTCCACCATCGACCTCGATGAGAGCATCTAATGTTGGCTACTGCCATATTTTGCTAAGTTAAGCCGCAGGTGGCAGGTAGGCCTCGCTCAGGTAACACTTATGCTGCATGCAGTTTGAGTTATTAACAAATTTCACTTTACTTTTAAAAAATGTAAGAAAAGCCGTGCTAAAGTTCAAAACCCGCCGTACGATAAATTTTTGCGTTGCGCGTCTTTCCACAGCTAACTAAAATTATTCGTGCAGTTGGTTCCGGACGATCGATGCTCTAAAGATTAAGCAACACGCGACACCGGACACCAGGATCCGGCGTTTGTGGACTCTTATCGTGACCAGATAACAAAGAAGGGTTTCGGAAGAACTGCATTCCTCTTAGATGATTTGGAGATCGCGCCTTGACGCATGCAGTCCAGCGCAGCGTCTTCGCGACTGGGCAACCGCCGGCCCGTTACCTCGTAAAAGGAAATTGCCCGCGGTCGTATAAGTCTTATACAGCGTCGTCGCGGGCACCTCGTTTGTCGGCGCCGATATTTGTGCGTCGCGAGTTTCAGTCGAGATATTGTCGCGGTCTGATATGCAGACTCGTATAGCTCGGAGGAACGTTCGCAAATATTACAATTACGCATTGCGACATTGTGATTCATTTGCGCGTCGTGGCTTCCCGCTAGCAATGTATTCTTACGTCACAGCTTTCCCCCCGGCAACGTATATTCAACAGCCTGACAGGAACTTTGGTCTGTCTCATTGTATTCTCACACACTGCAAGGCTGTAATGTAGTCGTACGTCACATGCATATTCCCGCTATGGCAACAAGTTGTCCATCCTGTTTTATATAGGCACTGTCGTGTCTCAAATGAAATTCGTCTTCTAATAATGGTCATGTACTAGTTCATCAAGAATTACTGATGTGCGTATCGGCTCCTGCATAAACTTTTTTTCTCACCGCCTTCTTTTGCCATTGCTCACTGTCTGAATTATTGTGGACTCTTATTTATGTGACCCGCTTTAGAAGTTGACATAAGAATTAGACGTAAAGATTTTTGCGTTCGGATCTGCTCAATTATTAATGCACTTCTCAAGCGCACTTCTTTAATCACACCTGTTAAAATACCAGAAGCTGAACCCCCCCCCCCCCCTCCATTGGCTGTATTAGCGATAGCGCGCACAGAAAATAAAAATAAAACAGTGCGTGGCCAGTTGCCAAACTCGCTGTATATTCAGGATTTTGATGTACACGCTTCCGGTGCTTGAAAGGCATGAGGTCTTTTGTCGATTCGAAACATGTCGATTCGGACGACATAATTTTAGCGTCATTAAGTTAGCGCAGTTTCTTTGTCGAAAGTTGGCGGCAATGGCATGATTATAGACCGTTTTTCACGCTATTCCCCCTTCGTCTGACACGTCCAGAATAAATGAGTTACGGAATAGTTTACATACTTTATTATGCGAAAGATACGAACAATGTGCCGTAATTACATAATTTCGAGGCTCTGCGTCTAGAATATAGCAAAATAGAAGTTGAATAACGTGTGCCTGGCAGTTACTATGCGATGCTTGTCGGCATTTATTCGGAAGCCACATTATCGTTATAGCGGGAAAGACATTCGCGTGTTGCATAACGTGGTTTGCGCGTCCTTCGTATGCTTCGCTAGCGCGGGCATTCAATGTCGTCGATGTTCGTCCCGTCATAGAGTTCCCTAATATACACTAGGAGGAACTCTGGCGCTAGTGTCTACGGGAGCTGCAATGCGCGGCGCTTCAGCGAGCATGGGAATGATGGGTAGTATACACACATTTATCCGATCTTCGTACTTTTTGCCTGCTTCTGGCTCCGTGTGTGTTCGTGTGGCTTGGAGCTGTTTTTCACGAAACGAAAAATCGGCAAATGTTCAGCGGTTGCGCTTTACCACCTAATTTTTTTAGACTAACACCTTTCCAAACTGGGTCACAAAGTTCAAAAGGGTTGAATCTCTCTTTCAAATTAAAACCGAAACACAGCAATAAACGAAGCCGCAAGTACGATTCGCCGCCCGCAAGTACGAAGACTATAGGCAAATGTGTGTACTACCCATCATTCCCATGGTCGCTGAACGATCGCAGCGCCAGAGTCCCCTATATTTAATTTTAGGAAACTCTATGCGTCCCGTAATCCGTACTCCGGGCCCATATTCCGTAATAGTATTGTACCGCATAAACAACGTGACTCTATGTACCTCATGAGAGGCCTGCGGGCACTCTGCGATCCGCTCGCCCTCTAGCCGTATCCGGTGGCACTCCGGATGCTTCGCTATCCAGCCAAGTCACGTGACCCGGCTTTTTTTTATTTTTTGCTTTATCACCGGTGATGCGTTGACATCGCAGCGGACGCAGCGAGCATCGCAAAAAAACCTCACGCCTCGTGTGGCCCCGGAAGGAAGGGAGGGCTCTGTGAGCTAATTACGCGCCAGAACTCTCTGGCGCAAAAAACAATATCGCTCGGTATGTCGGAGACTCGGTTCGCTACGCACCGGTGCGCTATGTGGCCCCCCTCAAAAAAGTTCGAAGGAAATCTCTCTGATCGGGGACACTTACGTGAACACACTCGTGCGGATTTCACAATGTGAATTGAATGCAGTCAGCTCGCGTTGGTTACCAGGTCCCGTAGCTAGAGGGGCTGCTGAATTAAACGTCTATACTTTTATTTCAACGATTGGTCGGCGCTCGTTATTTCCTGCCAGATATCAGTACTTGTCTATAGACACGTCGATAAGTTGCGAAGTTCTTTCTAGTCCTTTTTTGTTTTGTTTTACTGTATTATGAGCTCGTATAATATAAAGTTCACCTTGGTGGACATCTGGGCACGTTAACATTCCATGATCAATGTGGTAATAGCGCACTAAAAACGAGAACACCCATTGTTGATCGTATAATGTATTGCCCGCACGGCGGTGTATAATGTTGGCGCATGTCGTGCCGATAACCTGTCATAACATGACGACATGTTTGTCGTGATCCGCTTCTGCGCAGTCTGTGACCGCCACCTCGGCCCTCTCCGTCTGTGAATTATCCCCGCTTCTTTAGTTGGGAGGTTGCGCAGCTGTTACGCGTGTCTGCATCGGTACAGCATACAATAGAGACATTGAATGTGAACCCATCTCCCGTATTGTCGGGCGATAGAGCGGCATGAAATACGATCCCATAATAGACGCATATGTGTAGGAAACGCGGTTCACTTCACCTGTGTGTTCACTCTGTGTGTGGGGCTCGCGGTATACGCTTTTCGCAACGCGACGCACTGCAGCAGCCTGCGTTGCGACGGCACGCGCGACGTTGTTACCGTATAAGCGTTGTCGATCGAGGAAGAGAAGAAAAAAAAAGGGGGGGGGGGATGCATCCTGTGACAGTGAGTGCGTGCCTGTTTGAACGGCGGGTGATCACCCGCAGCTGTTGTTGTCGCCCAAGGGCAGCGCATGCATCGAGGTGAGGTGATGTGCGTGACGGAGAGCGTCGGAAAGGGGGCGGAGCGGTCATTTCACGGTGAACTTGGCGGCGTCGGGACCTGCGACTGCGGGCGCCGACCGAGCGAAGCATTTCACTTGTCGACCCGCCTGTCACACAAGTGTCCGAGGTCCTTTTATAAAAGGCGCGCGCCGGTCCGCGAGGTGCGTCAAAAACAGCGCCGCTCCCTCCGACTCCTTCGTTATGCGGTCATCTCGCGGTGAGTGCGTGTAGTACTCTTCTTTCTTTCTTTCTTTCTTTCTTTCTTTTCTTTCTTTCTTTCTTTCTTTCTTTCTTTCTTTCTTTCTTTCTTTCTTTGTTTTTCGAAGTTTTTGTTTATTGTGGTTCTCCTTCCGCCAGATTCTTCTAGCCCGGCTCTGCCGGCCTTTCACGGGGGGCGCGCCTCGTGTAGGCAGACTAAGCTGTTGTGTTCTGCTCTTATTTTCAAAGTTCTCTCGTTCAAATCAGATTTTTTTAAATTCCTCCGCGTAAATTGTTCTGTCAGGAAGAGGGGGGCGATGGTGAATGCCGAAAGCCGTTGTGCAAGTTCAGCAACTTGTTGGCAGGTTATAGTTGTTGGTGCACACTATAAGCGGGTAGCACAAACGCTTAGCGTGCCAGAGATCCGAGCTACTTAAAATATATTCATGTTAAAGTATAGTGGGCGTACAAACGGTCGGGGTGTCTTGACCTCTCCGTTGTGCCCTTGTGTGCCCGCCCGCTTTTTCAACGCGAGCTGAAACGTGACAAGAAGCCTAGAAGACACAGCACAAAGTGCCGAGTGCACTCTGTCCTGTGTTTTTAGGGGCGAAGCTCCTTATGGAGTGGCTTGTGCGTCCCTCGTATTACGTAACCACCATTGGCACATACCCGAAATAGCGGTCCTTACGATTTTGACCTCCAAGGTGCTTCGGTGAGAGATTTCTTTTGTGCTTTGTTGAACAATAAAAGATAGTGCTGAATGCACATGTTAATGGCTGCTAAGGGGGAATGAGAGACAGGAGCATTCGGCCTTTAGGTAATGCGCACGCTGCGATCCCCATTAGCAGCCATTGGCATGTACATTGAGCACGATCTGACAAGAAAGGGTTGCTACGTTATACTCGCTGGGTGTAGCCTCCCTGGTTTTCGAAAGGTTCAGCGAGCGTTGGGCCGCATAGCCATGAATACAGTGAACTGGTATATACCATGAACTCGAGGTGGTTAAAGGTGGGAAGTAAACCCGAAGCGCAAGCCGTAAGAAAGTGTGCATGTGCCACCTGCCGTTTAGTCCTTGAAATGTCCGCTGGATGGCGGTGCTTCTGTATGGAGAATATATGATGAAAAGATGCGAGATGGTTGTACTTGGAGTGCTGAATAGATGGACGAACGGACACACAGACAGATGCATCGATGGACGCATGAACGGACGCAGGCGCGGATGCATGGACGAACGCAGGGACGAACGCACGAACAGACGCACGCTCGGACGGGTGGATGGACGCATGGACGGTTATACACAGACGTACGCAGGAACGGACGGAAGCAAGAACGAATAGACGGACGAATGCTTCGCCCCACTCCCCATCATTCACTCCGTGGATATGCTGCCATTTTTTCTGGTTTCTTGTTACAAAGTGGTTCTATGTGAGAAAGGAAGAGAAAAGTGAGCCCCGTAACTGTCTGCATCACGGTGCGACACCTCAACAGTACCTCACAAGGGATAGGGGTGAGGAGGGATTAAAAGGATAGGAATAAAGGTATATATAGAGAGAAAGATGTGCTAAGCCAGCGAGCGAGGACATATCGAGGGGATAGAAGAGATAGGAAAGATGGAAATACGGTCACAGGAGTCCGAGGGCGGGGCACCACTTGCGACGTTCGTGCTGTTGTATGCCTTGTGGCGTTCTGCAAAAGCGAGATTGGAGCTCGCATATTTGGCAAGTGGTGTATATATGCGGGTCCGGGTTGGTAAATACTCGTAACATTACGCGCTTGGAGCCGCTCCGCAAGCACGAATTACTTTAATTGTTCACTAAACAGAAAACCGAGCTTTGCTTTACAGCTTCGCTAAAGTGCTTCCCAAGGCAACGTTTCATGAATCCTTTTCAGCTACGGCCAAATTAAACGCTCACATCGGCTATCTGCATGGATTTGCTTGAGATTCTGCCTTTCCATGTTCTGCGTAAGTCAGCCATCGTCTGCATAAAGTAACTTGTTAACCTCCCCACCCCCTCGCCCCCCCCCAAAAAAAAGAAAGAGGAAAAAGAAATCCTTAAACGTGGTCGTGTCGTTCAGCCTCTCCCTACTTTTCGCTTTTGCTCGAAAGCGAGAGTAGTATTTCCATTTGGATCTGAGTTCGCTTAATTGACGATAGTTATAGCACGAAAACAAAACGATGACACAAAGACAAGAAGTACACGAGGAAGACACGAGCGCTGTCGTTCGTGTCCTTGTTGTCTTTGTGTCGTCGTTTTGTTTTCGCGCTATAACAATCATCATGCTATAACAACTAGCCCAAGCTGCCACACTTCGCTTAATTGGTTTCGGGGCCCTTAAAGTTGCAGAACGGGGTTTGATTCTCGCTGCGTGCGTGGTTTTGACCGCAGTTCACGTCCGTATAGTTTTGAAGACTCGCGCGGGTCTTCTTTTTGACGTTGTAAGAAATAGGGTCCTGCTGTCTTCGTTCCTTTCTATACTGCCCTCAATGTCCGGAAACGGTCCACTTCCTTTCGTTTCTCGAACGAACATACACAAAAAAAAGGTTAAACGCCAGCCAGGGTTCTGAATAGTTAGGCTTTCAGGCAGTGGCCATATGGTCCCCTTCTTCTGCGGTCTAAGTAAAGGGTTGGTACACGCTTCGTGCTTTTGGCGCAATCGGCCCACACGGCACGATGGCGTGTGTGTGTCGTGTGCTTGCGCCTTGTATACACCGACGTATATTTTCTCTACGGCGTTGCTGTGACCGTGTGCAAGCGCGAGCTCGCGGAACTGTTTTTGAGCGCGGCGCCGGTAGTCAGACGCGGGCTTCCATGGCTTCCTGGTTCCCACGGCGTGGTTGTGCGTATACCGCCCTCCCCGTTTCTCTGAAGCTCCACGCCTTTCCCGCCCCTTCTCTCCCTCCCTCCCTGCACACAACACCGTACGTGGTGTGGTCTGTATTTCTTGTTCCTTTTTCATGGGAAAAAGAATAAACGTAGTAGCTACAGGCAGCGAAGGGTGAAGTGAAACGCTTCCAGAATCGTTTTCGTTTCTCCCGCGGTGGTTTCGCTTTTTAGAGCGAGGCGGCGCTGTCCGCTTCCTCGACTCTTTCGTCCTTCATTTTCTTTCTTTCCTTCGTTCTTTCTTTTCTTAGCTACGTACGATGATATAGCTGCGTAGTCTTCACTCGTCATCAGGTGTGGGAAACAATTCCGCGCGCGAGCCGCTAACCGCGGGCTTTTTTGGTTTCACTTGGACGATTCCTTTCCCGTCTTTTTTTTTTTTTTCCTCGCTTTCTCATCTGACTGACTGACCTAAGTTGTGATAGGTTTCGCGTCTTCCTCGTTCTTACTGCGTACAGGGTTGTCTTACCGATTAGTTAACTATGCAGTTTGAAGTGTAACGTGATCGTATAGTCGTTTTGCTTAGATGTTCACTATCGAATTTGAAACAAACGGGTTAATTAATGACTCGTAATGGTGCCGGTGTCGGACAAGACCACGTGCGCAATCGTTGAGGAGGGTCTTACATTGAAGTAGTGCGTGTGCACGCATGCGATTTGTGATAATTAAGAATGGACATTGTAAATGAAACAAGATGTGATACTTCGGAGGCTCAAAAGTAAATCACTTTCCTTTCTTCTTCGCATTTAAAGGGAACTATACGTGAAACTTTGTAGCAGAATGGATCCTTGTTGCACGGCTAGTCGTCTTTACTTTAGACCTATTATACAGCGAGAGAGGGAGAGAGAAAGAGACGATTTACTTTAATTATCCGGTGGACGACTATCCTATAGCCCCGCAAGTAGAGGGTCATTGCGGTGCGGTCACACAACACTTCGGCAAAGGTACAACCACCACTACGTAGTTTGTCTTCTCTACGTAGATCTTTGCGTTTGCACTATGATTGTTCTTTAAGACGTGTAAAGACCATTGCTGCCCTGTCATCTTGTTGGCTATAGCATTTTAGGATGATGTGGAAGTGGCCTGCTGTCACCACACTTCCACAGCGTAGACATCGTCGTATGCGCCCCCCCCCCCCTTCCAAGAAAAAAAAAGTGCTGATGTCTGACTAAGCAGTGGGTTCGATGGATTGAATCGTGGGCAACATTGACCGATTCAGGCCGTTATTGCTCACTCATTGGACACGTGCGCCGCTGGGTCCAGGGGGAGTCGGCGCGCGTGCTCCTATAGTGCTCTTTGCGTATACGAGTAGGTCAGCCATACGTCAACTGTTGCGCGACTGGCATCTGGCGTGACCCACGAGGGTGGCACGGGCGTCGAAGTGCAGCCGTGGTGGTGGGTTCTTGCTCAATGGTGGACACCATTAAGTGCGCGCCTGATTTGTGTGCGCCAATGTGTGCGCCCTTTCCGCTCTCTCTCTCTCTTTTGCCCCGAAGTGCATCATTGGGCGAGGCCGCTCAGGTAAATGGTGTCCTCGTGCTAGCCACAGGGACGTGCGTTCGACTTTAGTAATATTCGGGAAAGTTCGTTTCATTCGTTCTGCTGTCAATTGCGCTTACGTTCCGTCCTCGTGTTTGTTCCTGAACCCTGTAGAACACGACTGGTATTAGTTAACGTCGGCGAGCGTGTGTGTGTGTGAATGGTATACGTGGGGGGTCCTTGTCTTGCGCTGATTTCTTTGTTTTCCATCTCCGACATAGCCGTAAGCTTATCGTGCGAATTGTAACGTGGCGACACCGGCTTACCACGTTTCAACGCCACGTGCGGCGCGGTTTATCAGTCTACCGTCATGTCGCAACCGTTACTCGGCGTTTTTCAACCTCAGCGCAGCAGCGCACGCGCTGTGTAGAGTCGCTGGGACCTATAGTTGAAGGGGAAAGCTACAGTGAGTGGACTCCGGGCATGGGGTGACAAATGGAAGTGGTGAGTGGATCGGCAGTGCTACTATCTGCGCGATGCATTCGCGTGAGGGGGTAAATGGGCGAGGGAATGGTTGTGAGCTGGGCGGCGAGAAGAAGCTCGGTCACAGGCCACGGAGGCCGGCGGCGGCCCAGCGGAACTGCTTCCCCGCTCGCTGCATGCGTCCACGGCACCTCCTGTGGCTACTGCGGTGACATAGTTTTGCTTTGCTGACGCGACCATCGACACTATTTTCTAAGCAGCAGCAGGGGTGCCAAAGGAAAGGGTACCAGAGGGACGTGGTGAGGTTGTGGTGGGGAAGGGTATCTGTAGCCAATATAAAAGTGTGGAAGAAGGGGAGGTGGAGGGTGAACTTTCTTCCCCCGCTCCGCTGCCGCGTTCGCTGGCCCGCAGTTCGGGTGCGCATGGGAAGGCGTGGTTCGCCGAACCAGCCATCCGGGCCGGTCGAAGTGGCGCGCGCGGTGACACTCGAATCCAATTCGGCGACGCCGCCACCCCGTTGGTGCACCGCGAGCCGAAGTGCGTGTGTGTGGCGAGGTTGTGCACCCCCCTCCTCCTCCTCCCTTGTCGCTCTTACTGCGTTTCTGTCGGTGCTGCTGCTGGGAAGCGTGAGGGCGCCCGTGATGGAATAAGCGGGAAGCGATTACCGCTTCCGCTGCTGGCTCCTCGTATACCGAACCGTTTCTCGACCTGGCTGTACCGTCTACGGCTTCGTGTGGCACCCGACGTCGTCCCCCTGCGGGCTTTCTTCGTGAACGAACCGGCGTGAGAAGTGAAGCACCGTTTCACGAGGTTTGTGGTGGTGATTGTTGTTTTTTTTTTTTTGATCGATGACAGCGGCTTCGCTGAAGTCGCGTGCGTCTCTGCTTGCTGTTCTCATTAGTTTCTTTTTTAATCTCGGAACGGTCGTTCGTTCTCGCCTATGGCCTCTTGAAATGCTCACTCGGTCGTTTTACCGGCAGTAAGCTTCGTCGTCTTATGACACCCCTATCATGCATCGGTGTCAAATTGAATCGGCGCGCCCTGCGGCTGGAACGCAGTTCTGGAAATTACACTGGCGAACGCGCTCGCGCGTAATCGCGCGCTTTACTCGTCGGTCGGTTGTCTTTTTAAGGATGGGGTGACTTCGTCGTCTGGCTCGGTTTGGATTGCGGCCTATCACGAATGTGTAATACTTCGCGGGCCAGAAACACGTAGGACGTCGTTCTTGCGACCTTAGTTGCCACCGCGTGGATAAACGGGGAAGCGCATTCGCAAATGGGGGATGTTCGCACGCTTCTGTCCGGGTTGACCGCACGCCTTTGATGGGCTGCCGAATTATGGCCGAGCTCTGTTCGCAGTCTGGGAAAACACGACGGTCGGACGCACGTTTACCGTGTACGCGTCCTCGTCCACGTACGCCGTAATTTGTTTTACGTATGACGGTTCACAGGCGAACCTGCGCTCTTTTAGCACTAACGAAGGTTATAAAAGAAGGCAAGTGCCATATGAATGCCTTTCTTATAAATGTTACTTGTCGCTCAAAACAAAGAAGCTTAGGCGTGCCTGTTTGTATTGGAAGTAATGAGCGACTATTAATTCAGGTGTTCAAATTTAAGCGATGACTTTCGCAGTGACAGAGTAGCATATTGCATGTAGCTCCTAATTGGGCATGGTTTCATTGTTGGGCTCATGAAGCCCTCATCTCGGTCAAGGCGATGAAGCACGGAGTTTAAATGGGAACCGAAGGAGTCGATCAAGCCTGCTACACTATACAGGGCTCTGTGAACAGCGCGAGCACGTCTCCTCTTTCGCAAAGTGCGCGTGCGTCCCGAGACGGTGTCGAATTTAACTCTTCGCCGAGTATGAACGTGTCGCGGTAGCTACGTATCTAAGTTGTTATAGGAATTTATAATATATGGGGTCTCACATGCCAGAACCTAGGTAGGAATATGAAGAACTATGTATAATGGAAGGCACCGGAAATTTCGACTACCTGTTATTTACCGTCCATTGCCGTCGCACAGTATACAGTATATACACACATGCTCCTCTAGCATTTCGCGTCCGTCTAAATGTGACCGCTGCAGCCGGGACCGAATTTGTGAATGTTATGAATTGCCTGCTTCGCTAATACAGCCTAATATGATAAGCCCTTCCCCCCCCCCCCCCCCAAGTTTCCCAGTAGGAAGCGAAAAGGGCGACCTCGTTGGGACGTTGCAGAGCTTTGGTCCGCGGTAAACTTCGTCAAGCAATGATTAAATGTCATAAGGGGTGTATTATCAAGAGCCAGGTATAGAGGCCAAATTTACCTCCGTATCGTTGTGAGCCAGCCAGACAATATAGTTGAACTGTGTAATTGACGCTATGTTGCTTAATGACAAGACGGTGCGGACGGATGGTCGTGAGGTTCCCTTAAGGTTAACGTGCCAGTAGGCTCACGGTCTGTGTGAAAGCTTTTCGGCAAGCTGGCGATCTGCTGCCGTAAAATGCCCCCTCCCATCTTTTTCAGAGATCCGAAATAAGCGCCAATGACCAAGCGAATGCACCCCCCCCCCCTCACTCATTTCCTCCTCTGGGGCCTCGTTTTATTTTTCTTTTTGCAAGACGAACATCGCTTGGGCAAAAAGCGTAAGAATGAGTACGCTGAATGTGCATTTAATGTTTATGAAATGCTTTATAAAGCATTTTCATGAAAAACATGAATGTGATTTTTTTTAATATTTTCAGTGGCTCTCCCGCCACCAACTTGAATTTCGGTCTGGGGCCCAGGAAGCGCCCCCCTCCCAAATCTGGTCGGATTATCGTTCATCGTAAAGAGAAAGGGGGGGGGGGATTTTACGTTCTCGGCATTTTACGCATTCTCTAGTATAAAGGTTCCACCTTGCTGCATTCCCGTCTCGTATATACGTCGAAAACCCGGCGCTATACGTGGTATACCTCGCCGTCCGGTCCGGCATTTCGTAATCATACGTGCCCGCCTATATACTTCGGGGGCGCTCGGATAATAGGTAACGTGACACACCCTCATCTGTCAGAATGTTTACGCATCAACCTCTCTCTGACCCACAGCCATTGAGATTGCAGGGCCCGTTTATTTCTTCGAAAATTGTAGAAACCAATTTCAGTCGGCCTCCGTCATGTGTGCTGTGGAAGGGGGCGGGGTGGTGGGGTGATTGAGTTCTACAAAGCGGAGCTTCGCACCACTTCCTGCCCACAGTGCGGCTACAGCTGAGTGGGCAGCGCGCTCGCGAAACAGTATATAAAGCTGTCTGTATAAAAAACGTCTGCACCGCTAGATCGGTAATGACCGGAACCGTTTCCGCTCTTGTCGTTATAACTTTTCGTTGTTGTTGTTTTTGCGGTCCCTGTCGTACGTTTTAATGTCACCGGCCGTTTCGTTTTCGCGCTGGAAAATCGGCCGGCGTACCGCGTATTGAATGTATACACGTATGGGATAAGGGCGGCGCGACTAATCCAGCGAGCGTATAAGGTCACCGGTCTGTTTGAACTGGTTTCACCCGTTTCGGGGTCTGCAAAACCGTCCGGTTTTTATGTGATACACGAACCAGTACATTAGAAATTCCGCGCCTTTTCTTTTCTCAATGATTTCTTCTTTGATCGCTTAAGGCTCGCTTTATAGTCTTCTCGCAGCCAGTGACGTTGGAGTGTGCTCTTTGCGATGAAAACAGGCCGCACCACGGTCGGGAAGTGCGTTGAAGCATGTAAGTACGACTTGTCGAAGGCGGTGTATACATATATCGCTGCGCTTCGAGAGTGAACGAACAATGCGAGTGGGAGAGGCAACTCGTCATGAATTTTCATGAACGCCATGCAGGCACCCGATGAAGCGAGCGGCTTGTCTCTCGGCCAACTTGCGTGATTTTGCTCTTTAGGGTGTGTTTTTTTTTTCTCTCTTCCCGTATAGATTGACGTTATAGGAATGCAGATTGTGGTTTCGCTCGTTACGGAACACTTAAGTACGAGAATGAATGACTGTCGCATGTTTCTTGATTGAGAGTGTTCAGCGAAATGCTTTTGTTACTGGCCAAGGTATAGTGCGCGGAACTGATCGATAAGCAGTGAATTTAGGATAACGGAATGGGCATCTGTAGTATCTGTCAGTGGGATATAAGTGCACGCCGTCGTGGGTGGTTATATACATTATAAGTGAGGCGTTTAAGGTGCGAGGACGTCGGTTGGATCCGGTACGTCGCTGCTTGACGGGTGTAGCTTTGTAAACTCTTCGCGAAACTGTATGTGACCCGTGTTAGTGGCTTGTTATATGAGCGCATCTATAGATGGTTTAAGCTATGTGGTTGTGCGCGTACTCAACTTTGCGCGGCACTGCGCATGAATGTACTGTCTTCGTAGGCGTGTGCGGGGTGTACCAGATTCATTTCAATGTTGTTTAGTGGCCCTTGGAGCATAGCGAATCCAGAGGTGATACGCATTAGTTCATTCAAAGCCATCGAGGTATAGTCTGCGACATAATTACGTGAAGTAATATATGCAGGAATTATATGTGCTAAATCAGATTCTATGGGTGGTCCTTAGTATGCGCTGCTTTCGTTGCATCTTTGGGGCATTTACAGTATCTCCTTTCGGGGAGAGGACAGATGAACGAGGTGTTGTGTGTGTGTGTGTGTGTGTGTGTGTGTGTGTGTGTGTGTGTGTGTGTTTACTATATAGTGTTTTTGGTATAATCAACGCTGGCGGTTTGTTTTCTTTCTTTCTTTCTTTCTTTCTTTCTTTCTTTGTCTTCCGTAAGCGAAACTCGTTTATCACCACACTGTCTCGAACAGGAGCAGGCAATAACTTGGTTGTTAGTACGTGTGTAAATCTTCGGGCGGTGCACGCGTACATAAGTATGTACGGCTGCATACGCTGTAAAAAATTGCTGCGGTTGCTGCCGCGTGTAAGCGTGGTCTTTGGCACGGTGCACGACGTCCGCTTTCGGAACGCGCGCGTTATAGCGCAGCTGGAATCCCCGCTAAGCTTCCACAGACGAAGCCCGGCTGAAAGATTAAGTTGGCCGCATAAAAGCCACGTGCTGCAGGCATGCAGGTGGTCCCTTAATAGGTAAAGCGTATACGAGCAAGCCCACAGGCGTTGTATATAGAAGGCGAGGGAGCGGAGTCCGCCCTGGTGACGCGACAGCTCCGCACGGAACCGCATGGTCACTGTGCCGTAACCGCGCGCACGAGTGCGTATAGGCGTCGCTGGCGTCTCGTTGCTGGTGCCTCGGAGTTCCCGCTAAGTTCGTTGCCCCTTCGCGGTTTCGTTTGACGCGCTGCCGCTTTGAGATGCGCCCGTGTGAGCGGGGGCATCCTGTGCCTCGCTAACATCCGTGCGATGTCCGTGGGATGTGGCGCCTTTCTCTGACGTAAAGTGCGAGCGGCTTTCTACTTTTTTTTTAAACGAAAGTGTTTTATGTGGGGGTCCGCCATGGCTGTGTGACGTATTTTCGTCACGGATGTGACGTTGCATAATATTCGCTAACAGATCGCGAAGAATCGGTGTGCGCTGCGGATGGGGTATCGTTGGGGCCGTTTGGGGTATCGTTGCGGCGGACAAATAGACAAATGTACAGCATACAGACTGAAATAAATAAATAAATAAATAAATAGACAGGCAGGCAGAAAGACTGACAGAGAGACCAAAGTAACCCAAGACAGACTATTGTCTTGAAAAAAAAAAAAACCAAGAAGGAAAAGAGCCGCTGCGGGGCGTCGATCGAACGACCTCGCGCTTCTCAGCGCGCGATGCTATACCATTAAGCCCAAGAGCGATGCTCTTCTAGCATGTTAACGGCAAGCCATTTATATACGCCATGTATACCGCTGGCGCTCCGCAAAGCTCGGAAACTTCAGCGTATTTTAGTAATCAGCAGCGAGATGGCACTAAGCGCGTGCTCTAAAGGTCGTCGTGCGGTGCCGCTCCGCGCGTCGCTGTGCGTGCGCGCCTCCGCATGGCGTGGTCAAAGTGCGTATAGATGTTCTCTAGCGTGGTGGCTCACTCGTGCATGCGCTTATCTCGGGATTCGGGTGCTTTGTACCTCGTGTGCTTCTACCGCAAGTTTGCTTTGAAGTCAGTATAGTTAAAGAGAGCACCAACGTCAATTTGTCTCGCTGCCGCGGCCGCGTTTACAAGAGGAGCGCCCTTCTCACACACGAAGTAAGAATTGTTACAGTTGTTTGTCCGCGCTCGTCCTGTGTATGCTAATTTAGTGTGTGCTTTCTCCTTGAGGTGTGCGCCGCAAGTTTCGGGCTGCTTTCTGTTATTCGCGTGACATTGCAATTTGTCACTGCAGCATTCATTCCTTCGCCGTTGCGGTGAAACAATGCACTATGAATGCTCAACTACCTCTGCGATGACGCGTTTCACTTTCGTGTTATACCGATTTACAAAAAGAGGGATCAACCACATTTTCACCCTTACAGTCTGAGAGAGTGTGGGTTTAAAGTTTGGGGGACAAATGCGAAAGTTTGTGCGTATGAGTTTGTCACCCAAGAGCGCATGCGTTGAACTTGCATGTATACGTTATAGTTGCGCGTATAATGCGCCATATATATTCGATTTCATCGTATGTATTGACCTCTTGCTTTCCGTTTCTGTGATAATTGTGTGCGGCGATTACCTATTATTTAATGTTGTAGATCGCACATCCTCTTTATCGGACGCTAACCTCACAGTGCACAAGGAAACCGAAATCTATATGCAGGGCATGTTCATACTAATGTACAGACAGCATGTATATCTCTCTGTATGCGTCGCATACAGGGTGTACTACTTGTAGCAGTGGTTATTCCAATAGTGACGCTGTTTCGCTTAATACTTGTTATCGCTAACACAATATGCGCAAAGCGTGTACAAGGGAAGAATTCTACTGCGCTGTAAAAAAATCTATTATAGCATTGCCTTTTTTTAGCACGTAGATAAGGCACCAAAGCCTGAAACTTTACCTGCTCTGGCGTTAGACGAACCACATTGCGCTGCAGGGTGTGTAATCATTTAGCTCACCAGCCCAGTACAGCAGCTTAGATAAATTATAGTTAAGAACCGCGGACTGTAGTCACAGGCTCGCAATGAGAAGTGACGCCTAAATATCGTATACATTCAGTGGCGCCAGGAACGGCGTTCGCGTTAAATGTGGCTTAGATCTGTTTTTTTTTTTCTGGGGGGGGGGGGGGGGGGGGTCGTGCGCCTCGGTCAGCCGTTGTTGGCTAAGCTGAATACAAGATTTTGTTTTTCTTTTTGTAAGAGTGACCATTTGAAGTAGTTGACAAGGTCATCACGAACAGCTAACTTACAGCCGGCAATGAGAGCGCGATTCAAATAACGGCCGCTCGTGTCAACGGTAAAAGCTCGTTCCTTGCTTCGCTTCACGCTCGTATATCCGCCGTGTTTTCTTTCTCTCTCTCTCTCCCTTTCCTTATCTCGGTCATGGCTACGCTTTCGCACTCTCGCGCAGTTTAACGCCGCGCTCGTACAAGCTAAGATATAATAGGGCAGGTTCTTTTCAAATGGTGCGCCGCGCGTCTTCATAGCTGAAGCTGCACTTTTCAGCAGCTCCATCGCGTGTACGAGGGTAAAGGAAATGACACGGAACGGGATACTGGACAATGACTCAAACGTGGCATCGTGTTCTCCTTGACTGAATCAGTATTCTGGCTGCCGCGCTCGTCTGTGACGTAACCACGGGGCTGGCGCATGTTGCGCTGTTATCCTGAATGGACGCACGTGTAAGCCTTCTGTTCCGTGCTGCGTGCGTGGCGGAAAAGTTCGCCGACAGGTGGAGGAGAACAATGCGAAGCAGTGGGGCAAGCGAGACACTATACCACGGACGTGTTTATAGCAGCCGCGCGGTGGTGTTGATGATGCGGCGTCGGACGGAACGATCTCGTCACGAACCCTCGCGTATGAGTTGTTGCCTCCATCGCGCGGGGTAACAATGATTGCGTCTTCGTGGGCTCGTTTGCAAACGCGAAACGTTGACCGCGGGAGCTTGTCGTGTCTTTCTTATTTTCGTGTAGGCGTATATGATCGTTTCACGTCCATTGTTTTCCGCTGTCGAGGAACTATAGGTGCACGCGTCGGAAATTAGATGGCGTTCGAGTGAAGCACGGGAACAGGACAGTCCTATTCTGTTCCTGGTGTATCTGAATGACCGTAGACAGCAGGAAAGTCTCCATAGAGGCTGTTCCGTTCCTGGTGTATCTGGATAATCGCACACAGCAGCCATAGTGATGGTCCTGTTCCTGAAATTGAACTGAATGACCGTACACAACAGGTTTAGTGTCTTCGCTTATGACGCGTCTATGTCACTTGTCATGTGCATGACGTGCATGACACGTATGGACGTATATGGAACGCCAAGAAAGTTCGCTATGTTCTTCTTTGTCTGGCCGTTGGTTGCGATAATCGTCGGCGCTGCAAACAAACAGTTGGAAGGCGGCTTTTGTATGTATATAATGAAAGCGGCGATGAGCGGATAGGCGTTTTCAGAGTAGGCTGCGACGAATCGCGGAAATATCGCGGGTCGACCGAGTGGCCTGAGATCGTCCCCATTGTTTACGCCTTTTCTCTCTTATCGCCTATTCATTGCTCTTGTTCCGGGGATGTAATTTCCGCGTCGCGATAACTGTCCGTTGAACACCGATCACGTATTCCTAAAATATATTCCTGAAGCGTATTTTTTTTTTGTGTGTCCAATGTACACAGTCTTTTTTTTTTACGTATGACAATGCCTTACAGAATTTAAACCTCTTAATCTTTGTCTTCCAATGTGCCACGTGGTGTAATTCGTATACTGCGCGTAGCCGCTATCTCCCAGCCAAGCGAAGCTCGCAGTAGAGGGAGTTGTCTTGTACCACAATTGTATCGTCTTATGCGCCCTCCCATAAATAGAGCACGTACAATGACTGTCTGTATAAAGGTAGTGTTTTCGCGAACTCAAAGCAAGTTTCTATATTGCGCTGAATTTGCAGCAGAATTTGTAGCTTTTAGTCTCCAAGAACTATGCTAGGAACCATGGATCATAATATGCAAACATGCGTGCAATACTTAAGTTAACTGCTTACGTGCGGCGGCTTCGTCGGGGGCATGCAGTACCTGGGATATAGCGAATAGGTCGAGCTTTTGTCGTGCATTATTGGTGCGCGTGCCGTAACATAATATAGGAGGGTGGCATGACATGTATCCGAAGTCAGCTTCCTTACGGTGAAGCTTACGTCAAAATAATGCGGCTCTAGAAAAGTATACACTCTATGACAAAAAAAAATAGGCTATTGTTTTCGGTCGCTTCTCACTTGCAACGTATGTGACACTTTTACTCTCTAAAGTTAATGACTCTCCGGCCAGAGTACAATGATTCCCGAAAGAAAGATTCATATGTATCTTCAAATGAGTCACGCGCGGCAAGTCAGGGCTGCCGCAAAGAACCATACGCTTTTTTTTCCTCTTAGGGTGTACTTTCGGGATGTATAGGACTAGCACTGGCAAATATTGAAGTGGGGGATTTTTTGGCGCATGCATGGTTTGACTTTCAGGACTTGCGAAGTGTGCGAGAACCTCTTTGTTCTACAGATTAGCCATCTTTGACGTTGGGCGGATTAGTATATTAACCTGTACGTAGATCTTAACTGAGTGGGACTTTGCCGTGTATGCGCCACAGTTGCAACAGCGTTGCCCCTCAATTGCATAGATGTATAGCCGTATTCTTGGGACAGAACATTCGTTCTGTATGACACGTCTACGCTTCTGCCAACGCGGGTCTTCGCGTCAGCGCAAACCGAAGAAGCCCGACGCTTGCCCGTCCGGTAGCGCTTTGCCGCCTGGCGCGGTGCGATAATCGGTGCATGCGCTACCGGCGTTGCGCTGTGCCGCTCCTCGAGGCCCCTCGACGGACTACGTGCGCAAGGTCCTCCTCCCTGCTTTGGCTGAGATAACGGAACCGCGCGGCAGCCGCTTTCCGGCGAGACTATAGGTAGTTCTTGCGTATAGTGTCGCTAGCTGCCACGTGGGGTCTCTACCGAGAACACGTGTACACCGAGGAAACGTTGTGTGTGTGTGTGCGTGTGTGCCATCCCGCAAAATGATTCGTGTTCCAAGTATATCGTTAGATGTGGGGCATAACAAAAGCGTAAGTAAGGGTAAGAGATCTTACGACTGAAACACCTATCAAGTACACATCAGTGTTAGCTGGGTTCCCAAACAAACGTTGTGAATAACTGGGGCACCACGAACACTGAATACGTATAGCCGCTTCCTTGCTGTGCGTGATCATATACTCCTGGATGCCTTGCTTAATATATTTAGATTACTAGCTCGCAATTGGCTGCCCATGTAGTTTATACAGCTTACGTGCGTTAACTCTTCATGGGCGTGGGCTGGTCAAGGTCAGGCGTTTACTATTCCATGGACAGCTTGCCTGGGTTGAGCAACAGTTAAGCCACCATTTGTAGGCGGGTTAATGCAACCCGCCCCCGTTAGTTCTAAGGTAAAACCCGCTGTCAGTAATCTGGACGCCACGACTGTGTTTCAATCTTACCGTCCGACTGAGCCTGAGTTTCTTTCTGGTCTATGCAAGCGTGTATATATCTACTCGATGCTGCAAGCGTTTACTGCACTGAATACAGGGTTCTGCGGTCTCTAAAGCTCCTGAAATATAGTGTGGAGGCGTGAGGTACCGATATGGTCCTTAATATGGAAGAATGGGAGCGGAACCGCTCCCTGACCGGATCGCATGATCTTGTATCTTGATATGATTTTGCACCTCTACAATCCCGTGACTTAATGTAGCGCATAATATGGCTCCAACGCTTCAAAGTATACATATGCGTATACCTGGCTGCAGTGGCTGTTATGCATGAGAGACTTAAGTGCATTAAGTGACGGAATTGGTATGCCTAGCATATAAATTTAAACATGTCAAGCTATGTTCCAGCGCGTATTTACGTTTTCCTGTTTGGATACGAAGGCCCTGTTGGCCGTGCGCACGTGCTGTTTGCGGGAAATTTGTAAGCTAATGCCATTGTCCTCGTTAATTTGTCTCTTAGCCGTAATGAAACATTCCTTCGTGTCAAACCGTGAGGTTTGTAGGCTTATAATGTGTTCCTATGCTCCCACTGGCCGACTGTATAGCATGATCGGGCATTTCGTACATTAGCGGTTTATATATACCGTTTGACGGCGTCCAGCTGCGTTCATGTCACTCCGTATAGACGAGTGGGGCGCCAGGAATTGCAAACATCGCCTGTTTTCTACATTGTTCGCTTGATTGACATTCCATGGTTGGGTTCAGGAATATATAGAACGTTTAAATGCCTTATTTACGACATTCCTCGAATGCTTAAGCGCCGATGCGTAAGTGTTCTATCTTGAAAACTTGCTTTTGAAGCCAGTAATTGCGTGAAATGAGATCTTTGTATCATTCGTTTTTTGAGCGCATTGAATCTACAGAGCGCTCTCCTAAGCAGTGTCTGTTCGGAATTGCTTAGATATGCAGGCCTTTTTGAGTGCTGACTGCTTAATAGCGTCTGTTGATGTACCGCGTCGCACTCTGTATAACAGCGAATTGGTTAATTCACTTATTAAAATACAAACGGGTTAAGAGCAGAATAGAAGACCGCCAATTTCATAAGATAAGTTCATTTGCGGTAAGAAGCTTATACAGCGCGTAATGTTCCGCGCTGCTAAGTTCGAAGGCGTGGGTTCAATACGGGGCGTCGGTAACCGCTTTGTGATTCAAGGAAAATGCTTAGAACACATACATGCGTCCATGATTTAGGTAGGCGTTGAAGTACCCTAGTGGTCGAAATCAACCCACAGTTCACCACCATTTCGTGCCTTATAATATCGTGTGTTCAGGTTTCGAAAGTTAGAAGCCTCTACAGGCAGCTTCGAAAGTTTAGAGGCTTCTACATGTCTGAGAAAACTTTGAAACTTTTCCAGTAATCTATGACCATATTGCGTGTAACTGCGCAGCGCATGTTGTTACGCCTTTTCTATAACATTCCAAAAAGGTCAATTCACAGCATCCTGCATGCTTGAAGAAGCGGGGATGTCCAGCTTTTCCTCGTGTCTCGTAGTCCATAAACTTTTGACGCTGTGTGTACATCCCCGGCACAGTTACGCAGTGTTCGTTCGAGAGGTACCTTGTGGATAGCGTGTGTGACCCGCAGTTCGGTTATGCCGTTCGCGCGCTTACAACACGGTCGAGCTATATAGTGATGTCCTTGACATTGTTTTCGTCCCCCCTATTCATCTTCGGGCTTCTCTTCATGCGGGCATCTTTTGAGCGCTCGCCTTTGCGGAGACCTGAAAACCGCTTTGCAGCGTCTGTAGCGTGCGAGAGAGGCTGTTTCAACAACGAATTCGGCGGCGGCCTTTCTCGTGGTCCTTCAGCAGGCTCGTGACCCTGCGTTCCTCCGTTGCATTGTGGAGTCAAATTGCGTGCCACGTTGCGTATGTACTGCATCGTCCGCGACCTTCTGTGACAGTTGGCTCCGTTTGGAATGTCTATAATGGCCCCCGCTGCCAACCGGCATTGTGCACGTCTACAGCGGCAGATGCCTGAGGTTGGCGTATAGAAGGCTTCAATGCAAGCAATCATTGAGATCACTTCGTGGAGCGTTTCTGCAATGAGTTGTATGAACTAAGTCACAGTTTGAAGGATTACGAGCGTCTGGGATGGTTGTCACTGTATAGGTCTGAAGGTCGCCACTATAATGCGGCGCGACATTGCAGCCGAGGCTTCGTGTATATTGCAGCGTCGACACGAGACCCTCTATAGGTCAGCGGTCGCATTACCTGGCTTCGCGATAATGGAAATAGTAAGTTATCGGGAAAATGACCAAGTGTGCGGAGAATCGATTTCACGCTGTAGCAACCGTGTGTGAGTGCAGAACGTCGCAGTTAATTGGCGTCAAGTGCCTAGCACAAATGCTTTTTATCTGCAGGCACGAGATGACTCGAGTACTGGCACGGCGCTGTTGTACTAAAAATATAGCGTGACACTGTTCAGCAAGTCATATCATGTATTCATAACAACATAAATACCTATCTGTGCCGTCCAGTTCATGAAGCCTACTGTATGAGTTTCAGGATATATAGAGTTACTGAAGCCAAGCGAAGTCACGGCGGTTACTGCGTATATTAGTTACTGCATATACAATTCACAGTAGCTAGAGATTCTTGTTTTGGAAACAGAGTTGAGTCAGGAAGTGACGCAGTTACTGTCTCTCTGGCGAGGGTATCACAATGGCTGCATTTTGGGGGGATAAGTGGAGGTGGTAAAGAAGTTAAGAAGGGGTCGGGAACGGGGACCACATCAACATGGTTCACGATAGAGTTGCCGTATATGGCTTACTTTATGGGTCATATACTGTAACTCTACGTCACATCACTGCATACAATCCGCATACTTGCGTCAAAAAGCAATGAATATTAGAATCCGATTCACTCAATGAAAACCCGTTCTCAAGAATTTCCTTCATCGTACGCTGCTAATCGCTTCACATTCGCTTCCCCTATATGCACTACGTTTTCTACTACTGCACGAATAATCGCTCCTGCTTTTGCCTTCCCAACTTAGCGCGCGCAGATATTCTCTCTCTCTCTCTCTCTCTCTCTCTCTCTCTCTTTGTCATTGTGCTGCTTGTCTCCTGCAAAGCCACTGTTGCGCAAGGCGCCGTCTATTTGACGCTGCGTAGCTTTCGGGGTCAGGAGCCCGCCACGGCAGCCGCATGCGGGTATTGAAAACGGGTCGGCATTTTGACGGCGCTCACTTCGGCATCCCCCTCTGCGACAGTCTGCTGCGCCGCTGAATTGTGTCCAGTCCGCCGTCGTGAGCGGCGCCTCCACAGGTAGTAGGCTGTGGAGGTTAGAGGGTAGGTGGGGTGCGGCGATAGTTTATGAACACCGTGAGCCGAGATTCTTCGGCTCCCTTTTCGCCGCTGCTGCCGAAGAATTTCTAGGCTCAGTGACTCATCGGCTTTCCCACGCAGAGAGACTGCGGCCCTCCCACGCGTGGCAGCCGAAGGGCGCCATGGAAGCGGCCGCCGTAGGCGCCACAACATGGCTTCTCTCTCTCTCTCTCTCTCTCTCTCTCTTGTTGCGTGGTCGGTGGTCGGAGGACTTACCACCACGCCGTCTGTGTGTGCGTCTGGCCCCCTGTGTGTGCGTCTGGCCCCCTCCGCGGACGTCCGATCGTGTGCGAGGCCCTCGAATAATGCGAGGGTGCGTGAGGTCCGCCCACACTGACTGTGGCCAGAGGCGCGAGTTCCGCCCTGAGCATTCCGAGATCGGAAGATTGGGAAGCCTCTAGGGGGGATTCTAGCCGTCGGCGGCGAGTTTGCTACAAGTATACAGGTTATTTTGCGTTACGCTGTGATGCCGAAGTGCCCGCCACTTCGGAGAACTATTTGCAGCATTTGACTTATAGTAGATTTCTGCTAGACTTCTAGCAACGAGGAAACAAGTAAGAAACGGGTTATAACACGATGCGCGGTGATAGCCGACGTGCCCGCGATTTCGGATAACTATTTACAGCATTTGGCTTCTGTAGGCTCCTGCCAGACTTCCAGCAACAAGGAAACAAGTAGAAAAAAAAGAAAGGCACTTGTCCTACTATACACTACATTACAAGGATAGCTGTGGCCTTAAAGACCCCAATGTTAGCCCTCCCAAAGCGTTCTACTTTTTTTTTGTCTGCTTCTATTTATTCTACGCGGAGAACACGCAACCGGTACTATGTCAATCTGGCCTTGAGTGCTGAAGCAGTCTTAAAGGAAAACTAAAGTCAAATAATAATTTACGTCACAGGGAAGGATCAATGTACCACAACGTCTAAAACGACAATATTATCAACAGCAGTGCCCTACTTACTGAGAAATTATGGTAAATGTACGAGAACCCATGTTCTACGCGTAGGACACTCGCAATATGATCCCGATAACGTTAAAGGTACCGTCTACAATTAACCACTAGTAATCGAACTAGCTGCACTAAATAAGGAACCTTCCGTGCATCAAGAGACGTAATGAAATGTTGCTTGTTCGTTTCTGTTTCCCGTGTGCTCAGATTTGGGTGCGCGTTAAAGAACCCCAGGTTTTCGAAATTTCCGGAGCCCTCCACTGCGGCGGGTCTCATAATCATATGGTGGTTTTGGGACGTTAAACCCCACATATCAATCAATTGTTCGTTTCTGTTTGATTGATGAAAAAAAACGCTGGACGCTACTATGGGGAATGGCGCGAGTGGTTCAAAAGTTCGATTTCCGAGATCGGAACTAAACTGGACAGGTTGTGTCATCTAGCGGGGACTAGTTGAACCAATGTCTGCCATCTCGGAGGCCATGGTAGAATATTGTTCGATGACCGTTGTTGCTGCTGTGGCTCCCACTACTTTCGTGCTGCCGCTATTGGTGTCGGTGACCGCGCAGTGAAACTGGGCGACGTTGTGCACCGCAACAGTGGCGTGAGACGTTCTGCTTGAGGCGGGTAATTTGAAGTGCTCTAACCTGATGCGGACCACTAAAGTGCGATTTCATTTCAAAATAAGCACTTACTTCACAGAAAAGTAACACTGCGAGGTTTCTGGACCACTATTTCAACAACCAACGTCGACCTATACTTTCAATGCCCCTTTAATTCTATCGTTTTCAATTCGTTGCGTTGATAGCCATGTGTGTTTCTTTTTTCAAATTTTTTTTGCGCACTAGTCGTCGTTCTTTTTTCACACTCGTCACTTTTCCGACCAAGTCTTTACTCTATATAAGGCTGCGCGAGCTCTCTTCCTGAGGTCACTCGCGGTCCTCGTGGGGCTCACTTATTTGGCGGCTTCCTTCCGTCGGGGTCCAGTTAGCTGACCGGGGCCACGCTTTCCGTGCTATGCCAAGTCGCCACGCGGGAAGCTTGCGCGCGGCTTCTGTCATCGTCCGCTGTCCCTCCCCTTCTTCTTCGTCCTCGAAGAAGCTGTGCGTGCTCGCCCTTCTTTTGTTTTCTTCCGTGTGATATTTCGTCCCCTTTCCGCCGGCGAAATGAAAGCAGGCACTCGCTGTTCTTTCGTCGCAGGCACTTTCGTCTTCGTCGCTTCTGAAGATGTGGTTCTCCCTCCTGTTTTGGGAAGTCTAAATGGCTTAGCCTCCATCGCCTCGCAAGGCTTCAATCCCTCTCCCACCGACTCCCGTTGTGGTGCTTCAGTGTATGCCGAGACAGCAACGGCCGTTTGGCTCCATCTTCCGCGAGCTTTCCTATCTCTTCTCACTTCGTTTATGGCTCAGTTAAGTGCTTCGCTACAAATTCCGCGTCCGCCTATGGAGGAACTTTGGCTGTACGCTTATTGTGGATACACGCGCTTTGTGTTCCCACACTCGCACCCTCCGTGGTGCTCTAGAGATAACGGTGCTCGACTGCTCACCCTGAAGGTCGCGGGATCGAATCCCGGTCGCATTGCGATAGAGGCACAATGATCGATGCCCGTGTGCTTGGACTTGAGTGCGTGTTAACCAACACCTGGCGGTCGAAATTTCTGGAGCTCGCCACTGTGGCGTCTCTCGAAACTAACGTGCTTTTCGGGACGGGTGTGGCAGCTTGGGCTAGTTGGTATGACGTGACGATAGTTGTAGCGCCAGAGCAGAACGACGACACAAAGACAGGGACACGCTCGAGTCCTTCTTGGCGCTCGTGTCCTTCTTGTCTCTGTATCGTCGTTCTGCTCTCGCGCTACAACTATTTTCGGGACGGAGAGCCCCAACAATTCATTATAGTTCCTGTACTCTCGCATAGGCTTCCGTGGATCGATAAAACGGTGTTGAGTGGCCACACGTGGCGCAATAAAATTATGTGACGATCAGTGCGAATTATTTATGGTTTTTTGGGTGTGTATACTCTTTATTGACGGCTGAGGCATCAGAATTTTCAAACCGTGTGATTCTTGGGTCTGACCGAACTTCGCCATGGATGGTTTCGTCCTTAACGCCCGTACAATTCCGTGCATAACCCCCTAAATAGTATATATATTGTCACGTTACAACGTAACTGTAACCTGCTGATAATGGCACACAAGGACGTCAAACTGATTCGAACAACGGCAGTATGACTATTGTTTTTCTCTGCACGCGCATCTTTGTCCTTTTTTAAACAGCGGCACATACAAGCATGCCAGCATCTGTGGAAATAATACTTTCAGAACTTGTACTAGTGGCATTACCCCCCTTCCCAGAGGACATCGTCTCGATTGTCATAACATTATTGCCAGATGAAAACACGTACGATAAGCAGTAGTACACAAGGGGGTGTTCACAATATATATATATATATATATATATATATATATATATATATATATATATATAATGTCACACATTACTCTCAACAGCCGTCCTGAGACAGTGTAAAATTTCCGCGTGGCTCCCTCTCTAAGATTCTATGACTTCGGTGCATCCATAAACTGTACGTGTAAGTGTGTGCAGGTGTTCATCATTGGCTTATTCCAGGCTGGGGGGGGGGGGGAGGATATAAATTTTGCTGTGTGTTATACATGCACGAAACCTTCAAATATATTTCTGGCTGTACCTCTGATATTCATGTCGGTTCGTACACAACTTTATGACTAAACGCCTTGACTAGAAAACGTATACGTAGTTGAACAAAATGCCTCTAACGCGCAGGATGCGCTGTGTGCCTATCCCTTGTTCGTTCTATGTTTTCCTCCGTATGTAAGGTACAAGCTGTTGAAATCTATCGCACTTTGCTGCGGAAGCCTCGCCATCTTGTATCGCTTCAGCGCGCACCATTCTTGCACGGAACTGGGAAGCGGCGCAGTGTTTTTCCTTTGCGCAGGTGTGCCTGTGTGTATAGCTATACCTATCACGCCGCCGCAGAAAGCCGCACCTATGGTGCTCCCGTGTGGCGAATAAGTGAGAGTGCCGAAAGAATTCGCTTCCAAGGCGGGAATTGTCGACGCTTCGGAATGAGACGCGCCGCTGGCTATGTAGAAACTGCCGGCGTACCCTGTAGTATACAGGTGTGATTTCTCAAAGTGCGTGCGTTTTCGCTAGATTACTTTTTTTTTTGCCTTAGACAACGTTCCTGTTAGGCCGCTATATTACCACTAATCACCTGTGTTGCCTCGACGGCCAGACCGGCGTAAATGCCGTAATTTTGCTTTCTCTCCGAGACAGCTCGCGAGTCCAATGAGCTTGCGCAGAGTTCCTCTTTTTTATGCTTTATTGTCCTTCGCTGACGACTGGCCACCTGCTTGCATGCAGTGTATATTACACGCGCGTAAGGCAGTATTTTTTTTTTTCGTGCAGCCGGGAATTCTACGCTTTGCTCCTCGCCAACACCCGGTGCTTAATCTTTCGTGAGAGGTGGTTATGGGATGTCGGCGAAGTGCTTTTCTGTTGCGAAAACGAGGAAGCGCTACGGAGAGAAAGTAAACGTGCGATCGAGAGGTGTTTTTAAAGGTGTAGCGAGGCGTTTCGGGTCGCAGCTGCAGAAACCACGCGCTGCTATGTGCTGTTCGGGTAATGTCGTGCTTTGGCGGCACCGTGTAATCGCCAAGAAGTACGCATGAACAAGGGAAGAACGCGTATAAGCAGAGACGTGCAAGCGCTGTGTTCGTCACTTTTTTTGCGCTCTTTTGATATATCACGGAGTAACCAACTGCCCCGGATAACTGCCTTTGTCTAGGTTTAGATCCTTGTTGTTCGAGGAGTGCATTCGGTTCTTGCAATACTCCCCGAACCTGCAAGCAATTCGTCCATCGTCTTGCTCGTCAGCTTGGCTTGTCCGACTGTCCAGCACACCCGGTTGTCTTGCCCATCATGCAGATTGTCCTTGCTGCCCATTATTTTGTCTGGCCCGACCGTCATCAGCTTGTCTTGTCCACCACTTTGTCTTTCCGAACTGTCTAGTACACAAGGTTGTTTAAGTGTGCCAAGTTTTCTAGCACGCCAAGTTGTCTATAGTACACTGACTTGTCTAGTACACCGAGTTGTCTAGTACACCGAGTTGTCTAGTACACCGAGTTGTCTAGTACACCGAGTTGTCTAGTACACCGATTTGTCTAGTACACCGATTTGTCTAATACACTCAGTTGTCTAGTACAACGAGTTGTCTAGTACAACGAGTTGTCTAGTACGACGAGTTGTCTAGTACGACGAGTTGTCTAGTACGACGAGTTGTCTAGTACGACGAGTTGTCTAGTACGACGAGTTGTCTAGTACGACGAGTTGTCTAGTACGACGAGTTGTCTAGTACGACGAGTTGTCTAGTACGACGAGTTGTCTAGTACGACGAGTTGTCTAGTACGACGAGTAGTCTGGTACGACGAGTAGTCTGGTACGACGAGTTGTCTGGTACGACGAGTTGTCTGGTACGACGAGTTGTCTGGTACGACGAGTTGTCTAGTACGACGAGTTGTCTGGTACGACGAGTTGTCTGGTACGACGAGTTGTCTGGTACGACGAGTTGTCTAGTACGACGAGTTGTCTGGTACGACGAGTTGTCTAGTACGACGAGTTGTCTGGTACGACGAGTAGTCTGGTACGACGAGTAGTCTGGTACGACGAGTTGTCTGGTACGACGAGTTGTCTAGTACACCGAGTTGTCTAGTACACCGAGTTGTCTAGTACACCGAGTTGTCTAGTACGACGAGTTGTCTAGTACGACGAGTTGTCTAGTACGACGAGTTGTCTAGTACGACGAGTAGTCTAGTACGACGAGTAGTCTGGTACGACGAGTAGTCTGGTACGACGAGTTGTCTGGTACGACGAGTTTTCCAGTACACCAGGTTGCCCTGCGCATCAGGTTGTGTATCAAAGTTGTCTAGCGCAGTGGGTTCTCTCGCCCATCGAGTTCTTTCTAAAATTGTCTAGCATATCAGGTTGTCTTCCTGAATCGTCTAGCACATGAGGTTGACAATACACCAGGTTCTCTTGCCCACCAGGTTACTTTAAAACTGTCTACGCACATCAGCTTGCCTTTCTGGACTGTCTGCTCTACCAGGTTTGTCTAGCCCAACAGGATTGTACACCAGCTTATCTAGCACACCAGATTATCAGCGCATCAATCTCTCTTAACCACCCTGCTGTCTTTCCAAACTGTCTAGCACACGAAGTTGTCAGCACACCAGATTCTTTCTGAACTGTCCAGCACATCAGGTTGTCTATAGCACACCAGGTTCTCTTGCCCACCTGGCTGTTTTTCCTAAATGTCTAGCACATCAGTTTGTCAGCGCGTCAGGTTCCCTTGCCCACCAGTTTGTCTATCCTAACTGTCAAGCACAGGTGGTCGAAATTTCCGGAGCCCTCCACTACGGCGTCTCTCATAATCATATAGTGGTTTTGGGACGTTAAACCCCACATATCAATCAAATCATAACTGTCAAGCACATCAGGTTTGTCCAGCACACCAGGTTTGTCATTTACACTATAGTTGTCTTTTAGACTAGGGTTGTCTTGACCACCAGTTGTCTTACCCGCCGGAGCATGCCTCTCGCCTACTCCTTGTAGGATGGTAGAGCTGACCGAAACTCGGCTCTACACTCGCCCTATACTGCTTACCAATATTTACACGAATGCGACGAGCGGAATAATGGCCTGACATGCCTACTACAAGAAGACTAGGTGGCGAGCCAAAAACGAGAAGCCAACGATGGTCAACTCTTTTTGAGAAACAAGAACGCGCATGACGAACGCCTGCCTGTCATTTTGAACGAGAGCCGAAAAGCAGGCTGAAACAAAAAAAAAAAAACTCCTTGCTTGACGCATATGCGTATACGGTCGGTGACGTCTCCGTGAGGCCCGAGTCGCGCCGGTGCTGCACGTGATGCGTGAACAGAACACAAGGGCAGTGACGACGTCCTGTCACCTTCTTTTCGCTTGTGTGTTAACCTTTTCCTCCGGTATCGGGAAGTCGTGTCTCCGTTACTTACCGATTGTCGTCGTCAGGCGCGAACGCCCTTAGAGGCGAGCGACCCTTTGTGGCTCGTCAAACGGTTTCTGGACACGCTCCTCACAACCCTTTCCCTCACTTCGCTGAGACACCTACGGGGCTGGCAGAAGCGGTGTCCCTCCTTCTCGCTACCTTTACCCCTCGTTGTGCTTTTTTTTTCTTCTACCTCGGAAGATCTTGTCCAGAACGTTTTGTTCGACGCGACACAAAGACTCGCGCGCCCGCGTGTGTGGAGTTCTGCGTGAGCAGTCGAGCGCGCGCGCGCAAAGCGGTGAAAGAGGGAAGCCCGAATGCTCGGCTACGTCCACCGCTTTGTGACTGACCGGCTGGCCGCGCAACCGAAGCTGCAGTAGGACTCGCTCGATCGCCACGCAGCGGAGCTCTTTTGAGTAGCACGCTCGCAAAAGGAGCGGTTGTTCGCGTGTCGACAACGCTGCGAGCTTGCTCGGAAGCGGGAGAGATGCGCCGACGTCGTGAACGGGGTTAAGGCCGGTCACACAAAAACGGACGCTCCCACTTTAGCTTCCTTAGCAAGGCTGCTTCCTCCTCCTCCTCATCCTCGGATCAACCTGCCACCTGCTGCGTGACGAATCCTCGCATTACGTGAACGTGAATGACGTACGGGCAGGCAGAGGCGGAACGCGATCGCTCAGTGACGGCAACATAAAATGCTCTGTATACTGCATTACGTATATGAATCGGGTATAGCGCTCCTTTCTTCGTTTCTCAATTTCCCGCTGGGTACCGAAGAACACGATAAACTGGCAATTCTTCGACCTCGTCAGCGGCGTTAAGAAAGAGCAGCGCCGTTGTTCAGCTACGTTTCGAAGGTATATCCTATACGTACCGGTGATGTTTTTTAGTGAAAATAGACGTTGATGACATACGAGTTTCGTCGACCATCGTCTGCCTCTGTGGTATGGTAGTTCCGTTGCTCGGCCCCCGGAACCGAATGTGCGGGGTTCGACTCCGGCAGCTGCGGTCACAACATTTTGATGGAGACGAAGTCTCCGAGGTCCGTGTGCTGTTGTTAAAGAACACCGGATGGTCGAAATTTCCGGAGCCCTCCGATATACGACTTGCCTCGTAATCGTATCATGGTTTCAGCTCGCAAGGAGGGTTGCAGCAAGATAACCCTCGTTATGTTGAAACGGAAGGATGCGTGCGCAAATGGCGATGACATTGGCCTGGACATTATTGTCTTTCGCAAGAGCTCGGTGCAGTCGTTAGAGCGTCGCGTGTACACGATATGTTTAATGGACCGTGCGTTGTACTTGCAACTATAACATCTCACGGTAGTGTTCTTGGCATCTCCGTCCACCGCACTAATCCGTTCAAAACTGGGCCATACAAAGTTTGGAATCGGCTCTACACGTCGTGCACGATCTCCCGTGGCCCCATAATGACCTTACAGTGCACTCAAGCAACGCGAATAAGCAAGTCGTGGCTTTCACGAAAGCATACTCTTCTTCGCATAGGTGGTATCTCCAGATGTGACCGATGCGACAGGGACGAAACAAAACACATGCAGTGCGTTTTTTTGTGATCGCTTTTGTGAGTGAACGATCCCGGCTTTGGCGGCGGCATTTTCGATGGAGGCTAAAATGTTCGAGGCCCGTGTACTTAGATTTATGCGCACATTAAGGACGTCCCGGCTGGACAATGTTTCGCAGCTCCCCCCCCCCCCCCATTGGGTCTCTTATAATAACATCGTGATTTTGGGACATTAAACACCAGGTATTATTATTATTATTATTATTATTATTATTATTATTATTATTATTATTATTATTATTATTATTATTATTATTATTATTATTGCTCATGTCCATTAACACTACTGCGAGCGACTGCTCAACCCGGTCGATTTCAAGAAAAGTATCAATGCCCGCTTCGCTTTACTGGTCTGCTACGCGGGGGCCGTTATCCAAAGATATTCTCTTCCGAAAACGGCACATTCCCAGTTTGTTAAGAGCACTGCGAACAACCTTGCGTTCGCTCACAACAACAACAAAAACAACAACAACAATGTCCTTTATTTTTCATCAAGCATAGAATGAGGGAGGCAGGAAGAAAAAGCTGACGAGCAGGTTGACTAGGGCCGATCCCCCCAAAATTTTATGTACACTTCGGCGCATTTACAGCATATTGTGACGAACACAAAAGAACAGTGACAATGTGATTGGCAATGTGATGTGACAATGTGAAAAAAAGACAAAGTGATAGGAAATAAAACAGTGCACGTAAAAAGGGTAGAGAGAAAACGAAGGAAGTGGAATTCAGGAATAAAATAATACAATGCAGTTTCATTGAAAACATCATGAAACATCATGAAAACACGCTGCAACATTTGGTGACATATATATAGACGGCACCGTCAGTACCCTGATGGTGCCGTCTTCTCTCTTTCTCAATTTCAATCCCTTCCCCGCAGTGTGAGGTAGCAAACCGGACGCGCGTCTGGTTGACTTCCCTGCCATTAATTCCTCCTCCTATACGGATACCCGCACGCTCGTTCGGCCGTTATGCGTGCACACTACTCGCTACAGAACCGAGCTGCCCCCGTCGTCTCACCTTAACGCTAGCGATGGCCCTATAGGAACAAAGCGATGCGACTTCTGACATCGCGCTCTCGCATCGTTCATCGCGTCCACGTGGTGCTTTCGGGAAGGAGGCGTATATATAGCATACTCGCAGTCATCGCCCCGCCTCGAATCCGATATATACGAGATCGTCGGCGTAATGGGCTGATCTAGCGATCGCTCGGCATGCAACTTCTGGATCGGCGGCGTCTATAGACCTCCGGTGTGAAAGCCCTCGCCATTCGTTTCGCTGTTGCGTGCTCACTATGCGCCACCCACACAATGGTGTTCCCTCCTCCTTTGCCACCTCCTTCCTCTCTTGCTTCCATACATGCACACGGCGAAAATGCGCTTTCCGTCGGTAGCACTCTGGCACTTATAGTGGTGTGTGTGTGTGTGTGTGTGGTGTGTGTGTGTGTGTGTGTGTGTGTGTGTGTGTGTGTGTGTGTGTGTGTGTGTGTGTGTGTGTGTGTGTGTGTGTGTGTGTGTGTGTGTGTGTGTGTGTGTGTGTGTGTGTGTGTGTTAGTTCCGCTTCCGCCATTCTCGGACGCGCGCACTGGCCGGGCAAGGCCCTCCGCTGCCAGGCGCAGCAGACGCGTTTCACGCATCGCAAACCACACGTGGTTTTCGGCACCACCTTCCTACAACCGTTCCGCAGCGTTGTATAATGTGCGCCGGTCGCGCCGTTGTTGTGTGTAGCGTACAGGTGACTGTGCTTTCGTTTCTCTCTTCTTCTCTTTATTTTCTTTTCTTTTGCGAACTGAAACTGCCGCAAACATTGAAAGTATGCAAGCCGCCAGAGTCCCTGCCCGAATGCACGCGACTAGCGCCAACACACAAACTGCTCGTGTACACGAGTGCCGGCGACGCGCGCGGCGTGTGTGATTTGCGGTGGCCCGTGCTGCGGGAGGTGAGCCGAATAATCGCTTCCGCCGATGACCGCCTTCATATAGCTTCCCAATAACTTTGCCGGCCGCTAACTCGGGTGTTGCGTACGCTATAGAGGGCGTCTTGCGCTACACGTTTGCCTTGACTGTCGCTGTTTCGAACATGGCCACGGTCGTGTTTCTTGTTCAACTTTGTGTGCAGCCTGTACGGTGTGCTTTCTATATGGTGTAAAGTAAAAAGTAATGAATGTTTGAAAAGAAGTCGGAATTTTAAGTACGTGTCTGGCATTCCTCCACGCTTCACTACACTCGATGAGTACCGTTTTTTTTTTTCACTTTTTTTTTGTTGCTTGGTTCAGCTTTTGTTGTTGCTGTTAGTTTCCCAACTCTTTCTTTGTCATCTTTTGTATTTTATTCTTTTCAGCTGAACTTTAGTAACTTGACTCGTATGGCGAGTTGTACGTTGTGGTGAACGGCTCTACTGCCAACTCTGTCGTCGGCGCCATATAGCGCGAAAGTTTTAACGAGAACGCATTCTTTGTATTACACTCGCTTCGCCTTACGAGTTACCCTTGTGTGCTTTATGTAACTATAGCTACACTTCCACGGCTTTTTTTCCCCCTTATCCCTTGAAAGGGGTACGTACGCGGGGGGTGACTGACCGGCAGCGCGTACACCGAGCGCCACCTGTGTTTCTGTTTTGTCCTTTCTCGAAAGCTCCGAGCGGCCGAGTTTGCTTTAGGGCGTGTATATACCAGCCGCTCGCCTTTCAGATACAAGTGCAGATGACGTCTGTTCACTCGCTTTCATGGCAAGGGGGGCGGTTAGGTCCGTTTACTTTGTCGACGCGGTTCTTTCGTCCGTTTACTTTACAGACCTCTTTCTTTCTCTTCTACTTTTTTTCTCTCTCTCTCTTATCGGTGCATGTGGAGTGCCGTTCTTCGCTGCCGCTGCTGTGTTGGCGCAGCAACGGGATTTTTTTTTTTCTGTGGCCTTAAACAAGGTGGCTGACTATGTTTATGCAGCGGCCTCTCGCATTCGCGGCCGGGATTCGAATCGCCGCTGCACTTTCCGGGTGCGCCCCTCAACCGAGAGGCGGCGCTGATCGCGCGCTTCGGCCGCGCGTGTACTTAAAGGCGCTCGTAGCCGTGTTCGTTATGTGACTGGTCGTGTTTGGTACGTGACCGACCCGACCCGGTCGCGTGGGGTCACGCGGCGGGGCACGTCGCTGATGACTGTATAAGTCGCTCTTTCGGCGTTCTGTGTCGTGGTTCGAGTCTGCGATTCTGTGCGCGCAGTGTTTGCCCCCCACACGTTGTGCAACTGTGTGTGGTGTGTACCTATACGTTTGAGGGAGCCGAGTTGCGCTTGGTCGAGGCATGCCGTCCCGAGCGCGAAAGCGACGGTCGGTCATTTATTACGTGCCCTCTTACGTGCAGTAACCTTTTATTCCGCCGGTTTCCGCGTGAGCGCGACGTCAAGAATGACGCGTTGTCGCGCGTGTTGAACTAAAAAAAAAATTCGAAAGCGGGACTTTTTTTTTTTAGAGTGGGGCATCTCAACTGCACAGCTTTGCGGCGCTGTTGGGAAGTGCGGTGCAGGCAGGGATTGCCGACAGTGCCAGAATCCGCAGAGATCGCGACCTTCGTGCTCTTGAGGTGTACAATGCACATATGTGGGCACAGTTGGACATCGTAGCGATACCACATGTACACGTATTGCCATGCGTTATGACAACATGCGGACCAGCTGCTTTACGAGATTCGTCCTGTTGCTCAACTGTTGCCCATTCGCATAATTAGACTTTTTCATCGCTCGGTTCCAGTCCTGTGCGACCATTGGTTTTTTTTTTTTTAAATGCTCTAGCGCATAGGGACGGTTGAATCTATTGAACCCCTTAAGGTTTCTTGTTTGTCCTGGTGACTAAAACGTCTTCTTTTGGGTGTTTATACTGGTGGTCCACTAAAAACTTGCATTAAACAGTTGGGTGGGAAACAGGTAGTTAAAGCTAATTGAGTGTGTTCAACTAGTTTTTCGAAGGTCTTCATTGAACGCAGAGGTACAAGAGTCATTTCGAGGTGTCATTATTGCGAAAGCATGTTTTTACCGCCCCTCCCCGCACAAGTTTTTGTAACTTACGGATATTCTTATAATGTAACAATACTCAAAAGGTTGGCGTACTTTTTGTAAATGTTCACTTTTTTGACAACGTGATGCACTGAACTTTTTGTTTCGTTTTTAAGAATTAAGGCCTAATACCGTTTTTGAATATGTAACAGAGCAAGGAATGACTTGACAATACCTTCCTTTTTTTGTGTGTGTTTGGTTTTCTATATATTTTTGTTCAAACCAAAACTACCACACCCACAAACACGCACGCACGTGCAAAATAAAACCCGTTGACTGCGATTGGTCTATATCGTTGCCAGCGCAAGCGGTCGACATGGCCGGACGGCTTCGGTCTGTTTATCTCCCTCTCCTGATCGTGTCGGCGAAGCGGCGTTGCGAAAATTGAAAAGCGAAATTCCGCGGCCGTTCTTGCGTCTCGAAACTCGCCTTATACGCCGGCGATTGCCGTCGAGACAAGAAACCGAAAAGTGCAGCGCGGTCTCGCTTGTATAACTTTTACCGTCGCGCCCCGCCACTCATGTTTTTTTTTTTTTTTAAACTGCAAAAAAAAAAAAGAGTGAACTTACAACGCGCTCGGCGCAACCACATTCCGTCTAACCTCGAGCATTCGAGACGGCGCTGGAAAAAAGGAATAAAAAGAGACCCGATTTTTCGCTTAGTGCTAGTATCTGTTTTCAAGGTGTATACGTATGGCTTTACAGGTTCGAGTGCCTCCTGAATATCGTCAGTGGGATGTGCGAAGTGAATTTTTTTTCTTGGCGTTCGTTTTTTCGTTACTAGAAACAGCCAAACCAATGCAACGCACACGTAGGCCTAGCAAAGTAAAGGGGACGTTAACTTCTGTCTTCTATCGCAGTACAGTAGTTGCGAAGTGAATTGAAATCGTTAAGTTAGACGCGTCAAATCGCCCATCCCGTCACTAAAGGGTGATTTTCGTTGAACGCGAAGGTTCTGGAGCTTCGCATCCCACCAAATGAAAGGGTGATTTTTGTGTTCGTCCTCAGTTAATTTCGCTTTGCTTCACAAGTACTGCACTGCAGTAAAAAAAAAAAAGACGACAAATGTCGGCTAGCTTTCCTTGGCCTGATTATCCGCAGGCTGAGTCATTTGATAGTTCGGTGTTGGGGGTGCGCGGGTGACAAACGAATCGGCCATTAATCGGCTCAAGGTCCACTCGGTGTCCCGCAAATCCGCAATGCCCGCGGTCAAATTAGTCCGGTCGTTCGGATCGGGGACACGCCCTGGACGCTGCGACGTTTCATACGACGGCGCGCTGGCTAGCTATACGACAGCCGCCAGCGTTATCACCTGCTCCTTCGAACGACCTCTGACCGTCGGCGGGACGCTATATTTGGCTCGGCGCCGACGTTCCCTTCCTGTACGGCGGCGCTTTTCTTTCTTAGTATGGATTAGTGAAGCGGACAGGTCGCGGAGGACGAGTGGCTGACTTCATTTATGAAGTGCGACTAAGCTGAGATTCTAGTTTAGTTGGCCTGTGCACGGTGTCTTGTCTTGTCTTGCCTCCTAGATATTGGCTCATACCCACAAGGGGGATTGGCCACACTCTATCTTAAAATAGAAATTTTTACACAACGCTTGATAAAAAAGAGAAAAATTAGTTTAAAAAAGCAGTAATAAATTTCTTTTAGAAAAAAAAAAGGTGAAAAGTGCAGTATAATTCCTTGAATGTATGACAGCCTCATTTTTGTCTTCATCTGTGTTAGGTTGCTATATTTCTGTAACTGTTTTCCTTGATCGCAAACTTTGTTTTAACAGAACGTATTTCGTTAACACGGTGTACACGTAAGAAATAATGTACGTGATGTCTGTCACGGATCAGTTTGTAGTGTAGAGTCTGGTGATGATGGTTCTTGGATGATTGACACCTACCCACTTGGGGGAATCTCTCGCCGATTTCGATATGATGATGATTATTATTACGAATTATTTTTCATCGCCAGCCGACTAAGAAGAAGAGGTGGGTGCGCCAAGAATTAGTCATCGATTCTTGGCCGATCCCGCTGAGTGGGTACGAGCCATGGCTGTGGAATCATCATCATCATCATCATCATAACCATAATGGTACGAGCCATGTGCAGAGGAAAGCAACAACAGCAATCACCTATATGACGACGATGTATCATAAGAGGAAGTATATCCAAATCAGAATGTAAATATACAACAAGCGAACACACCAGAGAGCGAGCAATCCGAATTTATTCCTTTCTGGAGTTGTTCTTCAACGACGTATACCACAAAACAATACAATCTATTGAGGAGAAAAGGGTGGTTTTCGCCTTCAGGTGGTGGTCTTAGGCAAATACTTATGGAACCGTGTGACTTTTTGTTCCCATATATATACATTCATCCGTTAACCTAGTCCGGCTTCATTGTAGCCACAGTTATCAGCGCCTGTAAACGTTCGAGTTCTGTCCTAGCTTCCCAGTGTGGGTACGTGTCTTATTTTGTGAAGCCACAATCATCGTCATCGACTTGCCGTTCTTGTGATCCCGGTTGTGCGCCTTCCCTGTCAACGTCGTGGGAACTCCGTTTACGCGGCTTGTGCATGCGAGGTGGTCACTGTGCGTGGTGCGCAGCGGCTGCGCCAGAACACGAGTCGAGCGCAGCAGTCATGAGGCTTCGCTTCTTCGGCCTGTTCAAGGGAAGGCACGGCTTGTGCGGAAGGCTGTGCGCCTGCGAACGCGTTGTGAGGTGTTTGCGCAGTAAGCATCACCCCCCCATATCACTGTGTTTGTCGCTAGCTGTGTCGAAGCTGTAGTTTTTGTGCCGTGTGCCGAATATTTCGTTGAGAGTAAAACTTTTATCGTTCTATGAGAGTCCGCCGTGGTGTTGTAGCATGTTACAGTGCTCACCTAAAGCTCGTGGGTTCGATCTCGGCCACGGCGGTCGCATTTCGGTGGAGGCGACCTGCTCTCAGATTTGGGTGCACGTTAAAGAACCCCAGGTGGTCGAAATTTTCGGAGCCCTCCACTACGGCGCCTCTCATTATCATATAGTGGTTTTGGGACGTTAAACCCTACATATCAATCAATCAATCGTCCTAACCACTGGGCTACCGTAGTGCACAATGAGGTGTATAACGAGCTCACGTCGCTTGCTTGACGTTAATGCTTTGTCGCTTTCTTTCGTGTGAATTTTGCCGCGACGTTTGTTTAGTGGTCCTGTAAATAAATAAATAAATAAATAAATAAATAAATAAATAAATAAATAAATAAATAAATAAATAAATAAAGAGTACTCCCAGGAATGGAAAAGGGAGCGAAGCGAACTGTCAGCAGCTGTTTTTGTTTCGGTTACGCCATCTGTTGGTAGACGCACCATGCAGGCGTGCATGTAGCGGTTCTGTTTTTTTTTTTTTTTTGCGTGAGCGTTGTTTTGCGAGTGCCTCCCGGGGGCGACGTACTCGTTTCGGCAGCGGCGCGTGACGTTTCGCATTGTGCGCAGCCGGTAGGTGTCGCCTCTTCCTGGGTCACCTCCTCTTTGTGGCGCCGTTTTTCCGGTTCCGTGCTGCTACCGGCTATCGGAAGTTCGCCTTTACCGTAACTATAGTGACGTGGCTCTGCAAATAGAAAACAAAAAAAATGTTGGGAAAACGTCATCTTTACTAGTGCGTGGTTACAACATCAACATTTCTCTCTCTCTCCCCTTTAGCCTCGGCTTAATGTCTCTGTAAACAAACCACTGCGTCTTATTCTCTCCCGAAACTGAATTAGAGCTTCGGCTTCGAAATGAATCACGAATTCGTCGAGACTCGGTCGTATAGCCTACGTGCAACGGATCATGTCATATTCTAGAACTAACGCATGTTTTCCGTCATCGTCCTGGAGCCTAAGTGCGGGGTCAATTGGGTTATGCGGTTTGATTGCCCGACCGACGAGCCCTTCCTTATCAGGGTTGAGCTCATGCATTCGCTTATATCGCTCAAATGATTTTTTGTTACTTTTGTTTCCCCCACACGAGGCATGCGCTTTCTATTGTACAATTCCTTATTGTTTGTTCACGTAACTGCTGAGCACTGCATAGGTGATAGGGCTATTGCCAGGCACTCTTTGCTTATATATTATTGGGCCGCGCACGACGGACAATGCACGAGAAATGAAACAAGACACAATCGTTTCACAGCACTATACAGTTTCTCCTCATTACCTGCCGTTTATGTGTAGCGCGTTGGAAAACAATGAAAATGAGACGATATACCATGCGGAGCTTGTAAAATTAACTTGAGGCTGTGCTGCACCTCATCGCTGTACACGTGCATGAGCTTTGTCACTGAGCTGAGCAAAAATTAGAATATCGTTTAAGGTAAACCCAAGCGCTCGCGGTGCCTGGGACTATGTTACAGTAAACGACAAACTTGGGGACTTGACGTGCGTAGTTTACTCGCATGGATTGTCCCTGCTTTTCGTTGTCATCTATCTCAGGTATGCAACATAGGGGAGTTGCTAGATGATTTTCCAGCTAATACAGCGATTCGGACATTCTGTGACGAGCTTGAAGTGATATCGCTATTGTTAGATGGTTGTACCTGACCAGCTGAGACTCCGTAAATGGCAGCCAATGTAATAAGCACCACGCGCACTATCTTCCCGTGCACAGTTGCTCGGAATTTCAGAGTGTTCTGAGTGGACCAGAACGCCTTTCGGCTGTTGCGTCACCCGAGCCCTGTTTACTCGCTTCTACAAAACACTTCTCTACTCTCTGATAGTGCGCCTTATGCTAGACCATTTACTATGACTGTATAGCGTTATACGAGTGGCTCTTTTATGCAAGACATATAGATTGTTGTGACGTGTAGTTAACGGTGCTCGTTGATTTTTTCCTTGCTTGGTGCAGACTTGTTCTTCCCGGCTATGATCCCTGAGCCGGACTACAGTGACTCCGAGGACGAGCGCGAGCAACAGCGGCGGCGAGCCCCCGTGAGGATGCCCGGCATGGCGGCCGCCCACCCTCACCACAACGAGGCCCAGTTGGCGCACGTGAACGACGAGGGCCTCATCGTGCCCCGCAAGCTGCCCAACCCGTGCGCCGAGTCGGCCGAGCGAAAGAGCCTGCACAGGGAGCTGCTCTTCAACCAGAAGATGTGAGTCGGTTACCGTCTACTGCCCCGCCGCGGTGGTCTAGTGGCTAAGGTACTCGGCTACAGACCCGCAGGTCGCGGGTTCGAATCCCGGCTGCGGCGGCTGCATTTCCGATGAAGGCGGAAATGTTGTAGGCCCGTGTCGTTAGATTTGGGTGCACGTTAAAGAACCCCAGGTGGTCTAAATTTCCGGAGCCCTCCACTACGGCGTCTCTCATAAGCATATGGTGGTTTTGGGACGTTAAACCCCACATATCAATCAATCAATTACCGCCTACCACTGCGTTCTCTTGGGTACGGTACGCATCGTATTACGAGAGGCGCGTAGACGTGACATTTTGTCGTATATGCCGCGTTAAAACGGAGTTCCTCAACCTTCCCTTTGAACCATATGCATTGGCACAAGAGAAAGGCAGACATGACATTTTACAGGCTTGCAGTTCTTGCAGTATAAGTGTAGACTCAAATTTTATATAGACACGATATTCTGTATGTGCTGCAAAAGACCTGTCTTCCAGAATCTGAAAGTACCGTCGGAACGCTATAAACGACCTGCTATTACCACTCTTCTACTAACCTGTTTTATATGTGGATTGTTCGTGGCGTAATATGAGGCAAAAAGTGGCAACATGAGATCAAAACTTGGCGGAGTGGCTCTGTAGAACTCACGCTGGCTTTTTCGGTGTTTCGATACGTTGCGTATTGAGCCTTACGAGTATTCCTATGCACTTTTCCTTTCTTGTCCGCCACGGTGGATCAGTGGCTAGGGGTGCTAGGCTGCTGACCCGAAGACTGCGGCGGTCGCATTTTGATGAAGGCGAAATGGTAGAGGCGATATCAGTGCACGTTGAGGAACGCCAGACCGTCGGAATCTGCAGAGTCCTCCGCTACGGCGTCTCTCGTAACCTTATCGTGCTTTTGGATTGGAAACAATTATTATTAATAATTTTATTATTATTATTATTTATTTTTGCTGTTGTGTACGTGTTATCGTATACACTCCAAAGCAGAATGTTTCGACAGGTACGCAAAAATAATTAAATGGTTAGTGCATAAGTAACAACGTCACGTCAGAAATACGCGAGTACGTGGCGTCGCCGTGCTTTCATTATCCAATACTGGGCAGTACTTACCCAGCGGCTAGCTTACGAAAGTGTATATCTACAGCGTATACATCTCTCGTGCATTCAGTAGTGTTGTTAGCGCACAGACGAAATGTAGAGAAGGGCGCAAGTTGGAATAGACTTTTTGTCTGTAACAGTGCATCATACGGAGCTGGCGGCTGAACGTGCTTTTACTTTGACATCTGTCGAAACAGAAATGGAATTAAAATGTTGCGTGACTTAGCTTTGGCCTTGCTCTTACTAGCACTGTACGAGGTAAAGATCAAAAGTTCACCCATCCGTCCAGTTGCCACGCAGCGACGATATGATTATTTATTTATTTAATTAATTAATTTATTTATTTATTTTACCCTCAGGGTACAAAGTCCATTTCTGAGGGAAAGGGCATGCACAACAATAAAAAGAAACAAGGAATACAAAGCAAATGGCATAAAAATATTGTCACTAATTGGGGTAAAAAGATGAATACTCCTAACAACTCGCATCATAATAAAGCAAAAGATAACACCAATTTTATTTTCTTCACATGGTGAAGGCACAAAGCAATACGATTCGTGTCGTGACTCATGCTCGGTGTGTTGTGCAGGGGCAAGAGCGTGCTGGGCCAGAAGAGCGAGCTGCAGAGGGCCATGGAGAAGATGAAGGACGAGCAGCGCCGGAAAGAGTTGGAAGAGGAGCGAGTGAAGGGGCCGCACGGCGCTCGAGAAGCGACTCGAGGAGCAGGCCAACAAGCTCAAGCTGGTATGCGTCCATTATTGCTGCTCCTGACATGGTTTGCACTGTGCATAGGCTTTAAATCGGCACTAAGCGGGAAATGCTGGATCGGTCTAGCTCGATCGAGTGTGCTCTCGTAACTCTCTGATGTCATTTATTTCGTGGAGTTTCCCAAAAATTAACGAGAGGGGAGCCTGGCGCTGCGATCGTTCGGCGACCGCGGGAATTATGGGTTGTACACGGAATTTGCCTGGTCTTCGTGCTTGCGTTTTACAACTTCGTAAACCGATTTGCGTTGGTGTGTGTGTTAAAAAGGTTATGGTGGTGAAGTGCAACTGTCGCACATTTGCAGTTTTTCGTTTCGTTATGAAGCAGTTCTAAAAGCCGCGCGAAGTTTAAACGGAAGCAAAAGTACGAAAATGAGGCAAATCCACGTACTAAGATCCTGGCGATCGAACGTAATACGTCCTGGTACGGTGATCGAACTCCGGATCGGGGCGTGCCACAAGCGGGTGGTTATCAGTTATGTCGTTCCGCCTTCCTGACTCGCCGTGTTTAGCAGAACTCATTTGCAGTAATCAGTGCCCATGTTCTTCGAGCCGTTGACCAGCCAAGGCTTTCTAGTGTTTACGGTCCTCGACCGCTGACTCGAAGGTCACGGCGGCTACATTTTAAACGGAGGTGACATGCCAGAAGCCCATGTTCATAGATTTAAACGCGCGTTAAACGCCTGATGGTCAAAATTGCCCAACGCAACAACATCCCTCGGGATCGTATTGTGGGTCAGGTATGTAAAACATCAACAATTGTCGTTCGAGCTCTTGACTAATTAGCCCGCGCGCTGTTACCATCCTTATCTCAGTTGGTAGAGTCACTACCCCATCAAATCTTTGGTCTCGTGTTTGATCCGTGGACCGGGACCGATGTCTCTTCAACTAAGCAGCTCTTTCTGAAAAATCCGTTCGTGTTTTTTGGCTCTACAAATAAATTGCTTGGCTTTACTAACGAATGGTTGTCAATTACCAATTTCATAACCCTTCCGCCACCTTGTGGGATTCGGCAGAACTCATTTGCAACGAAAAACGGTGCTACTGGCTGCTTAGACCAGGTAGATACACTTTCATGGTGGAGCTGTAAATTTCACACCCTTGATTTTGCGGTGTCCGGTGCCAGTCGCGTGCAAAACACGCCTAGTGCCCCTTGGGGAGCAGTGATGTGTTTTATGGATGTGTAGCTTCTTTACACATTGCTATCCGAGATCGGATTGTTCTGCACTGTGCGGTGCTCCCAACTTAGCGTGTTCTGGTTAAGCGAAACGGTCACGTGTCTTGAAATAAAAGTAGGAAAACTAGGTTTGCTACGAGCGATGAGCGAAGGCTCCTCGAAACGACCGTACCTTATGAGCATTGCAGCACAACCCGCGGCTCACTGCCTCCTGTGAGGCTAGCTTCACTGCAGTAGGATGTAGCTTGCGGTGAAGCAGGCTTTCTTGAAAGAGGAGGGTGCGATATTGTACTCAGCAGTGTTAGTGTGAAAGTTTTAATACGGAGAAAACGAAATGGTACACACTGATCTAAGCGCAATTTTACACCAATTCTGTGTGTGCATTGACACAAAAAATGGAATATGGCTGCACGTGCCTGGTTGATAGAATGCAAATGTAAAACATATTTAGAGAACATGGTTGGGCACATTGCGTGAAGGACTCTGGAGCCTGCGGTAATTCGTTGTCTAGCAAAAGGCTTCGGGTTTGGTTTCCAGCTCGATGACCCTGCATTCCAGTGAGAGCACAGTGCAAAAGTGTTCTTGTACTGCAGTGCATATGTTTGAAAAAGAAACATGTTGCCAAATTTAATCCAGAGTAATCCAATAAGTGCATTTAATATACCCTTCGCTGCTTTCAGTTGTTGAACTATTGGTCAAATAACGTTTGTGTGTCACCAAGTGACATTTGTAATTATTTTTGTGAGGGAAGTATTCTTTCATTCCCAATCAAAACATGAAAAATTTCTGAACATAGGTTGTTGCTGGAGCCAACATTTTCATAAGTGGTCTTTTCTTCAAGGCTATAACATTGAACAAGAGATTGGTTGTTGAAGCGTTGGCTCTGACAGCAACTTGTGTTGAAGAATATTTCATAACTTCAAGCTTTTGTCTTTTCCTGAACGTGTTCCTCATTTGTATTTGATTACCTCTTGCAGCACGAAGAGACAGAGGTGATAAAGACTGACCTGCCCAGCTCTGAAGAGTCAGAGTTCCTGCGGGTGCACGCACGAGTCTGTTCCCACACATTGCCCGTTGACTCCAAGTCGTAGTTGCATTGGCCTGTCCTTCAGCAACCGCTGCTGCCGATGTCATATCTCGTCGAAAGAGACCACCCATGTACATAGTCCCCAGTTTTTTTTTTCATTTGCCTTCCTTTATCCCTGGTCCTTATTAACAGACATGCGAGAGCAGATGGCCTGAGAAAGGCCCTCTGCGAGTCTATTTTTGTGCTTGACGAGCCTTTGTCATAGGAAGAGCTTTGAGAGACGCGATGCATAACTACACCGCAGGCCGCTGTGTGGTGTTACTAAATGCTTGCAGTCATTACCGTAGGTGTTACGCCTTTTTGAACCTGATGAGAAAAAAAAAATTATGCTGTTGACTAGTGTGTTTCATGAGTACCATTAAAGAGAATCTTGGAGATTTCTCTGAACCAGTTGTCTTTGCAGTCCCTCACTTCATTATTTGTCACTCGAGAGTATTTTTTTATTGCGTCACAATAAACAAGAGTCCAAGGTTTCTCATATTTTCTCATATGACTCAATCTGAAATAGCATCTGCTCAAAAGGATGACGAAAGAACAATCTAGTCGAAATATACTCCCAGGTTATTCCCACTCCCAGAGCCACTTTTAGAACCATCCCCTTTTTTAATGTTTGTGAAACTAATTTGCACTTCTAAGGGTAACACGGGTTGGTTCCCTTATTTATTGAAAGCTTCAGGAATTAACCGACAACGAATCGTGGTCTTGGTCTTATCACCTTTGCGCTTATCATGTTATTGACTGCCGCACAAATTAGGCATGCGTTCTTGGAAAACAGCATTCGCAATATCTAAAATGTATTATTTGTATATTTACTCGAGGTACCGTTAAGATTGGGATCACAGGGGTTGCATCAATCAATGCAAAAGACAGCTTACCTTAGTTCTATCCAGTGTAAAATCTCCAGAAACAGTGAAGCTGGGGTTCTTCCTTGTGATATTCTGTGATGTTTTGTGTGGGTGTAGGAGATTGTGGGACTTGTGTGATAGAGATACACTGTAGCCTTTGCCACAGTGACATTAGGCCCTGTTCGTACTCGAGCCACCCATTCTTCCATTCGCTGCGCAGGTACTGCAGAGTTATTGTATACGCTACTTACCGTTGGCGGTTGTGCCATCTGTTGATGGCACAACCGTATTGATAGTTCAGGGTTGCGCACTGCCTGTCCGTGACAGAAAACACATACTTTATTCTCTCCCGGCGTTTACCGTTCTGACTGCGCAATTCGTGACATCAGCAATTTGTTGGCATTGCGCGAGGATGAAGTAAGCTCCCCCTTAGTCAATAAACAAAAGACATCTGTTGTGAATTGTTTCGTACTTTGCTTTACCGTGCAGTGGAATGCGCATTCTGCCTTGTATTGCGCTACTATCGCGCGCTCGTTTTGGGCTTGCGACTGCGCAAAAACCACCGTGTGTTCAAAAGGCGCGAAATCCTAACTATCTCAACTCTTAGTGCTGAGATTTTAGGTGTACTATAAAAAAATTATTGGCGAAGAGGAGTTAGTGCTTGTAGGAAGGGTTATAGTGAAGGCGTGAAAGAAACTACTGCCTCGTCCTTGAACTCGGGGGTGGTTTTAGAGGCCCTTTAAAACAAACAAATAAATTGATGTTGACAAAAAGAGACTTAACGGCGGCTTTGAAGCATATAGTAAAAAACTCAATGCTTTGAAGTAGGCATAGTTGATTTGTAGGACCATGTTTGAAAACATCACTTGATTGGACTGCAGTGTATTTCTCACATTATGGGGCCGCCACGGAACGTAAAAGGGTGTTGCTCGAGTAATGCTGGAAACAGCTGCCTGACTTGCCACAGTGTGATGCAGTCGCGGTGATCACGCGGCACACTTGGCAACATGATCGTAAAGCTGCAGCAATGACGTCAACGCGGAAGCCGGAGCAACCGGATGTACGTGTGAAAGAAGACTAATACATCCGGCCTGCCGGTTTCCTTCTGATTTCATCTATCTCTCAGAGTGCCTTTCGTGGTATTGAATGCTGCAATTACTTTGATTTCTGCCTTACGTCTGCTGTTTTGGAGCATGCTCCCTTCTATAAATGTGTTGAGACAACTTGTATAGCCATCTAAATCGCTACACAACGCCGTTTAGTCGTGAGCAGTCTGTCGTCGAGAAAATAGCTGTCCAGAGCATTACACTGGCGGAATTTGTCAGAGAAATGCTGCAAAAACAGACGGTTTGCCTTTACATGATGACAATACAACAAGCGTATGCGGACGGCAATGGTCCGTATATGTTCGCTCATGGATGTACAGGGGATGAATTTGTCATCAGAAGTACGCAAACATGCATACTGCAGAGGACGCATTAGGCAAGCATGATTGAAATCTAAACCGCTTTGTGCCAACTCTGTACAACTTTCCCAAATTCTTGCTCTTGAGAGTGCTGCAGAAGATCCCCTTGTGCCATATCTACGCGAAGGTAGCAGGGTCTAATCCTGGCCGCAGAAGCCGCTTTCGATTTAGACTGAATGCTAGAGGTCTGAGTGGTTAGGTTTAGGTGGACGTTAAAGAACCCCAGTGGGCCGAAATTTCCGGAGCCCTCTACTACGGCGTCTGTCATAATAATATCGTGGTTCTGGGACATAAAACATGAACAATCATTAATTATTTTAAATGTACTGTCTCATGCACCTACTCCTAAGTTCTGAGCTCAAATTCCTGAAGTTTGGAGGAGGAGGAGGAGGAGGAGGAATAAACTTTTTTATAAGAAACCAGCAGGTTTAGGTGGCCGGGCTTAAGCCTCCCATGAGGGGATGTCAAGGGCTTGCCTCTACGCTGCCTCACGGGTGTGCTGGGTCGCCCAGGTTGGGTCGTAAAGAGCGGAATTATTATTACTTTTTTGAGTTTCACAATCATGGTGTATCCAAGTTTTTCTGGAAACTATATTGTAGTGTTCCTACTTAAAATAAACGGAACAGCATTAAAGCTTCAGTATGGAACTGGCGTCCATCTTAATCTGCTTATTTTTCACTTCCTCCTCCTTTTCTTTCCTGCCGCGGCTTCTCGTGCTTCTTCATCTTCTGTCCAAAGGCTCATACCAGCTTCACCCTTCCCGCTTTCTTTTAATTACCCCTCCTGGGGTAATACTTGAAGACATTCCCAATTGAAGCACTTCAACAGATCCACGTTCACCAGTGTACCAGACAGTCTTCAAAATTCCGTTCTGGTGGCTGTCTTGGTCACAGAGTAAGGCCCATAAAATTTTGCACTGGAATCTCTTATTCCTTTTCTCACTAGTACGAGGTCGGTGACTTGAATGTTTGGCATGTCTGCTCGATGCCTCTTGTCGAAATTCTTTTTCATTCGTTTTCGGTACAATCTCCTCCTGTGATTTTTGTTGCCTCTCCTCGACAATCTTGAGGTTTTCCAAGAGTCCCAACTCACGATCTGCCTGCCAGAATAGGGGTCTCTCCTGTAGAAGCGTACTGTGGACTGCACCCCAAGCCACTTGTGTAGGATCGGTTATGATGTTTTACGGCTGCTTCTAAAGAACATTTCCATCCCCCAGGAAAATTATCGTACATCTTGATTATTGTTTCACGTCCCGTATGGCACGTTCTGCAAGCCCATTCGCCGCAGGATGGTATGGCGCACAGAACTTGATCGATACATTGTGATCTCGAGCCCATCTTACTAGCTTTTCACTCTTGAACGCGGGGGCCGTTATCGCATACGATTGGTCCGCGTAGTTCTAAACATGTCTCTTTCGAGAAGGGTTATGACGCTATTTTGCATCTTCTTTTCCTGCTCGTGCCGCGACCATCCTGGTGCATTCATCTATGGCCAGCAGAAAGGCCTTGCGTTTTTCTGACTCCTTCCCGTTTCTTGTTAAGTTCGGCGAAATCCAGGTGAACTACTTCAAAAGGCACGTTCGAGTGGCAAGGTAGTATCATGGTGTCCGTAGGCTGTTTATACTTTGACTTTGTGTACTTGACACACATGGCATGAACGAACGTACTGACTGACGTCTTTCTTCATGTGAGGCCACGTAACCTCTTGACCAACTTGTTTGTAGGTACGCAAAAGCCGTCGTGTCCTCCAGATTCTGGGCTATCGTGGTACAAGTAAAGCACTTTGGAAACAAGAGTTGGTGGGACTTGATACCGACCTTCAGTAAAAACCAGTTGTTCTGAGCCTTCCACAGCTTCACTTCATTGATTCTTCAGATTTTTCTGTGTTGTTTTGTACCATCATCTTGATAGAGCATCTGCATCGGTTAAAAAGCGGTCCTGGTCGGTGCGAGATGGTGAAGTCAAATTGCTGCAAGTAATTCACCCATCTGGCGATACGCCCTTTAGTTTGGGTCATATTCAAGAGATGAGTGAGTGCCTGGTGATCGGTGAACAAAGTGAACTTCGTACCTTCCAGGTACGTGCGGAAGTAGTCAACGGCCTTCAGAACCGCCAGTGCTTCCTTTTCTGTAGTAGTGTAGTTTGTTTCAGACGGCTTGAAAGTGTAACTGTAGTAACCTACTACGTGTCGCTTTTCTCGGCCAGATGCTTCAATACATTTTTGATACAACACTGCACCAGTCCCATAATGTGAGGCGTCAGTGTTCAATTCAAAGGGTAAAGTGAAGTCTGGTATACGCAGAACTGGGTCAGAAGAAATTCTGTGCACCAAGTCACGGTAGACTCTCTCACATTCGTCACTCCATTCAAAGGGAACTTCTTTCTGCGTTAAGCGCGTGAGGCATCTAGTTTTGACAGCAAAGTCCTTTATGAAAGATCGGAAATGTCCTGCCAATCCCAAAAACACACGCAGTGAATGGACGTCATATGGTTTCTTCAACTGGGAGATCTTCTCGACGGACTCTTGTTTTGTGCTTTTGGTGTTCCCATCAAAGACTCTTCCAAGAAACACAACTTTTGTTGAAAGAATGCACTCTTCTTAAAATTAACCTTGAGATGTGCCAAGCTCAAGGCGTTTAACACCTGAGACAGATGGTCCTGATGCTCAGCCTCTGTTTTGGAGAAGACTATAATGTCGTCTATGTACACATTACAAAAAAACACCAAGGAATGGCTTTAGGACTTCGTTCATGATCTTCTGGAACCACGCTGGCGAGTTTTTCCAACCGAAAGGAAGCCGGTTGTATTCGTAGAGATCGAATGGCGTGATAAAAGCGGTGTACATTTTTGTTTCTTCGGTTAGTGGGATCTGCCAGAAACCTTTGCATAAATCGATGCGGGAAAAATGTCGGCAACCCCCGGTCTCATCTATAATTGTGTCGATCTTCGGCATAGGAAATGGTATGAGTTCTGTCTGACGATTGAGAACCCTGTAGTCGGTGCATAATCTGAAGGTTCCGTCTTCTTTCGGTGCGATCGTTATGGGAGAAGCGAAGGGTGATACCGAAGGTCGTATGATATCAGCATCTAGCATCTCCTGCAACTCTTTCTTGAGCCACATCTTTCGCTCTCTTGACATATTGTAAGGTGCTTTTCGGATGACGGTCTTATCAGCGAGTTCGAAAGGAACCTTGTGGGACTTCATCGCCTGAGGATAGCTTCCTATGCATACAAGTTCAGGGTAGGTCGTTGCGATATCCTCCGCGCACTTGACAACTCGTAGATTATCTTGTCTACCCTGATTTGTCTCGTTCCTTGCTACTCCTTCGACTAGAACCACATCGTCCCAGTACACGTTGATCTTTAGTTTCTTTATATCTGGTCTTGATAGCAAAAAGTCGTACGTTACCCCCTCTATCACCAACACTTCGCTCTCTATTTGCTGACCCTGGAACTCGATGTTTACAAAGGCCCACTGATCATGCAACGTTACTTTTCCATCATAGCCTTGTACTCGTAGGATTCTTCCACTATGCAAGCGATTTGCATCCACCAGCTTGGCATTTATAATGGACACAGAAGCACCGCTGTCTACCAGAGCCATCATATGTTTGTTTCCTACTTTGACGGGAATGTGAAGTAGGCTAGAGCAACTTAAATAAACAGTCTCATTTGGAGTCATCGGGTGGGACTGATCACCCTCGTTTATTAGTTTTTTTCTGTCGAATACTCCTGAGCTTCAGTGTCGAGATTATTCACTCGACAATCTTGGAACACGCCAGGGCAAGTTATCTGTGCGAGTAGCGAGGTGGCTCGGTTCTCGCTGAGCGCGGCTTGACCAGTCCGCTTTACTCCGACTGAAACAGCTGCTTGACTCGGCGGTTATGCTTGTTTCCGAAGCTGATGGTATGTTCTGAAGACACGCGAGGAGGTCATCTAGAGTCTTTGGTGACAGTATTTGCACTTGCTTCAACACGTTAGTGTGCAATCCATGCATTATTAGGCAACTACGGCCGTAGATGGAAGCAAAGGCTCCGCCAGCTTTAAAAGACGGCGTTTCTCAAAGAAGTACTCGACAAGGCAACTTTGCTCAGACTTGAAATTAAGCGCCGTGTTCCATCTTTCTACTGGATTGCTTCGGAATGCAGTCAAAAACTTTTTCCTCCACTGGCTCCAAGAGTCGTCACTGTCTTCCAGAATGCATGTTTCATACCACTTTCGCGCAACACCTCTCAAGTAAACGCGCATGTTGGTGATTTTAGCCTCATCAGAGAGCCACTTGTTTTTTCCAGCGGCATATTCGTAGAAATCAAGCCAACTTTCTGGATTTGAAGACACACCGTCGAAAGCATCAGGTTCTACGAATTTAGGTGTCGGTCTCTCAGCATTCAGAGAGCTTATAAGAGATGTCATTATTTGGTTTTGTTGAACCATCTGTTCCTGTTGCAGCTGAAAAGCTTTTAAAACGAGGCTCACCTCTTCCGTCGAAGATCGTGATCCTGAGTGTTGTCGACGCACTGGTTCAAGAACTAGGTCGTTGAAGGTTGCCACACGCAAGTTCACTTTCACAGCACCTTTCCGTCGTAGTTCAGTAGTGTCTACGGCTGCCTTTTCCACAACCAGGTTCACGAGTTCTTCCGAGCTGAGCTCACGAGGTAGGTCTACCGCTGCTTCGTCTTGAACTTGGTACTTCGAAAAGATGATCTCCTCGGAGGTCTCGTCTATGAAGAACGTCACCCACATGATGGCTTCGATCCCGCCGACTGCGCCAAAATAATGTAGTGTTCCTACTTAAAATAACGGAACAGCATTAAAGCTTCAGTATGGAACTGGCGTCCATCTTAATCTGCTTTATTTTTCACTTCCTCCTCCTTTTCTTTCCTGCCGCGGCTCTCGTGCTTCTTCATCTTCTGTCCAAAGGCTCATACCGCTTCATATATGTCCTTGCGTCTGCCCTTGCACCTTCAACACGCCTCTGCAGCCTAACATCAGTGCTTCGTATAGGTCAATAGCTGGAGAACCCATGATAACACCGTGCTCTTGAGCATCTGCGCGCATCGTGACCCAGAATATTTGCTGAATGGCATTCATATGTAAGTACAGCATGTATATTGTTTTTTTTTTCTTCATATGTTCACCTCTTACAGTGCCAGTATGTATAGAGGAATGCTATTGAGAAAAGGAAAAAGATAGCGAAACTTGCAGTAAGCTGCGCAGGTCTTCAAACAGCGAGGCTAGCCGATTCTGAAATCCGATATCGTTTCTGCTAGGTTGTAGCTACAGCTATAGGTGAGTCTTTGATTATTTCTATGTTGCTTTTAGGTTGTTGCTAGGCTTTAGCTAGGTGCCTCTAGATTGCTTCTAGGTTGCTTCTCAGCGCAGAAACGGTTGAAAAACTCGACACATATGTACCAACTCCAGAGACAGACTCGCGCTGAAACCAAGTCTTCGCACCTCCCATCGGGGCGCAGCCAGAACACCGGGCCCGTGCCACCCCACTCCCCGAAAATTTTTTCGTCATTGCATTGAAAGCAAAAAAAAAATCACCATTTCTATAGAGTCTCCCTGAAAAAAAAAATTTTTGGCTACGCTTCTGCCTCCCATAGATGTTCGGGAATGTCGTTGGAGCGAAGCTTCCATCGCTTCGACGTCTTCTGGCAGCCGCCATCGCCTTTCCACTTCTCTGGTCTTTCGTTGTACATACCGCCGAACGGCCACAGTCGTTTACGACTGGGTTAATCCCAATCGTCACATTAAAGCTTTTTTCAAGTACTAATTACATTTCTCTAGAAATCCACGTTGGTGTTTGCCGCCTTGGCATTTAGTGGACCATCGGCGAGTATAGTGGCACTTGCCATATTCAGTGGCACGTACCTTTTCGCGTGGTGATAGTTTTTTTTTTTTTCGCACTTGTATGTGCCGATGTTTTTATATGTGAATTTATTGGTACGCACAAGTATAGGACCGGCGTAAACAGCTTCCCTGAAAAAAAAAATAGATTGTGCCAAAACAGAAGAGAGACTAGCGGACAGGCAGTGCGCAACCCTGAACTATCAATACATTGCTGGTGGCGCACAAAATAAATTCGTCATTTCTTGTCATCAGAATGTGGAAATTGTACCCTAAGTTAAATCCAGCTGCTATACTGCGTGATCCAGTTGAAAATGCAGTTGGGAATTAGGTTGCTGACTTGTATATGTGGCCCGGAAGGAACCGAAAACTATGGCGGCTTCCGACTTCTACAAACAAGAATTGAGGCCATCTAGGGTATTAATCTTATTGAAATTCCGCAGTAACACGAATGAATTTACGTCGTATGATCGTTACGATGGCAGCAGCTCGCAAGTCTGGCTCATTGCAAAAATTGTGACAGTCGCTGTCATCTTAACACTTACGTCCAATGCGAGACCAAGGGCGCATTTCTTCATGTATCATGCACATCATGTGACGTGACACCATAGCACCACCAAGTCGCAAATCCCGGCGATCGGTGACGTCATGGTGACGTCATGTCGTGATAGTGATTTTTATCACTTGTGTTGATGCCGCCGATGGTTAACGTGTGCGTCAGATGAGGCATCTAAGGCGGTCGCCCTTATAAACGGTCCGCGCTGAAACCCATTCGAAAAATGCCGAACACGCTCTACCAAGTGGCCTGGAAATGCAATAATAATGCACAAATAACTGCTATCCAACCAGTGAGAAAACCAGTGGAAGGCACCGATGACAAGCATGATTCCCGAGGAACAGCTACAGCCGGTGGGCTTGGCTATAGTTTATCAGTCAAAGCTCATGGCTGCTTGGAGCGACGGAAACGCCCACTTCCGAATGTAAAAAGCCTTGTAGAGTAAATAAAAATTATTTCTCCCTACTTCTCTTTACTAACAACTCTGCCCTTATCAGCCGACACCATCGTAGCACATCCAATATTTCTCAGTTATTATCTTAACGCTTTCTTTTAATTTAATCTCCTGCTATGGTCGGGCTGTGTTTTCCGCTCCCTCTGTTTTCACTGTGTTTCTCTATTCGAGCATGGTTATATCTCTTCTAAAACCTAATCATGGCACGAACCTCATTTTACGATATAGTAGACACTGAGCTTCATACATATGCTTGCAGAAAAATGTGTGTTTGTGCAGGCGATAAAAAATTATTAAAAAGAGGACACTTGCTGGGAAGGTTTTCTTGAAACATTTCGTGACAGTAAAATGAAAAGCCCTGTGTACATGACAACGTGCAAAGTAGACATCGAGCATCACACAAATCGAAAAAAAAAGAAATCTTAACTTCGCACAAATATCACGCGAGACACGCATTTCGGTGATCGCATAATTTCGTCGAGCCGTTCCAGACACTGGCGAACGATTAAAAAGAAGAGAGAAAAGACGCCATTCCTATGCCACCCGAAGACAAAACTTCCGGGGAGCTTTTCAAGGCGAAAGCCTTTAATTCCATAGACTCTCGTCGTCTGTCTGTCCTTCCGTCCACTCGGCTGCAGACTCGCAGGTCGCGGGTTCAAATCCCGGCTGCTGCGGCTGCAATTCCGATGGAGGCGGAAATGTTGTAGTCCCGTGTACTCAGATTTGGGTGCACGTTAAAGAACCCCAGGTGGTCGAAATTTCCGGAGCCCTCCACTACGGCGTCTCCAATAATCATGTGGTACTTTTGGGACGTTAAACCCCACATATTTGGAACGATGCCAGCTGTGGCGTCTTTCTCTCGCGCCTTCCCAGCAAGCACTCGATGGCACAGCGACGTGTAGCAATAGTTGCGCCGCCACAGCCATGGCCTTTCCCACTTGCACTCAGCAATCATTGCGTAGCACAGTGGCGGTGTCCGTCCGTCCGTGCCCCCTCACCGCCAACAAGAGTTGCCGAAGGCTTTTTTTTTTGCTGCGAAGGCCACATATATTCGGCGAACACTTTTCTGAATTTACAAGCCCTTCCATTTTTCAAATGTTCACGCTCATCCAACTTGGAGGAACATCCACAGTCGTGGCACTAAATTCGAACGTGTCCCTGCACACATTGGCATTTAGGATCGAACGGCCGAGGCAAATGACAGAGAGCAAGCACTTCTCACGTTGTCCTCAGGAACGTTGGGCGCACATTATTTCACACATCAGTGAAACACCCCCTGCAGCTGAGCCTCTTCGGAGCCTTCACAGCGCCGTGGTCTGTTCCTATAAAGTGCACTTCACCGCATACACCAACCATTTCTTTTTCATTTGTCTGTCCTTTTTATTTTTATTTATTTAGAAATACTGCAGGCAAATATTTTGGCCCTAGCAGGAGGGGCATCACAACAAAAGAGACTTTGGCTGTTCAAATTGTTGAGTACAGTTTTTGTCCCTAAATATGCCCCTTGTTTTTAACTGTACATAACACATATATATATATATATAACGGAAGCGAGAAAGCACGACGCACGACGAAGCACTTTTAATAATCACATACGTTTCGGCTGGTGGGCCAGGTCACACTGACGAAGGCTGGCCGACCAGCCTTCGTCAATGGAATGTAAATAAGAAGAAAGAAAAGTGGATGAAAAAATAACCAGCCGTGAGCAGGAAACGAACCTACGACCTTCGAATAACGCGGTCTATGCTCTTCCTGCTCACGGCTGGTTATTTTTTCATCCACTTTTCTTTCTCCTTATTTACATTCCATTGGTTCTAATAACTTCCTCTGTACATTGCTTGGCATTACTGTCTGTTAGATCTCATATATATATATATATATATATATATATATATATATATATATATATATATATATATATATATTCGCGCCATTATCCACCTTTACGCTGGCTGGCAGGCAAATGTGGCAATTGCGTCTGGGCATATATTTTGATGCATTTATCAGTCAATTAATTGCGAAAATTTACAAACACACGTCATGACTGGATGATGATATCGCCTCTCAGAAAAACAGAAAATTATCGGGCATTTTGATATGTAGGCTCTTTCTATCTGAAGAGGCGAAAAATTTAGAAGAGTCATTAAAAAAACAGAAAATCCATCCCATTGTAACAGTGCTTCCAGTCTTCGAAAGCACAGAAGATTAATCTTCTTCAAGATAACGATTAAGATTGAAGTAAGATACGAGTGACTTAGCGTTCCACCAATTGTGACAGATTATAATGAAATAAACTTCATTTAACACACGGCAAAAGGAAGGCCTGTACCTGGGGCCGCCAGCGCTGCCTCCAAGGCTCGCTGGACGGCCCTAAGTTGGTCCGTAGTTTCTAAACTGCGCAGCGCGGCCAACCACCGCGCCCGCAGATCTTCCGGAAAGGCCGCTATGTGATCTTGATACATTGGACATTCCCACAGCGTGCGTTGAAAAGTAGCTGTGGTGGACTGTGTGGGAATATTTTTTCTTCAAACGAAAAAAAAAGGGACAAATGTGTCACAGTGAGCAACAAAGGATTAAGGCAGTGCCCCGTTTGGCATATCTATATGGTGTTTCCGAGAAGTAGTATTGACTGAATTTAAAAAAAACAACATTTTTTTTACTACCCTAACACACTGACTTCGTAGTTTTCAAAATATGCCCCTTCTTAATCAATACAGCGTTTCCAGCGACTCTGTCAACCACTGAAGGCTTGTTGCAACGCAAAAACCTGAATTTTGTCCTGCGCCCGTGTTAGAGTCTCTTAAATTGCCTGGATTGAGCCTTGGTACCATCTTCTTTTTACTCTTTTTCATCGTGAGAAGAGAAATGAGTCTTGAAAAGCGACATCAAGGCTTTAGGGAGGCTGTGGAAGCTTTGTGATGTAATGCTTCGCCAGGAACTCTATATCATGAAATGAATGTGGCTAGGTGCATTGTCGTGACTTTTTGCTGCTGAAGGGCGTCCTGACCACTGATCATCTTTAACTTGCTCTCTTCCGAGCCGAAACAATTTATGCCACTTGGAAAGGCTTGATAGACATATGACATCACTACAGCAAGAACTCTTGGTCTTTTCATGGGTCCCCTTTTTCATCTGCAGGGTAGGATATCAGTCATTCTAGACTGGTTTACATCCTTGTCTTTTCTTTTCCTCCTGTTCCTTCATTCGTTCGTAAGTCTCGCGCGCTGTTTTTTACCCCGCTTGAAGCAAAGTTTCACCGCGTAACGCTGCTACAACTGAATTAATTTTAATGATGACAAGGCACCTTGGTAGGGGTTCACCTTAAGCTCGATCTAGACTCCGCAAAGGCTTGGAAATAACTGGCGACTGGTGCGCTGGTAGCTAAGGCTCCTCGCCACCCAACAAGTGCAGAAACGGCTCCGTCACCTTGTCTTGGCGAGACAAAATCGTTTCAACTACTTACCGGACAAAACATGCACTTTTTACAGACAGGAAAGTGCTATCGTGTAAACGACTACCACAACGAAAGGCGCAAACAGCGTTTTCTGCTTTTTTTATTGAACAAAAATTGGCACGCGACTGGAGGAAGCCGACTTAAGCATTACTTATACTCCGTCGCATACGCCCGGTACAATACCTTGAAAGCTACGCAAAATGTTAAATCAGCAAATTGTATAAGTTTGCGTGCCCCGCGTAAATGTGGTCATCACTCGCTCGCTGGATTCCGTGCCGACCGGCAGCGCCCTCGCGATCTCCGACTACAGCGCAGCTCTGGCTGACTGGGTTGGTCCTACGCCACCTACTGCCGCCGGTCCCCTACGACGAAGACAGCGTAGCTCTGGCCAACTGGATTAGCCCTACGCCATCTCATGTCTCCGACAAAAGCTCTCGCCAGTGGTGCCCCGTCCTCGGACTCCTGCAACCGTGTCCTTCTTTCATGTCTCTTCTTACTTCCGTCGCTCCCTGTCCCTCCGCCTCGCTCTCTCCTTCCTCTCTCTCCATCTATCTACATTTTAATCCTATCCTTTTATTCCATTCTCTACCCCCATCCCTCGTGAGCTACCGTTGAGGTGTCCTCCCCCTGAGAGACAGTTACGGGGCTCACTTTTCTCTTCTTTTCATTTAAAAATCATCCCCCCCCCCCCCTAAATGCGGCCATAGTAAATGTGGCCTCCGCGATTTGCTCCGGTGGCGCGCTCTCGGAACGGAACGCAGATGTTACGGCACGAAAACTAAGAGATGCTAAGCGACCCAGAACAGCCTGCTTACGACTGTATAAATAATCGGGCTTGCTGATTTCCAAGGCACGCGAGCATCTTCAATGATTGCTGTGTCTGAAAAAGAAGACACATTACAGTTGGTAAAATCATTGAAATATTTATTGGTGGGAACGCGTCCACTGCAAGAAGTCTGGCTATAGCTTTCATGCATATTGTTTATTGAATGGGGTATAGACAACCAACAAAGGATACTCTGCGCTCCTTTTCGTTATGAAACTGACCGCGAAGTCCTCAACTTAGTTGTTCATTTTTTTTTAGATTTCGCTTTGTAGTGTTGTTGGATCACGAAGTGGGGAGCGAGCACCACGCCACGCTCTTGGAGTGAAAGGACACAGTAGAGACGGCCGGAACAAACCAAACGATACACACATTTATTTAACTAATTTAGAATGACGATATCGTCAGCCGAATAATTATAACACCAATCGCGATGAACACGCTAAGACATCCTTACACATTATTAAACACTAGTCAACAACATGACAAACAAGGCGGTGTCGCTAACGCCTGCCTCACCAGGTGGGCCCACCGCAGACGGCCCACGGTGCCGTCCACGGCAGACCCACCGCTGGAGGCAGTCAGTCGTCCGTGCCACTGCCCCACGCCAAAAGAGACTCGCCCTTCTCTCTCGTCCGCCATCAAGGCTTGTTTTCCGCCAGGGGTCCCCGCCAGCGCTACCACTCCACCAACCATGATGATGATAGTGGACATCACCGCTCGCGAACACAACGCCACCTGTCGCTCAATAGTTGTCACCCCCGAAATATGGCTTTTGTGCGGGACACGTGCGCCACGCGGCGCAAACAACTTTATCGGAGGTGTCAGCACCTTCCAGAGTGTTTATTGGGTGCCCAAATAAGAAGACAGTTGCATGGCCACGCTGCATGGTCTATATTGACGGGATTCAAAAAACTGAAAGCTCAGTAAGATTGTTGTGATATGGCGTATACTCAAAGGGCCAAATAAATGAAAAAAAAATTACGAATATATAACTTGGACCAATCGCAACGTGTAGGAAACTGCACCACCTATGTAAAATGGGAGCTTTCCGGCTCGTTCAAATACGTGGGATCACCATGCAGAACAAGCCCATCAAGTCGAATTAAATTACTGCGTCTAAACTAGAAGGACGCCAATGTCTACGTCTGCGAATGATGGCCAAACCTTAAATTGCACGGATAAAATGATGACAGTGAAAAATCTCATGAAAGGTACGAAATGTTTAGGAGGATAGTATTAAAACATTGCAACAACAACCACAACCACAACGACGACAACAACAACAACAACAAAACGCTGCCATTTTCTGCAGACCACAGCTAACTATATTGACATACCGTATTATTAGGTGAGGAGACACCTCGTAAACAGGGTGGCTAGTTTTTCTAACACAATCCGTCCTCCATCTTTCAGCAGATCTGATGTTACCTGATCCTCACCAGCAGCTTTGCCTCTTTGCTTGCTCTCCAAAGCTTTTCTGACTTCTTCTATCATTACTGGTGGGGTGTCGTCTGGGTTACTGCTAGTTCGTATAGTATTAAGGTCGTGGTTGCCTCGGCTACTGTACAGATCTGTGTAAAACTCCTCCACTATTTTAACTATCCTATCCATATCGGTAGTTATTTTGCCCTCTTTGTCCCTTAGTGCATACATCCGACTTTTGCCTATCCCAAGTTTTCTCTTCACTGCTTTGACGCTTCCTCCGTTTTTCAGAGCGCGTTCAATTCTCTCCATGTTATACCTTCTTACATCGGATACCTTACGCCTATTAATCAACTTCGAAAGCTCTGCAAGTTTTATTTTGTCTGTTGTACTTGACACTTTCATGATTTGGTGCTTCTTAATTAGGTTCTTCGTTTCCTGGGAAAGCTTGCCAGTGTCCTGTCTAACTACCCTGCCTCCAACTTCCACTGCACACTCCTTAATGATACTCGTCAGATTATCATTCAATGTATCTACGCTAAGGTTGGTTTCCTCACTAAGAGCCGAGTGCCTGTTCTGGAGCGACACTCTGAATTCCTGTACTTTCCCTCTCAGTGCTAGCTCATTGATTGGCTTCTTGCGTATCAGTTTCTGTCGTTCCTTCTTCAAGTCTAGGCGAATTCGAGGCCGTACCATTCTATGGTCACTGCATCGTACCTTGCCAACCACTTCCACATCATGCACGATGCCTAGGTTGGCACTCATTATAAAGTCTATTTCGTCCTTATTTTCGCCATTAGGCCTCCTCCATGTTCACTTGCGGTTTTCTCGTTTTCGGTAGAAGGTATTAAAAATCCGTAAATTATTGCGTTCTGCGAATTCTACTAGTAGCTCTCCTCTGGCGTTTCTAGTACCGATGCCGTATATCTCCTACTGCCTGGTCTCCAGCCAGCTTCTTTCCTATCTGACGGGAAGAGTACCAGAGTCTTGGAAGAACGCTCACATCATCTTAATACATAAGAAAGGAGATGACAAGGACTTGAAGAATTACAGGCCGATCAGCTTGCTCTCTGTAGTATACAAGCTATTTACAAAGGTAATTGCTAACAGAGTAAAGAAAACATCATAATTCAATCAACCAAAGGAACAAGCAGGATTTCGAACAGGCTACTCAACAATTGACCACATTCATACTATCAATCAGGTAATAGAGAAATGCTCAGAGTATAACCAACCACTATACATAGCCTTCATAGATTACGAGACGGCGTTTCATTCAGTAGAAATATCAGCCGTCATGCAGACACTGCGGAATCAGGGCGTAGATAAAGTATATATAAACATTCTGGAAGAAATCTACAGGGGATCAACTGCTACCATAGTGCTTCATAAAGAAAGCAACAGAATACCAATGAAGAAGGGTGTAAGGCAGGGGTACACAATCTCCCCAATGCTATTTACCACGTGCTTACAGGAGGTTTTCAGGAGCCTAGAATGGGAACAGTTAGGGATAAGAGTTAATGGAGAATACCTTATTAACCTGCGCTTCGCCGATGACATTGCATTGCTAAGTAACTCAGGGAACGAATTGCGACTCATGATTACGGAGTTAGACAAGGAGAGCAGAAAGGTGGGTCTTAAAATTAATCTGCAGAAAACGAAAGTAATGTACAACAAACTCGGAAAGGAGCAGCGCTTCGAGATAGGTAATAGTGCACTTGAAGTTGTAAAAGACTATGTCTACCTAGGGCAGGTAGTAACCGCAGAGCCGAACCACGAGATTGAAGTAACTAGAAGAATAAGAATGGGGTGAAGCACATTCGGCAAGCACTCTCAAATTATGACAGGTAGATTGTCACTATCCCTTAAGAGGAAGGTATATAACAGCTGTATCTTGCCGGTACTTAGCTGCGGAGCAGAAACCTGGAGACTTACAAAGAGGGTTCAGCTTAAATTGAGGACGACGCAGCGAGCAATGGAAAGAAAAATGGTAGGTGTAACCTTAAGAGACAAGAAGAGAGCAGAGTGGATTAGGGGACAAACGGGGGTTAAGGATATCATAGTTGAAATAAAGAAGAGGAAATGGACATGGTGCGGGCATGGATCGCGTAGACAGGATAACCGCTGGTCATTAAGGGTAACTAACTGGATTTCCAGAGAAGGGAAGCGGGTTAGGGGGAGACAGAAGGTTAGGTGGGCAGATGAGATTAAGAAGTTTGCGGGTATAAATTGGCAGCAGCAAGCACAGGACCAGGTTAACATGCGGAACATGGGAGAGGCCTTTGTCCTGCAGTGGACGTAGTCAGGCTGATGATGATGATGATGATTAGGTCACACTTGCATGTTATGAATGTGGACCTTCACTAAATTTTAAAACATAGCCACAGTAATGACCATGCGCTTCAAGAAGTCGATACTGCTGGCTTTAGTTCTCCTGGCAGGCGCAGTTTTCATAACTGCGACACTCGTGATCTACAAAGAGATTGAGTTGTAACACTGCATTCATATTTAATATTGATGTTTTCGTCGTTATATAACACTATCTGAATGCCTGAATAAGCATTGTGAGAACAATTGTTACGAAGTGGTTCGAACTTATGCTTGAAGTTACTGTAACATGTTTAGTTTAAACAGTTTAACATATAGCTTGGATGTCTTTCACGTTTCGCATGTGTTGAATCCTAAACTTGCACGTAACTTTTGAAATCGTGCCACCTACTGTGGGAAATCAGTGAAAGCGTATTCTTCTTAGACGACGTAATGGAGTAGTAGTGCTTGAGGCTTCCAAACTTCTTCTAGGTGTTAGGTTACCACTATTATACTTTTCATATCTTCACCCAACACTCTAGAAATAGTAACAATTTCGAAAAAATTTTCAAATAAACTAGACTTGAATAAGTGCGTTAAGGATAATGCAGGAATGATACTCAGTTTTTCTGGACATAATGGCAATGATGATTAGAAACTTTTTTATTTCAGGTATCAGCACCTTGTAATGAGGTACTATGCCATTTTCTCTGCAATTTAATCAACATCAATCGCCGTTCACTTTTAAAGCAGGCTTTTTCTGATAGAGAAGCTATTGAGGCACTCTGAGCTTCTTCAGGATTTCCCGAGCGCACAATGACCCATAATTTTCAAGACTGTAGCTCAAGACTAATCCTTATCAGTGCAGCGTTATCACTGTCTAAATCATTTCCGCTTTGAAGCATCCTTTCTGTTAGAGGCGTTATCTTTCCTTTACTGATGACTACAACAGAATTATGTTAATCTATTTTGACAAGTCTTAACATTCCTAATGGGCCTCACATATTACCAAAAGTAAAGAAGTCTAAGCAACATATTGCTATTTAGCATCGTAAATCGGATGCTACGGAGAGTCCAACAGACATGCGGTGGGCACCTCCACATAACACCTCTCTAAAGTATGTTTCACCGCAATACAACGTTGCTGGTCACGTGATTTTGACCACGTGACTACTTCAACGAGCGTGGATGCCGCCAGCGACCGCCGTGCGCCGCTGGTTGCGTGTCTACGTACGCATTTGCGTTCGAGCGAGTTCAAACATGGCGACTAGCGCGAAAACAATTTGAACGGTGCTTCGAGATCGCATCACGTCGCTCGCTTGTGTCGGATACGATGAACACCTGACGTGCGGATGTTCAGCCGCAGCTTCGCGGAAACTGAAGGTACCGTGCCCTTCCTCATTCGTCTCGTGCCACGTTACGGGTGTTCGTTTGTTTATGAAAGCGGTTTCTCTAGCCCTTGTGGCCACGCTTGACGCCAGCAGTATGCGCGCGCGGGGCGGCCGATGCACTTTTGAGAGTTCGCAGCAACGTCTTCTTTCTCTTCCTTCGAGACAGGACGTTTGCTTAGCGCGTAGTTGCGCGATTTGGGAGCGTCGCTAGGGTCCCCCGCTGCTACTGCCGCAGCTACGCGGCGTAGTTGTCGAAGCGGCTACTGGGAAGTTTCGTCGTTAGCCGGAATCGAAGCGACTGGTAAAACCGGTAAAACATTAAGCGTCCACGGGCTCGACTGTTCGGGTCGTGCATGGCGTGCATGTACGCCGGTCGGCTTGAAACTTGATCGGCCCGTGGCCGGGCAGCGCAGCCGTTTCGTCGGCTACGCTGAGCCGACGTACTCAGCATTCGCGCGTGGTGGTGTAGTTTTCCAAAAATATACATACACATAATTTTCGCCGCATGTGTCGCTGCGGCGCGGGGGTCGAGCCCGGCTGTCTAGTGAACAAAATACCGAGAATTTTCGCCGCCTGTGTGCGCTTTTTAACGGCTGTGCCGCCTGTATGGATGGGACGGGCATTGTTTTGCAGGCGTTTGTTGAGCGCTCATCTCAGCTTGCGTGTGAAGGGCTCATTTACTGCGCTCCCTATTGTTGTGACGGTTAGTGAAACTGAACGCTTGAACTCTGAAACTCGTACCTCCAACCTCTACCGCCGACCTCCGGTTGAAAGGTAATCCGCTTTTCAATTCCAATCCGTATTACTATGACAGTCGCGTTGTTCTTGTCGTGTTGTACGTTACCAACAAAGTACGTTACTGACAAAATAATAGTTTATACCCAATAAAATCGGCAATATTTAAAAGTATCGCGGTATCATAGTTCTTCGCACTACACAAAAGAAATACCACTCATATGAGGTTAGGTGATAGCTGGACCCTTGTGAATTGTTCCAGAAAAAAAAAAAAGACTGTCATGAACGAAACCACACGCATTCCGTATATGTAATAATTTCACAAATTTCCCGGGCTAATGTTCTTCGATTGGTATTTTAATAATCTTACATTATAGTATGCGTCACATCACTTTCACGCTATAAACATTGCAAACATTTTACTAGGTACTGCCACCGCGTTATTGACCATGCCGATACCTTCTTCCGTAATGGTGTTTTTTTATATTTGCGTGTTTTCGTGCTAAACAAACCGACTTGCAGACGATTGGGTCTCTCATTTTGTGGCAGTATACAAAACATTAAATGTGTCATAGACTGGGATTTCAATGAATGCGCATGAATGGATACACCCGCTCTAGCTTTCTTTTTTCTTTCTTCTTCTTCTTTTCACGAAGCTTTGTACGGACTTATCAGTGTGAAGTGGAGTATAGTATGTCTCTAGCAAAAGAGGCAACTTGTGCAAGCTTCTGCAAAACAGCATGAGCGTGCTAAGGTATGTACTTCTTTCTTTCTTTCTTTCTTTCTTTCTTTCTTTCTTTCTTTCTCTTTCTTTCTTTCTTTCTTTCTTTCTTTCTTTCTTTCTTTTTTTCAAAACGCCCGCAATAAGACCACCTGTTTGTTTGGGTAGGCCAAGACTTCAGCCGCGTATGCGTCATTAGCAAGCTACACCTCCTGCTGCGCGCTCGTATGAATCACATTAGTTCGTTGAAATCGAATGCACTGACGTTGGCACGGCTGGAGTGCTTTCATGACGGTCTCGTCAGCTTTTCATTACTTCGAAGAATATGCATGCGCCTTTGTTGTCGCATCCAACATCCAATCAATATCTGCTTTTGTCTGTTGTACTGAGAAAAAAAAAACTGCGATTGAGTCGCGGTGGTGTGGGGCTACCGAGCCGTAATCATTTTGGTTAGTGTAGAACAGTTGTGGCCAGGCTTGTGAAGTTGAAAAGCCAATTCTTTATGCAAATGATAGCTCGTTAGGTGGGAACATGAATGTATTGGGGACAGCTTTTTACTCACTAGCTATTTCTTGCGGACAACGAACCGAGGTGCTATGATTGCGTGCAGAACAATTTCTACATCGATGTGTTGAAGTTGTTGCTTGGGAAACATTTTTTGAAGTTCGGATGTATGTAATGAATGACACATATGGTACATGCATAATGTGCACCGATACGATTAATGTACTCCACAAGTAGTGATTACAACAGTCGCCACCACATTGCGCATAACTTGTAATATATATATATATATATATATATATATATATATATATATATATATATATATATATATATATATATATATATATAATCTACAGTGCATCGTACTGTGCCGTTGCCGTAATACTCGTATCGCGGTATTATGTGGAAGCGTATGTTTCTGATAAGAATGTGATTATTATTGTAGCCAAGGGGAGTGAGTTCACCCGCTCTCACCTTTAAATGTTTAAATTTTTCATGTGGAAATATAAACGCACAAACACCCGTAATGGGTGTCTGTGCGCCTCCTTTGCTCCGAAAAACATTTCTGGCTTACACTCTTGGTTGTGTTCAAAATGTTTGTTACACCAGATCCTAAGTGCGTTACGGAAACTGACCGCATAATATGTCTTTCTTGCTAGGTAGCGCAGCCACTATTACAAAGAACACACAACACAAGTGCTTGTGTTGTGTGTTCTTTGTAGTAGTGGCTGCGCTTCCTAGCAAGATGGATCCTTACCAACTGGCCCGATACAATTGTTTATCGCATAATACGATCGTAAACGACAGCGCCAAAGTAAAGGGTGAACAGCATATGACTTAAAGCTTCACCCTCAGAATTCGGGAAGCAACCGCAGTTGAGGTTGATCAGATCCGACGGCTGTGCGAGTGATACAACCACCACCGTTTCGGCGCAAACATAAGACTGCGCGGATCTCGGCAGCCGTTTCTGGCTCGACGCGCTGCGCAAAGATGGCGCCACGGGCGTGAGTTCTGCTTCGTATGTGGGGTTATAATGGTTCGCAACGATTCGTAGAGACCACTCCGTGGTAGAGACCCTCCGCGCAAAAACACGTTTATTAGTTTGCATATATCCGCCGCTCACCGACCTTTGACGAGTGTTTCGTGTTCGTCAACTTTCGCTAACAAGCACAGCGACATTCTAGCCACCATAACAGAGAATTAGCTCAGCAAACCTTTCACCGACACGCCACATATCCTGACAAGTGAACTTTCGGTTCCGATTTCGTGAATGATTAAATTGTTTCGCTAACCGCCGTTAAATATTTGCTAGGATGTTAAAGCCTCGTCCGCCCGTAGTAAATAGTAAGCCTCGATTTCTCTTTTTCTTATGGTACTTCTCGCAAACAAAATTGGAATTTATTAGCGCGTGAGCTGGACGACAAAAATTGATAAAAATGATCTAGCCGTTAACATGATTCGGGCTAGGGAGTATCGAATTAGAGGAACAGTGGGTATGCGTAGACAAAGAGGCTGTGTAACATCTAACAACAAGTAAGTTTATACTGACAAAATAATATTTGAGAACTCAGGTGCCGCCAATTTATCCCACATTTGTTCGCCTTTGGAAGGTAAAGTGAGAGTCGAAGTTCCATCATTGTTTGAACTTCGCGGCGTAACTTCACCACCTGAAAGTCGCTCTGATGCCGCACGTTCTAAAAGCTTCTTTTTGTTTTTCGTAATGTTCGTCGATGTCGCCCGTGAGGAACATAATTCATTTTTACGGCTTGACATCCGTGTTCCGTGAAGGTTCTGGGGCGATTCGGTCATATATCATTGAAAGTATTCAACAGTACACCTATCCATATGGAGACAGCGTGTCATGAATGATTACACATTTGTTTATAAAGGACAAAGCTCCCCTCGCTGCAATTCATATGCATGCCCATAGTCGTCGTCCCATTGAGTGGGGCTCGCATCTGATATTGACTGTCCCTATTGTGTGTTGTTCGCTGAGCGTTACCTTTTCGTGACGTGATTAATCATAAATTCGCGGGCCTTCTGCATTCTGGTGCTAGTAATTAGTCGTGGGTACAATTCTTTTCAAAACGCACGGGTGCTTTTAGAGCTACGTCAAAGGCACGTCTCGGTGATAGCTTGTCTTGAGTTGCGAGTTCGGTTTGGTTTACTTATTTCTTCAACGCGATATATATTTTATTCTGTCCAACTGAAAAGCAAACAGGAGTCGTATGCCACTTACGTTTGGAGCTCATCACATTGTGAGAGTTCAATGACTTGGACAGCGACACCAAAGAAACCATTCAGTCAAAGATATATCTCTATATAATCATGACTCACAGTGGTTTTGCGAAAGTAACTTAATTTTGACGCATTGTTAGCATTGTTGCGTGTGACCCATCGCGTTCCATGCGGCCTCCTATCGGCGTGCGGGCGCGCTTGCGTTTGTTCATTGTTTGAAGACACATCCGGGACGATCGTGGGTTTTGCCAGGATGTGGGATGGTAACTTTAGGACTTACTGTATACAAGGCGCGCCCTTAGTTAGCACTGCTGCTAGTTAGAAAAAAAAATGGCAACATATCCACGGAGTGAATAATGGAGAGTGGGGCGAAGAATTCGTCCGTCCATTCGTTCTTGCTTCCGTCCGTCCATGCGTCAGTCAGTGTGACCGTCCATTTGTCTATCAGCCCGTCCGTGCGTGCGTCTGTTCGTGCGTCCGTCCCTGCGTCCTTTCATGCGTCCATCCATGCATCTGTCTATGTGTCGGTTCGTCCATCTATTCAACACTCCAAGTACCACCATCTCGCATCTTTCCATCATATATTCCCCATGTAGAAGCACCACCATCCAGCGGACATTCCAAGGACTAAACGAGAGGTGGCACACGCACACTTTCTTACGGCTTGCGCTTCGGGCCCACTTCCCACCTTTAACCACCTCGAGTTCATGGTATATACTAGTTCACTGTATTCATGGCACTGCGGCCCAACGCTCGCTAAACCTTTCTAAAGCTAAGAAGGTTACACCCAGCGAGTATAACGTAGCAACCCTTTCTTGTCAGATAGAGCTCAATGTACATGCCAATGGCTGCTAATCGGAAATGACAGGCGGAGAATTCGGCTTTTACTTTCTTACGGCTTGCGCTTCGTATCTACTTCCCATTTTTAACCACCTCGTGTTTATTTATGGTATATACAAGTTCATTTTATTCAAGGCACTGCAGCTCAACGCTCGCTAAACCTTTCTAAAGCTAAGGAGGTTACACCCAGCGAGTATAATGTAGGAACCCTTTCTTGTCAGATAGTGCTCAATGTACATGCCAATGGCTGCTAATGGGGATCCCAGCGGGCACATTAGCTAAAAGCCAAATGCTCTTGTCTCTCATTCCCCATTAGCAGCCATTGCCATGTACATTGAGCCTATTTTTTATTGTTCAACAACGCACAGAAGAAATCTCTCACCGGCACCACCTTGGAGGTCAAAATGTTATACTTGTTACATACTACGGGGGACGAACGGGTGCCGCTATAAGGAGCTTCGCCCTAAAACAAGTATCCCTCCGATGTGGGGCACCTTCGTGCTTGTGTTCTCCCAGATAACGTAATTACGATAATGATCTCTAATCAACGTGAATGTTACAGCGTTATAGAGCGTTACCACACACACGTGTGCGTTTGTGCGCGCGTGCTTGTGTGCAGGGGCGGTTCCAGATTCGTTTGAGGGAGGTGGCGGCAGGTCTGTGTGCTAATAGAAGTAGGAGTACACCTTACAGGTGGACTTAGCAAGTCTCCTTCATAGGGGCATACGTTCGAAAAACTCAGGAAGAATCTAGGCCTTCACCTATCCCCCCACACCCACAGTTTCTTTTTTGACCTTCTAGAGTATTTGTGTGCGAGACAATGAATAAATGAATTAATAAACAAATGAGTGAGTTGAACAATTGTCGCTAAATGTACATATATTGCATCCACCACACTTGAGTGGCTGCAAGGGAGTGCCTGCTCGTGTAGTTTGGTTCATGCCAGTAAAAAAGAAAGAATGGTTGCATGTATCGTGGTAAGCTAGATTCTGCCAACGTAAATTCCAACGCTGGCAAATAGAAAGTGACTACACCGCACATTTGCACATTACCGAGATCACCAGCAATTTTAGGTACTTAATGCCGACTTTGAAACACAGTTTTAAAGGAGCCGTGCAACACTTCAGCATTATGAGAATACGCTGCCGATCGGTGGTCAAGAGTTCCGATCGAAAGCGCATGATCCGTAAATTATGGCACAATACGTGGCTTCGAAATTACTATAGATTTTCAAAGTCAGCTAGACATCGTTCCCTCTTTTTTCTACAAATGATGTCATATACCCAAATCCACGGCCATTGGACATCGTGAGCTGCATGTTTGCGAAGGCCGCCACGTGCCCGCACGCTCGCTACCGATCACACTGAAAGTGAAACGCGCGTTCGAAGGGGGAAAAAAAAAAACAGAACAAGAAAGTGCTCGAGGTAATGACGTGCGCGTGACGTATCTTCCCCCTTTTCCATGCCCTCCCTCTTTGGTTGGCTTCTGGCGCGCTTGTTTGAACAACAAAGACACTGGTGTGGCGCCATCACAGCGCTGGAGTTTGCGCCGTTGCCGTGTGGCAGTCGTGGCCGAGTGGTTAAGGCGATGGACTCGAAATCCATTGGGGTCTCCCCGCACAGGTTCGAATCCCGTCGGCTGCGTATCTTTTTTCGTAATTTTTCTTTTACATTCTTTTCTTTTCTCTTCCACATTCTTACTTGAGCTATACTTGCGACAATTTCTTTCTTTTTTCCACAACGTCTAAGTTTTCATTTCTTACCCCTGTGTTCACCACGTCAGTTTATTACGTTTCCCTCGTGACGAATCCGTCTTATAATCATGAAAGGTAGAGATACAAAGATATCCTGAGCAGAGTGTGAATGAATAAACTATGCTGTATACCAAGCTGTTGATGTACGGCCACGCAATTCCAGGAAGTCGTCATCTTGGGCTGATAGCGCAGTCCTAACACCACTGGTATTTGGTTCCTGGGGTGGGTGGGTGGGTGGGTAGGTAGGTAGGTAGGTAGGTAGGTAAGTAAGTAAGTAGGTAGGTAGGTAGGTAGGTAGGTAGGTAGGTAGGTAGGTAGGTAGGTAGGTAGGTAGGTAGGTAGGTAGGTAGGTAGGAGGAGGAGGAGGAAGGGAAGAAATGAAAGGCAGGGAGGTCAACCAGACGCACGTCCGGTTTGCTACCCTGCACTGGGGGAAGGGGTGAGGGGATTAAAGGAGAAGAGAGAGAGAAGTGAAGGGCAACGTGTATGTTGGTGGGACCTTGTCCATTGCACGCTTATAAGCGGTCGCGTAGTCCGGTCGTCTTCAGAAAACTTAGCAGTGCCCGCGTCGCTTTGCTGGCCAGCGACGCGTAGAGCCATGAGCCAAGTATCTTCTCTTCGGAAAAAGGTCTACTGTCTAGTGTCTCCAACGTTTCGCGTAGCAAATTGCGTTCGCTCGCAAAACGTTCACATGAACACAGTAGATGTTCTATTGTCTCGTCAGTGTCGCACGAGTCACATCGGGAGCTATCCGCCATTCCTATGCGAAAGGAGTACGCCTTTGTAAAAGCTACTCCTAACCACAGGCGGCACAGTAAAGTTGCATCCTGGCGGGAGAGGTCCGATGGAACTTGAAGCTTTCTCGATGGGTCCAATTTGTGTAGGCGGCGGTTCCTGACACTGGGGTCACTCAGCCAAGTTTCCGACATGGTGTTAGCGAACGAGTGAAGGCCCCTTGCAGCGTCGGTTCTCGACAATGGAATTGGGGTTGTCTGGGCGTCCGCGTGGGCGGATCGGGCAGCATTATCAGCAAGGTCATTACCGACAATACCACAATGTCCCGGTAACCACTGGAACACCAAGTCATGTCCTTTCGATAAAACTTCGTGAATCACTTCTCTTATTTCATTCACTAGTTGTTGGTGCTCCCGTTGTCGTAAAGCTGATTGCAAGCTCTGAAGGGATGCCTTGGAGTCACAGAACACAGCCCATTTTTGAGGTCGGGCCTCCGCAATATAAAGTATAGCAGCACGTAAGGCGGCAAGCTCCGCTGCTGTGGATGTTGTCCTATGCGACAGTTTGAGCTTTATAGTGACCTGGTACGCCGGGATGACAACAGCACCTGTGGAGCTGTCAGCCGAGACCGATCCATCGGTGTAAATGTGGGTCCTCTGGCCGTATTTTTCGTTGAGTAGAGACAATGTCACCTGTCGTAGAACCACTGTTGAATGATGGCTCTTGTTCGTTATTCCCGGAATAGTGAGGCACACCTGTGGTTGTTGTAGGCACCACGGGGGTGACGCTGGTCTTGTTGCGGGAGTGAAGCCAAAAGGGAGGCATTCTCTATGGGCAGAAATAATCTTTGAAAAGATCGCGTGTGGTCTTTGAAGTGGCAACACTGCAACATGGTGACCAGGAACTCGGCAGAGGTGTCTTATGTGGGCTCTCAAATTGTCAGTGGTGATGTATGTTCGAATTGGATGCTCTCTTGCGATCATAATTGCCCCGTAGGTTGAGGTGCATCGCGGCAATCCTAAGCACGCGCGTAGTGCTTGTCCTTGTAGACTTTCGAGAGTGCGGATGTTCGTCTTGCACGTACTTGCCAGTAACGGCAAGCTGTAGCGCAAAAATCCCAGAAACAGTGCTCTGTATAGCTGCATCATTGACCTTATAGATGCGCCCCAAGATTTTCCGCAGAGGAACCGCATTATATGGACAATGGAAGTTAGCCTTCTCTTCAGGTAATTGCAGTGGGCACTCCACGAAAGGTCCCGGTCAATGATCACACCCAGGAAGCGATGGTTCTTCTGGTATGGAATATTTTGTCCATTGATGGTAACGGGGTATTGTGTCATAGCTCTGCGGGTAAACGCAACCAATGCACATTTCTCCGTTGAGACGGAAAGACCTTGCTTGCGGAGATATGAGCATGTCAAGGTGGCAGCCTGCTGGACTCTTGCACGTACTTGTAGACGAGTTACAGCCGAAGTCCATAGACAAATATCGTCAGCATATATGGATATGAGGATGGTACTTGGCAAAATTTCACGAAGTCCTACCATCACGAGGTTAAATAAAGTGGGACTTAATACGGCGCCCTGAGGGACGCCACGGGAGATATAGTAATTGGTGGTAGGTCCATCTGAGGTTTGTACAAAAAAGGACCTTCTTGTCAAATAATCCTGGATCCATTGGAACATCCAACCACCGATTCCAACAGCTTCCAACGAGTCTAGGATGGCTTTATGTGTTACGTTATCATAAGCCCCTTTGACGTCGAGGAAGAGTGCCAGTGGTATGCGCTTGAGGCTCTTCTGTTGCTGGATAAATGTTGTGAGATCAAACACGTTGTCAAGAGATGATCTACCTCGCCGAAAACCCGTCATGCAGTTTGGGTATACGTTGTACCGCTCAAGGTACCATTCTAGGCGTGTAAGTATCATCCTTTCCATGACTTTTCCTACGCAACTTGCGAGGGCAACAGGGCGAAATGATGTCAAATCAAATGGTGACTTTCCTGCTTTGAGTAGTGGCACAAGTCTACTTATCTTCCAATCCTGGGGAACATTGCCCGCCAGCCATGAGTGGTTGTAATAGCTTAACAACTGTCCCCTTGCCTCCTGTTGAAGGTTGGCTAGAGCGGCGTAGGTGATGCCATCGGGTCCTGGTGAAGATGATCGTCGGGAAGCCGCCAAAGATGCGTCAAGTTCTTCTATAGTGAAAAGATTGTCCATTTCGTAGATGCGGGGTTCAGGGATAACACTCCTAATGGTGCCAGCAGACAAGGCGGACACACCGGCGATTCGCGTACAAAACTCATTTGCCACTTCAAGTTGGGTGTGGCCTGAATGTAGGGCTAAAGCCATGAAAGGATGTCTTTGTTGGGGAGCCGAGCGCAGGCCACGAATAGTGCTCCAGATGCGGGACAACGGCTTTCGGGGATCCAATGATTCGCAGAATGATTTCCAGCGTTCCTGTGCAAGTTTGTCTAAACGTCGTTGGACTTTTTTCTGTATGCGTCGTGCCAGCCTCAAGTCGCATATTGCTTTCGTCCGCCTGTATCTTCTTTCCGCCCTTCGGCGAAGCGCGCACAGTTTTTCCAATTCAACGTCGAAATATGAACGCTTGCCGGTGAACGGGAGGAGACAGGAAGCTTCCCTCATTGCCTCTTTGATGACATCCTCCAAGTTCTGGTCAGGGTCTTCACGGCATGTATTTTCCATGAGTCGCTGAAACTTGAACCAATCAATTCTTCGTATTGTGGTCTTAGGAAAGGAGTTAGTAAGACCCCTTATTCGCATATAAGTTGGAATGTGGTCACTCCCATGCGTTTCGATGTCTGAAAACCAGTGCACTTGAGACCGGAAGTTTCTGGATACCAGAGTCAAATCGAGGCAACTGCTGTACGTAAGGCCCCGCAGGTATGTAGGACTGTCATCATTTAAGAAACATAGGTCATGCTTGGAAGCGAATGACACGAGGTTTCTTCCTTTAGCGTTGATCGTCGAACTACCCCAGATTAAGTGATGTGCGTTGAAGTCTCCAGTTATAACCCACGGGCCCGTAGTTGTTGTCAGTATGTCTCGTAGTCGGTCTTGTTCAAATCGTCCGGATGGTGATATGTAGACACCAATGAGTGTGAATGACACTTTTTCCTTTTTAACACGTAAGCAGACATATTGATTGTCATCATGCGGTTGAACTGCATGATACACATAAGTGAAATCTGTGCGAATGTAAACAACCACCTTGCTGCGTTCCTCGCACGTTGAAGAAACGAAAGATTCATACCCTGATAGTTTAGGAGGTTGTTGCACGTTTGGTTCACATATAACTATCATAGGAATACGATTCATGAACATATACTGACGGAACGAAGAGATGCGGGATCTCAGGCCTCTCGCGTTCCACTGCATTATCGACGCTTGTCGGACCTCGTTGCGGAAGGAGAAAATTGGTCGAGCCATGGTTGCTACTGGAGACTTGCAAATACTGGACTTAGAGCATCCAGTACTTGTAGTGCACTCTGAGCGAGTGGAGACTTCAGGCTGCTGCACAGCGTTCGCATGGCATCCAGCAGTGTTCGGAACATTCTGATGACTTCTGTGTCCTCCTCAGGCAGCTTGTCAGCGGCTGGCTGGAGTGATGTGACTGTCGATGTGCGCTTGGGATTTGCAGGTGGCTGTGATTTCGGCAATGAAGGCCAAACTGATTCATCTGCAACTGTGCAGCTCGTTGTTTTGTTGACCGCGCTGGCCGCCTTAGGTCTGGGAGGCAAGGGCGGTGGAAGAGAAGGGTGGTGGAGTGGTGCTTTCGATGTAGCGTCTGCGGCGTTCTTTGATGAACTGCGGCGACGGTGACGCCTCTTTCGGACGGTCCTGGCAGCCTCTCGATGCGACGAATTGTCTCTGACCATTTGTTTCAATACCGCTATTTCTCTTCGGATTTTGGGGCATTCTTTTGACGAAGCTTCATGTGACCCATGACAATTCGAGCATTTGAGGGTAGTTGCTTCGCAGTCATCCACAGAATGGGCTTCCGCGCAACGAGGACACACCGTCCTATTTTCGCATACGCTTCTCACGTGGCCCATCTTCATGCACTTATAACACTGTAAGGGCTTCGGTATGAAAGGTCGCACTGAATGCCGAAAATGGCCCACCTTTACGTGTGAAGGAAGAGTGTCGCCCTTGAACATGATCTTCAAGCAGCGTGAGTTTCCCAAACGGACAACTTTTGCAATGACGCTGGCTTCATTTACCGGTTTTACCAGAACATCGAAGTCGGAGCTGGGAATGGCAGTATCCACATCGTAGATGACTCCAGTGACGACGTTAGAGCTCACAGGAATGTAGGAGCGAACTTTCATTCCCCCCAACTCGTTGACGTTGCGCAGTACATTAAGTGCCGCAGCATGCAAAACGTCGATGGCCAATACGTTCTTACGCGTGTTCACTCTGATGTCCTGTGATCTCGTTTGGCACGAGTCCTTCCAGCATCACCGAAACAGATTGCCTGTTGAGGCGCTTCATGTTACCGTCCGGTACCTCAGGGACAAAAAGGATAGTGTTTGTCACGGGTCTCCTTGGCACTCTGTCATTCAACGTACTCGATGACGAAGATGTTCTGACGTTCCGCCTCTTCGCTTTACGGCTCAGCACCAGCTTAAAATCGTCGTCGTCAGAAGGCCCTTCGCTGCTCATTGAGTAACCAAGAGTGCCCTCGCTGTCGTAGTCGCTGTAGAGTCCCGTACGCTTCCTGGATGCAGCCACCGCCGACGCCGCCGTAACTGGCGGACGTCCGTGGGGGTCCACGTCCATCACCGACGGACACGGATGTGATAATCGCGAAGTTCACTTAAAATTAGGTGAAAAAAGAGAGCACCTACTGAAACTGCGATCTGCTAAGCAATCACTTCGTCGTCGTCCCAGGTAGGTAGGTAGGTAGGTAGGTAGGTAGGTAGGGGTAGTAGGTAGGTAGGTAGGTAGGTAGGTAGGTAGGTAGGTAGGTAGGTAGGTAGGTAGGTAGGTAGGTAGGTAGGTAGGTAGGTAGGTAGGTAGGTAGGTAGGTAGGTAGGTAGGTAGGTAGGTAGGTAGGTAGGTAGGTAGGAGGTAGGTAGGTAGGTAGGTAGGTAGGTAGGTAGGTAGGTGGTAGGTAGGGTAGGTAGGTAGGTAGGTAGGGTAGGTAGGTAGGTAGGTAGGTAGGTAGGTAGGTAGGTAGGTAGGTAGGTAGGTAGGTAGGTAGGTAGGTAGGTAGGTAGGTAGGTAGGTAGGTAGGTAGGTATGAGGTAGGTAGGTAGGTAGGTAGGTAGGTAGGTAGGTAGGTAGGTAGGAGGTAGGTAGGTAGGTAGGTAGGTAGGTAGGTAGGTAGGTAGGGTAGGTAGGTAGGTAGGTAGGTAGTAGGTAGGTAGGTAGGAGGTAGGTAGGTAGGTAGGTAGGTAGGTAGGTAGGTAGGTAGGTAGGTAGGTAGGTAGGTAGGTAGGTAGGTAGGTAGGTAGGTAGGTAGGTAGGTAGGTAGGTAGGTAGGTAGGTAGGTAGGTAGGTAGGTAGGTAGGTCGGTAGGTAGGTAGGTAGGTAGGTAGGTAGGTAGGTAGGTAGGTAGGTAGGTAGGTAGGTAGGTAGGTAGGGTAGGTAGGTAGGAGGGTAGGTAGGTAGGTAGGTATGGGTAGGGTAGGTAGTAGAGTATGGTAGGTAGGTAGGTATGGTAGGGGTAGGTAGGTAGGTAGGTAGGTAGGGTAGGTAGGTAGGTTAGGTAGGTAGGTGGTAGTTAGGTATGTAGGTAGGTAGTGTAGGTAGGTAGGTAGGTAGGTAGGTGAACGTAGGTATGTAGGTAGGTATTAGGTAGGTACGGTAGGAGGTAGAGGTAGGTAGGTAGGTAGGTAGGTAGGTATGTAGGTAGGAGGTAGGTAGGTAGGAGGTAGGTAGGTAGGTAGGTAGTTAGGTAGGTAGGTAGGTAGGTAGGTAGTAGGTAGGTAGGTAGGTAGGTAGGTAGGTAGGTAGGTAGGTGTAGGTAGGTAGGTAGGGTAGGTAGGTAGGTAGGTAGGTAGGTAGGTAGGTAGGTAGGTAGGTAGGTAGGGTAGGTAGGTAGGTAGGTAGGTAGGTAGGTAGGTAGGTAGGTAGGTAGGAAGGAAGGAAGGAAGGAAGGAAGGAAGGAAGGAAGGGAGGGAGGGAGGGAGGAGGGAGGGAGGATGAGACCGTAAAATAAAATATATACTAACAAATTGCAAATAAGGAAAAAAAAACGAGAAAGAAAAGTGCCGCAGTGGGGCGTCGAACCAACGACCTCGTGCTCCTGAGCTCGCTTTCGTTATCAGTAGCGACTAGCGAGTAGCGTGGAGAAATGGCACGACGGGTGGCGCGTTGGGCGCGCTCGCGGGCGGCTATATAGATGTTCTCTAGCGTCATGGCTCGACCGGGCGCGCTTGTCTCGGAATTCAGGCGCTTTTGTAGCTGTTGTGCTTGATTGATATATGGGGTTTAACGTCCCAAAACCACCATATGATTATGAAAGACGCCCGTAGTGGAGGGCTCCGGTAATTTCGACCACCTGGTGTCCTTTAACGTGCACCCAAATCTGAGCACACAGGCCTATATTTCCGCCTACAACGGAAATGCAGCCGCCGCAGCCGGGATTTGATCCCGCGACCTTCGGGTCAGCAGCCGAGTACCTTAGCCACTAGTCCACCGCCGCGGGGCCTAGCTCTTGTGCTTCCACCGCAAGTGTGCTTTGAGGCTTTAGTGATAAAAGAGAGCACAAACGTCACTCTTTCTCGCTGCCGCGGCAGCGTTTGCGACAGAAGCGTGCTGTTCACACACGAAGCAAGAATCGCGACATGTGTTCGCGCTCATCCTGCGTATACCTGTGCGTTCATTTCATGCGTTTTTCTTTCTGTTTGAGCAGCGTGCTTCAAGTGTCAAGCTGTGACAGTTGTTATTCCTCGCTCGTCTTGTGTATGTTCATAGTGGTAATAAGAACGCATAAACTGGCAAGAAACGATCGATAAAGTTACACGCTCTTGTTACCACTACGTTCAAAGCACAAACTCGCCCACATTTCACTGCTTCGAAACCTGTGTGTGATCACTTCGTGCGTGCTTCCTGCTTGAGGTGTGCGCTGCTACTTTCCAGCTGCTTGCCGTTCTTCGTCTGACATTCTGATTTGTTGCTGTCGCGTTCATTTCTTCGCCTTTGTGGCAGAAGAATGCATAATGAACGCTCAACTACCTCTGCGAAGACACATTTCATTTTCGTGTATCAACGATTCCTAAAAAGACCGATTAGCCATGTCTTTTTTTTTCCGAGTTATTTGAAAGCTGAATATTATAATAATATTGCCTTGGCTTTTACGTCCTGAAACCGCGATAACCATTTATGAGGAACGCCGTAATGGAGGGCTCCGGGTATTTTGATTATATGGTGTTTTTCAACATTGCGCACAGCCCACGGGCCTCTGCCTCTTCCTCTACATTGAAATGCGACCGCGGCAGCGGGGATCGAACCCGCTACCTTCGGGTGAGCAGCCGTGCGCCGTATACCCAATGATCCACCGTGAAGTTCAGTTCAATAATCGAAGAGGCACCGAATGTTTTTTTTTTCTTTTCGTTATGGTGCATATACAGTGGAGTGTTTGGCGGTGTTGAAATAACGTCAAACACATTATCACACTCTGTCCTCTGAGGGACGTAGTTTTTCGTTCGTTACGGCACTCTTTCTTCTTCCATCTGCGACCGGGCTCTCGATAAGTTTGAATTTCCCGCTTCAGCTCGTCGAGCCGCTTCACGGGCACCTGCCGGTAGGAGAACAGGTGTGACGAGAATCTCTCGGGCGACGAATATGAAGTAATCAAAAAAAAAAAAACGCGAAGAACGAGAAGGCGCGCGCTCGTTCCGACCGCCTGCGCTTCCTCGGCGCACCAAGAATGCACCGCACGGCAAGCGCGGGACGGGGATCTCGAAGGACGCCGGCGCGGCACGTGACTCATGTTTCGGTCACGTGACGCCGATTTCAGCGTGATGGCGCGGCGCGCCCGCCGGCTCAGCCGGCTCCTGTCCGACCGGGGCGATGACGTTCTCCGGGCGTCGTCGTCTGTGACCCGACGAAGAAGGCGGCGTTGTGAGCGCCCGCGTGGTTGGATTGACGTGCAGCATGTGTAGTGTTGTTGTTGTGACCGGACGGCCGACGTCAACATGGGTTCGGATCGACTCTACAAGGAGATTTGGAACCGATTTACGGTGAGGAACGCAGATCGGCGTTTATTTTCTGCTGGTCGTGTCTACGCGGAGTTTGCGCGACCGGTTTGGGCGCGGAGAAACTTTGGGAAGGGGCGGGATGTCGGGGGGTCCCCGGGTGGCTGAGCCGGTTTCGGTCGAGTTCGGCGTGGTTTGTCGCGGCCGTTGGTGATAGCAGCAACTCGAGAGGGACAGCAGCGATCTGTATCATTCGTTTTAAGAACGGAAAGGCGACATATCACGTGCTTTTTTTTTTTTGTCTCGATCATGCGTTTGCCCAGAATTTGTTTCTGGCCTAGCCAATTTGTTTAGATGTTTTGCCGGAGTTGAAGAGTATCGCCGAAATGCTCCGTGTTTTTCGGTTGAACAGAGCTTCGCACATCGTAGGACTTGGAAATAGTTAACAGCAGCAAAAAGGTGGCCCTAATTTACACATTAGAGAATGATCAGAACCAGAAAGTTGTTGTAGCTCCGATGACAATTATTTTCGAAGCAGAGCCTATTGATTATACGATTACAATAGACTATTTATAAACGAAAATCGCTTTAATGAAACGAATTCCCCTAATCTGAGTTGTTTCACATTTGAATTCTACACCACTGTTCCTTTCTAAGTAGACGCAACTCATCTTAAAACACATTTTTTTGGTCCCTTCAGGTTTCCCATTGACGAGAGCTTTCGAAGTTTCGTAAAGCTGCACCTCTTCGACATGGGTGCACACTTCACGCGTAAAACGTCGAATACTGCTTGAGTGAGACTCCGTACTCAGCGTACCACCCGCCCCAGTGGTCTAGTGGTGAAGGGGCTCTGGACTGCTGGCCTGCAGGTCGTGGGTTCGAATTCCGGTCGCGGTGGCCGCATTTTAGATAGAGGCGATCGATGCTGCAGACCTGTGTGCTTAGCTTTAGGTGCACGTTAAAAAAAAAAAATTCTCAGAGCCCTCCACCCCGGCATCTGTCATAATCGTATAGTGATTCTCGAACGTTCAATCCCAAGTGATGCACTTTCCTTAGCGTGAAGGTTCTTGAACGGACGCGCATATCGTTGACATCAAAATTTTCAGCGTCGTCGCTTAATACGGTTTGAGGGTCACTGTTAGCTCTCAGTTCGTTCGGACGAGTTTCGAGCCCTGCATTGTTTTGTAGCAGGAAACTGTAAACGTACAGGGCTGGGTGTGCTGCCTAGCGATTCTTGTTTCTCTTCTCGTGCGTTTCGGCGTTTGCATAGCGGACAGGTGCTCGCAGGGTGTAGAGGCTCGATGCGTGCGTCGCCCACGCATGCACTCTGAAAACGACAGAGCAAAAAAAAAAAAAAAAAAACGAAGGCAAACAAGAAGGAAATGTTTCTGGGTCCGAAGCCCCAGTTTCCCCGTGATTGCGTTCCCATTCATCGCCGCGTTCCACGTGCAGCTACGCGCCCAGTGTGCGATGTGAATGGAATGATTTGTATCTCCGACGGAAAGGCATGCAGGTATTCTGCACGCGTACGCGTTGAAAATGTTTCCTGGCAAGGAGCTCCCAGCAGTTTTGCGTCGTGTTGCCGGCCAAGTTTGCGTCTTGTCTATAGCCGTGTTGAGTCTTGTACTCTTGCCTTTTACAGTTGCTGTTTGATGTTAAATTCCGTTGGGTTTTTGCTCATTTTCTTAACCTTATTGTTTTATCTGTTTGCATTGTATTTTTCACTTCATCTGTATTCTTTGAAAACTATTGTGCCTTTTTTTTAATAGCATGTATCAATGTATCAGACATGCTATAGTCTCTGCTTGAGACTGCAGTATAAATAAATAAATAAATAAATAAATAAGTAAATAAATAAATAAGCCTGTTTACGACTGCGGTGCTGAAGGTTTAACTTTTTGTTATATTTTCTTTACTGGCTTTTCGCGTGCGCAGTTGCATCATGCGTATGTTTTTTGCGTTTGTCAGTGATTGGTCAAGGTCTGCAGCAGTGCTCAGATTACTCTCTCTCTCTCTTTGATTGTTTGTCCCGCGTCCGACACTGGGTAGATATGGCGAAATGCTGCAACGCCTGGTCGTTAGCTTTGTTTTTTTCCCATTGATAATGAGGAACGCGCGTGTGCTGACAGGCGATCGTCGTTTCTTCCCACGCTGCAGTGGCCTTGTGGCGTGACGTTGTGTTTGTTATATAGTTAAGGAACGCTGTATGTTTTTGTTGTATTTTAGTTAGCAATCTTCCGATTTCGGGGGTGGTTCTCCTGCTTTTGCCACACTGCACTACGTGTTGAAATGCAGCTAATTGGGAGAGCAAGTTATAATGAAACGACCCGCGAAAATACCATGGGGGGCGCCTTGAGTACATACATACACATATAAGTTTATTTGGGTATTTGGTAGGAACTTCCGAAACTGTGAAGGTTTACTAGCAGTGTTTTGTGGTACTTATGGGATTATTGCTATTGCTTTTGAGGCCGTTACTTAAGGGCTAACAAAAAAAAAGAAGCCAATGGCAGAGAAATGATCGGTGGATATGGAATTGGCGCTCAATTTAGGGTTCTTATAAGGATGGGTTAGTTCGTTCATGGACATTAATAAGTGACATCTGGGGTTCGTGATCCCAAAAGTATGACATGAATATGAGAAACGCCGAAGTAATCTGGTGGTGTTTTTTTTTTAAACTTGCACTGACATCTAGCATTCGGCGTCCATAGAAATGCGACTGCCGCGAGTGGGACCGAACCAGTGACCTTCTATCGGGTCTCAGCAGCCGGTTCACAAACGTCATAGCTGAATTGCGCAAAATGCAGGGCACCGAACGCACAGAACACATCACTGTGTCCTGTATGATCACTGTAGCGAATTCAGTGCTATTCGGCCATAATGTAACATTAGTCGTGACGTTAAGAACAAATTAATTCATCGTCACCGACAGAGGGTGGGACGAGACAGGGGTTAACCTCCTTTTACCCCCGCCTCACCCGAAGGAAACTGTGGGACACTAAAGTTCATTCATTCATTCATTCATTCATTCATTCATTCATTCATTCATTCATTCATTCATTCATTCGTTCGTTCATTCAGTTTAGCACACGTATATATATATAGTCAACATTGGTGCTTTGAGGGGCACCGTTAACCGTTATCATAAGAGGGACAAGAGAGCGTTCGTGTTATTTACGTTACAGAAAGTCTGAGTATATAGCGGATATCGCGTTGTTCCGTCCCGATTGGGACCGATCACTTGTGTCACACCGAGACATGTTAACCACAAGCTCAGCACTGGCTTGTCCGAGTAGCCTTTCCTTCCAAGGACCTATAGCGCGACATCGCCGATTAGCGCGATGTGCGCAGGACATGGACGATAGCCCCGCTTGCAATAGGGCCAGTTTGTTCAGCTGGCCGAGAGAGAAAGGGGGGGGGGAGAGAGCAAGGAAATGCAGGGAAGCTAACGAAACGCATATTCGGTTTGCTACCCTGCACCGGGGGAAGGGATAAAGGGGCGAGAGAGAGACAGAAGGGAGAGGTAGACAGAATCTCGTGCACACTTGGGGTAGCACATCACCTCTACAGCAGTGATCACTCAGGCCTCTTGAATTGAGGCATTTCGGTAACGTTTTCATTGCCTTCTGCGCCTTCGAGGCACATGTCCTTGAACCTTTGTTAAAGAAAATGATGGCGAGTCGAATCGGTTCAGAAGCATCAGAAGCGGACATAGCCGAGTGCCATATATAGCCAGCGCAGTTGCACAGGGCGTGTTCAATTGTCTCTTCGGTTTCGCAGATGTCGCATGTGTCCTGAACGGGCCGATACAGGCAGCTCTGTTGTGTGGTACGTGAAGCCGTTTTAGAAGGCAATGCCTACCGAGTGGCAAGGGTAAACTAGGCCAGCCTTAGAAGATGTGGTAAGATAACACAAAGGAAATATGAACGTCAAGAGCCTTGAGGTGTAGAGTGGACGGCCGATATAACGAAGTGGAAGGAAGGCTCTCACGCTGATAAGACGGACGTGAGGCAAGAAGGGCATGGTTGTCGGTTGTGACACGGTGTTGGTTGTCTCAACTGCCTGCTTTCACAGAATGACTCGTGTGCATCGTATAACGTGATTCATTGTATGAAGTGTTGCTACTTCGTATGTTCGTGGCGCTGTTCTGAAGAGTAGAGCAGTCGTGGTAGAGAACAGAAACATGAAACAGTTTGGCCAGTGACAAGCAAAACTTTTGAACGGTGGCAGCTCTGTTTTATTCAATTCAGTTATATTCAGGGACGTTCAGGCGTTACAGATAATGAGTGGATGACAACAGTTAACAACCACTTACAAACGTACAAGAACAACTTGCCGTTCAGTACATAGCTGACGACAACTTGCTGGCTTGAACATCGAAGCACCTCGGATGTAGAGACGATGTAGGTTGAAAGGCGATACACGTCACTGTTTGTACGAAGGAAAAAAAAATTGTAATAGAAGAAGAAACGATTCGGAATAGTGGTTAGTCCTTAATAACGGAGCACCAGCTCTGTGTTCGAGATTTACACGCGATGGTAAGTATAGTTGTGAGTTTGAAATAATGTAGTGTATAACAATTGGTGGGGCTTAACGTCGCAAAACCACGACGTGGTTATGAGGGGTGACTGCCAGTTGGGCATGTTGGTGTAAGTTCTTGACGAAACAAGAGCTGCTATGTACGAAGACTTAGAAAGGACACAGGAAGGTTATGAGGGGATGCCGTAAGGGATGGCTGTGGTCCGACCCCCGGGAGTTCATTCGGGCGCCTAAATCCAAGTGTATACACGTGGCCTCCAGCATTTTCGGCTTCACTGAATTGCAGCCTGCGAGGCTGGGCTTCTATTAAGCGAGTTTGTTATAAATATTATCTATTTTCTTTATTTGCTTGTGTGTGTGTGTGTGAGAGATAGATAGATAGATACAGATAGATAGATAGATAGATAGATAGATAGATAGATAGAGAGAGAGAGAGAGAGAGAGAGACGGAAGTGCCGCTTACAGTAGCCTGCAGTTGTTTTGAGTAGCTCAACGGCCACTGTACTAATAAAAATGCGTGTGCCTTGGGGTGTTTATGGATCGGGATTTATCGCAACGAGCGGTGGTGACTCAAGGGGAACAGAGACAGCGGCGCTGCCGTGGACGATGACATCATCATCGAGATAGCTATCTCTTTTTTTTTTGGCCCGGAGCCGCGCGAGCATGCAGCGAGGCGGGTTGCTGCGGCGGTTGATCGAACCTCCTCGCTTCGTGCTCGGCGGACGCGCATGGTCAGGACCCCTCTCGCACCGCGGCGCCCGATGATGACCGCACCGGAAAACAAAAGAGCCCGTAGAGGAGACCGCCATCTTTCAATCCAGGTCGCGTGCGATGTACGTACGTACGTATACGCACGCAATTCACGGGCGATGCCCTCGCCCGCTCTTCTGCGATGGCGTATGCGCCAATTAAATCGCTGCGAGCTGCTTCGATTCGTTAAAACGATGCAGTGCTATTAAGGTCGCAGTAGCCGGTGACCGTTTAGAAGTTACGTTCACCAAGACGCCGTTTGTTCCGAATGTACTCCACCTGCCATTGGTCTGTGTTCGCGTGTTCTGGAGGCGTGACGGCCAATCACTTTTCTTTACAAGCGGGGAAACTCTCTCAGTAGAAAAAAAAAAGAATAGTAAGGAATACCATTGTCGTGCCCATCTGTCGCGGAAACGTGTACGTGAGGCTCGTGTTCTGGTCCAGCCTAAAAAAAAAGGTAATATGAGCAGTCCCTTGGCTGGATCCATGGGGCTACTCATATCCATGGAGTAGTCCCATGGATATGAGTAGTCCCATGGATATTCGCTTAAGAAAAAGTAATATGAGTAGTCCCATGGATGCCAGGACATCGAGTAGTTTTCAGAGTCTGAAAACGAGGCCAACGGGCTAGCAATATACGTGAGAGGAGCGGCGATAGTTTGAGCCGACCTTCTAGTACAATCATTGCGCACGGCAAGTAACTATTGGAACGCTTTGGCTAGTATTTGAAAACTCAGCGACGCAGAGAAAAAACGTCAGCGGTAAGCCTTCCCGGAAACTGTATCATTGTCGTGAATCGTCGGGACAGTTTCCTGGAAGGTTAGTGTGGTACGAAATCGAGTACAACCGGAGTAATTACGGAAATGTTGATGGTGGCACAAATCTATGACCACGATATACACGTTTGCTTCCGGCATTGTCTGAACGCTTGGAAAGGTACGTTATCGTACGTACTGCATCCTCAGTTGGCTCTGTAGTCGTTTCGTTACCTTCCGCCCTACTGCACGGTATTGGCGAATCACAGGCGAACCCACCAGGCGCCCCCAACGTTCCGGTCGCTGCACCCTGCACGCGCAAGTGTGTGCTTTCACGTGGTGCGATGTATAATATCGACTCGCCGCCGTGAATCTGTCTACGTCGCCCGTTATAGAGCAGCCCGGGAGCGTTTAGCGGCTCGGGCCTTTTCTGCGAATACGTGGTTCGGCACCATCGACTGCGCGAGCGCCTGTTTCTAAGTGGGCGCGGTTCCGATGGACACGGCTGGAAAGAGAGTGGGATGGCCCCCCTTTGTTATTCGGCCGTCGTGCTTGGTAGGCCGTTTCGCCATCCGGCCACGGCGGCGTGGGCCGCATAGGCGATGCGCTGCTGCCTTTTGGTACACACCACCGATACACGGGCCGGGCGTCCCTTTCGCTTCCATATAGGCACGGTTCCAACGGCGTGATACGGCGGATAATCACAAACAAAACAAAACAGGACGACATATTTTGGTGGTATAGTCGTTGCATGTCGGTCTCGTGGTCTATGGCGCGTAGTGAGGCGCGGTGTTTTACCATTGTGTTCGATCGCTTCTGTTGTTATCCAACGTGCACGTGGCTTAACCGCTTATGGTGGGTCGACCGAGAAATAGGTGCGATATCCCAATTTGTAACAGGGTTAAACTTCAGTTCTGTTACAAAATACGTGTTGTTGAAATGGCGAAATTATTTGTTTGTTTGTTTGAGTGCCTTACAGAATATAACAAATGCCCACGTTGGGCGATTGGTCAGGATCTCGTACCTTCAACTGCTATATCACGTTTTTTGTTTTCGCTGCGGTTGTCGTTAATATGTATGGTGAAAGTGACGAAATGAAAAAAAAAAATCGATAAGCTTGGCAGTCTAACTGGTCGAACTCTCAATGGGAATTTCTCAATAACAGTTCACGTTTATGATGCCCCTGGTGTCGATTACTCAAGGTGAAAGCCCCGCAGAAGAACGAGTGTCTTCCTAATTCTTTTTCTTGCCGTATCATGTAGAAGCCGAACATTATTATTATTATTATTATTATTATTATTATTATTATTATTATTATTATTATTATTAGTATTATTATTATTATTTCGTCGTTGTTGTGTGTGACGTTGTTGCTGCTATGTAGTTGGCGTGCCGTCGTTGCCAATAAAGCACGTCCGTTGACATAATCGGCCGGAGGTGGTACGAGCCGAGAACCAGTCCGGCCTCAGAACTCCACATTAGGACACCGCAGAGAACCACGCTTCCAGTATATTAAACTGACCGGTTTCGATTGCAGCTCGGTTGTTTACTGGAGGTGTATATACATGAGGGCGGCGAGGGAATGGTCTCTTAACCGCATCGCAGTCGCGCGCCCTTGTAAGTTCGCTCTTGTACTGCATCCATTAGCTGCGTTAAGGATGAAGGAAGCTGCGGGTGCCTCATATATAACCCAAGCACTCTATAAAAAGGAAGTGTTATATCAATTGATCGAGAGAGACAGAGAGAGATACTAAAAAAGCGAGAAAGCCCCGCCGTGCTGGTCTAGTGGCTAAGGTACTCAGCTGCTGACCTGCAGGTCGCGGGATCGAATCCCAGCTGCGGCGGCTGCATTTACGATGGAGGCGGAAATGATGTAGGCCCGCGTGCTCGGATTTCGGTGCACGTTAATAAACCCCAGGTGGTCGAAATTTCCGGAGCCCTCCACTACGGCGTCTCTCATAATCATATGGTGGTATTGGTACGTTAAACCCCACATATCAATCACCAATCAAAAAGGAGAGAAAGGCAGGAAGGTCGACGCCAGTGAAAAAAAAAAAAAGCTGTGTATATTACGTAAACAAAGCGCTCTATAAATAGAGGCGTTATGTTTTCCTCGGCGTCAGCACACCTGCTGTTGTACAGCCGGAGATGTGTAGGATGTCAAAAAATGATGTGTCAAGGCAGTGGCTTTTAAAGCAACGGAGATCTTGTCCTTTTCTTGGGCTAAAATTCTACGACGCGGCCGCGCGCCATTATAGATTACCTGTGACGGCATATAGCTGATTTTGCGCTCGCTCTACTCTTAAACACTGCTTTATAGGTGAGTCACCTGCTCTTTCCCTGTTGAATTACGCCTGTGCGAAAACGTAAAAGTCCGTGCACTACAGACACGGCCTATAGCTTGTTCATCGTCTTACGAACCCTGGTGTAGCTGCTTTGAGCACGAAGAGGCGTGTTTGACTTATCGTCATGCGTTACGTGACAACGCTTAGATGGGGCCAAAATCCAAAGTACCTGCTAAGTGGTTAGATTTAGGTGCACATCGAAAGAGAGAGAAAGATAAATAGAGAGGAAAGGCGGGGAGGTTAACCAAGCTTGGGTCGGTTGGCTACCCTACACTTGGCGTTGGGGCAAAGGGGAAAATAATGAAAATGAAAGATATAGAGAGAAAAGGAGTAAGAAAGAGATGGATGAATGAACATTTAGCCCGGCTGTCAGAATTGATTCGTTGATACATCACTTCCCGGTCGTGGTTCTATAGGTGCATAGAACTGAATAGTTTCTTTTGTAAAATTGTTCCTCTTCCGTCCGGCGACGCTTCATCTGACGACCGGCGACTATAAGTCTTAGCTTTTGCAGTATTCAAAGCTGCTCGATCTAAGAAGTAAAAACAGGGAAAAAGACTGCGTTTCTCGAGAGATTTTCTTAGGGCGCACGACTGAAAGAAACGTTGCGGAGGAGGAGAAAAAGAAAAGAAGAAGAAGAAGAAGAAGAAGAAGAAGAAGAAGAAGAAGAAGAAGAAGAAGAAGAATTCTTTAAAGGCTATCATCACGAAGGTTCGAGCTTTCTTTAGTTCCTTTTTAGCTTGTGATTCAAAATTTGGTTGAACATTGCCGCCGTAGCAAATCTGCCGAATCAAGTATGTTGACGTTAATCGTAGAAATATCCAGCGCTGTGGATAACCGCGATCGCCTCTCCCTATAGCCGCGCTCTATTGTACAGAGTTAAGCCGCACAGGATACGTGCCAGCTGTTTTGCACAGCTAGCTAGCTGCATGGAGGGAAATATGGCGTGCAGGAACGTCTGCCTATCGAGCGGAAGTGTCTCTTTTCTTTCGGTATGCGTGTCCATAAAGTCCGCTTTGAAGTGCTTTGTAGCGCGAATGTCTATCGATTGCCCTTGCATATGTCCGTTTTTGAAGCTCGGTTGGTTGGTTGGTTGGTTGGTTGATTGGTTGGTTGGTTGGTTGGTTGGTTGGTTGGTTGGTTGGTTGGTTGGTTGGTTGGTTGGTTGGTTGGTTGGTTGGTTCCTTTCTTTCTTTCTTTCTTTCTTTCTTTCTTTCTTTCTTTCTTTCTTTCTTTCTTTCTTTCTTTCTTTCTTTCTTTCTTTCTTTCTTTCTTTCTTTCTTTCTTTCTTTCTTTCTTTCTTTGATTTATTTTCCTGTATTTTCTTCCTTTACTGTCTGGCTCGCATATTCCGCAGCCCGAGCTATGCCCGTATACGGGATGTGCAGGTAGCGGAGCTACGCTTGCAGGCCTGTACCGCTACGCTGAATGCAGCGCTGCCAGTGCGTGACCTTGCACTGTGCGTCTAAAAAAAAGAATGCCAAGCGGGGGAGTCGCGTAATTCGTGCGCCTTTCCCTGTAAGCCACGTCGGTAATCCGGTGAAGCAACAGCTACACGCCGTGTACCGTATAGCGTAATTCCCTGCTCTTGCTTTGCTGTGCTGCGGTTTGGTTAGTCTCCGCACGCTCTTGAATCTCCTGCGCTGTTTCCAAGGTCGTTGTTTTATATTTCAGTTGCAGGAATCTGTTGTCATCTTGTTCTTATAGTCCACTCTCATTATTTATGTCGTCCATTTCCGCGTTTCTACTTCCTTCCCTCCTTCCTGAAGAGTACATATGGGTGCACTTCCGGTAACTGCCTGCCCGCTGCTTGCTTCCCTTACTCCCTGTTCAATTTGTGCGCGTGTTTTCTAGCCAAACGTTGAGGTAATTGGCAATGATACTTCATTAATAGGAGCTGTCGTAGTGCGAGGACGTTAGTACACGCAGGCAGAAGCGGGGTAGGACACGTGTATTGTTTTGTTACATTTCTAAAAAAAGCCGATAGCCAAGATTTACCTACAGTAACCATCATTATTCATAACTTAAACGGAACAGTTCAAATTTTGTCACGCAACACAAAACAGCGCCGGCAGCACGCCGATCATGTTAGGCTTCCCACAAACTATACTTTTCTGGGGGTGGATGGTTGAGGGGGGGGGGGGATTTGTGGTATGGTCATGGTCCTCACATCAAACGAGTGTTTATAGCAAATACTTGAGAATAATTTTTGTTTCAAACTTTAAAACACGCAACGTACAAATTTCGGCCTGTAATAAGCGTTACACAACTCAGCTGCACGATTGGATTCAAGCAAACGGCGTTGAGATATGACGTTGTCGTATGGTGCCTAATTCAAGGGCGATAATTGGAAGGCCAGCATTTAAGATTGATTCGCCTCCTACTTTTAATGGGACACATTGCTAAGTGAAACTGTGCCGTTAATTAACGTCGTACATAACCTTATGGTTAGCGCCGCACCTTTGAGGAGAAGGCCTCCGCAATGTAGTATTCGCAATCGGTGTGCGCCAAACGCTTCATCAGTTGTCGTCGCAAACTTCAAGGGACAACGCTAGGGTTACAGTGGTCGGAATATTAATACGAATGTGTTACAGTTGAAGCTGATGTCGCTAAATGTATATAAATATAAATGTGGTCATTGTCGTATACAGCGGTCGTAACCCATACAGAATGTTATGGTCTCCAGCCCGTAGCGCATGTTTGCCTCGCTCATCGAGTGGCATCCTCCAGTTGTTAGTCCATTTCCAGTTGCTGAAACTCACAACAGGAAACGATATCCCAGTCACTTAGTGCGTTCACTGTCACTTTATGGCGAATACTCTGTGGCTCATTTCGCATGCCTGACAATGCCGTCGCCATATCTGGGTTCACGTGAATGGGAACATGCTAAATGTGATTAAATAGCCCTTGGGTTTTACGCATGAAGATTTTACGCATGTAGGACATGCATCTTACTCGACAGAAGGTAGTATAGTCTCCGTGCAAGAACCGATACAACATGTCTCTGTTTGAAAACTAGCTCATTTCCTTTCATTCGAATGTTTCGATTGCCCTTGCCCTGCTTACGCACCCCTGTGTTCTTCTCATCATTAGGCATCAGAAAGAGTGGCCCGTAGAAAAGTACGCGAAAAATTTAGAGGATTTGCCCTGACTATGCATGACATATTGTGATATGCCGGCTCCAGCCCGAAACATATCGCTGTAATTTTTTTTTTTCAGTTTGATATATTAAGCTTTAAGGGCTGCCTAATAGCCGACCAGCTGCTCTTTTTCCATGACTAACCTCTTACCCACGTACTCGGCTGCTACGACGACATGTCTTGGCTGTCCAAAACCACTGCCAGCTTGCCACGTATGAAAGAACGATTGGGAAAGTTGTCGAATCGACGCACGCCGAAACCGAAAGGCAAAGGGTTCTGCCGCACGCAGGAAGCGAGTGTGATGTCTCTGCTCTCGAGGCTGCTGATGGAACGGGCGTAACTCGGAAGAGGCTCTCCATCATCGCGAATCCAATCGCCTCCGTCTTCTGCGGCGGCCGCGATTGTCCTTCGCTTCCTCGACCCTGATCGGCGTCGTCGCTGAGGGGGAGGAGGGGGAAGTCACCCCCCGCCCCCTCTTCCTTCGCATCACCGATACCCGCAATCCCCCACGCCATCTCACAGCGTGTGCCTCTGCGTTGGTGTGGATCGCGCTGCTTCTCAACGGGGAGTCGGTTGGCTGGCATCTTTGTTTCTGTGCAAGACCCCAACCGAAACCACTTTCCTGTGACCGATCGGGCTTCCCGTGTCACCCGTTACGCATGTTTGCTTCGTTGCTTCGCGCGCCGTGTTTGTCTATTGATGCGAGGCGGAAGAAATCCCGGTTGCCACTTCGACTTGAGAGTGGAAGAACGTTAAATGTAAACAATGTGGCGGCTGCGGCAGCTCCTGGTCTCGTCGCTTTGCTAGATATTGTACCAGCTATTTTTGTGCGTCACTGGTCTAATTAGTCGCGGAGCAACACAGCATGTTTTAAGACATGTAATACGCGTAAGGACATTGACAGTGTGGAACGCGTAGACCAGTGCTTGTAGCTATATATAAAGAAACAAAATCTAGGTTGTCGGTACGGCCCAGCTTTTGGTATAAGGAGGTGTCCTTAAATGAAGAAAGCCCGCAAGAACAGCATCGCACATTGGTGGACGCCTCGGCCGCGGGAATATCCCCAGTTTATAGGGAGTAAGTGCTATGAAAGTACACTAGCAGCTGTGCCTGTTGCAGACACTATAAACAAAAAAAAAGGGGGGGGGGGTGGCAAATATTTGACGATCTGATACGTTTCTTAGGCCGCCACAATTGGTAATCGAACGTGTCTCTCTTGCCTTCGTGTAGACTTGCCTCATTTGCTGTGCGACGCAGAGCACCTTCGACCTCTGTACAAATATGCCGCTTGTTTGTTTGCGAGATTTCGAAAGTGTGACACATTTGTTTACGGCCGTGTCGAAGTTCGGCACGTTTGCGTCTTTGAGAAAGATCGACGCTCGTGCCGTTTTGTGACGATAGTTATAGCGCAAGAACAAAACGACGACACAGAGACAAGAAGGACACGAAAGACACTCTGTCTCTAGGTCGTCGTTTTGTTCTTGCGCTATAACTATCGTCATGCCATACCAACTAGCCCAAGCTGCCACACTTCTAAGTTTTGTGACACTTCGCTGGAAGCGCCCACAGCTGCACGGATCGTGTTTGAGCTGAATTCGTGTTGGGAACTCGGAGGTAGAAGGGGATGAGCGGGGGATAGTCGTTGTATACGCCTGGCTTTGGACGTCGTTAAAAAAAAAAAACACTCGCTATGTTGGCATCCCGTGATGAACGACGGCCTCTTTCTCCGAAGACTGCGGTGTTTCGGGGTCCCCCGTTATTTAAAGTAACGAAAAGGAAATCGGCGTACGCTCGGTGATATGCTCAGTTGAGAGGAAACGGTGCCAGAAGAAGCTCGTGGAGAGAGCTGCGTTTCCGCACGTTTTTGCTTTTGATGTCTCTATCTCTGTGTTTTGGTTCCTTGTTCTTCTTTTATCGTTCGCCCGGGTTCAAACGTTTTTTTCTTTCCTACTTATTGACCCGCAGCGATGTTTTTTTGGTGGCTTGCCAGCCGACCCAAACGACGGTTTGAAGTTTTTGCACTGGGCACCAGGATTGCATTCTGCGAGGTTGCAAAACGCTGGCACCTTTGCCAGTTTTTGCTTGACGCGTGTCAGCCCAAGGCTAGGCTTTGAGACGCTCGAAACATTTGTTGAAAAAACGTAACATAAAACTCACAAGGTCTTTTATGAATTCAGCCCAGATGACTGGAAGGTGAAAGCTATCTGCTTGTTCTTATTCTTATTAAGCGATTGTACTGATCGCCCTGTACCTCGAAATCTTTCCGTACGTAGCGTGGCTTCGCATTGCCTCCGTGATGGGAGGCATGGTTTGCCGTACTTTCTGCACGTCACGTGCCTCCGAGATCGGGCCACCTGCGACCAAGCGACGACGTGATGTGACGACTGCATCGACGTTACGTCACCAGTCACGTAACCATGACGTAACCAAATTTGCCGATCTGTGACGTCATCGGATGGTAGTTTTTTACGTCGCTATTAGGCTTGACGCCGATGGTCACTTTTCGTGTTTTGACGGGGCTTCAAAGCTCTCGCTTTTTTTTTTGTAGCAACCAAACTGATTGTTAGGGCTCCGAGAAATGAATGTCACTGTTCATATTTTTCAAAGCACAATGAAGGTATATCGGGAAAGGCGTGTGTCGTGGTCAGACAAAGAGCAGCGTCGGTTGTTTCGAGTCGTGATGAGTTATCGACTGCATATGGGGAATCAAGGACATCGGTTCACGGCCTCTACGCATTGGCGGACGGCGCGTTAACATCGCAGTATGACCTTCGTGCTGAGATCGTGCAGTGCATGCGGCGTCCAGAGCGCGCGTGAAAATAGTAGAAATGCAGAAACACATATTCCAAGCCGGTATACATTCTGCATTCTGCTGTACATCGATTCAAAATTCTACTCCGTTTAAAGATGAGTCAGTGAGTAAGTAATCACTGAAATATTAGTTTGGCGCCCATACGAAAAATCACATTTCAAGCCAACCTTGGGGCCATAGTCCGGCAGGTGTTTGCAGGGTGTTTTTCCCACTGGCATCTACAGTGGTTTATTGGAGGAACGCTAAGGGATCCGCGTAATTCAACGACACCTTTTGTACCGGGTGGCGTGCATACGCATTCTGTGTGAACCCTCGTTGCGGCATGTCAGTGTCGTCGCCCGGTGTGTATGCAGTTTCATCCGCGGGATTCAGCATGCAGTGAGCCGCAGCGTACGACTTGGGGAGTCTCGGTGTGGCCTCCAAGCATCTATACATACAGCCTACGACTTGGGGAGTCTCGGTGTGGCCTCCAAGCACCTATACATACAGGTCACCGGCGATTTGAAGCGTTCGCGCAAGTCACGATGCTTAGCAGTGGCCTTCGTTTTCTGTGCTGTGTATCTCCACGAAAGGTATACTTCAGCAGAACAGACTGTTGGCTATACATGTTATCCAGCTGACTTGTGGGTCCAATGTTAAAGGGTGCGCTTGGGTGCATGGCATGTTTGGATTTCACTCTCTCGAAAAAAAAAAAAAACATAGTGGCTTAGATTTGCGTATAGCTAGCGCTTATTGGCAGTTTCTAATTTCCTTTGACAGACTAGTGCCGTGCATGAACATTGCTTAGTTATGTAATTGCTGTTAGAGGGCCGGTAATATGAACGGTGCTCATTGTAGCGTTCCTTTTAACAGTGAACGGTACTGTACACTGAAAGAAGGAACCCTATAAAACGGACGACCACAAAGGGAAGAACAGTTTACTGACGTCACACCCACCTATAGTTTATATTATCGATGCAGCACATGCGTATCATCGCACAGAAAACAAAGCGAAAAGCAAACATAGTACGCAAAGCGAATGTGCGATAGCACCTGCCGAGAACAAGGCTATAGTGTCGCAACAGCGCATGTCAGCCGGAGCCCTGCATAAATTCAAATTCAGAAGCATGCCATGACAACGAAGCCTGATTCATACAAGAACCAACGTTTTATCTTGTGTCTGCTTTTCCTTCTGTGATAGTTTGTTTCAGCGCTGCCTCTTTCAGTGTACTTCCACGAGTTTTAAAGAGTTTATTTGTCCCTTATATTTCCGCTCGTGTGGCAAAAAAAAAAAAAAATTCACTCAGACTTTTGCGTAATCTGCGCCGCTCTTTGTACGTTTTTCGTAGTTATATTTTATTATTTTCGTTCATTTGGTTGGATCCTTGTTTTATTTTTGCATATCTCTTTCAGCGGTCGCACACAACTATAAATACGGCTCTGTGTTACGAGACAATTACACTGGGTTAAGGAAGCGTATATTTCGAAGCAGTTGTTCGTAATCGATCATTTTTTTTTGTTTAGTTGATTGTTACGATCATCTTGTGCGCCTTTGTTTACGTATCGAATTGTGAGTCAGGTGTACACGTTTCGGGAGCACCGTGATGCACAGTTAAGATTTATTTCGCAAAACCTTTTTTTACTCGCACGTTGTTTTTAGCGTAATTCATGCAACTACACGATATTATCAGTGGCAAATTAACTTCTTCCTTCCTTTATTCCTTTTGGTTAACTAAGTGATTGATTTTGAATATAAACCACCAACTTCTACCAAGCTCTGCTTTCCGCTTGCTGGCACGTGTCTTCTCAAGAAATGTGGTCGTCATTATCAGTGGAAAACATCTGTTTTGATGAAAAGGTTTTAGCGTAAGCTTGCCAAACGCGGGAAAGTTTCTCATAGCCGCAGATGATATATAATTGTAGGCGGTCCGTCTGATGTCATCGGCATCATTTCGAAAACGTCCTACTGCGGCGCATGTGTTCTTGTGAACTTACACTATTTTTTTGGTAAATAGGGCACTGTTGTTGATACTATTGTAATTTTAGATGTCGTACATTGAGCTTTCACTCTGACGTATAGTCTTGCGAAATTCGTCAGCCTGTATAGGAGCGCCGTATGTGTATACACCTAAAGCAGCGGCTGTACAGCTCTTGCGTCGATAAACACCTCATAAAATTTCGCCTGCTGTACGATAACGATAGCCGGTTCCAGGGGGATCGTAAAACGGCGGCCCTCCGCGTAAACAAGGTGTACACACATTCGGAAAGTCTCCGAGTGCGAGGAGGGGGGGTGGGTTGGGGGCTGAGGGGTCATATTCTGTCTGCACGATCCGCATAATCCGGCTCCCTATATGGTCGCACTTTGTCGCTTCTCGGGAATGCCGACTGCCAGACAGTCCTATAGATAACGTTGGAATCCCGTTGGAAGGCACGCAAACTTCGCTTTGCGAAACGACAGAGAGAGAGAGAGAGAGAAATGGCATCCGCGGAATCCTCCCCCGGTACACGTCGCCCAGCAGTATAAACTAATATTGCTGATTAGGCGTCGCGCCTACAAGGAAAGTATATGTACGTTCGCTGGGATCGTGTTTCGCTTGCTTTGAAATGGCGCGTGGAAGGGTGTTGCAGTATCGCTCCAGGCGTTGCGAGTCTCTCGTGAATAGGTTAACCTGACCGTTCCTAATGTGTCAAATTAAGAAGAGGAAAAAGAAAACTGTATTTATATAATGCGGCGCGTAGTTTCTGCTGACTGCGACGTCCTATTGTCGTTATCTGGCTTTCGCTGCCATATAATATTATGTGTAATAGCTCTGATGGAGCGAGTGGGCGTTTGTTGTGGTGAGAGGTTGGGGGTGGTTAATGTTATCCGTGTAAAGAGTGCCACTGGTGTACTTGTTCATCTCCGCCTGGTCCCTTGCGTGCTCTGGCGCTGTATTATGGAAGCCAAGCTCCGTCAGCTGGATTCACGGCCGCTTACAGAAGAGAAGATCCTGGGACCTTGGCCGACGGCTTCCCATACGCGCCAAGCCACGAAAGCCCTCTTGCACTTCTTAAGGACCACCACACTTCACGACCGCTTGTGAAGGAACAGTGTGACACCATGCTGTGTAGTCTCGAGCTGACCATTCATCCCTCTATTTCTTACTCCTCTTCTTTTCTATCTCTTTCCTTTCTTTTATTCTCCCTTTCCCCCACCCCGTGTAGGGTAGCCAACCGAGCCAAGCTTGGTTAACCGCCCTGCCTTTCCTCTCTATTTATCTCTCTCTCTCTGGCGCTGTTTCACGGCCAGTATGAACCAACTAACCCCAGAGTAAGTCTAAACTCACGCTAGTACTACTAGCTTTAGTAACTTATTTTGAATTCGGCTGCACATTCGTCTTCCACAATGACAGAGTGGATTCGTTTGCGAGTATAGGGGTTCGAAATTTCTAGCCAGCTGTGACTGGCCGACTGTTTTCTCACAATATATTACTGTATTACGCTTGACGTCAGTGTTCGCACTTGTTCCGTGATGCTCGCGTGGTGTGCAGCTGCTCTTTGAACGGTGTAGAATATTTAGGACGACTGAAAGTTGAACATGCTGCCGTACGGCCATGAAAGCGGGGTCAGAGTCGTTATGCATGCTAGAAGAAACCGATGATAGTTGCTGAGATTTTCCTGGTCAGAACCACGATGTGAATACGTGGCACGTATTTGTGAAGGACTCGGGAGATTTCTACTACCCGCGGTTATTTAACTTGCCCTTACATATGTGCCCGTATAGGCCTCAAACATTTTCGCCTTCACTGAAAATGAGACCGTCGTGGCAGGGATCGAACGCGCTAGTTCCTGTTCTGCTGTCGGGTGCTGTAACCACTGTATAGGTTAGGTAAGGATGTTGTGGGTATAGCCGGTGGATCTAGCCTTGCATAATTTGCAGGCAATTTCCCCGCCCGGTTTTCTCTTTGCTAATTGTATCTAATGTCTTTTGTTTGTTTGTTCTTTAACTAGCACGAGCAGGCTCTCGAAAAAAATTGTGCATTGCGCGACGTAAGCCTGCATACTATAATATACTATACTGTACTGTACTATACTACTGCCACTACCGTCGTGACAATCGCGGCGAATAATACTATACTGCACTGTACTATAGTATACTACTGCTGCTACCGTCGTGACAATGGCGGCGAATTGCCACAGGGTACGCTAAAGTAGCTTCGTTGTGAGGAAAAAAAAGTAAGAAAAAGAAAATGTGATAGTAAGAAAACTATACTAAACTATACTATACTATACTACTGCTACTACCGTCAAGGCAGTGGCGGCGAATTGCCACAGTGTACACTAAAGTATAGCTTCGTTGTGAGGAAAAAAAATAAGAAAAAGAAAACAAGATACTAGTAAGGCAACGTGGCGTTTTAATATCGGCGTTTTCTCTTTCTGCATCGCAAATCTATGTGAACTGCACGTGGTGAATGCGTCTCCCAAGTTGAATAAAATGCTCGCCATCGGGCTCTACCGTGAAAGACCGACTAGCTGTCGTAGCTGCACATAGCTGCACGTCGCCCCAGCGTATAACGGCATGCGGTGGAGGAGTTGCTGGGTTGCTGCAAGCTGGCCTCTTCTCAGAGCCTGCATGCGTGCCGTCGGAGAAGCACGCAGTCTTCGTGCGGCGACGTTTTCCGCGTCACTTGAGGCGGCTGGGCATCTCCGCTTCTCCTTGGCCCTCGTCTGAGAGGGGAGCTAATGAATGCGCGCGCCCAGGAATGCCTGGCACGACGATGATCGGGTTCCCCGTTTGTCTCCGCGCCTCCGTTTTATGCATGCTGCCAACGAGCGCCTCAAGAGGCGCAGGGTGTGCATTAGAGGCCGAAGGTGGAGATGATTGGAAGAAAGCCACTCTGCGCATCTACGAGGAACAAAACTCGTTCTCAACTATCACGTGCTGCTAAGATGACCCTATGTAGGTGAGAAACTGACGGCGAATGAGTGCGTTTCTACGGCATCACGTTCTTATTGCAACAACACTTATACACGAGCTTATAGCTATATGCTTGGCATGTTAGAACTTTTGAGACATGGGGTGATGATGCTGATGCTGCTGCTGCTGCTGCTGATGATGATGATGATGATTATGATCGCGTGGTTTTACCCTTTGTAACGGATGAGCACGTTAGGCCTGTCCTAGCGAAGGTATAGGGGAAAGAAAAGGAGAGAAAGAGAAAGGGAAGATGAAACGGGTGAAGTACAGTTCATTTCTGGCATCGTGCACTTCAGCGTCTGGCCTGCGGCACGCATGTATTCCGCGGGTCGCTCTTCATCGCCAGCGTGCCGAAGGTGCGGTGATGACGAAACGCTGCAGCATATTGTTTGCTCCTGCCCTGACCTGGCCACTGAGCGTTGCACACTGGTAAGCCGCTATCGTCTGCTTGGACTACCTGCCGAAACAATGGAAGACATACTTTTTCCCGCGCGCTCGAAGACGAAAGCCCTTCGAGCCTTCCTCGAGTTCTGTGCTTGCGCGGACCTCGACGCCTTATAGACGAACTCTTTTCATTCGCACTACTGACTGTACTGACAAGACGTTCTCTTGCCATGCCATTCACTTTTTCTTTCCCTCCTCTCTTCTTCCTATCATCTTTACTTCCCCTTCCCCGATCCCTAAAGGCGCTGAGCCGTGCCCCCGCGACGGGAGGCAGAAAATAGCGTCCTTTTTATCTCTTCCTCTATCATTAACCTCTCTCTCTCTCTCTCTCTCGTGCACTTCCACCAATGACGGAGCTTTATGGTAGCAACGTCTTTTGCATTCTTGATCATGAGGATCAGTTCCTGAGGGAGTGACTCTGACGGGAAGGGTGGGAATCCTAGTGTACTGTAGTGCCCCCTGAACAGGACACATCCCTCTAGCGATTACATGACCTCTTGCTGTACCATCGCGATATAATGCCGACACTTGGTTGCAGTGGCATTGAAACGTTCGAGATATTAATTAATTAATTAATTTATTTATTTATATTGCATACTGAGCTACGGTGAGACATTGCTTGTACATAGCTATATTTCGTCGCCTTCTTTCGTTCTGCGCACATTTCTGCCCATAACTCACGCAGTACCACCAACTAGCCCGCTAGTCTTACCTTTAAGCTTCTTTTCTTAAGCAAGAGCGCAGCTGTATTTCTCTTCAACCTGAAAGGTTGACTTTCCGGGTAGCTCGCCGAGTGTATCCGATGGGGACGGTAATTATGTCTGCGGCCTCTTCCTTTCAATCGAGCGTTCGGCACGTGTAACGCGGATCGGCCTATTAAAATGAGAAACAGCAACAGCAAACAACAACAGCAACAGCAAACGGCGACGACGACAACGACAACAACAACAACAACAACAACAACAACAACAACAACAACAACAACAACAACAACAACGAAACTGACATGAATTTAACCCCGTCTCATTTTGTTTTTATGGGTCACTTGGTTGTGGTCAAGTGCGGCACCAGTGTTCGAGCGACCGTTTTGTTTTGGATAGAACCCAACAGCTTTGCAGTGAGGGAAAGCATATTTCTCTGTTTCACGGGGCTGTCGAGAAGAAGCACATAACTGCTGTGTCGGGGGCGCCTCTTCGCCCGTGCGGGATTGTGGGCCCTTTTCGGGGCCCCTAGAGAGAGAGCACCCCCCTCTTTTCTTATTCAAGAGCTTCTCATGCAGAGGCGTGCGTGAGATCCTGTCCGGCGAGAGTTGGGCGTGCCGGCCGGCCTCAGATGTGCACCCCTACCAAATGGTGTGGTACATGCTTGTAGTGTACTATAGGCTCGTAATGGCGTAAGCGTAAGTTGAGATATATATAGTGTGTGTGGTGGTGTTTCCGTGTCAATAAACCCTGCGCGACTCCATTATATAATGTCCGTGAGCGCGATGAACAGGTTACGGGCAGGCCGAATCTCCATTCCTCTTTGTATGCTTACTATATACCCTCGCCCCCTGTTATACTGCGATGCTTGTTGGTTATCGATAGTTAATAAAGAAACAGCACGAAACGCAAGGACAAGAGAGGCTACGAATACAGCGCGCGTGTTTGTATAGCTTTCACTTTCGGTGACTTTGTAGTTTGGTCTCGAAACTGGCTGGCAGCGAACAGTTCGAACCTGTGTCGCGATCCGTCCTTGACCCAGGAAGAGGAGGAATAAACGCTTTCCGTCCGTGAAAACGACAGAGTGCTATTCGGTTCGTGACCGAAATGGTTAAACACGAAGCTTGCGAATGCGAAGCGTGGCGTAAATCGGGGCATTGCTCGTGTATACTAGCTGCTAACCTCTTTACTGACGTTGAAAGCACATGTGTCGACGATTGTTTAAGCTAGGAAAAGACGTCAAGAGCGAAAGGCTCGTGTCGACGACGCCTTCTGATTATCCCTCGAGGTCGCCGTGACGCCGTGCATTCCAATAGCGTCTACTGGAGCCCAGTTAACCTTTTTTTTCACGTACAGAGAAATCCCATTGAATTCCAAATTAGTGAAATGCTGAACCCTGTATAGCATGTTTTGTGATTTTCCAGTGTGGCGGAAAAGCCCCAATTAAAAAGAATTAATTTTTGACGTCAAACTGAGGCGCAGGAAATCAGGTTTCGACAAGAAGTTCGAAAATTGAAACATTGGCTTATAAGGCGAACGTGTTGCCGAAAAATTTAAGAAAGTATGAAGTCGAAAAAATTGTTCTTGCTTTGAACTCCTTTATAAGCGTTTAGTGTCCCGCCCGCTGGGATTGCTTAGAAGCTAAGCTATTATGCTGCTAAGCACGATGTCGTGGGTTCGATTCCCCTGCAGCCACGGTGGCCGCATTTCGACGGTGATGAAGTGCAAGAAAATACCATTTACTTTGATTTTGGTGCGCGCTGACAAACTCCATTGAGACAGCCGAGCTTAGTCCGCAATCCCCTATGCCATTTCGTGCCTCCTAAGATGGGGGGGATTTCGGCAAGAACTCCACATTTTTTCAGAGTCCCGTTAAAACAGCGAAAAGCGCGTATTTCAGCGCATACTAAATACCCGGCGGAATATAGCGTAACATGCCGTAGAGCTCGGTGGTTTCGTCGCGTTTCTTCCTTGGCGGAAGCCATCTGCAGCAGCTATGCGCGAAATCAGGTATACACAGCTCTTGATTTACGTGATACCGCGCGGCACGCAGGGTGCATGTACACACCCAAAGACTTGCTTCCGAAAGCGCGCATACAGGTCTCAGTTCATCGTGAGAAGAAGCTGCAGAGGTGTCGGCGCGTAACGGCGCATATATATGCACGATAGGCGAGGCCTGACCGTAGCCGTAATAACATATACAGTTAGACAGTCGCGCCCTGTCTGGCCGGATTCTGCCTTACAGGAGCTCGGAGCGACGACGGCAGGTATACATTTACAATCCCGCGAGTGGCAAGCGCGTCGGCGGCTCGACGTTCTTGCTTGGTGGTCGTATAGAGGAAGTGTCGTCGTCGAACGGAATGCATCGGAATGCACAATTAGGTGGTTACGAATGGGTCCCAAAGAGACATGCATGGACAGACCCACGGCTTTAGAAGCTTCGCCTCAGAAAGTGTTATCCCGCCCCTTCTTTCTGCAACAGTTTCGGAGTATACTGATTGCTTGAATATATATATACTTGACTGACTGAAGGAACGAGGAAAAAAAAAACTATGGAATGTAGCGAGGTTAACCAGACAAATTCCCTTTTGGCTACCCTATGCTGCAATAAAGGAAAATAGTGATCACAGATCAAAGAGAGACGAGTAAAAGAAAAGAATAAAATGACCAATAAATGCGCTGGCGCGTACGTATAGCGGCGGTGCTATATAATATTCAACGCCGTTCACATTGTCTCCCGTAGTGTATAAAAAAATCACAGCATATCGACAAAGTGAATGATGGCGAGTGGGTGATATATATATATATATATATATATATATATATATATATATATATATATATATATATATATATATATATATATATGGAGAAATAAAGAAATAAGGGTACAGTGTCGTGGAGACTACATTGTATGTGCGCCTGTATTTTTAGCCTCATTTTCTAACGTTTCGCTCAATGTAAAAAATTACGCCACAGTGACCTTCCCGTTGCGTGCTTCGCTAACATCGATTTCCAGTGTACCTCGGATGCGGCAATTTTTTTCCTTCTTGTCGAGACTGACTGGTAAGGCAATGAAGAAAGAGTTTTATATGCAACGTTGTTTTATGTATTTCTCATGCCAAATATGTAGCTACAGAGGCAGCGGCCTGGGCTACCGAAGCAGAATTCTTTGCGCGACCTTAACGTTAGCGTTTGCCTTCCTCGTAAAATCTGGCGACCTTTACCTCTACACCGCGCGTTCAGCTGGTGGGGCGTTGTTTCCGTCGACGATTTTCACGCGTGCTTCTGGTCTTGCCCGAAGCGCGAGGAGCCGTGACCGACCTCAGCGACGCTGTGCGAGGCGAGGCCACGTATAGACGTCGTCAATGGATCCGATATGCATGCGCAGCGGGTGCGCCCTTGCCCGTGCGTGCTCGCGCGCGTGCGGGGTTCGCTGCGTATGTGCCGGCCCGCTGATGTGGCCAGACCACACGTACGCGTCGCAGCGCGTCAGCGCGCGGCTTTCTGACGCGGCGTCGCGCCCTGTCTCTACGGAGAGAGAGAGATAGATCCGATATGCATGCGCAGCGGGTGCGCCCTTGCCCGTGCGTGCTCGCGCGCGTGCGGGGGTCGCTGCGTATGTGCCGGCCCGCTGATGTGGCCAGACCACACGTACGCGTCGCAGCGCGTCAGCGCGCGGCTTTCTGACGCGGCGTCGCGCCCTGTCTCTACGGAGAGAGAGAGATAGATCCGATATGCATGCGCAGCGGGTGCGCCCTTGCCCGTGCGTGCTCGCGCGCATGCGAGGTTCGCTGCATATGTGCCGGCCCGCTGATGTGGCCAGACCACACGCACGCGTCGCAGCGCGTCAGCGCGCGGCGTCGCGCCCTGTCTCTTTGGAGAGAGAGTAAGAGATAGGGGGCGCTGCTTCGCGTAGCGCGTGCCCTCTCTCTCCGTAAGGAGAGGGCGCGGCGCGTGTGGTCAGGCGTCTGGGCGCGCGGTTGCGAGTTCAAAACCCAGACACACGACCCTTCGTGCAGAGTTTGGGCGCACCGTGGTATCACAACACTGCCATGGTTTGCACCGCCGAGTCTACACAGTCTACACGTCGTGCGCTGACGCATTCATAACGCGTGCATGTGGTTAGGGCTTAATGCCTAACTTTGTCGCGCTAGGCTCGATCGTGCCCAATATTGAGCTTGGGTTCCCTATAGCGCTAGGAAAGGGTCGCCAGAAACGTAAAGATTGTCGTATAGTGGGACAGACAGACACCGCAAAGCCGGAAGTATAGTCGTCCTTTGTAACGTATCGCCTGGTACTGAGATGGCGGTATATATTTTTGAAGGTGACTCCAAGCGACTGCATGGCCACCATGTATACCGTTGCATTGATGGTATACGATGGCTAGAGCATAACGTGATACGTATCGTGTATAGATGCGTTAGGAGAGTGAGGTACGGTCTCTGTGAGGAGTTCGGTCGATAGATAGCGGTGCTTAAGTAGTCGTGGCTTGGAGTTCGCAGAAGGCATCTACGGTAACATCACTATAAGTGCTGGGGACCTTCAGGATAGCTTGGTGAACAGGTCAGTTCTACATAGAACAAGACGCGCTGTGTACTAATATCATTACGTGACAAACCATTGGTTATTCTGGCCAGTTCGTTGTAGATCGCTTTCAACTGCCCCTTGTATAAAATGCTTGGTGTTTAGAGATGAAGTAGGTATCATATGCTTGTTTGTTTGCTCCCATCTTTCTCAGTGTAAGTACTCCAAAACCCGTCTTCACATGTCCTGTCAATAAGCTCTCGCGATGTTTTCTCAGAATTTCGGGAAGGTGCCCGACGTTCTCGCGATATGTATCTCTCACTTCCGTTTTTCCCGTTCGAGGGGCGTGACGACTCTAGTCGAGTAGCATCGTACCGCAAATATGCTTGGGGATCTATACTCTTCTGGCATTCAGGGCTCGATGACCGTTGCCTCTTGCGTGGGAAATATTTGGTGTGCTCACCAATTTGCGTCTTTCCGTGTCTTTCTTTATCCGGCAAAAATAGGAATGAGGATGACAACGATGCATAATGGGGAACCGTCTGCGTATTCCGGAGTAAACGTATACGCTCTTGGAGGAGCGGAAAGAAGCGCCCTCGGTCAACACCACCTAGAACTAGGAGGTGTTGCGTCGGTCGGGACAACCACATCGTTTACACAAGAAAGAAAGAAAGAAAGAAAGAAGGAAAGAAAGAAAGAAAGAAAGAAAGAAAGAAAGAAAGAAAGAAAGAAAGAAAGAAAGAAAGAAAGAAAGCCCACGCTGATTTGAGGCACATCGTTCTGGTGAGCGTCGCCCTGGCCGCCGCGGGCTTCTCTTCTTCCCACCTTCTTTGTCGTTTCGTTTTAGTGTCTTGTTTGCTTAACGCATTAGCTCTCGGAAACGGCCGTGGGCCCTCCATCGAGAGGTTAATGCGAGGCGCGCTCTTGGCCATGTATGCAGCATGCATGACCGTGAAGACTGCACGGGCTAATTGTTTTCGTTCTTTTTGCTCTGTTTTTGTTGGTGTTGTAATCCTTTTTTGTTTCGTCAAAGGTCACGTACGTCGGCAAGCTTTAATGTACTCTTCGTATACCATCAGCGTTGACAGATCGCTTAGCTTTCGCGACGATCGACTGCAGTATAAGTCGTTTTGCGTACCGCGATTTTGCTCGGGGGCTCACGGGTTGTATGGCGCGACGTTGTGCTATTGCTGCACTCTGTGACGCATTGCGTAGTCAAGGGTAGATGGTAATTCTACTCCCAGCGTCACCCCCCCCCCCCCCAAAAAAAAAGAAAAAAATCCACGTATCTTCGCGCAGTGAATCATGACGAGTGGACGAAGCGTTGGGGAGTTGAATCACCCGCTACTCCGCATTTAAATTTGTGACAACGTGTGTGTACAGTATATACTGTGTTTTATTGGGGATAACTCGTATGTTGCGTTGATTCTGCATTTCGTTTAGCCTTCATTATTACCGCTTTGTGGTCCGTGAAATATAAAGCGAATGGTTCTTCGATGGGATCTAACCCGAAGTTGGCAACGACGAGATCTATGCAAGTTTTCTTTATATTTAGGTATTTCCAGACGGGGTGGGTCAGCCACAGCAAGAAGTACACATAATTATGCCTTACAGGTGCGTAGCGGGTACCTATAGGTTATCAACAGAGTGACGATTGGCATAGCGGTTGCTACGCCACTTCTTGAAAGCTTCGGTGGGTGGCACCTTGCATGTGCTGTGCGGGACAACGGACAACGCCCAACGGACAAGCCTAGACCCTAAGGTTCTCAGCCCCTAAGGTATTGTGTATATGAACACGCAAGTATATAAACACACACATGAATAAAGATGAGCTGACACCCCCTTTTTACCCGGTAAAAAAAACAAGAAAAAAATGCTGACAGCGCCCCTGTTTTAGCCCGACTGTTGGAGATTTTACATGCTCTCCGCCGAGGGGGTTTCGCAATCGTAGCATAATCTTACCTCACAAGTTATGTAGGTATACAGCTAGCGAAACAGGCAGATAGACGGAAAGAGAGGAGGAGAGAGGGAACGATCATTGAAAATATCTATTTTGTTCTTTTTTGTTGTTGTTCGTTGCCCTCGCTTTGATTTTAGTCACGAGACGTTAATATGTTCTGAAGAGGCAGCGCCGTCTCTGCCGGTGCACAGTCAGAGACGAAACGTTTGTACTCCGCTGCCCAGGAAAACAATGCATCGCCCACGATTATCTGTCGCCGAGTCAGACATATCGTTGCCGACCTTGTCGCTCCCAGGACGCCGCCGGCTCGAAGATCGCGAGCCGTGAACTCACCTGTAAAAGTTTCCTGGAAGTGCAGGTGCGACGCTGAATGCGCAGACAACAGCCGGCGGACTGTCGAGCTAATCGAGAGGGTAAAAAGGAGAGCCGAGAGTATTCCGCGATTATTTCGCTTCCGTCTGTGACGATTATTTCTCATTGAGTTAAAATGCTTCGTTTCTTTTCACGGAAGGCGGCGTTGACCTGCATTGCGCCCTGGACATTCTTGCCGAAGTTAACCCGGCTCAAGGGTCTGATAGTTTTAAAGGATATTTGTTCGCTCTCGCACTGTGTGTGTGTGTGTGTGTGTGTGTGTGTGTGTGCGTGCGTGCGCGCTTTCCAAAAATTTAACAGCTCTTCCTAATTGGCTCACATGAGCCGTTGTTTCGCTACAATGCTGCAGCATTTCAGCGAAACTGAAACATAGCTAGCAGACTTGAAAGTGGCTGATTCACTGTTCGACGAACGAATGAAGTACGAGAGAGCCTGTTCATCGTGGTTAGCGCATCTCGCATTTTCCTAACTATAACCAGAGTTCGTCACTATATATCTTACCGTAGAATATAATACGGGACAACATGACAATGACAAAGAGAGAGAAGGAAAGAGCGCAAAAGGAAAACGGAAATAGTTGGGAGGGTCACAAAGACTGGTGAACGGTGGTGCAAACGTTCACGGTATTGCCTGCGCTTATACTAATTATGCATGATAAGTAAAATGTTCTACAGGATCTGCAGCGCATCCGTATACGTGGCAGAATTGCGCCAGCGTTCCGGACCGTGCCTCGATATATATATATATATATATATATATATATATATATATATATATATATATATATATATATATATATATATATATATATATATGAGAGAGATCTAACAGACAGTAATGCCAAGGAATGTACAGGGGAAGTTATTAGAACCAATTAAATGTAAATAAGAATAAAGAAAAGTGGGTGAAAAAATAACCAGCTGTGAACAGGAATCGAACCTAGCATCGAACGCGTTATTCGAAGGTCGTAGGTTCGATTCCTGCTCACGGCTGGTTATTTTTTCACCCACTTTTCTTTATTCTTATTTACATTCAATTGGTTCTAATAACTTCCCCTGTACATTCCTTGGCATTACAGTCTGTTAGATCTCATTAATATTGTGTCAGAACACGGAAAAACGAGCCCTTAGGTATACACTTCTTTCCCTTATATATATATATATATATATATATATATATATATATATATATATATATATATATATATATATATATATATATATATATATATATTTCGTCGTTTATTTCGACGTTTCGGCCCAGAGTCTGGCCTTCAGGCCAGACTCTAGGCCGAAACGTCGAAATAAACCACGTTGTGACCGCTCACGGAGGATCTACTGGACTATTTGCAACGCTACGGCCACTCAACCACCATATACTTACGCACGAGCATGAATTTTACAATGTTTTTGTCGATAAAATTACGGGAGGCGTAATCTTTGTCCCTACTTTGAATCGTTTTCGTTTGATCTAAAGCATTGCCTCCGAGATGCGGCGCACAGCAATTCATCTGTAGAGCAGACGACGGATGACAACTTGCATTAAAGCGTGTTCTTCAATCTAATGCGGCAGTGCTCGTGCCCCAAATGATAAAAATTTGTTATAAATCGTTTATGAACTCATTCAACATTCAATTTTCTTACCCAACGTGTTGCAAACACATGGCCGTCACAGCAGCTCCATATGTGTCAGTAATGGAGAGGCACCACATATTAGAAGTCTCAGTGCTCTACGTATAAGAGTGAATTCAGATACTGTAGAATAACGTGTTCAAAATAGTTACTCCTATCTGCTAAAACTGCCTTTCTTCACCAAATGCGGTCACGTTTACTCGCGTTTGAAACTTATTGCCGCTTTTCCGTTCCGATTTCTAGATTTCTCAACTTATCAGTGCATTGTCGAAAAGCTCTGATTTGTACCACGAATATTGTCGCTCAAAATAAAATAATGCAACATGTTTTTCTATATTACTGTATGATGAACTTCGGTTGTCTATTTACGAGATTTTAAGAAAAATGGAAGATGGGGTTTTTTATTATTCAAATTTCGGTGAAGTACACTTTTGCCGATATGAGAAATTTGAGGCAATATATAAACATTTACATTTGCCCTACGGCGGCAATAATTTATGTACCCAATGAAAACACTATATCCTTAAAACGTGTCAAGTTTGAAAACGCTGCTTGCATTACTTTCGGAGAAAAAAAAAAAGGGGAATACGTAACTTATTTTAAACTGTCGCAAAATTAGACATTTTTAAAAGCTATTTTCTTAAGGTCTACAAACTTGAAACCGTATGAATTCATTCTTCATTAGACATGCATTTTAGGTAAAAAATATCTTCCTTGAAGCAAAAATATTTGTCTTTTTATAGCATCTGCAATTTTCGAAAATGACAGGTGACGAAATTGGTGCCTCCGTATTGGTGAAGCTTGATATTTTTTTTTCTCGTAAGTTATGCCGTTAATCATAAAACGAAGTTGACTTTCGGGCTACCTGGTGAGAGGTGCACGAAATATAAAATACTCAATGAAATCTAAAGTATCAACTTTTGGACCCGTGTCGATCTCTCGTGGAATCGCCCAACAAGATACGCTTACATCAATTAATAATGGGTCGCGTTTCTTGTGTTCGTGGCAAATGGCCGCTGACTTAACAATGTTGGTGGGAAGCCTCAGAAAGAGGGTGTCCTATGTATTGTGAAACGACATTTCCTGAATTCCGTTTTCTAAAGTCACGGTGATGCAGCCGTGCGCCTTTTGCATACATTTTTCCGCTCATTGGTTTCCCAGTTGTGATGGGTTGTGTCTGACGCACAAGATGACGATATCGTCCTATATAGCGATGTCCTCTAGAGTAGCAATAAGTTAGACACTCTCGTCTCTTGTATATTTGGCTGTATTACATCACAATGTGACGATATCAGCGCCGAGATAGATGCATTATCAGAAGCAGCTCTTCCGCCTTTTGTCTGCGGGCAATGTGGTGAATCCAGTTTCACAATTAATGGAACATCTCACCAGAGTGGGTCAGGGAACAAACCGGGGTTAAGGATATCATAGTTGAAAAACAAGAAGAAGAAATGGAAGTGGGCCGGGCACGTATAGCACGTATACCCGCAGGTCATTAAGAGTAACTTACTGAATTCCCAGTGAAGGGAAAAACGCACGGAGGGGAGACAGAAAATTAACTGAGCCGATGAGATTTAAAAGTTCGGAGGTATAACGTGGCAACGGGAAACACAAGACCGGGTTGATTGGCGGATCATGGGAGAGGCCTTTGCTCTGTAGTGGGCGTATGTAGTCAGGCTGATGATGATGATGATGGTTTGCTAGTAAAATTGGCAAGAACTGAAACAGTTCCTTAGTGACGTCGAACACATTAATGCAGCTAATTATAAAAATCATTTGTGATTTCAGTTCATATTGGATAGCATATTACATTTCACTGCGATGACGATTTATCTCATATTAAGCTTGTACGCCGTGTGCAGTGACCATGCGAATGTTGACTATTACGACGAGTATTTGCAGGGTTGTGTTCTAGGAATTGTTGGGGTCTTTTACGTCCCAAAGGCACGATTCGATAATGAGAGCCGCCATAGTGGATGGCTTCAGAAATTTGTACTGACTCAGGTCCTAAATTCAAGGGCCTCAATCATTTGGGGTCATGGTCCTCACCCAGCATTCGCTACGTTTCCATTATTATTATAATAATAATCATGGAAACGTACACACTGATGTTTTCTTTTTATTGTTGTGAACCTACGGCCGTGTACATTTGTGAATGCACATGACGATAGTTATAGCGCGAGAACAGAACGACCACACAGAAACAAGAAGGACACGAGCGCTCGTGTCCTTCTTGCCTCTGTGTCGTCGTTTTGTTCTCGCGCTATAACTATCGTCATGCCATACCAACTAGCCCAAGCTGTCACACTTCGTGAATGCACCTTTCCTCGCTTCTTCATATTCCGTGTACAGGAACTTGCAAAAGTCCATCGCCATGGAGCGTTATACTATGTTACATCTTTCACGCGAAACCAGCGCCATCAACGTTTTCGGAGGCCAGCAAACGCAGTCTACTCCGTCGGAAAACACATGTTCGGTTTCACTCGACGTTCGTCTCACGAAGACGTTTCCGTTTCTCTCAGGAAGACGGCGTGCGCTCCGCGCTCAGCGGAACACATGCGCGCGATGCCCCGTGGCGAGAATGGCTGACTCGTGTCACGTTGGCGCGCTTTGTTTGCATATATTTATTTTCCTTGAGGAGTAGCTGTCCTGATGGCGGGGTTGTTAACCCTCGGGTGTTCTCGCGTAAAGTGACCTAACGTTGCCTAGTTCTTGGGCTGTCACTTTTTTTTATGCAAGTTTTTTTTTCATAAATGAATAAGCTGTTAGAGTACTTAAAAAATCTGTTAAAAGAACTGTTCGTCGCGCCACAACAATAACAGGCATGACCAGAGTTCTCCAATGTATGGGGTGATGTTCCATACGTAATGATGTATACTAAACACCAGCCTAGTTAAGTACACTCCCCCCTCCCCCCACTCCCTTGCTGTTCTTTCCCACTTCGTCCCCCTGAGGCGTGTACGTATGAACGCAATTCATAGACGAGGCATGGACTAGGTATCGGGGGGGGGGGGGGAGGTGTTAGTTTGAAAGTTAATTAGTGAGTAGTTAAGACTGAATCTGCTTCTACAGAGCAGCACTGGCTTGCCGCGAACACTGAAAGCTGATATTCTTGTTTTTTTTTTTCGAAAAAAGTCGTGTAGACTGAAAGAAAATGTTTCCAACATGACAGCGTGAAATTAAAACGCAGGATTGGCTACAAATTGTTATCTAATTGCTCGCTTTCTCTTTGATATTTAGCATTCTTTATCAGACGTTTCGAACGTCATGCGAGGCGCGTGGTTGCGGAGCCAACTAAAAAAAAAGTACCTAAACAATCGCGTCCACATTCATTAGTTAAGCGGCAGGGACACTCTTCGGCGCGCGACATTATCTTCACCGAAGTGTCCGTAAGTTATCTCCGAGGCGGCAGCGGGGCGGCCTGTGAGCAGGCTGGAAACGTTGCAGCGCGATATGTCGCCAGGCGAAGTGCCTGGAGTGCCCTCTCCATCCTGCCCCCTATTGTGCTGTCCGTGACTGCAACTGTTTGTCTTTCCGCTCAATGGCGTGACTAACGTCGGGCCACGTGACCGGAAAAGACTCCGCGCTCATTCGCAACCTATCGGGAGTTCGTTTAGCAATAGGTCGCTGGCGAGAGAGAGATACAGAGAAGGGAAGCCGCGTATATTGGCCATCCTTATCAGCTGACGCGCCTTTCTCCCTTTGATGTCTGCCGCTGCTGCTCCGTTCTCTCTTTGCTCCGACGTATGGGGTCGCTGAATGACCCGTCGTCGTGTCTTTTGCTTCGTGTGCCTACCCGAATTAGCTTTGATGGGCGGCCGACGTGGGGCTGTTGAACGGAGTGCGTTGTGCCCCTCGACAATAGTGCAAACGGCTCTGTAGTACGCGCGGTTTGCACTTTCGAGATGCAGGCTTTCGGGTGATCACGCTCTTTCGTGTACAGGCGCCTCTCTGTCTTAGAAAGAACACCTCACTATAGTACCTGGTCGTGCGGTTGTAATAGTGGAAATGTTCAGCGACTTCCTGCCGACTAACTATCGGTAGGAAGGCCTTCAAACGCCCTTGAGACTGAAGATCGATGCTTCAAGCGATGGGAAATCCTTTTCGCAACCTCGCAATAATAATAATACGTGGGATTCTACGTCCTGAAACCACGATGTGGTTTTGGAAGACGCCGTATAGTAGAAGGCTCCGGAAAATTTTGACCATCTGGCGTTGTTTAACGTGTACTGTACATGGGCTTCTACCATTCCATTTCGTCTCCATCAAAAAGTGACCGTTGCGGCTTGGATCAAGCATGCGACCTTGGGGTCAGCAGTCGAGTATACTCTAGTCACTGATCCACCGTAACCTCCTGCCGACACCTATGGTTTGTCCTAACGACCCGCTTCAGTATTACTCCAAAAGGGTGTCGCAGTCGAGTGGACCGATCGTGACAGGACTGTCGTCATAGTCGGCGTACCGTACTAACCTCTTGAGTCTGCTAGCATCTGAAAATGAAAAAACAACAACAAAAACAATAGAGTAGTAAACCAACCGCGTAAAAAGTTTGGAGTGTCATACACTCAAGTGTCGTTCTTCATTAGAGTCCGCCGACAGGTCACGTGACAAGCGCATGCGTAGCTTCGGAGCTTTCTACAACGGTTGTAAATCATAAAAAGCTAAATGTTGTCGATTCTGAACTGGTTGAACGAGGCGATTGTTAAGGTAGTACAGCAGTCGGCATTCGATTGACGTTTGAGCATTCGGTTGTTGTCTATGTCGGGCTGCATGTCGTTCATCGAACATGTGGGGCTTTTTACACTGTCAACGTACGCCCTTTCTTGTGAATCTCTCTCTTTCTCTTTTATTTTACTGCCGGTACCTTAATAATAACGGTAAGTGAACATAATCTAATAATAAAGCACAAGGGCATTGGCGTTTTCTCTCGACAAAACAAAGCCGTCTTCTTTTTCATCTTTTCTTGATCGATTGCGGATAACACTAATTACAGTGACCCATCGACATCTGTGCTGTTTAACCACGGGCATGCTCATGGGGGGTCTGTGCTGGTGTGATGGATCGCTCTCATTTATCGAGCGTGCTGTCGTCGAGGTCATTGGAGTTGGTATTTCTTCGTCCGCAGCCAACGACCTGTGTGCAGAATTGTCCTAAGACATTTCGTCGAACACACGCAATGGTCTCGCAACCGTTAACTCGCAGGTCGTCGTTCTTTGGGACACGAAAGAAATTGTGCCCGTGGGGAACAAACCAAATGGCACGTGTACACGCGAAGACACCGTGCGTGAAGATCAAGGAAGAACGACAGAAAGAATGTGCCCTGGAATTCCCGCTCCCTGCGGAGCTAACCCGTTCGAGACGGTGACGTCTAATCTTGTACCGCGGGAAAAGAAGGCAGTGGTCCCCCTCCCTCTGTTGTTGCCATCACGTGGCGCTTGGCGAAATGCGCGCGCCTCAACCCCACATTTTTTTTTTCTCTCCTCCAAGTCTTTACCGACTTGTCCTTGCTTCTGCCGCACCCATCTGCAAGAGCTTAGGAGGGGTTGGTAGAGGGAAGACGCGTCGGTGGAGAGCGTGCCAAGCGGGAGCGAGCGAGTCTCTTGCGAAGTGCTCGTTTACCTGTTGGACACATGACTCAAGAGGATGCAACGCGGCGCGCTTCTTGGCTTCAGGCTACGGACGGCAGCACTTTCTCGCTTGAGTCACACGACAGCGCGCGTGGCTCTCTCATCTCCGCGCGTCACAAAACGCGGGACGACGTACGTAAACAAGAGGTGCCACCGCCGGTAACCCGCGCCACGAACGGCGTGGTACGCTTCTTCCTCTTCACGTAGTAGTACGTCGCATCCCCTCTCTCTCTGACCAACACTCGAACGCAAACCGACTTTCGAGGAAGGAGGTCGATCTAGGCCCAACCCTCGCCGCCGTGTAACCGTCGCCGGCCAGGCAGGCCTGCCGGCCAACAAGCAGGCACGCAGCAGGTAACAGCAGCGTCTGTTGTGAGCTCGACGATCTGCCGCGTGTTGCGAGTGTGTGTGGTGTGACCGCGCGCGCTCCTTTCTCGAGCCGTCGACAGCTGCTGCTGCGAGCGGCAGATTTTAACGGTGCCGTCAGTAGTGCTGCTGTGCGTACAACGCGCCACGACCGGAAACTGCGTCAGCTATCGCTGCAGCCGACGCCGCCGTCTCGCGTTCCGATAGGAGAGGACCGCGGACCCATGGCGTTGGCTCTAGTGCCGACGCAACGACTGTCCGCTCCTCCTCGTGCGACTCTACACGGAACTCCGCTGGACGACGACCGGGTCGCTGCGGCCCGAATGCTGCTCACGAGGCCACCGCCGCTGCTACAACCATGAGGTTCCTGCGCCGGCTACGGGTGAATAACTCGTCACAGAGCGTGGGCCACCCCACCCTCTTCAAACTCCGCGCACGCGGCTTTGGGTTTTGTCCATGTTTTTGTGAATGATGGTTTATGTATTTGGGTTTCGTTGGCTCATGCTCTCTTTGGGGCATTGATGCGTCGCGTTTCGGATGTGTGCTCGCCTTTTAAAAGAAATTCCTTCCCCGCCCCCTTCTCCTTTTCCCGCTTCCTTCGCACTCCGCGTGCTCTGAGAAACTGCTGTTTTTGTTTTTTTTTTTTGCACGCTGCTCGCTACTACCGTACGCCTGCCACGCGGTACCTGTTGGGGCTCGACTCTCACTCGCACCACAGTTCGTGGGAACGCGCGTGCTCCTGCAGGCCCGTGACCCCACTCCAACGGGCGTGTTTAGGAGGTCGCATCGTAATCTTACGGGGGGGATGAACTTGCTTACATGCGTGCGCTGATCCGGCGAGAAGAGAGACGAAGTTTGGTGAATCTAGAAGCGGCAGCTCCGCAGTTCGAGCGTGACGTTCGTCGGTTGCCGCCTCTCATCTTCGCTGAAGCGAGCGAGCGAAAAAAAAAAAAAAAAAAAAACGCCGAACCTCGTTGCCGGTAGCGGTGCTTCTCCCCAAGAAGATACCCGCCCTGGGAAACTCGAGTGCGTGCTCCTCCCGAAAGCGTCGTCGTGTTTGCTCGGAGTCTGCCTGCTTGCTTCGGTTTATCTTGCCACCTGAACTTGGGATTGCGCGATGCCCCCCTACACTCCCCTCCCTCCTCTTCGCGTTTAGTTTCTTTACAATTTTTTTTCCTCATTTGACGTGGGTGTCTGGGTATATCTATCTGTTCCAGCGCGGCGTCAAAGCATGTGTCTCTCCACGTGAATGTGTGTGCCTGTATTGCGGAACTCAAGAGGGCACTTTCAGTTTCTCCTCTGCATACCACGTCACTGAATTCGCGGCTTTGCCTTGTTTTGCTCTGGTTGTGGTCGAAGGTTGTTACGATGTCGACGCGATTCACATTACTGCACTTTTGTTCCGGTGAAGTTTCCTTTATGAAAGTCTTGATAGATATTCTGATATATTTTTGTGGACCCCTATTTGTTTTCAATGGGTTATTTTTTGACACGCAACTGAGCATGCGTTATTTTTCATGTCTGAATGTGGCAGAGAAACCGCTGTGAGTGCGAGGACACACACACACACACACACACACACACACACACACACACACACACACACACACACACACACACACACACACACACACACACACACACACACACACACACACACACACACACACACACACACACGCGCGCGCGCGCGCGCGCGCGCGCGCGAGTATGTATGTATGTATGTATGTATGTATGTATGTATGTATGTATGTATGTATGTAGAGCACGTGTTGTAAGGCAATAGCACTCTTCTCTATCAATGTGAATTGTGTAAGGATTGTGTTGAAGATTTCGTTCGTGATGACTGTAAGGACATAGTGAGATTTTTTTTAAGTTTCAGTAACATTAAAAAAAAACGAAAAAAAATAATTGGCCTGCGCAGGGATCGAACCTACGACCTTCGCGTTATTAGCACGACGCTCTAACCGACTGAGCTAGCAGGCCAAGCGGTGGAAGTGCCACTCGAGGGTCAAAGCTGGTCGGGCGTATAGACGTGTCGTTTCCAAGCTTGAACGTGGAACTGGGCGTTGTGCTTTTCTGAAAATCCGCTCCATCTTTAGTCACGCCATGCGCCTTCATCCTGATCCTGAATCCGAAAGATCTGATTTATACTGTATGAGATTTGAATGTGGGGGTGCGTTCCTCCCTGGTCAAAATCTATATGTGTGACTGTCATTTTAAATTTTATACACTCTAACTATAGCCTCCTAGATTTTTCCTTGCCTGCCGGATTATCGGCGGTCACTTGCAAAGCGGCCGTCGTTGGAACTGTGGTGGTGGCGCCACCTAAGTAGAGGTGTCTTCAAAAAACTTTTTACGTTTTTGGGGCCTATAAGCAAGAAAAATAACGTGAAATTTTTAAAAAGACGTAAACTTAATTGTAATTAACCCAACGTGAGTGACGCCGTCATTCAGCAAGCAACTCCTTCAGTACAAGGCAAAGCCTCTGAAATTAGTAGCAAACGTTGAAATTGCCCATCCCAAAGGGTAAATACGCTTAACATTTACGTCATTTCGACCGCATTCTCTTCGCTTACCTCCTGACTTGGCTTTCTGTAAAATTCGCTTTGATAAGTTCGCGCTATTGGTTTTTTCTATTTAATTGACTTAAGCCCATTGCACGTCACGGTGGTAGGAGCTGCCTCACGTTGTTTTTTTGTTCGATTTTATTTTTGGGACGCACGCACGCGTGCACACACACAATCCTGTACACTCTGTAGTTTCTTTGATAGCTCACACGAGTGTGTCGATGCCCACGACAGCGTCAGCGAGGAGAAACGGAAATGTTTTTTCTAGATTTCCAGCAGCATTTGAAACCCTTTTCGACTAGTGCAGAGCGAGTCGTGACAGACAAACAGATCGGAATGAAGCTGCTTTTTTTAGAAAGTAATGATGTGCAATGTACGAGCCAACTCCATCAAATCCGTTTCTTTCTTTCTTTCTTCTTTCTTTCTTTCTTTCTTTCTTTCTTTCTTTCTTTCTTTCTTTCTTTCTTTCTTTCTTTCTTTCTTCTAAAAAGAGATCGCGCGATGCTGACGTCACCGTAGTTTGCGTCTCGCCTGTTGCCGCGTCATATCCAACAAAGCTGCGGCCTGCTTTTCACGTCTCTCTCACTTTTTTTGTTTAAGTCTCACTGCTGCTTTTCTTCGCGTCTTTTAGCAAACTGCTCAGCAGGGGCCAAGGGTGCACCTCACGGCTGGCTCTAAGACTCTACGAAGGGGCTGCAACGACAGCGCAAACTTATGCACTGCCCTTGGTGCAGCTGGCGCCACACCGCAAGGAGCAACTGGAGCGGCAACATCGCATGGCAATTCGGCGCTTCATGGGACTTTCCCGTCAGTCACCCATAGCTGCAACCCTGGCGGAGGCCCAGACCTGGCCTCTGTCACTCTTGATGCTACGACAGGCGCTGCATCATGTGGATCGCCTTCACAGGGCCCTCGGGGGCGCTGCCCTCCTTCGGAGACTGCGGAGCCGACCAGCGTCACGGATGGCACAGATCTGCGCTCTCTATGAAGAGCTGGTCCCCGATCCCCCCAGTCCAATCCAACCCCCTCCACCACATCAGCAGCCTCTGGACGTACAATTAACTCTGGACAACCTCAGAAAAAGGCGCACACCGGCATGCGAGCTCCATCAGGCAGCCGTGGCGAAACTTCATGAAAGACTTAAGGGGCAGCTCCTGGTATTCACGGACGGGTCCGTTCGGGACAGCCCCCATTCGGCCGCGGCTGCCTGCGTCATACCATCGACTGGGACAACCATCCGCTGCCGACTTCCCTTTCACGCCAGCTCCACTGCAGCTGAATTGGCCGGCCTTCACTTGGCAGCCGACCACCTTGCTGCCACGTTACCCCAGTTGCCTGTGGCGATTCTGTGCGACTCCCGACCAGCCTTACAAGCGCTGCTCCAACCAGACCAAGCAGGCATAACTGTGGCGTTGCTGCACGCAAAACTGACCGCCATCAAAGAGAGTGGTGTGCGCCTGTCCCTCCACTGGCTTCCCTCGCACGTTGGAATAGCTGGCAACGAGGAGGCTGACGCCGCCGCTAAGGCAGCACACCACTGCGACACGCCAGTCACTAAGGCGGTAACCCAGTCGGATTACTCACGGCAGCGTCTGCGGAAGCTCTTACCAACGGCCCACCCTGACACACGGGTGTCAAGCGGCAAACCTCCACCATCCCTTCCGGAGACCGGCCTGGACAGATGCGAGCGGCGGTTGTTGCTTCGCCTGCGTACTGGCAGCGTCTGGCCTGCGGCACGCATGTATTCCGCGGGTCGCTCTTCATCGCCAGCGTGCCGAAGGTGCGGTGATGACGAAACGCTGCAGCATATTGTTTGCTCCTGCCCTGACCTGGCCACTGAGCGTTGCACACTGGTAAGCCGCTATCGTCTGCTTGGACTACCTGCCGAAACAATGGAAGACATACTTTTTCCCGCGCGCTCGAAGACGAAAGCCCTTCGAGCCTTCCTCGAGTTCTGTGCTTGCGCGGACCTCGCCGCCTTATAGACGAACTCTTTTCATTCGCACTACTGACTGTACTGACAAGACGTTCTCTTGCCATGCCATTCACTTTTTCTTTCCCTCCTCTCTTCTTCCTATCATCTTTACTTCCCCTTCCCCGATCCCTAAAGGCGCTGAGCCGTGCCCCCGCGACGGGAGGCAGAAAATAGCGTCCTTTTTATCTCTTCCTCTATCATTAACCTCTCTCTCTCTCTTTTAGAGCGCTCGCACAGCAGGTGTGATGCCGCGCTCGTTAAAAACGTTCCCAAAGGGCTTGTAAAACGTAACGAATTAGCAGCGAGTCTTTTTTTTTTTTTTGAAAAATCCGGCGATGCTTTCTTCGTGTCGCGTTTCTGTATACACAAGAAACGACTTCTTCTCGAGACGTCTCTATAGCACTTCTCGGTCCTTCGACCGTGTGTCCCCCCGATCTTTCCTATCTCCCACTCGTATGCGACAAGCGCTCCGTCTTCTACATCTTTGTCCTCCTATTGTCCTTTTTCTACTATTTTTTTATTTTCTTATCCCATCCCCAATAAGGCCCGGCGCCGTGTCGCCCTAGAGGCAGACAGAAATTAGGTGCCTACTTCATTTCTTCACGAACCGCTACTTTTCGGCACCCCTTTGAAGGCCTTGTTTGCGTGTCTTGCCTTATCGTTGGGGCGGCTCTAGTCAAAGGCTCCTAGGCAACCGTTGTAACGACCGCGTTTATAGTCGGTGACAAACCGCGAATTACGAGTATATCTCCCTGTGTACACTCGCCATGCAGTTGCGAGTGTACACCTATACGGTATGACGTATTGGTATGACGTTGGCGTGACGTCATACCGACGATGAACACATCCGTGCGGTCAATCACTTTCACTCATTTTAGTGACGTCAAGCAGTCTTGCGTTTTGGGGACGGTTCACTTTATACCGTCCCTGTGTGTCTTCTTTTTGCTGGTATCTTGATATCAGTTTTCAAAAAAAAAAAAATGTCATGATTTACGTACGGGCAATGAACCTGTATTTAGCAATACCGTATTTACTCTACTGTAACGCGAGGGATAAATTTTCATTTCGTCAACGAACATTAAAAAAGCAGTAGTTTTGCTATTTGGCTGTAACGCGAGGGATCGACTTTTGGCAGCAAAAATCTGAAGAAAAAAATCGCGTTGCATTCGAGTAAATAGTGTAAGCGTTGCGTTTACATTTGTCGAGAAAATGAGTGTAAAACCCAAAAGTTTCGACTTCACATTCGACTTGAACCTATTTTTCAACCTTATTTCGCCTTGCTGTATGGAGTCTTAACTACATAGTTCTCATTCGAAGGTGAAGGGCAAGTATGCCGTATTTTTGTGAGTGACTCTTGTACTGAATTCTTATTGGCTGACGCCGATTAGACATTCACTTGCCGCTCTGGTGCGCGTATCTGTCGACCACGACTGCAGTGGCGTGATTAGCGGGGATTGTTTCCGCGTTCATTCGGAGCCCCGGTTACTATCTGGCCGTCTCGCTAGCGGCTTTGCCTTTATTTCCGTTCGAGCCGCTTGTTTATGCCAGCCGCGTTCAACGTCCGGTGTATTCATACTGTCGTGCTGTTAGACTGACGAGCGCGAGGGTAAACAGATTTCGGTAGCGGCATCGTACGTGAAAAATCCGTTATACCGCAAAATCTTCAGAAATGGGGCCATAAAAGGTGCGCCGATCGTATGCCTAACCGCCACGGTGGTCGCGTATAGTTATGGTGATCATTTCATTTATTTATTTGGTGCTCAATCATTTATTTAACGTACCCTGAAACAACCGTTGAGGTCTTAGTGCAGGAGCATGCAAAAAATAAGACAATACAAATAAACCGTAAAACAATACAAATGAGCAACACAATGCAGTCACTCTTCAGAAAAATCAAATAAAGCGCAAAAATTCACAGAAAAAAGAAATCAGCGCAAAATGGGAATAATAAAAATACAAAACGAGAATCGTGGAAAGGAAGTGAAGAATAAAGGGGAATGTACACAGCTATGTAGAAACGTTCCTGAAAGACGGAAAGAGAATAATCTGTAAATTGGGAAAAACTGTTAAAACAGTGCTGGGCTGGGATAAAAAACAATGACAGTGGACTGTGAAAAAAACATCAAGATCATGAAAGTTAACATTATATAGACTGTGCATTCTGTGAACAGTAGAGTGTTGGAAAAAAGTTGGCGGGTACATGAAATGGCCTATTCTCTCTGGTTAATTTACGCGGAATCCAAAAAAAAAAAAAAAACATTACACAACTTAGAAGTGCTCCGCCGCGGTGGTCTAGTGGCTAAGGTACTCGGCTGCTGACCCGCAGGTCGCGGGTTCGTATCCCGGCTGCATTTCTGATGGAGGCGGAAACGTTGTAGGCCCGTGCGCTCAGATTTGGGTGCACGTTAAAGAACCCCAGCTGGTCTAAATTTTCCGAAGCCCTCCACTACGGCGTCTCTCATAATCACATGGTGGTTTGGGGACGTTAAACTCCACATATCAATCAATAAACTTAGAAGTAAAGAGCAGGATAGCATACCGTGAACTAGTTTGTAAAAAAAATAATACGCCAGCGCGATTTCGTCGGCAGTGAAGTGATGGCAGTGATAATAATCTGGCAGTGTTAGAACGAGATCCAGAGTCATTTCTAACGAACGATGATTGTAAATGCTTATGATTTTTTTTCTGGACTCACTCAGTGGCGTTACTGCCATATTTAGCGATGCCATTCCTTATCGGATATGCATATTCAAGTTGAGGAACACATACCGTGGTGTACAATTTGTGGAAGGCTCTCTATATATAGGAGAACTGAATTCTCAAGAGATTTGACAACTGCAGCCGAGAGAACGAAGGCCATGCATGGCAGCGTAATAATAATAATAATAATAATAATAATAATAATAACAACAATAATAATAATAATAATAATAATAATAATAATAATAATAATAATAATAATAATAATAATAATAATAATATGTAGGTTTGGTGTCCCGAAATCACGATATTGCTATGAGAGATGCGGTAGTGGGAGACTTCGGAAAATTCAACCTGACTGTCACCCTCGATCTCTTGCCCGGCGCGATAACGAATCGCAGAGCGCACGTTGCTATGATTCCACGTGTTCGTCGTTTCTGCATGTGCTTGGGACATTGACCTGCCTGCGGTGCGTTTCCGATTTCGCGGTGACATGCCGAGGAGATAAGTGGCTATGCTTAGGTGCAGTGTATTCTCTGTTTTGTCGATTCCGTGCGCGCATCACCTCGCGCCTTGACTTCTCGAAGGTCGACGACCTTCGCAACCATATGCATTCTGATTAAGCGCGATCGCTGAGGGTTATAACGCAGCAGTGCCAAACGTTTCTGCGATCTTATTCTCACATGCTATAAGGTATATAAGGCGAAAGGGCAGTGGCCTGACACGAATGCGTGACACAAAAGAACAATCTTTTATAGGTGCGGGATCCGCGCGTCTTGATTTGTCGCCTTTACTATTTGTGTCTCAAAACACGAGGTGGAGGTGGCTATACCTCTCTTCTGTGCTAATCGTTTATTAAACGTGGTTTTTAATTTTTTTTTCTTTTGATAAAGAGGGCTTATACCAACGGCGTGTGGTAGTAAGCATCGTATTTACTCGAATGTAACCCGCATCTTTTCCGAGATTGTCGCTACCTGAAATCGACCGTCGCGTTACAATCGAGTACAGACAGAACTATTTATTCTACCTGGACGCTATGAAAAGTCACCGCTCTCTCTCGTTACAGTCTCGGTGGCGTTTCAGTCGATGAAATACGGTATGTGTCTGTCGCTCATTCAGAAAATCAGGTGTCTAACACGTTACTTTTGCACGATATATATATATATATATATATATATATATATATATATATATATATATATATATATATATATATATATATATATATATATATATATGAGATATAACAGACAGTAATGCCAAGGAATGTACAGGGGAAGTTATTAAAACCAATGCAATGTAAATAAGAAGAAAGAAAAGTGGATGAAAAAATTACCAACTGTGAGCATATATATATATATATATATATATATATATATATATATATATATATATATATATATATATATATATATATATATATATATATATATATATATATATATATATATATACACTTAACACTTGTCGCAAGGATCCCCAGTCGTCAACAGTGTGGCCTGTCCTGACGCTATACGGTGGCCCCGCCGCGGTGGTCTAGTGGCTAAGGTACTCGGCTGCTGACCCGCAGGTCGCGGGTTCGATTCCCGGCTGCGGCGGCTGCATTTCCGATGGAGGCGGAAATGTTGTAGGCCCGTGTACTCAGATTTGGGTGCACGTTAAAGAACCCCAGGTGGTCAAAATTTCCGGAGCCCTCCACTACGGCGTCTCTCATAATCAGAAGTGGTTTTGGGACGTTAAACCCCACAAATCAATCAATGACGCTATACGGTGCCCGATTCCGTCAACTGTGATGCAACTCGCCGGATGCATTGCGTTATTGTAGCCGGTCAATAAACATATCGCTCGTCGCCGTTTACGCAGTATTGGGGCGTGCCGCCACGTCATTCAGCTGATTGCTACTTCCGAGAAACGCATGCATAACACATTCGAGAGTCGGCCTGGTCATTCTTGTTTGTGCACAAATACATCGGCACCGTATCAGTCTCACCGTATAGTTACGTGCAGTTCTACCAAAGCTGCGAAAAGTGTTGGTTCTAGTTGCGGAGGCAAATACAGCGTACGCTCTACTTTTACACGTCGCGGAAACGAGCATTTCACGTAATTATGTATACTATCTGATGTACATACCAGAGGTCTCGAACTCACCTCAGCTATAGCGGGCCGGAGTCGCGAAATTGCGGCTTTCCGGCTTCGTCGAAGTATATGTGTATACAGTTTCTTGCCAGGGCCTTCAACATTTTACCTCGTGTATGTTGTAGACAAGTCACAGTTTCGCCGCAAGGGCGAATCAATGAATTCGATAGCCAGGAATTGGAATGTCACACGAAGAACGACAGGCAGCTCGAAACTTGCAGTGCGCCGCTGAAGCACTAAAAAAAAAAAAAGACGCTCCAAGAGAACGCACAGGAATAGACTATTTTATAGAGAGGTCGCAGTGCCGCCGTATTGTGCTGTTAAGCTTTGTGTTTTGCATCCTCAACAACTGGACGGGCTGTAGCAAACTCATGAAAATGCTTGCTGATGCGTACGAAGTTTCACGGCCTTAGTTTTTGACATCGCAATATACAAAAACAAGAAAACATCGACCTAAAATGGCGGCGTCCATACGCCTTAGGTAAAATAGCGCGAGGACAAGCGCGAACTAACAACTGTCACAGTTGTTACGTCTTTGTGTTCGATAAGGCCGCGTTGATGTGCAGAATCATTGAATGCAGACGCTTTGAAAGACTGACAGTTTACAGTGCAGAAAACGAGGCACAACTTCTTCGGGCTTGAAGCATTTTCAGAACACCGCGGAGTTGGGAATTAATCGACGTGGACTATAGGTATATGCTTGCTTGTGCACTGCACGCACGGCCGAGACTGAAATATGACGACTGCGGCTGTATACGCTTGCCGTTACGCTTCCTGTCGGTCATCCCAAACCGCGCGGAAGTTCGCGGTTCAGGTTTCCTCGGTGAGTCATACCCCCGTATTCAGAAACGCTCTTCGACTCGCATTCCATCCTTCACTTGACTGAGTTGAGCACTGCGCCACTGCTCGACTGAAATTGACGCTGCGCGTCTCAAGAATTGTTGCAAAATTTCGCCGATATGTAGTGACTTTGTCTGCCAAGAGACGGCGCTCCCATGGACTTTTTCAAGTCGAGGAGAACCCTTGAGTGAAGGAGCGTTTGTGAATACGGGGGGTATACATGAATCCAGCAGCCGAGCGCGCGAGAGAGAAAGAGCTGCACACGACGAACTCGCCTGCCGTATACAGGCAAAACGTGTCTCCGGTGTAATGTAGCAAATTCTTACTTGGGATGTACTTGGGACGTCTCCACGCAGCCGGTGCTCCTGTCGAGCGATCGACGGCGTCCATGACGCTGCGTTCCGTGCCGATAATTTTGTGCGGTCACTGAAGGTCGCGGGTTCGATACCAGCCGCGGCGGTCGCACTTCGGTACAGTTGACGTGCTACAGAGGCCTGTGCAATAATGTGCCGTGTCAGTGAAAGCCAGATGGCTGCAATCTCCTGAGCCCGGCGTGCCTCATGATCATGGCACGTAAATGCCCAGCTATTATTAATTTCGCGCAGTCGTGGGCGAGTCGTATGTGATGCCGTTGCAGAAAAGAACGTGCGTAATAACATGTGTAGCCGAAGCCGCTTACCCCTGTAGCGATAACTCCAGTATCGAAAGATAAAGTTTAGACGACTTGTTTGCTATATTGTACTGGCTGTCCAGTACGCCCATGACAGGGCTAGGAGGCTTGACCTCCCAGTCCCGACGTGGGATTAGCAGGCAGGTGGCTGCACCCTGTACACGACGTATAGTTAAAGTTATTTCCATCCGTTCATATTGTAGTGGACTGTGGGTGTGAGACATCATTACTGGATCGCACGTTGGCGCCCGAATCGCTTCGTGGTCGTAAGAAAAGAAAAAGAAAAAGGGGGAGGGGCGGGGGAGGCGGATGTGAGGGGGAGGATTAGATAGAGACTGCGGGTGGTCACAAACATCGCAACTTATAGCCGTGATAATGCAACGCCTACAAGTTGAACTGAGAGGCAAGCAAAGTGGGGTAGTTGATACTGGACAGTTTGAGACATAACGAAATAGCGAGAGAGAGAGAGAGAGAGAGGTTCAGGAAAGGAAAAAGTGCAAAATAGCGCACAAAAAAAAAAACGAAGTATCAGCCAAAGGAACATAAAAATAGAGGGCGAGTGCTGATGCTGTTTCTTGCTTTGCCTAATCCGTCAACATTTTGTGCGCTATATCGTTATCCCCCTAAAGAAGTTTTGTCGAAAACGCCAGGCGTGGGGTCACCTCTACCAATCAGGAAACACCGGTGGGTGCACGAATCGTTGCAATACGCGAAACGAATGGAATGGAATGAAAAAACTTTATTTTACGAAGAAATCGCGAAATCCAAGATGAAACAGCATCAAACGTGCAGGCACCTTACGTGGGGCGTCGAGCAATATCTGCGCTGTCTATAGTAGATGTATTATACTCGACTGGAGTGAACCACCCAATGGAATGGGCATGGCCAAGGGGGACGGGGTTCAAGTCCCCCCCCCCCCCCCCACCTGAACATTTTTCAGTTTTTTCTGCGTATATATCCACGCCCACATACAAACGCGTGAACGAACGTGCATAAAATATTGTTGAACCCCTCCCCGAAAAAAAAACCCCCAAAAATTCTTGCTATGCTATACTGCTAAATCGCCCTGCATTGCCTATATATCGCGGATTAAAGAGAAAAAAGACAACCTCTGTGGCCCATTTTTTTTTTTCTGTCCCTTACATGCCGCAACACTTTGAAACTTCCTCGTGCACGGTTGTGCTATACATAGTGCGTATATAACAAAAATCTTCATCTGCCATGGAAGAAATCCACTTTCGCGGACTCTCTCGAGAGAGGGAAGACATATATGGCTGAGAACAATGCGCCGTTTCCCAGCTCGTTTGGCGCATCCGTGTCTTTGCGCAAAGACAATCGGACAGGCGGTCGAAAACGCGTTCCCGGGCAAGCGACCTTGGAGATTGCGCTCCTAACGTGTGCCACGTTTCTTGTTTTCGTAAAGGAGTAAAAATGGCGTCTGTATAACATCCGTTTGTAGCGCTGGTGCTGTTCATGAGCACTATACACACCTGAACGGAACATTATGAATGACCCTTTTGTACATATTTGTTTGCGCGAGTGTGTATTTGTGTGCGTACCTGGAGCATCGAGCCAGTCGATGAACCCGACGAAGCATACGCTGGGTGATCATAAAAAAAGGGGGAGACTTTCAGATATATGACTCCATTCTGGTTATGGGTAGCATGCCCTTAAAAGTACGAAAAATAATGCGCGTGAAATGTTTTCGAACTTGCTGTGCACCCACGTATGTGTATTTCCTAGTGGGACCGGCTTTCAAGCACGAAGCCGCTATATGATAATCACATGTTGAGACGCCCGTTGACAATGTACGCTTGTACCAAGTAATATTACTGCGATATTATACTTTGTATTCAGAAGCCTGTGCACAGGACGCGTGTGTTTGTAAAGCGTGAAAGTTATTTTTGCTACATTTCCAAGTAGAGGAAGTTATTCGCACTGTAAGCAGAGGCATGGCCTTTTTTTTCTTTTTTCATTGCCTTTTCCCAGACATTATGTACATCAAAAATGACATAGGGGTCTCTACAACAAATAGTGTCGAAAAAGAAGAAGAAGAATAATTTTATGTCATCATCGTCACCACCACCACAATAATAATAATAATAATAATAATAATAATAATAATAATAATAATAATAATAATAATAATAATAATAATAATAATAATAATAATAATAATAATAATCATGGCTGTGTGGTAGGAACACCTGCTTGCCAAGCAAACGGCGGTTCGATCCTCTCCCGAAGCCAGATTTTTTTTACTATTTATTTCATTTGCATGTAGAGATTTTTCAGTCATGGACACAAGGTGACGATTTTTAGCAAACCAACGACGCCCACGCCGACGCTGCAGAGCTTCGGCGAAAGGAGCCCTATAACGCCATCGCGCTAAAATCGTTATCTATCCATACAGCAAGTATGCATGAGGCTATACGAAACGAAACGCGAACAAAGTTCTCGAAAATCAGACTTCCATATTGATGGAAGATTCGTCCTTATGCATACAAAGCCCGGGTGCTGAAATAATCCGGAGACACCCATTACGGCGTCCGTCATAATCATTTGGCGGTTTTCGCACGTAAAGCTGGAGCAGTTCAGTTCTTCTTTTTATTATTATTATTATTATTATTATTATTATTATTATTATTATTATTATTATTATTATTATTATTATTATTATTGTTATTATAACTGCAAAATGTTTTGTATGTTCTTGTTTCTGTTACCGTCCGCCGCGATAGATCAGTGGCTAAGATGCTCCGCTGCTGAGCCGAAGGTCGCGGGTTCGATCCTGGCAGCGGCAGTCGCATTTCGATGGAGGCGAAAAATGGTAGAGGCCCGTGCAGATCGTCTAAATTTCCGGAGCCCTCCACCACGGCGTCTCTCGTAATCGTGTAGTATATAGTTTTGGGACGCGAAACCTCAGATATTATTAGGTGCAGTGTTCGGAAGTCGCCGACGTGCACCCAACGCAAAAAAGCAATTCCTTCGTCTCATCCAACTGCACTGAGTTCCGTGACGCTCTTATTGGCGCATCCGCGAGGCTCGTTGTGGTTTTCCCAAAGCCGCGGCAATTGAGCTAGATGACGCATTTGATGCGCCTGCTTTATGCGTATTCGCCCTTACCACCGTATAGCCCTTACGCATATTCCCTTAGCGCGTCGTATTGCAATGAACTGCGTACTGTCGAGCTGCAATAACCGCACTGCGGTCATTGCGGTCTCGTGTGGAAGGGTAGCGGAGACTGCGATTTTTTTTTTTTTCGTTTGTCAGCATCCAGCCAGTCATTTCGGGGGGGAGGGGGTTAGAGCGACACCGGAGAGAAGGGCGTGGTAGACAAAATCCTTCATAGCATAAACACTGTTCATGTGTGCGCACAATGCTTGCACTGATTTGTCCTAACAGCTAATAGGAAGTAGACTACGAGCACTGAAGTGAGGGGGGGGGGGGGATCCGCCGCTGCATCGAGTGTAGCGGAACGCTCAGATACTGCTTGGGTGTTCTGCTTGCCTCTTTTGTTCGCATCGGTGTGAAAACAGAACTTAAACGGGGAAACCGTTCTCGCGTTTTTTTTTTTCGTGTTTTAAGACATTGCTGTTTTAATACATCTACGTCGGCAAAAAAAAAGTCACATGATTCCTTATGTGTCTGCCTTTTACGATTCGAATTCGAAAGCATAATTTTGCTAATTCGCAGTCGATTGTAGGGTGCGAGTGAGTCGAGTCAACTTAAGAGTAGCGTAAATTATGAGGTGGTCAAGGGGGTCCTGCCCCCCCCCCCCCTCTTGTGCTCTAGATGTAAGGGCGAGGGGGGGGGGGGTGTTTTCGCCTTCGAATCGTCTTAGGCGGGACCGTTTACTTTTTACTGACTGGTTAAACTCGCTATAGTTTAGTCGCGTTTTACGAACTATGACTATTAATGCTGGCTAACCGTTAGATGACGTTGAATATTTGCTGTTATAACGAAATAGCAACATCGTCGTTACGCAGTACCGATCCAGCGATCGCGCCGTCTTTTTATTTTCTTTTTTAATGCGCACTTCCGTTGTCGAGCAGTCCCGCTCTTATTCGTTTCAATGCCTTTCTTTCTCTCTTAATCGAACGAACATTGCGGACATAAAGCGAGTGGATTATGCTGCGGAAAATGCGGTCTCTCTCCGGGCGCTCACCTGTGCAGACGCGCATCTCGCGCCCACGTCTTCGGCGTTCTTGTCTGGACGCAAGAATACACAAAACAACGCGGTCGCGTCCGTTGACGTGGCGAAGCCCTCTGCAGCAGCAGCAGCCGCAGTTAGAAACAGGTGTTGCCCCAATGCCAGCTGCGATTAGCGTCAGGCCAGCGGGCTCGCCCAATTATACTGCGTTGTGCGCTGCTCCTCCTGTGTGCGCAGAGTGTAAAGGGCGTCAGTTAACTTCGCCAACGGACTTCGCTCAAATCTCAGCCCCCTCACAACGCACGCGCAACAAAGCGCAGATGTCGGAGCGCGAATGCACGCGAGCTCTTTATTAGTTCGTTATAATAAGAAAAAAAACATACATAGAAATGGCTAAGTTCGCAGCACATTGTGTATAGCTGAATGCAGTAAGACCAAGTGATGTGGCCAGAACTTTTTTTTTTTTTTTGCGGCGCGTAGGGGGCTGACCATACATATAAGGCGTAAACTCTGCCCCATACTTTTACTCAGTCTTACCTGTCCCGTAAATGTTTAAAAAGCAGAGCTATGGCCACACAGGGATTTTATTTTTATTTTTGGGGGTGGGGGGGGGGACGATAATCGTCGCAGAAGGCTCCCGATGTCACGTTCAAAGAACCGTTTACTTTTCATCTTTATTCCCGCATAGCAAGAGACGAAAGGCAGAAGCACATCGTCGCTTCGTTTTTGCTTTTTTTTTTCATTCATTCATCGTGAAGTGTGCTGTTTTTTGGAGTCTACCACAGGGTCAAAATTTTGACTCTGTGGCAGAGTCTTGTAAGGACAAAATTCTTAACAATGAATGAAAAAAAAACGCAAATGAAAGCGATGACGTCTACGAAGCACGTCAATGTGCCGTTAACCTAATGGAAGTCCGGGTGGGGAGGCGCAAAATGTCGTTAACAGGGGCGGCCCCAGCAAAGGGTACGAAGGGAGGGCTGGTGCCCTCCTCAGATTCCCGCCTGCCCCTTATGCCCCCCCCCCCCCCCCCACTCCCGCCGAAAGGCAAGCATAGTCAAAACACAACGCATATGTTCCCAGCCTCTCTGAAGGAACTCACTTGTCATGAATGCCCCCCCCCCCCCTTCCCCCCATCAAGTAAAAAAATCCTGGTGCCGCTCGTGATTTTATCTCTTCGTGAAGGCTATTGCTAAACCAGAATCATACGTTTACAGCCCATTATAGTCTGTATGGTCGAACCGCGGGTGTTCAGCGCTGGTCTTCACATCCTCCTTCGCAGAGACAACTGCGGCCATTCTTCTTCTTGACGAGACACGAAAAAGGCACGCTTGCGTAACCTTGAACGTCGGCGACAAAGCGGTCCCCGCGGAGTATTTTAGTGCTCGCGTAGAGAACGTCTGGGGAAGACTCGGGGTTAAAAACGTGCGCCTCCTGGAGTCGGAAATAACGCGCCCGTTGTCGTCTGCACCCTCCCTTCCTCGTGTGACCCCCCCGAGCGACTTGGGATGTCGTCGAGGAAACGAGGCCTTTCTTTCTTGCTTTTTTTTTTCTTCACAACTTACGAATAGGAACCGTTTTGCTGCGCAGTATATATTATGAGATGCGTTATAAATAACGCCTTCTGTTAAAGGGAGACCATCGTGAAACAATGAGTTCATCTTGATTGATAAATTGTACTCCGCGAACTCTTACTTTGTTCAGTTCATCACCATAGGTTTGATACCATAATAAAAAAAATCGCGGTCAGAGTTTTATTTTTAAATTTCGCGCCGATATCTGCGCACGTGCCGTCATGGATTGATTGATTGATTTGTGGGGTTTAACGTCCCAAAACCACCATATGATTATGAGAGACGCCGTAGTGGAGGGCTCCGGAAATTTTGACCACCTGGGGTTCTTTAACGTGCACCCAAATCTGAGCACACGGGCCTCGACATTTCCGCCTCCATCGGAAATGCAGCCGCCGCAGCCGGGATTTGAACCCGCGACCTGCGGGTCAGCAGCCGAGTACCTTAGCCACTAGACCACCGCGGCGGGGCACGCGTCATGGATTTCACAACGTATTTTCTTTTGTTTCTTGGTGGAGTTCTATATAACTTCACGAAACTTTCTAATGCTTGCAGCCCCCTCAGTAGACAATGCGCGGCGCCTCATTTTGATCGACTGGGAACGGCTTATGACTTAGACGCCGCCGAAATCTATGACGTCACGACGCTTGGTGCGGGAAACCGAAGGTGGCGGCGCTACCCGCGTTTTCTTTTCGTGCGTTATCTCGCGGTAAGAGTGACGTTTTCGGTGTTGTGAAACTGTAATTGTAATAAGATACTAAATATCGTTATTCTCGTCAGTATCATTCACACTTGCGATCCGCACCTGTCGCGCGACCATTTGCGACCGGCGAACCAAAAAAAGCGACTCAAAGCGATTGATGTTGTAACTTGGTCGCGCGATTCTTATGCGTGAATGAACCAACCAGAGGTCGAAATTCAGTTGTACTGTTGCTGTTGTGGTGGTGGTAGAGGTTAGAAGAGGAAAAAAAGGCCCCTAATTTCTGCATCCCGGTAGTGAGCACGACGCAGTGCCCTCTGTTGTGCGCGAATCTACAACGAACACGTAGCCGTGTTTGATGGCCCGAAAGAGGCCGTCGCTCGTCTCTCTCCTCGCTATGCTCCGTCTTTCCTCTTGGCCGAGTGTCGTTCCTCACCTTGCAAGGTGTTCTGAACTTCATGCGCGCGTTTACTTGAAATCACGTGCACAGGCGTGATTTCAAGTGCTCGGCATCAAGTGCACAGGGGCAGCCGTCGCCAAGTAACGGTGACAACAACTCTTTCGTTTATTTTCTTTAATAATAATAATAATAATAATAATAATAATAATAATAATAATAACACTGTGTGGTCGAAATTTCCGGAACCCTCCCTCTATGGCGTCTCTTATAATCATATCGTGTTATTGGGACGTTAAACCCCAGCAATTGTTACTATTGGAAGTTTCACCGAAGGAATCCTCCTCCCCCGTTCCCCGTGCGTATGGTTGTGACCGATAACATAACCGAATGCAGCTACCGTGTTTATGCGTGTGGTGAACCTTTTGTTCTCCCTATAATGGACCGTTATTTTTTTTTTGTCGTAGCCAGCATATGATCATTTACGTGCATATGCTGCAAGGTAAACGCAGTGTGGAAATATAAATCGCTCAATTCACGCCGTAATTAAGGCGGCGCAATAGGGAGTTTTAGAATAACGTTTGCAGGCGCTGTGGGCGTTGTGGGCACCGTATGAGTTTTGCCCCTCCTAGGTAACAATCTAGGGACTGTAGCTGCCCCGCTAACTCAAATACACGGAAACTACACATAGCCTCGATACCAGCGTTCGCGGGCTGCACACGACACCCGCTATTTCGGGTTTTCTGCGGGCGGGCCGCGAACGGCGGCTCGCGTGCGACGCATGCGCAGTGGCAGCGACCGCACCGCAAGGGCTCGCGGTACGCTATCCTAAAACTCCCCAATATACTCACTTTACGGTGCAATGCGGTGCAGAAAAAGCGAAAATTCCCGGCTCACATCCGTCCTTCTTTGTATGCATCTATCGACACTTACGTTGTACACGTGTTAGTGTACAGACGTCGGAAAGTGAAAGCGTGCCACATGATCGTTCCAACTTCGCCAATGGAAAGGGGTTCGACAAAAGAAAGACGCTGCGCAGTGGACTCGGCTGGTGGTGTGTTCTCTTTGTTTTCTCTTGCTTTTCCTTTCGTCTCGCGCCTTCGTTGGTTGACGGGAAGTGTCAAGCCGCGGGTGGCGGAAGCGCGGGCTTCCGGCGGACGTTGGCGCTTTTCTGTTTCCGCGTGCGCGTGTTGCTGTCTCTTGCGTGAGCGCGCAGTTTCGTTTTAATTCGCCACTCGGGGAGATCCAGTTCTTCGCGACACTTTTTCTCTGGTCTTTGTTTTTTTTTTTTTTCAACGACGTGACTTTGCATCTTAGCCGTCGACCGCAACGCTAGCCCTTCGCCGTCGAGAGGTGTCTGTAGGGTCCGTGCCGACGGACATGCTGCGTCGGTGGCCCTCGGTGCGATCCGTTTACGGTTCCACCCTGAGCCTGTTCGAGGACTCGTCCAAGTACCGCGTGAGTTTGAGCGACGTCGCGGGTTCGCTTCCGAGATGGCGCGTGAGCATGTCCCTCTCAAGACGTCTCCAGGTTTGTCCGTCTCGGGCGTCCTTGTAAGGGTAGATCTGTGCAGTGCCTTCTCGCGTCTGCACGCTTTGGTGACCCTGCGTCGTGCTTTCACTAAGCATTGTGGGGGTCTGCGTCGACAATCTTGAGGGAATGTGGGAGGTAAACGTGATAGTCCATATGGTTTGTGTCCCGAAATACGATTCACATTATTGCTGAACTGATGTGTTTAAAGCGGCGCCAACTTTTGTGTGAGCTGAATTTTTCGGGGCAGGAATTTGTACAGTAGTAGCTTTCTGGGCCTGAAATAGAGGGGTAGGGGGGAATGTTTGCTCTGAAAAATGAGTCCCAACCAACAATTTTTAAACTTACTTTGCTCAGTGGAAGCCCCGAAAGGGGTGGGGTGGGGGGGCATATTTACCCAGCTCTTGTGGGTTGAATGTGTCTGTTTGTGTCACGTCCGCCCTTGCAATTATAAAGAACGCTACCCATAATCGCACCAGTTATGCTGGGAAATGTTGAAGGTGTGTGCCCTCTTAGGCTACGAAACGTGAATGTAGCCTTCGAGGTCTAGAAAGCAGCATTTTATAAAGCGTGATTGGATGGGGGCAGCATCTCCAGAGCGATTTACAAGGCAAGGCACATGACATTGACAGGATAATCGCAGACGGTGGTCATGGGCTGCCTATTAAATTTGCATATTGTTCAGCATTTCTTTGGATAGCCAGTTGCTTTTAGCTACTCGCAAATATAGCCATGGCAATAGTCTAGTTACAGTGAGGAGAGTTGCTTGTTGGGCAAGTCGGTACATACCTAGTAAACTACAAAAGCCACATAACATCGAAATCGGAGAAAGCAGAGCAGCAGAAAACAGAGACACAGAGCAGAGACGTGGCAATAACTATGTGCCACGTCTCTGCTAACCACATGCTACATGTCTGCTCTCTACCTCTTTTTTTTTTTTTTGCTGCTCAGCTTTTTCCGATTTTGGCGTTTTGTGGCTTTTGTAGTTTACCAAATACAGTCATATACACAAAACAAAAAACAAACAAAATAAAGTGCGAGGCTAGTGAGTAAACTTTATAAACTAAGAAAAGGGCAATAAACATTGCTGAAACGACCTGTTTCTGTTAGTAGTATGGTCGCTACTACTGTCTTTCGTGCTAATGTCATAAAAAGCAAAATGTCAGCATGTCTCACTCGCCCGTCTTTTTCTCACGTGCAGATGAGCGATGGGCGGCGAAGTCAAGTGGTTCTCCTGGATGAGCGTCGCCTCGACATTCTTATTCAGGTAAAAAGCCTTGTTTGCTTTTTTTTCCCGCAATGCTTCACTCCTATTTTTTTTTCATTTTGAATACATTTGTGAATTTGTATGCAGAAACTCAGCACCGGTTTCATGCCTATTCTTGTCCAGTCCTTTAAAAATTATGCGTGGCACTGTGAAAGTGTATGAAAGGAAGCTTTTCATGTACTCCATTGCACGTGATACTACTTTGTGCATATGCATCTCAACATCTTTCCCTCAGCTAGCATCAGAGGTCGCCTTTGTCCTTCTGATAGGACAGCTAAGAGCTTCAAATAGTGATGCTGCTACTGCTGCTTAACCTGCCGACTCATTTAAAAGCTTATCTTGTGTCTGACAAAAATGTTTTTTTTTTTTTTTCAATTGGGAATGTCTTTGCTGACGTGTTACTCTGGATAAGGCTGAATTATATCTGTGGACAGAATGCAAGTTCATACTTTTGTTTTGTTTAGCTGTTTCTAGAATACTAATCTGCCTTTTTATTAACTGACTCGTGACTGTGACGTGGGCTAGCAAATGAGAAAAGAGCCATCACTGCAATTTACTGTCAGGCTAATAGTTTTGGGGAAAAGGTAAATGAGACATAAATGAAACTGTCAAAATTATTCAGAACTACATTACTTTTGCTTGCTTTCTTATTTCTTTTGGTAATAAGGCTGTATGTATAAGTCACTTGAGAAAAAAAAAACAAAGTATAGATAATTTCTTAAACAAAAGAGAAAATTGATTGTTCCACCCTTTATTGTTCCAATATTTTCTGGGACCAGCTGACTGAGAATGAATGTTCTTATTTGCGCAGTGACCATCCCTGCTAAATTTTCTCTATACCCGTGCTTGAAAATTTAGAATTGTGCTTCAGTTTTACTAATACTGTGTCAATCATAATCAATATAGTTCATAAAACTTACAGTGGCTATTCTTGCTTATGTTTTTACCATGCCATTTAATTTCATCTGTTAGCCTACAAACTATAAGAGCTTGCAGATGCCCCTTAATGGTTGATTGCATCTATGTACTATTAACCCTCCACTGCCGTAAGACGCTTAATTTTGGTCCACTATTGAAGGACATCGTTGTCATTTTCAGGTTCAGGTTGATAGTTGTTTTCAGCTACATCATGGGGGCTTCCTGTCACGATGACGTAGATGCAAGGGCTTAACTGTGCCCTTAACGTGCTCCATCTTTCTTAACATTTCTCGGAAGAACGTTAATTTTTTTTTTTCAGAGGTGTAGCAATGTCTTCGGACCTGGCAGTTAAAAAAAAAAAAATCTTTCTATCTGTTTGCAGCCAAGGTTGTACGCCTGCGACCTCCTTGACATGGTGGCCTCCCACTTCAACCTCAAGGAGAAAGAGTACTTTGGCCTGGCATTTCTCGATGAAACGTTAGTACTTTGTGCAAGTTGTCCGATACACAGATGTCATATATGCGAGATGTTTTAAAACCGTTGTTTATTTATGGCCTGCATAGAACCACATATGGCACTTATAAGCTCTATTCAATACAACTCAAATCTGCACCATCTCAAGCATGAACTAGAATTTGCAGTTATGATTCTAGTCTCTTTTTTTTTGGTTTTAACAGTGCAGTACGTTTCTTACATAACAGGAAACTGCAAACTGTCGCCACTGGGCTGCTTCAATTAATATTTTTCTCTGCTAGTAAAGTTTAGGGGCACGGGGGAGTAGTAAATTTATTTTTTACTCGTTATGTTAATTGAAATTAGGAAGATGAGGTGCTAATGAATAAGTGTTCTCTACCATCAAATCAGTCTTAGTTGAAAGTGGTCATGTTATGCTGTGGCCTCCACAAAGCTTCTGCGAGACAGTTGATTAACAAAAGGCACGCTCACATACACACATTATGCATTCTTATTATGCCAATTTATAGCACTGTCAAAGTACAGTGGCCTTTGTCTATCGGCAGAAAGTAGCATTAGACATTCTCGTGTAATCAGTGTGCTCTTAAAGCTTGCATTGCACGTTTTGTCATTTTTGATGAACCGCTTCTGTTTCAGGGGCCACTATCATTGGCTGCAGCTCGACAAGCGGGTTCTTGAGCATGACCTGCCCAAGAAGTCGTCTCAAGGTTCCTTGGTGCTCTACTTTCTGGTCAAGTAAGAGGTTTTCTGCAGCTTTGCTGTGGTATCTAGTGCTGACCTGCATAAGCATAAGTTTCGACTGCCTTCAAATATCGTGCTTTGTATGAACTTTCGCAGCCAATTTCATGCATCATGCGGTGTCTGTGTTTCTAAATTTGTGACTGACATGTTGTCGTACACATGTCGAACAGGTAAATTTAGGGCTGATGTGGCTACATCAGTCATATGGGTTGCGACATTGACTATACTATATTAGTATATATATCGTTTCAGCTACCAGTAAGTATTTCATTTCAGCTACTGTTGAACCAACGAAAAGAACTCAGTTGTGCTTGCAGCGCTTCATTTCAGCAGGAACTGCTATAGTGTATTTGCTGCTTCTGTGTAATAGTGAATGAAAAAATCGCTCAGTTGTTGTACAGCAGTGCACAGTAATTTGAAGATCATTGAAGATTAAAATAAAAGAATGCTCATCACTTTGAGCTACTTTTTGCAGCTGCCAGTCATTTACACCTATAAATTTGAAATGGCACTTTTTTTTTCCTTGTAGCAGTAAACTTTCAAAATGGTACTGCAAAAAATGATTGCCTTTTGTTCAAAGTTATGTTAAATTCTTTCCTGGCCAAGGCATTGGTTCAATGTGATTTGAGAGCTTTGTGTGCAGTCACACTATAAAGAAGTACCGCTGCTCATTTAGTTGTCACACACCGACAGGTATTGTGCTGTTTCATGATGTCTGGGTGGTGTAACTCAGCAAAGAAAGTTCAATTTGCTCTCAGCCATACCGATAGGTTTTGCCAGCTTCAACTGGCAAAAAAAACTGTGGCTAACGTTAAGTTTTCATCTTTTAGGTACTATGTGGAAAGCATTTCTTTGTTGAAAGATAGCGCCACTGTGGAAGCATTTTACCTTCAGTGCAAATCGCTCATTGCCAAGGCAAGTTCGACAAAACTGTCTCTTTCTCCTCGGTGGCTTTGTGCAGCTGCTAAGTTGTGTCTTTCCTAATCAGGGTGCATTGGAAGTGGACTCTGAAACGGTGTTTCAGCTTGCTGCTCTAGTCCTTCAAGCAACATACGGAAACTATGTTGAGTAAGTGGTGCCCTCTTATTGTATTGCTTTAACTTTAATATGTAATTTTGACATCTTTCTTTTCTCTCTTTTTGTCTTTTTTTTTATCTAAAAGTCTACTTACATCCAGTTTTCAGGGATTCTAGAATGAAACTTATGATCTGAACTTGGTTACAAACCACTTCGCTTGCCATGAGGCTTGAGCATGCACAGCTGAGATTGAGGCGACAGACCCAGCTAGGCCATGGTGGCCACATTTTGATAGAGGCATAATGCCAGAGGCCTGTGTGCTTAGATTTGGGCATTTGTTGAGGAACCCCAGGTGGTCACAAGTTTTGAAGCCCTCAACGACAGTGTTTCTTATAATGGTATCGTGGTTCTGGGATTTGAAACCCCGTATAATCGTTGAGATAACGGGTTCAATTTTAGACGGCCACAGCAGGTGTATGCAATGGGGGCAAGCAGAATGTGCTTGCTTGTGTATACTTAAATTAGATATATGTAGGTTCTTGTTAAAGATTAGTACTCCCTCGCTAAGACATGCCTTACGATCAGATTGTGGTTTTGGCACGTAAAACCCAAAGAAGCTCGTATTGTAATCTTCTGAATGTTGATTTTACAGTGATCAAACAACAAAAACTCACCTCAAGAAGCTTCCTGTTCTTCCTACCAGCACACTCAAAGCACATCCGTCCATCTCCTACTGGTAAGACCTCAATGGCAAACTTTTCTTTCCGTGTGCTACAAAGTAAATGTGCCCATAAATGGCATATCATTTATGTAGAAACTGTACATTGTGCAGTGGTGTGGCACTGTTTCATGTTCTTTTCGTTTGTTTGTTTTCGCAGTGAAGGCAAAGTCATTGAACATTACCAGGAACTGGCAGGACGCTCAAGAGGTTCAGCCATTATTGCGTGAGTTGACTTTTTAGCGATGTGCCTTAAAATGCATTCATATGGGAAGCAAGGGCACATATATGTTCTGAAAAGGGACTTTTGTTGACCTAAAGGATTGCATGCTTAGCTGTTTACTAATATACATGTGCTTTAAATGCTAATGCAATGAAATTTATACCGTCTTATTCGCCTCGGTTCAAAGAGTGCTAATAGAAAGCAGTCCTTTTGCAAAATTTTATGCTTGAAATACAAGTACATGTGTCCTCATAACTTGTAAATATGGCCATTCTCTGTTTTAAGATTCTGAAAAATGCTGCCGCTCCTGCTGGCTGGAAATTACTAGGATCTTTGATGCACTGTATTATAATGGTTCGAGAATGGTTTGCTTTCCCTTTTGTGATTGGTCCGAATTCCTCTTTTGGTGATGCAACCATGATACTGGTCAGTTGCACCAGGGTGAGCTGATTGGTTCACTATTCATGGTTGCAAGATGACACCCTCAGATGTTATGAGCAGGCGTGATGCCTGTACACGACTTCAGAAGCCAGTGCACGGCCGCTGAAATCTTCGGAGCTGCGACAGACAGTGCGGAGATCTCGGAGGTCTTGTTCTGCTGTCGTAACAACTGCCCATGCAGCTTTTTCTGGGTTATATTACCAGTTTAACAAAGTGATATTTCACTCTACTTGGCTGCACAGTTTGCTTATAAGCTGTAAAATACGTTCAACATTGGTCTGTTTTCTATGTTTCATGGTATGCTCACTCGTTTTGAGTTGCTTTTCAGATACATGAACCTCGTAGAAAACCTGCCAACATATGGCATTCATTTTTATGAAGTCAAAGTGAGTTATGCTACTTTCAGTCCTTCTTTGACAACTGTTTGCTTGTGGAAGTGACTACACAAAGTTAAATCTGCTTCACCTTTGCGTGGTCTCTTTAGGACAAGGGAGGCATTCCCTGGTGGGTTGGACTCAGCTATAAAGGAGTCAGCCAGTATGACTATAACGACAAGAAAACGCCGCGAAGGGTATGTTACAGTATAATTTTGGATTGCTCGTGTTCATGTTTGTAGTAGCTTCTTGGAACAGTCTGCTTTTTTTTTTCTGATTTTCTCACTGGGTTTCTAGGAAAATCTACTTTTGTTGTCACTTTTTTTAAACAGTTCTTCCAGTGGAAACTACTGGAGAACCTGTATTTTCGTGACAAGAAATTCTCCATAGAAGTTCACAACCCAAGAAGGTAGGTAGGCTTTTTATTTTTGTCCATAGATTACTGTAGTGTGGAAAAACTTCTTAGAAACAACATTCGTCACTTATTTAGCTTATTGCATATCCCTAATGTACTCTTAGAATCTACGTGTGCTAATTGTGGTGAAAATGCACTTTCAATTTGGCATTCCCAGTTTATGCTTCGAATCAAGCAGCCTCCTGTTGCTTTTTCACTTTTCTTTTAGGGGCCAAGTTGAACTATTTTATGTTGGCTGGGTTGCGCTGAAAAGATGGTGGGCCAACTGCCTTTTGTCCTAACTGCGTGCATGCAGATGTGTAGGTTGTGCGGAGTTAAACAAGCGCAGCCTAATATGTGTAGGTTGTGCGGAGTTAAACAAGCGCAGCCTACGTAACATACACAGAAAGATGGACTCGCACAACATGTGACATTGTTTTTCGATTGAGACAGCACCGTCTTCCTGTGTACACTGTGTCCCACACTGTGCTTGTTTGACCACGAAATACGAGCTCACCCGAGCTTCTACCGTTGTTAGCTTTGCGCGAGGTCCTTTCGATTGGGCTGGCAAAGCTCCGTAAGTTGGCTGAACCCTCCCCCCATATTTTGACCCCTTCTATTTTCCTTGTAGAGTGGTCCATGCCCTGAGCAGTTTCAATGTGTACGAGGATGTGATAGAGGCACCCCCTGAAGGGTTTGATCCCCTGGCTGATGCCATTAGCGATTCCACAACCCAGTAAGTGCTCTCGTCCCTCTGTTGCCACACTTTGATTTCCCTAACTTCCCCTTTTGTGGCAGAAGGTGGGTGAAAAGATTCCTCTTTTCGTTGGGCAATACCGTATTAACCCTCTCGTTTGTGGGTGTTTAGAGGCTCCTGTATGCTGCATTATTAGCGCTCATTAAACATCAGCTGCCCTAACTTCCCTTTTCAACCCCTTTGTTCAGAGAATATTAGAGGGATTTTTTTTTTATTGTAGTGGTTAGCAGCGTCATCGTTTGAGTGCTGAGCTTTTCAGGAATGTCTTGTTTGCCACTTCCAAATCCTTTTGTTCTTTCCTTTCTTTGAATGCGAACTTTATACATTGAAAACACAAAATAACAAAATGAACAGCCTGTATTGCTTATCTGTTGATATATATATTTTTTCCGTATTCTTATTACTTGCCATTTTTTAGGCTTGAGTGTAACTGTCTAAGCAGTTTGCTGGTTTGTGGAGCATAATTTTGTATTTCAGTGGCGAGTTCAGAGCTTGAAAGCTTGCTGTTTCTGCAGAACTACAATTTCATTGTTCGAGAATGCAGCCTCTAGGCCAGTGACAAACCATGTTATCAAATGTTTTAACGCAGTATTTAGGATTTGGATGACCTGAAATAAAATATTGCCAATGGCCAGTTATTTTAAGTTAATATACTTTGTAGTGTGGTCAGGTTCAACACCTAGTACTAGACAGTGAGGAGTATGTAATTGAATGAATAAGCAGTCAATTTCTTCGTGGCTAAGTGCACTTCACGTGTGTGCCAATGCGCATCCTCGTCACATTATAGCATATTAGCACATTAGTAAGGAAAAAAAAATGAAAAACTTTCTTTTTAACCTTAAAAACCTATAACTGAACGTTTCCTTGCCTACAAATTTTGTTCACTTATAACACTTTCTCTCTGTTCTTAGTAATGTGATAATGTTCAATTCTACTTTGAGATTAGGTAGGCTGTTGCCTTGTGAAAAATTCAACAGTGTCATCATTGGGCAGCATGAGCAGAAAATTTGCAGAATTTCATTGTGCTGATTGGGTGGTGCAATACCAACAGAATGAAGAAAGAATGTACACGGACAAGTGCTTGTCCTTGTATGTTCTTTCTTCATCTCCATTAGAGTTTCGCTAACTATCTGTCAAAGTGGAACCTTATTAACTTGTCCAAATATATATGCTTTTACAGAATTTCGCTTTAAAAAGATTGTTCGACCAATGTCCAATGCATTTTTTTTTGGTGTAACTATGGATTGGATGTGTTTTTTCTCCCGATTCCATGAATGCGACCTCCCGTAAACTTTGCCATCTTCTAACGAATGTAAGCTACCTTACTGAGCTCTGTGTCCAGCTCAAAACGCCTCTAAAATGACACTCATTAGTAGCATGTCTAAGTGAACAAATGTTTCACATTTTCATTACACGCAATGTTAGTGTCTTCTACTTTATTTATTATTTTTTCCACTTGTCTTCAGAGTGTCGGTAAGCAGGAGAACTTTCGGGCCTGGCAATGTGACGGTGGTTGTCTGGTTTGCGGCCACACCGGCCCTGACCAAGAGCATTTGGTCAATGGCCATTGCCCAGCACCAGTTCTACTTGGACAACAATGTTGGCAAGGTGAGATGATGCGTGCATTTCCCAGCGAAAGCTAAATAGCCTGGCTGTATGACACGTGACCTGGAGCATGTCATTGCGATTAGTTTTCCAGCATTAATCCGATTGTATCCATTTTGCTGAGCCTATGGGTTTGCTTAATCTACAGCTTACAGTTACTTGCTTCCATGCAGAGGTGCTAGAGCTCTGTTATCATTGCAGCATTTTGCTTATGTCTTGTAAATGTAAGCCCGTTATTGTACATGGATCTATTCATTTGCAGAGGATGATTGAAGATGTAAGCTGCCTGGAAAAGTTTGCTGCAGAGTTGTCTAAGAGTAGTCAGTCGCTGTCATCAACCAGCACAGGATCTAACCTGAGTAGAAGCGCAAGTTGCCATAGTCTTCCTGCCATCAAAATCGAAGGTATGTACTTCTAACTCCTGCAGGGCATACTTCATTAGGTGCCTTTAACATTGAAAGTGTCGCACAAGAGATTCTAGACTGTGAAATATGTTCTACTGTCAATAGCTGCATGGTTGGCCCTGTCTCATTTTTTTACACTTTGCAATAGCACTTGCTTAGTTAACATATACCCTCAGAAGGAAATTTTTCAGGGAAAGAGTATTGTAAAATATATTTACGATCTCCTTTAGCACAATTTAGTCGAATGTGTCATCGTGACTGTTCATCGCATTGGCCGAACAAGCATCTCATTGGTTTTGCGTCATTAACTAGGCCGAGAAAAGTAGCGTACGAAAATAGCTCTTAGACCGGTGCTTGTCCAGTCTTCTTTCTTCGTGTCTTGTCTGTCTGTGCACTACCCAACAATGGATAAGTTCTAACTATCCTCCTTTCAGTCCTACTACAAGGAATGGAAAGATCGAGTGAGTTGGTTTTTCGTAGCATATAGCACAGCACGCAAACGTAGGAAGAAGGGGACTGAGCAGTCAAAGAGCGCTAATCTTTTTATACTTTGTTCTTTTTGTTTCTTGATTTGCATGTTGTGCTATAACGAACCATCATGCATAAAGTGCTACCATGGCATCTGGTTTTCAAATTTATTGTGCCAACGGTGAATGTGTGCTTTTGGGACCTGCTATCTTCATACTATTTCCTCTTGGGTGCTGCATTAGAGTAAGTCTTTGCTATGAATACATATACTGCTTACAGACATAAATAAATAGCTTTGTGGTGAGTTTATAGAATACTTTGTTGGATTTGTTGGTTCATTCTGGAATAGATTTGAGTGCAAAAGGACGAGTGAAAAAAAGAGAAATGCTCGTTCAGTCATCTTGCATCTTGTCCTTTTGTGCTCAAATCTATTTCTTTCATGGTGGCAGTTGCTCATCATAATAGCTAGTGGCTAAAAATGCACTGCTGCTGAGCTCTTTGGTGCTGGCTTTAATTATGTTCACAGTGGCCACTTTTCGGCAGCATCAATATGCAAGAACATCTGTGTACTTATATTAGGGTGCACGTTGAAGGAGCCTGAAGCTGCCATTAGTGATCCAGAGCCAACACCATGGCATCCTTCATAATCATTGTTTCTGGTGAATTGCATAACTCCTGAAAACAAATTTTATTTTCATTGACTGTGATGCTTCGTAGCTGTAGTGACCATTGTGAGTGGTGCTGAGAAAATTTTTCAAGAAAATTTAGGTATTAAGGCTTCTTAATCACCTACAGTAGTCATGGAAGGCAGCTGAATCTGTGAGCTGATAGGGACCTTGAAAATCTAAATGACCATTAGCACTGACCTTTTTTCAAGGAAAGTGGTCAGTTGTGATAGCTTTACGTTCATCTGCTGGCGCAGACGAGACAGACCAGCCACAGGTGAACGAAGAGGCCGAGCGGGCAAAGCAGGAAATGCTGACGGCACTTAAGGCTCGCAAGGAGGCCCTCGAGGAGGCGCTGCGGAAGAAGATTGAGGAGCTGAAGTCTGTATGCCTCAAGGAAGGCGAGGTGACGGGGGAGCTGCCTCCGGAGATGCCCCTAGCACCCGGGGAGCCCCCTCCTCAAGTGCGTCGGCGTATCGGCACGGCCTTCATCCTCGATGACCAGCTATTATCCAGTGCAAAGAGCAAGGTGGGTGTCACATTGCGAGCTTGGGTTTATTTGATAGCTAGTGAGGTATCAATGCTATGCTGTTAAAAATCTCACTTCGCAGAAATTCCCGTGTGATTGCCGATGCTCTTGGTTGTCAGTGAAAAAATCGAGATAGATGCTTGTAAATAAATAAGAATCATCTACAGTTCAAGAGGGGATACAAACTCGGGAACTTCTGCCTAGTAGGTAAGTGCCTTGCCTCAGAGCCACAGTAGTGCTTGAAGCTGTGTTGAGAAAAAAAAAAAACATACAGGCATCAAGTAGTACAAGCAGTCTTGTTAAAAAATGTACTTATTGTGTGGCAGAAGCATAGAATGGCATAAGGTGTTACCCCATGTGGATTGCATAATGAGAGTGATTTGAAGGCCCCCCTATTACAAAGTGCCGAGGCATAATTTATTATCATCATCAACAATGTTGTGTTCAGCTGTTCGTGTTGCTTTATGGACGTGTAGTGGGTCCATAGTATGATTCCGTAGTATGATTAATTATGGCGTAGTGAGCATTTCATGACTGCACTTCAAACAACCAATGTTGTGCACACAGTTACTTTGTCTTGGTGAGGTTGACGTGAGGTGTCTACTGAGAAGCGAACCCTGGCAAGCGAATGAGACAACTACATGAATGAAGCCTTGCCATGCTATCACATTCTACTTCTTAAAAGAGTACTGACACGAATTCTGAATATTTCTTCTGTTCTTGCTCTAAGCATAAACACCAGAGGGGAGAGCCCTAAAAAGAGTGCCCTTGTGTTTCAGAGTGCATTAAATATATTTTTAATATTGCCAACGTGAAAAAGAAATTTTGGTTTTCGTATCAAGGGGGTGGCTTCGCAGTGACGTGTCAACACAAATCTGTCATGGGAAGACTGCAACTCTCAATATACTAGCAGCAGCTGTTAGCTTGCTGTCAGTCGCACTTGGTGCATTTAAAGGGACACTAAAGGCAACTATTAAGTCAACGTTGATTGTTGTAATAGCGGTTCAGAAACCTCACATTGTTACTTTTGTGCCAAGGAAGGGCCTATTTTGAAGTAAAATCACGTTTTAGTGGTCCGCATTGAGTTAGTGCACTTCAAGTTACCCGCCTCAAGAAGCAGACTGACAGGACCGACTCGCGTCACTGTTGCCGTGCACAACGTTGCCCGGCTTTACTGCGCTAGTAGAAGAAGACTGAAAGCAGCGGGAGCCACAGCAGCAACAACGGCCATTGATCAATTTCCCTCCATTGGCTTCGAGATTACAGACGTTTTTTGGTTCAACTGCACCCCTATAGATGGCACGACCTGTCCCGTGCAACCACGCGAAAATTGAATTTTTGAACCACTCGCGCCATTCCTCATAGTAACGTTCGGCAATTCTTTTTTCCATGAATCAAACAGAAACAAACAAGCAGCATTTTATTGCATCTCTTGATGTATGGAAGGCTCTTTATTTAGTGCAGCTAGATCAATTACTAGTGATTATTTGTAGATGGTCTGTCTGATGTAATCGGTATCATTTTGAAAATGTCCTACTGTGGCGCATGTGTTCTCGTGGATTCACTGTAATTTCTCGGTAAGTAGGGCATTGTTGTTGATAGTATTGTCATTTTAGATATCGTCATACATTGAGCGTCCACTCTGATGTAAATTGTAAGTATTTGACTTTAGTGTCCCTTTAAACAATGACGAGAGAAGTGTCGTCCAATGAGCCCAACAGTGATTTCTGTGACTTAGGCTGCACGTAGGATGCTGACTTCACAAACCCAGTGAACTATGTTGACTTGTAATAGTCTATTGCGGTGGGACTAGCTTGCAGATGCTGGGCTATGAAAACTTTAAACTTTAAAGTAAAATATTTCACACGTTTTTTCTGGCTCTGGTGAAGAGGGCGTTGACAGTGTAACCATGGAAACGGAAAATGTCCCTTTTGGGGTGCCTCGAAACATGTCGGCACTCCTTTAAGGCAGAGCTTAAGCATCCTCGAGTTTTTGTTGGCGAGGGCAAGCACCCTTGAATTTTTGTAAGCATACGTACATACCAGTGCTAATCATACATGCCATGTACACGTACAAGTGCACACAGCAAAAGGTAGATGTCCCTCTGTAAGATGCACGCGTAATACAAGGAACACAAGTCGTGACTTTTTAGTGTGCTGGCGTGGCTCTGTGGCAGATGTTGCTATGACATCGTGATTCGCTTATGCCTTGATGGTGAAGCCAGCACGCAAATGGCTTGCGTTTTTCGGCAAGGCCTGAATATATAGATGTCTTTTTCATTCAGGAAGTAAACGTTTCTATTCGTAGCCCAAATGAATGCAGTAAACAGCGTGAACAGCACTGTTGCCTACAGGCTTTTGCGTTACAGCACAGAGGTTTGAGCTCTATAAATTAGTGATGTTATTCTTTTTATGTGAAAGCAGTACCTTAGATGTCAATATTAGTCATAGTAGGCAGTACAAGCATAGGTGCAGAAGTTAGCGAGAACTGAGCTAAAAGGAGAAGCGTATAGTATGTTATATTGATGGGGATAATTTTTGTGTGACGAGCTCCACACTTTTTATTAGGGTGAAGATTCACACTAGAGCACGCATGATCCCCGTGAAATCGTCACTGCCATGGAATCGAAAAAACAGAATGAGTTTTTATTGTGTGAACAGTTTAAAACTTTTCAGTCAGTTACCAAAGGAGCGAGCTTCAGCAGCTTGTGTTCTACAGCTGTCACTTTACAATTCCAACAGGGCAAGGTGAAGGACTGCTCCTCATTCTTCCCATTCACATTTGATTCCAGGAGGAGACACTAAGCTCGCTGGAGCTGGAGTATGAGCTGCAGAACAAGATCACGAGCGCTGCTCTGAGGTTGGCCAGCGACATGAGTGCGGACAGGAGCCTGAGGAGGCAGCGAAAGCTGAGCTACCAGCAGGCCCAAGAAAAGGCATGTCGAGGCTGTTGCAGCCGTTTTGCATGTCGGACTCTGGCCAAATAGCCCACCTGTATCGCCTGTTCACTAGTGACGTGTGCCGAGTGCCATTTCTATTTCTTCTGCTTTTTTTTAGCTCAAGCAGGTTGAACAGAAACTGGGAACACTGAAGAAACAGAAGAATCATGGCAAACTCAAACCTGTACAGCAGTCTGATGATGGTCAGTATGCTTTCACGTCATTAATCACGTATAAGAAAACTATCCATGACTAAGGTTATTGTCTTTTTTTCTTTTACATCAGTGTCTGCTTACTGGCTTGCATGTCCTTTGTGGATGCAGGATTTTTTTTTCTGAAATGTATTACTTATTTAAGTCTTTGTTGTTGCATTCTGCCTCAACACTTTGCAGGGAGCTCCAGCACAGGATGCCAGTGCATACTGGATGTACTTTCACTAATCTTCTGTATTGGCTGCCATATTAACTATGAGTGCTTACTGAATATCATAGGCAATTAGGGACCTACTGGTTGCTAGTTAGTTACTCGCTTGTTGAATTGAAGTATTGAAGTTACTTGCTTGACAAAGTTAAGTTGAAGATATTGCAACTTTGATTGCATAATGCTGACGTAGCTTTCTCTTTTCTAGAACCAAGCGAGGACAACATCAGTCAGAGCACTGCGGGCAGCGGTAAGTGTTGTAGTTGCGTGCGAATGACCTTGAAATTGTTTAGCACACCCGACATCCACAATAGGCTTTTATTAAAAGCCGTGCAAATGAATCTCCTTTGCTGATTGATATTTTGCTGTGTTGTGCACAACGTATAACTTCTTTAATAACCAACTTTTTTTTTCTTTTCAAGACACTCCATTTAGAGGAAGCAGCAATACGTCAGATATCAGCCCCACAGCGTCGCCGAAGCTTAGCAGCTATGACGGCCATTTAACAGAGGTAAAGTGATTTGCTGTCTTCGTATTAAAAAACATTGCCAGTTTTCTTTGTTGTTTTATTGACTTGCTCACGGTGGTTGTGCAGCTGTGACTAGTGTTGCACAACCACAATACAAGGTCACTGTTACTGACATTTTTTTCACAACTGTCATATGCTGTTAACTTTTATTGCACAGTGTACACGTTCCAAATTCACAGAGTAATGCGATTCTGTGCAATGCTTTGCAGAAGCATGGCCGCTTGCCTACAGTTAGCTCGGTGCCCAGTGACATGCGGCTGTCACCATCTCTGGCTTCAGTATCTGCCCCAGCCAGTCCCTGTAAACATAGGACAGCTCCCGGCAGGACTGCATCCCCGGGTGTGGCTTGGACTGGCTACGGCTCTGGATATGCCCCCAGCAACGTCTACCAGACCAGGACCGCATACCGTCGCCAACAGTACCCGACACTCACCAGCTCGGGTTCAGCAGGCTCCAGCCCAGTGCCCCTCAAGTTCCCCTATAGGGACAGGTATTGTTGCCTGCCATGCCCCGAATTGTGCCATTTACACATGTGTTGAGCAGGTTCTACTTTCATGTGAATTATAGCCTGTCAACTGGTGCAACTTGTTTATACTTCGTTTCATGCATCAGGTCCAGCACTATACAAGCTCATGAGACTTCGGTGCTTTTGAACTAAGATATAGATAAATGAATTCACCATCAAAAAGTGATCTTTTTTTTTTCCTTTTTAGGCTGAGTAATATACATGAAGGTACTTCGTACCGTAGAAATAAACAAATTCCATAATACAGTTGTCTAAAGGTTCTGAATTGCTCTATGATGGTGATAATGAAATGAACATTTATTTTCCGAAACAGTGTTCCCGAGCTCGTGAGCTCGGGGTCACTCTAGGTGGGAGGGCCCCTCATTCCAGGTATCCTCTATTTTCATATTGCGGCCTTTGCGATCTGCTGCAAAGCACACTGCCAGAACTAATCGCGGATGCCAAGCACAAGATGCGTGGACTTGCACATTTTGCTGACCAAACTTCTTGTGTAGCTTCTGAAGCATTGCACCTGATGTATGAATTTGAGTAGTATATATATCCCACAAAGTTCAGCAACACAGTTAAAGAATTAACGTTTCAGAACCACAATTGCAGTTTGGAAGGTAATGGTGTGCAAAGTTAGCTGTGCATGCTTTTGGAGTTGACCGCAGTTGCATTTTAAATCTTTTTGAGGGCACAAGGTGGTTTAGGAAAAATTCCTGGGTTATAGGCATTAAAGTTCTCATGCCAGTATGTCGCCTCATAACAAGCAGTTTTTTTTAATGTTTTCTTTCATACAGTGAACACGCCAATTAATGGCACAGCTGAGTATATAGCAAATGAAATACCTGTAGTGGAATACAGCCAGCTATGTTACTGTACCTAAAATATTGCCAAAGGACAGGCATAGCACTGTTGGGTATTTACTAAAAAAACATCTATATTTTAAAGACTTGTTCTGCTGCTATTAGACTTCCTTCTTGCCTGTGTCGCTAAATAAATCTTAAGAAAAACTTGACCAAAACGATAAACACTGGAGGTGGTTACTTATAACTGTACAATGAAATTATATTTTTTTTCCCTCTGATGCAGGTTTGAATCAGTCGTGAATGTGGAAGGAAGCAATCTCTATAGTGTGCCAACTCAAAGAACAAGCCAGGCATTTGACAGCCAGGATGATCTTATGACAAGCAGCCCTTCAGAGCCCCAAGATCTGGGTTTGGTGTCCAGGCACAACAGCCTTGAAAGCAACCGACGTCATCATCGCCGTGTTGCTGGTACCTCGTTGCAGCCTGTCTCTCCCACCAAGCATGACTCAGCAACACCTCCAAGGTCTACTGTTCCAGCTTGGACCGGTCCTCCAATCACTCCTCTCATGTGTCCGCCAGGACAATGTACTCCAGGGCAGTGTCCACCAGGACAGTGTGATCCAGGGCTATGTACAACAGTGCAATGTGCTCCTGGCAATTGTGCACCAATACAGTGTTCTCCAGAACAATGTGCACCAGTGCAGTGTGCTCCTGGGCAGTGTTCTCCTAGGCAGTGTTCTCCTGGGCAGTGTGCACCTGGGAAGTGCGTTCCAGTGCCGTGTGCATCTTTGCAGTCACCGCTGGCTCAGTGCTCTCCCACACAGTATGTGCCAGGTCACTGTGCACCAATGCAGTGTCCGCCAACGGAGAGAGTTGAAAGCCACCCACGCCTACCACCACACATTCAGCATCAATATCGTACGGCATCGCCTCTGCAAATACGGCGAACTGTTTCTGGATCACTATCCTACCCCGAAAGTTTTCCTCCACCACCGAGCCCAGTAGTTGGTGGCAACCAGCACCACCCGAGCAAGTCTCACTCTTATCACGAAAACATGGTGCGACACATTGACGAGTGCGGAGTGCCTGTGTTTGTTCCCGTGGACAGTGATGGAAGGCTGCGCTACCAAGATGCAGTGCACCGTCCTACCGAGCCCGTTCCCATCTATCACAAGCCACCAATGTCGCCAGCCCTCATGCAGCACCACCTTGCCCACCGAAAGAAGCTGCAGGAGGCGTGCGGTGACAACTTTCCAGGCAGGCCACTGTCTAGCATGTCTGCCTCAAACTATCCAGCATTTCAGCGGGTTCACCCGGACCCTTATCACAGTCAGCCCACCAGCCCGACTGGCTACAGCGCAGCTCACAATACCAAGCTGGAGACGTTACAAGAGGGACACAGTGGCGCTTACAGCCACCATACTGTGTCGGTGACTTCTTCAAAGGCATTTGCTTCGGTCACTCAGTCGTACAGCACGGAAACCCTAAAGCACCGCACCAAAGACTGGGTGGAAACTTCTCTCGACTCTCCTCTTCCGGCGAGGAAGCCATCAAAACAGCAGGAGCCGCCTCCAGTCTCACCTTCTCGTGCCTCTGTGCTGTCGTCAGGCAGTGAAAGCTTGCCTGAAGTCTTCCAGAGTCCTGGAGTGATGCTGTCTCGTCACAACAGTTGTCGAGAGGGCAGAGTGGCAGTAGAAAGCCCACAACTTGAAAGGGACAAGATTTGTTCGCCGTTGCCCCAGCCCAGCCCAAAAACGATGCCAGGTGTCGAGCTGAACATTGTCACAGTGGGACACTTCCAGCCCTACTGGGAAGAGACAAAGCCCTATGAGATCTCAGACTTCTACAAGTACAGCACAAAACATCGCAAGCCGTCGGGAGGCCAGGATTCGACTAGAAGCCCGAGCCAATCCGGCAACTCCAGCGGCCTGGTGTCTCCCGTGCTGATGTCTCCTGTCTCCGCTGATAACGTGTCCAGGGAGAGGGATGAACAGCCGCACGCTCATTCTTCACTTGCGGAACACATGAAGATGGTGGAAAGGAGTCCTCCAGATGGAATGGCGTATGTAAACAGCTGGCTTGCTACACTTTCAGAGACTTGAAATGTTTAGTGGCATTATATTTAAATATAAAAGCGGAGTGGGCACTTTACTGTTCTAATACTATTGCTATTCTGCAATCACTGTGGGATCTATATGAATTACATTTTTGCATTTGAGATGCGATAGATCTTGGAGCACCAACACTTGTTGCAGTGTTATTCAGTGACCTACCTATATAGCAATACTTCACTCTGAAATAGATTGGTCTAGTGTAAATATTTGATGGCAAAATCGTAATCTAGCAGTTGTTTTAAACTTGATTTGTAAAGATGTGGTAGTTTAAGCCAAGGTTATCCTAATGCATCTCTCTTCTTTGTATTCATAATATGTCCATTATTCAAGTTTGTGCATGGTGGAAGAATTGTGCATTGTTCCACTACGAGACTCATTGGCAACATTGATTACACAACTACAGACGCAGTGTTTGCTATTGCTGTTCCTCACTTGTGAATTCATGTTGTTCGTTTTGTGTCTGTGCCGAGAAAGTTTCTTTTGATTGTTCAACAAGCATTGACGAGGGTTGCTGTTTAAGGCATTCAGTCGTTGTTTTTGGTCGCTGCACATTGTGCGAAGCTTTTGTACCATGCTTGGGAGGTTGTATCTGCTACTGATACATAGCTTGGTTGCTTGTTTTGCAGTGCTGTTGAGGAGCCACATTCAGGCCGCAGTGCCGACAGTAGCTTGAACCTGGACAGGTCATCAGTTGCGGATGCCTTCCACGAAGAAATGATTGCATGGTATCAGGACCAAGACTCCGGCAATAAAGCAACACTTGTGTAAATGAAACTGCGTGTAGATAAATTCAGGTAAGTCCAATGCTTGACCCTGTAGTATGGTTCAACTTTATTCTTAGTTTTGGATATGTTGTTGTAACCAGCTATTCAAGTGCTGCAAGAAAAAGCTTACTATTCAGGTTATTAAATGCAGAGAATTTCTTTGTTTACTGTAGGCACTTTGAGCGTCTATCTGCATGTCTGTCTGTCTGCCTGTCTGTCTGTTCATCCGCCCACCTGCTTACATCTCAATGCTGTGATGATCACCTAACTTGGTATAAACCAAAATTAGTATGGGATGGTGAAATGGTTTGATGAATATGGCTCTCTGGTCATGACATGAAAAATGTCGCACTTTTGTTGCGTACGTTATCAAACGCTTCCCCAAAAACGGTGGCACATACCTGGTGGCAGGTATTTGGCACTGGTATGCGGGTATGTGCCACAGGTGTTTGAGAGTTTATATTTACCTACGAACAGTGAGAACACGCATACGTAATTTTAACGCTTGGGCGTTAGGAAAAAGCGGACATCGGCAGCCTTTACCGGACGAATGCGAAAAATGCCATTGTCCCAACAGGAATCAAACCCCCACGATTCTGCGCAGCAATCAACTATTCTAATGCAGAGCCTTGCCAGGTCTCAGAACTACTTCTCAAATAGACTCTAATGCTCGTCAAATCCCAATCGTAATTGCAGTGCCGACTTTCCAATTTTATAAACATTTCATATGTACTCCTACCATACAGCCATCACATCGGGTTAACATCAATTGTAGTCAGGTGTCATCTACTTGAGTTTGTTTATGTAGCAATGTCCAGGGCTATGATTCTTGCGAGCAGTAGCGCTTAATATCAGCTTACCGCGTTGAGTGTTGCTAATATCCATGTTGCTGTTGGCATCGTTATGCAACTGTAAGCAACTGGGGATATAAAACATATGTGGCTATTTAATGTATGTCTGTGCATACATTTATATCTATATTTAGTGACAACACAGTGAGCTTGAATGCGCATGCTTCTCATAACATAGATTTCCAAGGTACGTGGGACCTGCCGAATTTTTTTATCGAACATCATGCAAGTTGCCAGCTGTTCACTATTAAGTATTCCGAACTTCGGGTTAAACATTGTAATCAGTTTAAAGGGATGCTAAAGGCAACTATTTAGTCGACATTGATTGTTGAAATAGCGGTCCAGAAACCTCAAAGTGTTACTTTTGTGGCAAGGAAGTGCCTATTTTGAAATAAAATCGCATTTTAGTGGTCTGCTTCGGGTTAGCACACTTTAAATTACCCACCTCAAGCGGAATGTCTCGCGTCACTGTTGCTGTGCACAACATTGCCCAGCTTTACTGTGCAACCACTGACGCTATTAGCAGCAGAACGAAAGTAGCGGGAGTCACAGCAGCAACAACAGCCATTGAACAATTTTCTGCCATGGCCTTTGAGATAGCAGGCGTGCTTGGTTCAACTGGGCTCTGCTAGATGGCACGACCTGTTCAGTTTAACCAGGCGAGAATTGAACTTTTGAACCACTCGTGCCATTCTCTGTAGTAATGTCCAGCGGTTCTTTTTTTCCATGAATCAAATAGAAACGAAAAAAGCAGCATTTTATTGCGTCTCTTGATGCACGGAAAGTTCTGTATTTAGTGCAGCTAGTTCGATAACCAGTGAATAATTGTAGGCGGTACCTCTCGTGTCATCGGGATCATATTGCGAATGTTCTACATGTAGCACATGTGTTTTCATGCATTTACCTTAATTTCTTGGTAAGTGGAGCACTGCTGCTGATAGTATTGTCTTTTTTTGATGTTGTCATACATTGAGCTTTCTGTCTGACGTAAATTGTTAGTTCACTTTAGTGTCCCTTTAAAGGGCCACTCAGCAGGTTTGACAATTTTGAGCTGACAAGCATAATGCGTAGACGAGGCATTGATGATGTCGTCTGCCAAAATTTGCAACTCTACACGCTGCGGAAATGGGTCAAATTTCAAAATGAACGCTGCTTCAACTCCCTTCTGCCGGCGCGCGCTCAGAGAATGAGAGCATGACGTGTGCGTATGAATGGCCTTACGTTCACGGCAATGCAGTGACGTTGGTCCTCTACGTAGACAACTCTGCTCTGACGTTGCAAACAGTGGCACGTGACATGGTGAAAATTATTTTACACGGCTTGCATTATTTATGTAATTTGTTGCTTGCAGAAAATAATAAAGCTCTAGATAAATAATGAGACGCAATAAGGGAATGTGAGCATATTTTTTTTCCATTTGTCACCCGTGAATTGCAACGAGATGTGGGGCTAACGTGTCGGCGTTTCCCATGCGTTCGTGTACCCGCGGTCAGCGCATCGAGCAGCGACCGCCGGGGAACGCTTCTGCGCGTTCGCGTACTCATTGTCCTCATCTGTTCTACCGGCGTTTCCAAACCATCCCGCAGAAACAGGCAGAAGACCACAAAATAACGCTGGTCAACAAAGCAACGCCGCTCGCATGCTTGGGGGTTGGACTTGTTTGGGCACGTCATGCCTCTTAGTCAGATGCCTGAGAGGGTGGGGAAGAGATTTGGTTTGTGAAGGCTACGTGGAGGAGCGGCAAGGGTTTCGAGCTCGCCTCCTTTCATCCTCGTTTCGCGCCGCTTCAAAAAATCTGTTTTCTCCGCTCGTGATGAACCGATTCAAAAAATTTTTTGTGGCAAACTATTCCTCATCGGAAATATAACAACTTTCACTGTCTAACTAAAATTTGGTATGGGGCCTGGTGAGTGGCCTTAAGGTGTGGTTGTGGTGATAGCATTGCTATACTCTGCGACAACTTTTCTTGGCACTGAAGGGAAAGCTACGAATGCAGAGCTTTTGCGCATGTAGCACTACGTGAAGTAGTTCGTTTTGACGCGCGTCTCATTAACGCTGTGGAAAGTGATGGGGGTGCACCATCAGCGTTTTATATAGACGCAGACACCGCTAAGTGTTTGAGGCGCACGTAAAAAGGTGGAACTTTCTCAGGCATTCGAAAACGCAAAGTAACAATGAATAAATATAACGAATTACGAATATCTTGATGGTGTGAGCTGCGTCCTGTCTCGAATACATAGAAAACAAGAGAGGAATCGTTATGTTTCACGTTGAAAATACAAGTGCTATTGTGGAACTACATTCCCGCAATTTGGCTCTGTAGCCTTCGCTCCAATGCCAAGAAAAGCTTTCGACGAGTATACAGCACTAGCGTTTCCCCAGTGTTTGATTTTAGCTATATTTTGGCACTACTTTTGATTTAAATGGCCCTTACAGTCAGCTTTATTTTGCAGGAAGCCGAAATGAAGAATAAGATTTTTACTTTTGTGGCGTTTACTGAGATGATGTGTAAATTTAAATTGTGGTAGTGTGAAGCGTCGATCCAAGACAAGATGTCAATATGTTGGTCCTACATGCTTAACATCCGTGCAATAAGTTGTTTAACCATGTTTGATTAGCTTGCTTTTTTTCTCAGTTCAATTGCTTTTGAAAACCTTTACTACTGTTGGCTTGCATTTTTCCTTCTATTGTCTTCCTTTAAAACTGTGCTAGTTTTTAATTTACTTTCTTTTTTCTCTGGTCAACTGTTTCTCGGAACTATGCAAGTTGTTTAAAAAGGGCACAACTTGAACAGATCGCAGAATGTTGTCCAGTGTCTGCTTGTCTTACCAAGCCTTCACTGTTTTTTTATTTTGCCTCTTTTTTTTTTACTTGCAGGTGCTATAGAACAAGAAAATATTCATCATTATATAACTGGACCTTGCAAGTGAGAGTTTTATAGAAGACAATGTACATAATTGTTTTTAATTGTGTTCTGCAAAGTATTTATTGTAAACATCATCATTTTATACAAATAAATTTTATATTCTTTTTAAATACTTTTCACCGTGCGTATGTTTTCATATGGAAAGGACCGTGTAAGAAGTGTTAGCAGCAGCAACAAATTAAGGACTGCAACATAAATGAATAGTGCAAGGAGCGGAATGGATGAGGAGGTCATTTGCACTTGACAAAACCTCTTGGAAACAGCTGATCATGATCTGTAGGCTTCATATACCTCTCTATTCAGTTCGCAATTATTTGTGAAGCACGCGCCTGCTATTGGAGAAGTGTGCGATATTCAGATGAATCGATTTACAGGTTAGAGGCTTAACCTTTGGTGGAAATGGTTTTCTTTTTTTTGTTTGTTTGATTGCTAGATACCCAAATGTCTTTCTCACTAAAATCCAAATAAATGTAACCGTTTAACAAAGTTTTGCTGTATTCAATTTTTGAAGGCGTATAGTAAGCTTGCTGTGTTATTAAAAATTTTGGACACAGAATTGAAAGTGTGCTTATAACGTTTATCGAACAGAAAAAGTGTATTCTTTTACCTTATGTAGCTTTAGTGTACCAAGGCCCACGTGTATTCCCTTCTCACGTTTTGTCATCGAGGCCTTTTCGCATCGGAAAAAAAAACTCATGTGATATATGTTTTATGCTTATCTTTATTCATTGTTCATGTATATATTTCACTCTCAACATAAATAGGGAAGAGATCATAACATAAATACTACAGTTTTTCTGGCATGTAATTAAAAAAACGTTTCGCAACACTAGTATACTTGAAAATGGATACTAGGCATTCCATGTTTCCATGGAAGTGTCTTTCATGTTCCGAAGCATTCACAGAGGTTATTCATAGCTCATCTTTAACAAGAGATACTGATCGAACGTTATGCAACAAGTTGAGAACAATTCATTTTTTTTTCCCAATCTTTTCACTATTCCAGATGTAAATAGCCCTGTCTGAAACTAGAGATTCATGATACAAGGATGTAGGCATTCAGGAACTGAAGTATAACCAGGAGTAAAGTTACTAAAGCAGTCTTCTTATATATGTAGCTGTACTCGCATCTGCAGATTAGACCATAAAAAGAAGGGGAAGGGGGGCTGCATTCTCAGAGCTAGCTTGTAAAGCGCATGCGCCCACTTAGGTGTGCTGAAGATTGCAATTCCTCACTACAGTTTACTCGTCACTTCACTTCAGATTGTTAGCATGGTTCAGCTTCGCCCAGCAGTATAGCTGTAGATGTATAAAAACTTGGTTGCTAAACTGTAAATCTTAACTGTTGCATGTGCAGAGAACATTAGTTTTTTCTGCCATAGTTAAGCGACCAAAATCTACAGCCTAGCCCGCTCTTAAAGAGAACGATGGCTACCAGTAATGGATGAAATATTGCACAAGACATGGAGAGACACTCGTATAGCATTGTGGTCTTTTTTGGTCGGGAACTACTATACCGGTTTCGCACTCTGTGAAAAAAAAAGCACCTAGACTATTTTTTTATAAACATTCAGTTTCTTTCATATTTTCTGTTTCCTATTCCTATGAGTCTTTGCACAATGTACAACGTATTTACAGCCAGGATCACACTGTAGGCATCAAAAAAGCGATTGTTGTTTTTTCAAGACCTTATAAAGTATTTTTTTCTCTCTCCAAGTGCCTTTATCCGAGGATGTATGTTTGCCAGCTATGAAAATGTGCGTTCATTTTTTTACACTAAAATAACTTCCAGACTCAGTAATTAACTCTTTTCAAGCTTTTCCCACAAATTCCAGTAAATAAAATTGCCATCTTTCAAGTACCTTGTGCCCGCAAAAAAAAAAAAGAATTCCTTCACAGCTTATTGCTAGGAAAAGCCTTCCTGATGCACAGACATTACGAGGCAATATTATTGATATTTTAAAAAATTCCTGAAATGTATTGCAATCATAAAGGATAAGCCAACATGTGTGTTTTTTGGGCACTTCAGAACACCTAGACAGAACCAATATTTCTGCTTGTCAAGATGTGCCCAGTGTATGATTGTGAAGTATTAGCGGAAAAGTGATAGCTTAATATGTAAAGCAGCCATCGGGGTAGAACCTAAATTGGTTTCACTGGTAGGTATGTGTTCCTTTTAAGAGTTGTGGCCATGCTGTACAACTAGCCCAAGCTCTTTCAGTGTGAACTGTACAGTATGCTTTTACATGTACAAATAGCTCTGAATAGCACTTTTAGATGGCGGGCACGGGTATTGTTGATATTGGTAATGCTATAACGGGTTTACGTAGACATGCTCTTTGAGGTATGGCTAACTTGCATTAATTCAAACTTCCCCACTTAAATTCAAATTATAAAAAGTTTTGAGGTGTCTTAAAGCAATAAAAGATAACCGGCAGAAAACTTTGTTCTGCTGCATAAATAGGCATATGCAGCATGATCCTTCTGGGAAAACCGTACAGACGAATTTGCCGACGTGCAACACGGGCAGAAACCTTTAAAAAAGTTTTTTACTCGGAAGTTACTGCATGCTGTCAACTAGTTTTAAAAGTTTGCGGAAGTTATACAACGGTGTGCCATATGATGGCTAGTTTAGGCAGATACATCCTGCTTCTTTTGTTTGGTCAAATTTGAAGGAGTGGAAGATTTTGTGCTATTAAAGAGCATAATTGAATCTGAACAGTTCCAAGACGCAATGAAATTTGCTACTCAACCTAAAGCGAGACCTCGCATAATTCTGCTTCCTTTTCGAATTTCCCATATCAGTATGGGGCTCCTCTGTGCTAGAGGCCTCTTTCACTTTTTTTGTTTTATATGTCATGTACTCATTATAAGGTCTTCCATTCAGGAATTTTTCTTGGCGATGCCTCACAGTTTTTTTTTTTTTACTTTGGACAACCTCGCATTATATTGCCACACAAACCTGTTTACTGCTGCCTTATCGATATAGCTGCAGCCTATTCCCATTTTTGTGACCTTGTGAAGCTTGCATTTCTTCAAGAGAACTACTTCAGGTTATACAGCATTCATAACACCAGCTTTTATGAAATGCAATTTTTTGTTTGCATTATATTATTACGAGTTAATCGTACAGACGAAATGCAACACTCTTTGCTTAAATATCTCTGTCATACTTATTTTTAAATGCAAATTCAGTAAATGCTTTTTATGTATACTCTTGAGACGTGAAAAGAGTAGCCTGTGACATAGGGTCGCGTGTGGATAGGCCTAATTACACATATTCAACTGGAATACGCATATTCAACTGTTTTATGCCCTCAATCATAAAAAATACTTAATTTCAGAAAAACTTCAGAATTACTACATGCATCACAAGCCACTTCCTATATAGTATTTTGTATCTTGCAAAAAGAAAATGTTATGTGAAGTTCTAGCATCCTAGTGCTAAGGTAAATGGCAAACACAAAATGAAACTGTAATACACATTCAATGTGATAATTCGCAGCAGAAATATACAGATGTGAAAGTAAAGAAGCTTTGTTATACAGCCAAGTGCTTTTGGCACAAAATTTGCACCCATTCAAATTTCAGCTACAGACAAGACCTCAAATATAAGTTCAGCCACGGTTGCAATACCACAGGTTTGGTAAATTTTTCATTGTAAGCCAAAGCAACAGTGGTCTGTCAAACTGAAACATTCTAAAGCATGACATTGATACTGTCATGAACTTTTTTTCAATGCTTAGCACTGGTACTATTCACTTGCTAACCAGTGCTTTGAACTATTTTACATTATAAACGGTACGTATGTCAACTAGTCTTAACAATAAGCCCTCTAGACATTCTTAAATAGACTTGCTCTTAAAAATATTGTTCAAGCGTCAAAAATATTAAACACTCTTTTTATGTTGTTCAATTTATAATGTTGCAACAGAATGTATGGCATTGCCTATCTTTGGACATCGTCATTGTATATATATTAAATTTTTCTTTAATGTGAGGTAGTATTACATTTTTGTTCTTCACAAGTAGCTGCTGCAAAATAAAGTATCAAGCTTAACAATTGCTACATGTTCTTAATTTATATAACTAAGGTTGTGTAATGTCGACATTGTTGACTTTTTTGTGGTCCTCGTCACTGCACTGCAGCTGAACAGCCAACATAGTGCATTAATTTTATATTGCAACCTTCATTGAAACCCAAACTCCATGCTTTTAATATATGTGTTTCAATGGTTACTCAAGTGAGCAGTAAAAAAAAAAAGTGGTGTAAATATTTTTTCCAAGATGACAGCATATAATATAAAATAGCACTGAAATATCATGAACTCACTAAAAAACACAGAAAAAAAAACGGCACCGGACATATGGATGGTAGTCTGCATATAAATAGCACTCTATAGATCAAGCTGTCAATAGAGATATAACGTCTAGCATGATAGAATTTCATCAAAGGTATTGTAGCAGCGAGAGAAGAAGAGACGTGAGATGACGTCGAAGGCGGCCGATGGGGCCGTGCCGATCTCGCCACTTTATTCTAGGCCTGAAGCGGAGCCACGTCGGCTACCAGCGTCCGCCACGCCAGGCGTGTCAGCTCGTTCTAATTCTCGCGCGAGCTCGAGCTGCGCGAGAATTAGAACGAGCTGACACGCCTGGCGTGGCGGACGCTGGTAGCCGACGTGGCTTCGCTTCAGGCCTGCAATAAAGTGGCGAGATCGGCACGGCCCCATCGGCCGCCTTCGACGTCATCTCACGTCTCTCTTCTCTCGCCGCTACAGTATGATAGGGCTCTCCGCAGCAAACTATCTGCTACATCATCATGGGACTACACTCCTCAAGGTTTCCACAACAGGAAACATTCTCACGTAAAATGTTGCAGACTGCATAACAGACTCGTAATACGCATCATTGTCGAACAGCATGTAGAGCTCGATGCCACTTTTTAGACATACCGGTACGATTCCTTGCCACAAGTTGAAATGCTAACTGGATAAAAGTGATTCAACGGCAGATATGCACAAATGCATCATACGTCACAGCGTATCATGTATCTAAGGGAAGATTGATAGCACAGACATGACTGCAACTACTGCTGCCCATGGCACTGTTATTTTTGAAGCAAACGTTAGAAAAATTTTGCGAGTTGTTTGAATGGAGATTTCACTATATGTTTTGGGAATTTGGCAACAAAATACAAAGCTGTTCTAAATATAATAAAAACAAATATTTGACTTTTTTTTTTTTTGAAGGAACATTTGTGAAAGAGATTTTTCGTGTGAAATGGCTAAACCTTTTTTGCGCCGAGGACATTCTTCTGAACCAAAATATTAATCATAGGTGTTAACATTCTTTAGTTAGAAATATAAGCGTTTTATGACTAGAATTTCAAAGCTTCTTTCTTAAAGAAAAACCTCCATAAAAAATACAATTCTGGTGGCAAGAACATTCTCTTGCTTCAGAAAGGATGCGTGGCATTCATAAATAAGTCACAAAAGTTTGCATTTGATAGCTTCAGCAGTTACAAAAAACATGTTCATTTTCTCATGAAAACTAGCGTTAGTTAAAAAAGGCATTTAAAGTTTGAGTTGCCGCCGTGCAGTCATGGGATCAGGTGCGTTTGGGGCCATTTTCAAATGCTTTTCACTGCACTTAAAAAGTCGCCACTTCGTGGAAGCACTTGTTAGTAATGCTGCAATATTGTGCAATGAAAATTAAAAAATCACATTTTCAGACGTCCTTGCCCTCCATGCCCCCTTAAACACTGTCATCAAGAGGTACGGTCACAACGCCCAGCAAAGAACATAAAAATAGTATGCTCTCGCTTTCTCGAACCTGTGTGCATTTCAGCTTCTGCCAACTGTACTGTACACAAGTTCACAAAAACACATCGACATGCAGAAATTGTTCGGCAATAAAAAAAGGTCCCAGCTTCAAACGTAGCTCGATGTGGTGGTCGATGCGGCAAAGATCGGAGCTTGCTTATTTAAACACTTCTTTTGTGCTTGAAAATTTGCTTTCTATGCTTTTAAGCACGGGTATCAAGTGAACTACCTTGAAGGATTGCCAGTGCCTATAGGAAGGAACTCCACTCTAAGGTAACCACCAGGAATCCCTTTTCAGAGGTCAATAGCGAGAGGGTGTAGGACCCAAATAACCGGTAGGACGCTTTGTATAATACTAAAAACACGCCAACACTGCAACATTGTTCATTGTGGGACCCCGACATTCAACAGACAACGTCACAACATTCAGGACCTCTGCACCTCGGTACAAAAAATGAAATAGCTTCGCTCTGCCTGCTGACACAAGCTAAAATACCTGATGGACTGTGTCCCCATACACAAAGATAAAGGTGATAAAAAAGCGTTATTGCAATGTGGGCAACCTCCGTCAACTTGCATTAGCTCGGATAAAAGCATTGCAAAAAGACGAGTAAGAAAAACGCCTTGTGCTGAGCAAGCGCGTGCCGTGCAAAATACTTTCGGGCAATGCCGCGCTTCTCCACTAAAGCATGAGGCACATGTTTAAGCACGGGGAGCCATTGAGAGCAGGCACACCTAACAGATCTCGTAGTTTGCAAGGATTTTTAGGCCGTCAGCAATGCTGTGAGGATTCTTGCGTCAACTCTACTGAATGTCTAGGTTCCTTTTGCTCTGACCTAGAGGCCAGATCACTGTCGTGAAGAGAAAGAATCTCTGAGATGTGCCTGCTTTTATCAATCATTCCCCATTAGCACTCAAGCGCCCCCTATATACAGATTTTTTTTTTGCCCAAACAGCAGCGCACATCAAGTTCCTGCAGCTTGCGAGAGCAACGTACATAAGCAGAGTCAACAGTCGGCTTAGTCTTTCAGTTCACACCATCTCGTCTCCCGCAGTGGCAGATATGTTTTCCAAAAGCTTCTGATTCATTTCCACCACCATTTTTGGAATTCGGTAGTTGTTCATCTCCACAAAGTCGGACATGATGATGTTGCAAGTGTGATTACCGCTACCTGGCACTTGGCTGGATAGCCAGCTCTCTAGGACCGCATTCACTTTGGGGACAACGTAAACCCTGAGGCTATTGCAGATGTGCATGGTGACCGTCGAAGGCTGAGGAGTGCCAACGGCCTGAAGCACGAAGAATGCCTTGGGATCACGTCCCTGCTGCAATGTTTGGTTCCAAAAAGTGACCAGGCGCGCAGCATCGTCTTCATCTGGCCACGGGTTTGGGATGTAGCTCGTAGGCCAGAGGTACGGATGGTACTTGGCCAACTTTTCGTGACCGTAGAATGTGATCATCTGATATCCACGCCGCCACAGTGACGCGAGGGTGATGTTGTCCAGGTCTGTGGTGAACTGGCACATAAGTGGGCCGAACGCGCTCGTCAACTTGTTCAGGAGGCGGTTATGGTCGGTGTCCGTCATGTTGTAGAAGTGCTGAAAGTGAACCAGTATGACCTCTTTCTTGTGGCTTTCGAGGAACTCCTTGACTTCCACGAGGAAGTTGTCAACAACAGCACCGAACAGCCCGTGAATAAGGTACAAATTTTCGTCTTTCGGATCCTTCCTGACGGCTATCCTGATGTCGAAGTAGCGGATGCCAGCATGCAACTGCTCCATAGTGCTGATGTTCTGCGTGACTGACCAGCTGTACATGATCTGCTTTCCTATGGGACCCAGAAGTTTCAACAGCTTGTTGCCGTAGTACTCGTTGTCCGGCGCTATTTCTGCTTGTGGTGATATGGTATAGCTGCAGCTATCGTGCGATCCTGGAAACATGGAAATGACAATGTCTTCAGAATCTCGGCCGAAGTTATGATGCCGACCCGACTATGCCATAGCTATAATTAATATATAGAATTTTTATTCTCAGTCATCACGTGTAACAAGTGGAACCGTTTCTGAGTTGCGCAAATAGAGCACAAAATCGAAATGCCACGGGAGGTCGTTCAGTGCTGCACCGCATTACACGCATACGTGCAGAGAAAACAGCTTACGCACAGTACGCCGTGTGAAAATAGAACTTTTGACTTTCTTTTCTTTTTTTGTTGTGTTACGATGACGCATGATCGTACTCGATTCCTCTCTCCTACTCACACATAAATAACGCGCCATCGATTAAAATTAAATGCGCATAAGAAACCTGGCATACATTAAACCACACTCTATTAAATGATCCTTGCTGAAGAACGGGATCAGCGTACGTAAACTGGGTCATCCTTCAATAGAGAAAATCGGTTCGCGCCCTCCAAGGAAAAGCTCATGCCTAAATGGGAGGGGCAACGTATGTGTGCTACGCGCGTATGCTTCGTTCGAGGAAAGCGGCAAGGACGTCCGAAATTAAGATCAATACATGCGGCCAGGTTCTCGTTCAACTATTCTTACTAGCGGCACGCCAAATTAGAATGTCAGGCGCTTCTCCACTGAATCTCGGACGGACGTGTACCGCACGCGGTGCGATGCGGACGCGCACGATCGGAGTGGCTAGCAGAGCTTTCGCGTGTATATATACCTGGTATGGCCAGGTGGTTTAGCGGTACGTTGTGCAGCTCCTCCGGCAGGTTGCCCATCCAATTTTCCATCTCGGACGTTGCGTCCCCATCGGTCACGGCTGCCATGTCGACGGCACCACCGTCAGAAGCTGCGCGATCGTACGCAGGATCGGCGAGCACGCAAGCACCCTCCAGCTGATGAGCATGCTTGGTACCAGTTGCGTAGAACCACCACACCCACACGACCTACGGAGCCGAAGGATAGAGACAATGTGCGGCAATCTGTTAACGCCACGACTCGAAAGCGAATTCGGGAAATATTTATAGGGAGAATAACGAGCAAATGCTGTAATATTATTGATAGGATTGGTAAAGAGGGCGCCAGGAGCAACCCACAATGGCGGCATCCACTGGAAAATAAGCATGGCCGAGTCAACTGAGTCAGTTCATTGAGACGATCAGCTGTTTGCGCTATCTTAACCCCCGGACGAGCAAGTCATGTCCAGCGCTCAAGAGACCAACAGTCAGCCTGATGATTCGTCGAAGAAAGACGCTATATCTGAACAAAGTTACGGCTTCGACAGCTACCCGGAAAGACGGGGTGGAAAGAAGCCTGAGAACTGGCTGCGAATCGCGCTGTTCGGCGAAGGTCGAGAAAACTTAGACAACATCCGCTGTGAAAAGAATGTCGTGGACTGCGTCAAGGACAGTAAGGAACGTTTGTCGTTGCTAGTCAGCATCTGTACTTACCGTGTAGAGGAACATACTTTGATGCGCAGATCGGGTTGTACGGTAACGTGCGACGACATGCTTGCATTGAACTTTGCTATAAGTGTAACCCGATATCTATGTGATCTGATACGCGACATCGACGGAGCGCTTTTCCTTCTGTTCTCGCTCTTTTATTTTTACCTGTGTGTGACGCGTACAGGTGTGAGTAACATTCCCGCGCGACTACAGCAGCGCGGACTGATTCCATCATGATAGCTGCGTAACAGGTTTGCCACTACGGCTTATAATTATAGTATAAACATTGTGTTTTGCTGAAAACTGAATTTTTTTTTGTGATCGCACGTTATCACTTTGTCTTGCAGGTCCCCTGGTAAAGCTGATGATAAGTGCTTTAAAAAGTGCCGGCTGGTAGGTAAATCCCATGTATCATTGTCAGTGTGCTTTTGTAGCTAAGTTAGTTTTTTTTTATGTAGTGGCGTAACATCCTGTACTCTAATTTATCTCCTGTCATCCTGTCGTTGGTCGTATGATACAATATTTCTGCATTGGACTTATTGTACCTAATTTTTCATTGATCTCTAATCATGTGGTGGTTTTGGGACGTTATAAACACAGTTATTTTCATTTATCTGAGTGACTAGAAATATAGTAAAAAAAAGGCATGTATGCACCATGCAGCACGATCGTCTGCAGAACTTAAAATACCTCACAGAACAATATTGGGTGAAAGGATTCAGTAACAAAACACTGTAGAAAAACAGTTGCCTCCTGCTTGACTTCTCAAGTCTCTTGCTGGTGTTATGCAGCATGCATGCTTGCCTGACATGCAAAACATAGTACCATCTGAATTTTGCATAACAAGCTCAAAGTAACATGCTACTTAGCCTTAACTCTACAATACACAAAGAACAATGCTACAAGACTGGCTTGTCTCACAGTTCTCAAAGTTAGCTAGCACTTTGATGATCCATTAATGGGAACAGTCACCATGCAAATTGTAACGACGACGTTCCGACGCAATTCGATTAGCTAGCTATACTGCATTAACAGTGCAAGGATTGCTCTGGTAATACATAGTAGTAAAGTTACATAATGGCAGAGCTGGGAATGCCAACAGAACCTCAACTGAAACAGTGTTTCGGTTGCACAACGCAACTTGCATAGTCAACTTCAAGACGTCGAGCATCTCCATTCAGATAATTGCAGTGTCACCATTGCATACCTTTTGTCTATCTCCATCCTTGTACACAATGCAACTCATGACTATCTAAAGATTGGACACTGACTGAAGAAGAAATTATTTGAAGGATCACTTATCTGCTTATCTTTTGTTTGAACATTATTTTTTTGTTCAAGTAAACATACTTAGTCAATAAGTCCATAGAATAGTAACCCGATCTGATGTTTGATCTCTTATTATTTATATTCTGCTTTGCTTCTTGAAGCGAGAGTGTGTTATACTGATTTCTGTGCTTATTGTCTACAATTATTGAAGAACAATCATGAAATTCACCTCATAATAATCACAAGGTACAAGGACTGCAAAACAGGCATGTTGTGACTGTTGCATTATTATTGCTTAGTTCAGTTACATCAGCTGGCAGGTTAGTTAATGAGGCAGTGTTTATGGGTATAATAGCTCAAGTGTAACAACGTATGCTGTGTGTTTTGATTTCTTGTTATACATATGATCTAATTGTCAATTATTTGTTTTCTGCTGCCACTTCATTGCCACTCAAGTTTAAGAACTTGAATTGGCACCTTGCATACTGAAGACACATGTCACACTCTAGTAGCTGAAGCAAAACTACAATATATTCAATCTCTGTGGGCTGAATGCTTTACAGGTATAGGTCGTCCCTTTTCGGTTGTATTATGTAGTTTTTTTTTTGTGCTGGAGCTCCAAGTCCCATGTTTGATGTTCTCTTTTTAGTGACATAGACATTCGAAGGAACATCTGCTGTGAGCCATGCGAAGGTCCTGTAACTGGTGGCTTTGACACGGAGTATAACCAAGTCGTCGTTTGCCAGAATAAGGCCAGGTCGAGAGGCACCGTTCAGGGTGTGCTTGCCCATGAGCTCATGCACATGTTCGACTACTGCCGAGCCCATATGGACTTCAAGAACATGGATCATCTTGCCTGTACAGAGGTGGACTATCTCTTCTTGGAAGTTTTTTTTTTTTTAGTCGCAAATATTAGTCATAGGAGCATGCAAGCGAGCCGCCGTGGATAAAGGGGTGACACAAAATCCTAGTTTCAACTAAATTTTTAATAAAATAAAATTTATTCTGAATTATTTCACTGTTAGTTTCTTCAGCTCAGTTGTAAAAAAATTCTTATTAGGATTCCACATAAGATTTTAAAACAGTCGCTTGTTCTTTATTGTTATAAATTCAAATTAGCCAACGGAAGACAAGCTTACATCCCTTACTTCAACCTCTGCTGAAGCAAAGAAAACAATGCTAGTGAATATTACTAGAAATCTTTTTAATTTTTACTGCAATGTAAAATGTACCCCACATAAGCAGGTATTACTAGGCATGTGCAAATAGTGTATTTAAGGTTTGAAGCAAATTCGTATCAAATAGTAATTTAGTCTAATAATTTTAAGTCAAATTCGAGTAACATATATCATGTATTATAAAGTAAAAAAATGAGTATATTTTTTATGATCCACCTAACGTGCACAATATTTTTTTAAATTGAAACAAGGCGTATGAATTGTCATCCTTTCTAAGTGGAAGCAACTTTGAATAGTAGCAGTATTTGACATTCGGTAAAATGCTGGTGATAACCTCTGAAGTATGTTAATTTTTAAAATTTGCTACACTTGAAACATATAAGTTAGCAAAACAAGCTTTCAAGCTTAAAAATTGTATGAATCGATGTGAGGGTAATATCTTCGTTTAACCTTGAAGCGGGGCTTCGCGGATTTTTTTTTGATAGGTGTGTTCACGGTGTACCATTCATACACTGTAGTGAAACCGCCTTTACAGGAGGTTACGTATAGTTTGTATATGATTATTTGTTCATTCCAGTACTTCAAAATCGATGGCAACATAAATTCATGTCGAAGTAAATTTCATTACTGTAATATTTGGTTGAATATTCGCACATGCCTAGATTACTTTACCCCCTTCTGCTTTATCCCTTTCTTTTTTTTTTTACCATCTAACCAGTGTTGCAGAGTTGCAATGCCTGCAGATTTGCACTTTGTACACTGGTTCTTCACTCACGGCACTGTGACAGCACGAAAAGGCTGAATATGTAAAATAGCTCAGTGAGTATGGGCAGTTGTTACCACTTCAACCAGTGTCCGAATGAGATTTTGGCATAGCAGCGGTCTCTTATAACTTCACTGTACTGGCGCAGCAGTGGCTCTGCTGCCCCCGATGTGTGTTCCCAACAAAAGATTAGGAAACACATGAAGCCTTATATCTCAACTCTGATTACAGTAAAAAACAGGAGTGACAAATGGCACTATGCTTTAGTACATATACTACAAGGCTTATAGCTGAGGTTGACTTTACCTCCAAAGTGAGGTGCCGATTGTTAATTTTTATCAGCAGACCTGTGAGGTCTACATTTGCAAGACCTGTACACATCTATTACAGTTGCAAAGTAAACACCATAATGCCAACCAGTGGAATTTCCTGGAAACAGTGCTGCTGATGAATTTTGATACTGCTTTGCTTACCTCTCAATTGTTGCTGTCAGTCTACTAATTCTTTTGCCTTTTCGTTGACGTGAGTATGCAGGTTCGCGCTGCAAATTTGTTCCATTGCTCCTTCATGAGTGCCATGTCGCAAGGTTCAGCAAGTCCCTTCAATATAGCTAGGTCTCATGCGGTAAGTCTTTTCATGATACTATGTGACAGGTATTGTGTTTATAGCGCCATTTTAGTATGCTGTATCCTTATTAGCACTTTACACAGGTCAGTGAATATGATTGATCAGTAGTAAAATGCATTTTGGTCCTCTGTCTTGTATTAACAAAAGGCTGAATAGGATAGTGAAGTTTACCTGGATTGGTTAGATTATACTTATAAAAAACCAGAAACACTAGTCTTAGTGTGAGGAATATTCGTATGCCAGAAAAAAAAAAGAGGAACCAAAACATTGGATCAAAGTTCACGTGACATCATGAGATGTGTGATTTGCTCAGCTATAGCCCACTATTTATTGATAAACAAGAACTAGTACTGTGCATTCTGAAGGAATAAAACAGCCAACCTGGTAAACCTTAAGTGAAATTCAGTTGGTCACTTAAAAGCTTTGTGATGGTGCTGAGATGGTCATCATGTAATATAACAGTGATGCTGTATTGCATAAGCACTGTAGGAGTGTTGAGCATTGTGATGAAGTTTTGTCACAAGATAGCTTACAAAAGACTCCTTGAATGTACTTTCAAAGTGTGGAGTGTCAAGAGCTTGGCTTGTTGTCCACCCATGCATCTCATGTGGCTTGATCATGATCACTGAAATGCTCAACGCAAGCTGTAAAAAGGCTTGCAATGCCTAAAACTAAGTTAAAAGGAACGAGCAAGATCTAAAACAATATATGTAACAAAGACCCTAGAAGAGTTGTTATAATTTACTTAAGATAGCAAAAAAAAAAAAAAATGCCTTGGAAACATGCGCCTGACTCCCGTGCTGCACAAGAGATGATGCCACCACCCGGCTAGAAGCCCGATAGCTCCTTCCACGTGCACATCACCTGTGTGCACTTCATTCTCAGCATGTTGATGGCAAGTGCCCCTCCCGCATGCACTTCACTTCTGGCATGCTGATGGCCGACAGGAGCAGGGCTCGCTCTCCACTAATGTGCGGCCGTCTTTAAACCGGTTGTACTACTCCTTAATTTGTGTGCGGCTCATAGCATCGTCATTGAAAGCCGTCGTAATCTTTCCAATAGTTTCCACTTGGCTGTCACCCGATTTCTGGCAAAATTTGGTGCAGTAGCGCTGCTCCAGCCGCTCCGCCATTTTCCTTGCAATAAAAAACCCAGGAGAGCACTGCACACTGCCTTAGTCAAACGCTGCGTCCCAGCGACTGACGCTATCGGCAGGCGGAAAAAAAATTCATGCATGCACATGAAGGTTCAAGGTCGGCTGATGGAAGCGTGCTTGTTTCAAATCCATCAGCTGTTCGCAAAAAAAAAAAAAAAGGTTGGATACTTTTCTAACAGACCTCTCACTGTGTCCTCAAAATGAGTTGCAGCAACATTTCTAAAGTAAAAGATACACTTCTTTTACTGTTACGTTTTGATTCATTTTAATGTTTTCTCCTTTCTTCTAGGAATGTGTCAAGCAAAAGGCTGTCAATTCCATCGTTGTGGCGAGGGGTGTTTCGCAAGAGGAGGCAAGAAGTGCTGTTGATCGTATTTTCGACAAGTGCTACAACGACCTTGAACCTGTGGGAAGGCGGATACGTAGGAATTCGCCACACATGCAGTGGGCATATCGGGAACGCTACCATTACGGATACGACGAATAAACATAGTTAGTAGTTTTATAACGACATTGTAATTGAGGTCATCTAAGAGGATTTTGCCGGTGCCACAAGAAGTCATGTTCATATTGTCTGCAGATTTTCGTTAGGTGGACTAGGCCTTTGTTTTATAGGTTGAATAATAAAAAAAAAGCATTGTTGTTTTCAAAGTAGTGTTGTCTCTCTATCTCTTTCTTTTCCTTCTAATCAGGAATAGTGTTTTATTACACGCAGGCCTGGGAACGGGCAGAGGGCCACGGTCTTCCAGTCCTGGCGGGGACGTAGCCAGCAACTTCGGTGGACCCCTCTTAGGGGGGTGTCTGACCTGTTCTCGAGGACCAAATAAAGTTCATTTCACTTCACGGCTGTAGGAAATATGTAGAAGTTCCATACCTACAGAATATAATACGTACAGGAAAGTTTTATACACGGGAATGTACTTAGTTCATGTCCTCTCTGCTAGACTTATGGTGTGACCAGTAGTTATAAGTTATATTGAGAGTTGAGACTGTTTCTAGTTTTCATTTGTGTTTGTGTCTGCAAATTTGTGCTAGATCTGGTAGGCAAGAAAGCGACGAAAACATTTAATAGTGCCAGAAGGATATTATAATTGTGTTGAGAGTCTTTTGCAAATTTCGCTGGACCTCTAGAAATGATGAAGCATCGATCTTCATATTGTATCGCTTGTAAGACAGGCTAAGCCATGTTCATGTCGTCATGCGCTGAATAGAGCAGCGTCCTACTAAGGGAACATCTTGCTGTCTCGGTTCAGAACACTACAATTATAATAAATCAATAGCCGAGGAACATCCCTGCCAAAAAGTGGTCAAATGTAGTTTGAGGGCTCGCGGAAGTTTTCCCACATCATAGACAGAAATCAGCTTTGCATAGGATTTTGCAGTAACAAAAGTATTAAATCGTGGCATAGGCTGCAATTTCAAGTTGTTATTTTAGAGAACTGGGGGAACAAAAAGAAGCGGACAATATTAGATACCTAATGATATGTTAATCGAATTTGTTAATCCTGTATATGCATCACAAACAGACGCACGCACGCTAGTGCAGACTTTGAAGGCTTATCTAATAAGCGTGATGTGTAGATAAAACTAATCCCCTAAAGTCGTATTAGGCGTCACGCACACTGCTGGACACTTCCCAGAGCGAACCTAACAAGACTGCTCGAAGATGGATTCATGTGTTTAAAAAGAATGCGGTCATTTGTGAACTGTACGACCGCGCTGGAGCCGACAAAGTAGGCGCGTAGCAGACGATAAACCTGATGCGGCGCTCATATCGCCACTTTTTAATAATAATAACTGCAAAAAAATAAATTATTGACCTAAACTCATATAACTGTTTTATTCAATTATACGAGCCTAATAAACGCTTTTACTTTAGCGTATGTTTAATGACGGTTCTGGCCTCCGGCAGTCTGGTAGCGAGAAATGTCACAACAAAATGGCCGCGCCCATGTGCTTCTATTTGCGCGTGGTTTAGTTGATCGTGTGAACGTAGTGTAAACGTGTGCCGGCGCCGTAAAGACATCCGTTACGTTTGCTGACGCAGAACCTTTAGCTCAGGTATTGCAAATGACCGCACAAAACGCAAGGATGCCCAAGAAAAGAAAACGCAGCGAGACGGCGCAAAATGAAGAGGTGCCGAGCAAGAAGAACATGGATGCGGAGAACGATCTGGACGGCGGAGAGTCTGACGATGATGGATCCCCAGAAAAAAAGGCAAAGACGGAACCGGAGGAGCCTTTCTGCATCAAGAAATTTCTCGCCGTACTCGATAAAGGAGGCGATCTGATGACAGGTTTAGCGCTTCGTTGCTCAATATTAAGTGTCTGTTTTCGAAATCACGTTCGACCTATCTGCTCGGTTCCCAACGTATCGTGCCTTTTTGCTGTTATTCTACCTATATTTCCCCGTGAAGCTTTATGTTGCACTCTTGTGTTGTGAAAGACCGAGTACCGCTTGCGTGTCACGTGGATGTTACCATGGTAACGCTTAATTATGCGCGTCAGCCGAGTTTAAAAAGAGCGTTTCTTAATCCCCGGTTGACAAATAGTTCAGGAAGACTTCCACTTGTTTACACTTGCCGTGTATAAACTGGCCAGCAGCATCGAAAAACTTTGCTAGCTGTCGCGTTCGCTTACTGGTTAGCGATTACTAGTTAGCGATTAGCTAACTGGTTACGAAACTTGTCAGGCTCTCATAAGTTTAAGACAGTGGAGGAGAACCCTTTGATGACCACAGCACGAAAGCACGTGGAAAGTCCCAGCAACATGAATAGCACATGTATCGCTCCTTTGACCCTATCGCCTACCATATCCCTAGCTTCTTTTACGTTCCTGTGTTTTCTGGGTGTGATCATGAAGCGATCTTCGGGTGGTGCTAAAGAACACTGCTTATAACCGAATATTACTTCTACTGTAATCAATATACATGAGTGCATATTTTTTGACCAGCTATAAAGGTTGACAAAACATGTTGAAACTGCCCTCGCACACTAATCTTTAGTGGTGGGCAAATAATCTAAGATTGACACATCGAAGACTGTTCGAACAGTAATTTAGAAGCAGCCCTAGACTGGTAAGGTTGTAATTTAAAAATAGCCTAAGAATTCCACGACACTTTGTATAAAATAAATATTTACATGCTTTAACAAAAAAACATTATACTTACATTTAACTGACGAAAAATACCTCAATTATTTTAAATGAGGAAAGCTGTATGCAGCAGCAAGTGGAGCCATCAATATAACTTCTAACTACAGGCTGAAACATAGCAGTGACTACAATATTCAAGGTTGTATATTGCCAGCAGATTTAAACCAATTTCATGCAAAGATATTGAGGAAGTTTCACAAGTCGACATTATCATTAATGTCATGGTAGTGGATTGATGATATTGTCCGTCACACCGATATTCTAAGCCAAACAGCCGTGGTCCAGTTTTCAATATAGTATCAATTGTCCCATAAGTACATGGGTGCATGCATTCGATGATGGAAAAAAGAAAAATTACCCCTTGCTTTTCCGATGTTCTGGCCATTTGAGCATTTTTTGGCATTTCTGATATGCACTGTTCAATTAGAATACTAAAATGAACAAAACACTATTTAATTCATTCTAAAATTTTGAATATTCACACACCCCTACTAATCCCCTTTCTGTTTACAGTTCAGATAATTTTGGTACTTCATTTAATGTTAGTATTTTAAGTTTGAATATTGCCACACAACTGACATTTACCACTTGCATGTTCAGAATTGCAGAAGTTTGTCGAAGCAGCTGACTCATTTGCAAGTGGAGAGAGCACAGAAGATGTCGTGAAACAATACCTTGATGCTGCTGATGGCAACTTCCAAAGCATTTCAGCACTTCTCTATGGTGTCAAAACTGGCTCACGTACGGTAAGTGTACAACTTTTTAAAGTCACAGAGAACTTGAATATTGCTTAATCCTTTAGTGCGCAAATATTACTTCACTCTTTAATTTGCTGGCTTTGTTACTAGCAGGCCCAAAAGCAGATGGCATTATTCAGATCTTCCAAACTTGCTGTCACCCGCTCACACCGATTCTCACATCTTCTCAAAATTACCGTCACTGAATTGTGCTTGTTCTCATGCTAACTGGCACTTGCTGCTGTTCATTCTAAGCTTACTAGAGTGTTTTCCCATTCATACTTGCATCCACTCTCACCCTTCGTTAGGGTAAATGCATGCAGCTAGCCTGCGATAGCAGTATGAGTAAATATGAATTTGCCTTCTCATTAGGGAGTAGGCCAGTGTATGCTTAGTTAGCATCAACACCATAAACCTGGTTTCTGAAGTGTTGCTCATTACTTTTTCTCTCATTCGTAGCACACACTGGTGTACCAGGCCCTGGAGCGCTTGGTTTCACGGCTGCCAGAGGACTTCAAACAGTATGTCAACACCGCTTTGGTGTCGGCGCAGCAGATGCTGCAGAAATACAGTCGCCTCGTACACATGTCTCTGTGCCGCACTGCTAAGCCTAACCATGCGAAGGCTGCTCTTCGCCTCCTTACAGCGATTGTCACTCTGGGGCCCGAAGGAGCACGTTACGTCACCAGCATCATCAACTTTGAGAGTACAAATTTCATCATGTGGATCAACACCCGAAACCGCAGGGTATGTTTCTTGGTTGTGCTACTATGCTTGAGCTCAAGCATATTGTGAAGATGGGCTTCTAACTCTTTCACTGTCACTGATGTACTGATACATTGTTATATCCCCCCCTCCCCGCCAACACGTAACTGACAAACCGGTGCATTCAAAAATACGAGCCGGAGTGCAAAGTAGGCATGTTTAGTGTGATTCTGATTTTTGCACCATCTTTCGAGTCCTTCTAGAAAAATGCATTTTTGTCTCTTGTGCTAGGTATATTGAAGAGTACAGAGCGACTGTGCCCACTCTTTCCTGCAGGGCATAATTGCCTGCGTGCACTGCTCTCTCAGGCTCAGCGACCATGTAGCTCGCACGCAATTAAAGGTTCAAGGGTTGTTCTGCCTCGGGTTTGCAGCTTTTTGTTTTCTTTTATGTGCCGATGCCTTCACAGTAGGTCGAAACATAACTTGATGGCTGCTTTTGCCCACTTGCTGTGTCTTCACTTGCTGCTGTCATCAGCAAACAAGGTTGTTGTAGTTCCTTTCCATCCCTATCTCTTGCCTTGACTTTGCAACGTCCCATTTCCCTGCATTTCTAGCTTGCCTGATATTCCCGAAACGAAGCGGACACTGGTGGTGCATTACGGTTAGAAAAGCCCAACAGCGAGAGGGTTATTAACGTGTTATGTTACTACATTTACAGCTTGCTGCTTACTGGGCTGATTATAACCCCATCCAGAGCAATGGGCAGGAGACACATAAGCCCCGCCGCGGTGGTCTAGTGGCTAACGTACTCGGCTGCTGACCCGCAGGTTGCGGGTTCAAATCCCGGCTGCGGCGGCTGCATTTCCAATGGAGGCGGAAATGTTGTAGGCCTGTGTACTCAGATTTGGGTGCACGTTAAAGAACCCCAGGTGGTCGAAATTTCCAGAGCCCTCCACTACGGCGTCTCTCATAATCATATGGTGGTTTCGGGACGTTAAACCCCACAAATCTAAGGACACACATAAGTCAGAAAAGGGATTAAAGCAGTCCACTATTCTCTTTGAAGTATATATTTTTATTGTAGCACACATCACTGGCTTGATTTAGTCCCACAGCGTACTATAATACTACAGAACATTTTCGTTCCAAATGTAACAGTATATGACTTTTAACTTAGCGAACAGGTATAACAAATTTTCTTAACTGAATTGTGCGAAAACACTTTAAAGTACATAAGGAATACACCTGGACACAGCGCACACTAACAACTGAAACTTTATTCGCGAAAACGGACATATATATGCGGTTACGAGAACTTGTTTTTGCACAACTCAGTTAAGATGAATTAGCAACTCGCCCAGCCTGTGCTTCTGTGGTATAACAAGTGGCCTAATTAATTAGCTTTTATTGAACTGTTGCCTTCTTGCAGCATGAAAGGGCTGAATAATGCTTTCAGTTGCAGAATAATGCTTTCAGAATATTGCTCTCGGATCGGCAAGTTTTCATGCACCTCTTTGGCTTCGTTTAAAGGGGCCCCACAACACTCTGTCAGCGTCATCGGAAAATGCTGCCAACCGCTAATCGAGGCTCCAGAAGACAAGCGAGCCAAACATTGTAACGCGGCATGCAGCCTTGAATTTGCAATTAGTTCCCTAAGCCAACTAACAACTGTCCCCTGTTCCCTCGACAAATGATGGCATACACTTACATGACTGCACCATAAAGCCAAAGTCTATGGCTATCGGCTGATATGAGCTTCATGCAATGTGGAGTACCCACATCTGCCGCAGCATGCGGCCACAAGCTCACGTTCACGATTGCACTGAAAAGGAACTGTACGTTCAAGAAAAATAAAAAAAATATGCTCAACGTCATGACACACAGTGACGAAGAGATGCATGTCTTCGCTCCCTTTTTATCCCATCTCCTGCGTAGATTTCAGGGTGCTCGCTAAAACGAAAGGAGAGAGGAAGCACTTGAAGCATGCTTCGAAGCCCCGTCATTCCACTCGCATATGACGGATTCTAAAAAACTTTTGCTTCAGGCAATGTGTGAGGCCATGAGGTCTTTTAATGAAGGCATGGGATAATCATCAGAAAAAGTGTTGCAGGGCCGTTTTAAAGCATAATGTTCAATGCGTTATAGAAAAGTGCCTTTGTTCAGTGCTTTTAATTTTCATTCGGAAATTCACAATATCCCTGAAGTTTGGTGGGCCGTTCAAAATGCTTCAAATCTGTACCCACAGACGACTCTTTTCTGCTTCTGTAATCGAAGCGAACTTGCCATAATCTGTGCGTGTGTGGGGTTTGTCTTGTGCGACGTCAATTTGTGTGTGGTTTTCTCGACATTCCTGACTGTGCTTACCGTGCGGGTTTGTCTGCGAATGTACATTTATTCCTCTGTGTAAGTATTCACCTGTGTGGGAGAAACATGACAGTCTAATTCTTGGATTCATACATGTGTGACCACACTTCCTTCGTTTTTCTTGAATAGGATGCCGAAGACGTGAGAACCTGCGCTGTATTTTTCCTCATGTCGGTTCTTGTCGTTGGAAGCAACTCAGTGGCACGCCAGGTGCTTCAAGTCAAAGGTGAGAAATAAAATTTTCAGCATGAGTCCTTGGCGCTCATGTTACACGCAGTAGCGTACATATAGATACTGTTAGGCTCAAGAAGTTTGCCACATTATTCTTCGAAAATGCCGAATTTTACTCTGATATAGGCATGCCCTAAAAAACTGGTTAGTCAAAACTAATATTAGTGTTGAAATAAAGTATGGTATTTAGTGTTGTATCATAAACGGCATTCAATAGTTTGCACTTGGTATCCATGCCTAACACCTTGTTTGTGATGCCTAACAAACTATCCTCTCAGGACCAACATTCGTTAATGCTTGTTGATGTTTCACAATGCTGTGTTTATAGCTTTACAAGCCTGCTGCAGTGTTGTGGATCTCGGGACGATGGTAATGTGCTCTCTAGTTAGCTTTATTTGAGACTGTAACTGCTTGTTACTTGAAGGCATAAGTACAACATTCTAGTTAAGCTGGCTTTCATGGCAGAAGTTGTGTCTTCGATGTGTATCAACGCAGAGGCCCAAAAGTGTAATTTGGAGTGTTTAGAGATCCTCTAGAAGGATTCACAAACACTGTGACCCTTGCTGTAAATACAGATTAGATGGATAACAACAATGATTGATACATCCAGCAGTCCTGCTTTAGTCTTTTATGTTCTGTGTCTAGCTGCTTCATTCGTTGTGAATATTAAATTCCAGGATTGATAAACAGCATATTTCCTGGTCTACTGTACGACCGCGCATCATTTATATGCAGCTTTCTGTCAACATTTCAGGCTAAGGTAAGTGGACACTATTATTTTCAAACAATACCTTCGTGTCAGAGATTTATGCTGTGCATAGTTTGCTGTTCATGCTGAATGCAGAAAAATGAGCCGAGAGCATATGTTTTGGCCTATATCGTAGTTCAGTAGCAGTTAACCATTTATTATTATTAGTGTTTCTTTTTGTCCAAATAAGTGTAAGTACGTTTGCAGGCACATGCGAAATCGATAAGTTAAGAGTCATAGCATCATAGCCTAAATATAGAAGAAAAAGAAAAGCTCACTTGTACAAACTGAGTGGTTTATTTGCAGTAAAGAATAAGATTGAGTTGCATTTTCATCACTTGCAGTGACATTGTAGCTAAGTCTTTTTGAAGCTGGTATCTAATGCTCTGTACATACACTGACTTTCTACAGGGCTTTCAAAGCGAGTTCCATGCATTAACTTGTTCTTTGCAGGTCTAAGTTCGTTGTTAGATATTTTGTTCCAAGAATATGCATCTAACAGGTTTTCACACTTCGTGCCACTTTCCAAGGTTGTGGAGACCACCTCTTTTACCAAGACCATAAAGTTGAAAATGTTGAATGACAAGTCCCTGAAGTATGTCACCAAATTGCTCAGCTGGGAAGGGCCGAAGCCATGGTCGATCCACGGTAAATGGAACAAGTTTAAGGCCATACGAGGTACCGAAAAAGAAGATCCCGAAGCAGTGCTGGTAAGTGCCACTCTTGCGCAGTGTTTGGCTCAGTTTGTATTATTGGCTGCAGCTATTCTTATTACGTATGTTATTGTGTATTTTTTTTTAAGTTGGCATGCAACTAAGTTAAATTGGAGACTATTGCACTGACTTTTTGGAGCTCGTACAACATTAGGAAGAGCATTTGCATAACATTACTTTGTTGTGTTGCATGGCTTCTACAACACTGTGTATAATATTTGGGTCATTTTCAAGTGAACGCTTTTTGAAGGAAACGATCATAAATTACTATTTTAGGTGACAAACTTTGCAAAATGCTATGAGCCAAATTTGGAATGTCCTCGGATGTGATGTTCAAGCTTGAAGAGTGACTGTGATCAGATAAATTTTTAATTTTTTGCATTTCAGTGGAGAAATGCTTTATCAGAATACAGATGATAACAGTGAATTAAGGGGTGATGGGATTCAAAAAGAAAGTTGCACTAATCTGTAGCCTAGGGCAATAAAATTCTTGCTGTATATATAGACTTTTATGCTGATTTCAAATGTATAATTAGTTTTATAGTAAGTTACAGAATTTTCATGTTGTGCCGTGGCAATGTATCGAGTATAGTTCGTTTTGGACAAATATTTTGCACCATTAAACTTTTATGGTTCTGAGCCATTAATGGCTCGTATTGCTTCATATTCACTGTAGAATGCCAATAACTACCAAGGAAGTGCATATAAGACATTTTAATGGACAAGAAAAATTGTAATGTGAGAATTCTTAGAATCTTCAATTCATACTAATTGCTTACTTTCGGTTTGTGAAAATTATCCAGGCGATATCAAGTTCTTGAGGAGGTACTTGCATCCTTCACATGTTAAGGAATACCTGTGTGGTCGAAATTTAATCTTGATCGGGTTATAAGGAAGACCAAAAATAAGATGTCCAAACTCAAGAAGTTGCCAAAAAATGGAACTTGAGCAAAAACTCATTTTACAGGTATATTAGTGAAAGCTCGTCTATAAGGAAAAGATATGTTCTTTGAGATGATTTCTTTCATCATGAGGGCTTGGCAGTCACGGTTATTTTGAGCTAACGGCTTTAGTGAACTCCTCGTGCAAAATTCAATGGCAAGCAGCCAGGCGACAATTTCAAAAGGACTCTAGAAAATGAGCTCTTTTTAGTTTTGAGTAGCCACCTTGTGTTTTTTAAGAGCGATTTTAACCTACTTCTAGTTTAATTACGATATTCAGTATTTTTTCTCATGAAAGTAGAGAAACTAAACTTGTGAAAGGAAATAAATATGAAAAATATGTAAATATGAAAAAAAAATTTGTCTTTTTCGACTCGCATCTTTCCTTAATTATCTTAACTGTTTGCAATTGTGAAACAGGCCAAAAAAATAGCTCTAATACTCTCTGTCTGCACCTGCTTTGTGCTCTAGATAAAATATTTAAAAATTTTATACTGGTAGTCAGAATGCTTGCCCGAAAGGGCCAAACTGAATAACGTTGAATTTGGCCGTCTTATTGTACTTCAGCCTTGGGACAAATGGAAGGTATAAGCAGTGTTGTTTTAGGATGGCTTCTATATTTTTCTTGTTTAGAGATTGTCAAGTACTTCACATGAATGCGGCAAGACTATTGTACGTTTCATTTTTGCATTTCTGTTCAGGAAGCATCTAAAGAAGATGTGGAGTTGGTCCAGAGCACTGCGTACAATTTCCTGACTGCCGTGTGCTGCTCACACAAATATGGCATACTGTTTCGTGACCCTAAAATGGGACAGTCGAAGCAGTGAGTAAAAAAGTGTTGAGTGTTTTCCTGTTCTGACTGCTAGTGGTTCTTAGTTTGAGACCCTTCAAAGGTAATATGTTACAGTTTGCTTATATTGTTACGTAAAAATGACACGAGGCGTGTCTATTTAAAATTTATATTCAAACTGATGCGTATGGCGTCGACTAATATGGAAGACAGCACGCACAACCGACAGACCACTTCCTCGTTGTCGTCTTCTGACCGCTGATATGTCAGCTACGTAGCATTACCCCCCCCCCCCCCCCCCGGCGGTAAAAGCACCGTCTTGGTGCACATTAACTACGGTATTCTGTAGGCAGGTGGTAAGGTTTTAGCCTGCTGACGTGCACATCACTGGGTGTGTTTGCAGGCAGGCTTGTGGTCTCAGATGCAGGAATGATCTCATAGGTGACGTCGGTTACCTGGCGGATGATACGGTAAGGACCCATGTAGCGAGACAACTTCTCTGATAAGCTGACTCGATGAACTGGGCACCACAGGAGAACAAGAGAGCCGGGTGAGAAGTGAACGTCAGCATGCCGGCTGTCGTAGGTGGCTTTCTGGGTGGCTTGCGAAGCCGAAAGTCTAGAGCGGGCGATCTAACGTGCGTAGTCGGCACGAGCAATAGCGTCGCGTGCATATTCGGTTGACGGCGTTGTAGTGGTTGGAAGCAGGGTGTCGAGAGGTAACTTCGGATCACGGCCATAAAGCAAATAAAAGGGTGAATAATCAGTAGTGTCGTGGCGCAAAGAATTGTACGCGAAGGTCACGTGAGGTAGCGCCAGGTCCCAGTCATGGTTGTCGGAGGACACAAACATCACGAGCATGTCCGTGAGGGTCCGATTTAGCCGTTCGGTAAGGCCACTTGTTTGGGGATGGTAGGAAGTGGTTAGCTTGTGGTGCGTCGAGGAACAGCGCAGAAGATCGTCGATTACACGGGACAAAAATGCGCGGCCGCGATCCGTGAGTAATTGGGGAGGAGCGCCATGGTGTAAAATGACGCCGTGGAGCAAAAAGTCCGCAACGTCAGTAGCGGTGCTGGTGGGGAGCGCTCGAGTGATGGCATACCTAGTCGCGTAGTCTATAGCAACGGTGACCCACTTGTCGCTTGATTTCGACTCTGGAAAAGGACTGAGAAGATCTATACCAACACGGAAGAAAGGTTCGGTTGGGATGGAGATCGGTTGAAAAAGTCCAGCCGGGGGCGCAGTAGGTCGCTTTCTACGTTGGCATTTATCGCAGGAGGACACGTAACGGCGAACGGACCGGGCGAGACCGCGCCAAAAGAAGCGGCGACGCACGCGGTTGTACGTCCGAGATACACCCAGATGACCAGCAGTTGGGTCATCGTGAAGCTCGTGCAGCACGGTTGAACGCAAATTTTTCGGCACGACAAGAAGGAGCTCAGGGCCATCTGGATGGAGGCTACGACGGTACAGCGTGCCATTCAGGAGGACGTACATGCGAAGTGACGTGTCGTTCGGAGCAGATTCGAGACGGTCAATAAGTTGTCACAGAGAAGCATCACGACGTTGTTCATCACCAATCTGAAGAAACTGGGACATTGACATGACGCTGAGGCTAGGCTCGATGTCTGGTTCGTCGGGCTGATAAACTGGGTAGCGGGATAAGCAATCGGCGTCCAGATGGAAATGTCCAGACTTATAAGCAACCGAGTGGGAATACTCCTGTAGGCGTAATGCCCAACGACCAAGTCGTCCTGTGGGGTTCTTCAGAGAAGAAAGCCAACACAGCGCGTGATGATCTGTGATGACACGGAAAGGGCGGCCATACAAGTAAGGACGGAATTTCGAAACCCCCCGAACAAGAGCGAGACATTCCCGTTGTGTTATAGAATAATTGCATTCAGACTTAGAAAGCAGACGGCTTGCGTACGCGATTACACGGTCGTTGCCCCGCTGAATTTGCGCCAAAACTGCACCAATTCAGTGACCACTCGCGTCTGTTTGCACTTCTGTAGGAGCATCGGGGTCGAAATGTGCAAGGTGTCGTTAGAGCGGCGATTAGCTGAGAGAAGGCGTCAGATTGAGGAGGGCCCCAACAAAATGGGACATCTTGTTTGAGAAGGTCGGTGAGTGGCCGTGCGAGTGCCGCAAAGTTTTTCACGAACCGGCGAAAGTAGGAGCAGAGGCCCACAAAACTGCGAACATCATGGACAGAGCGTGCGACTGGGAAGTTTGTTACAGCACGTACTTTCGCCGGGTCTGGCCGTACGCCGGCAGCGTCAACTAGGTGACCCAATTCAGTAATCTGACGAAGACCGAAGTGGCACTTTGAGGAATCGAGCTGCAGGCCGGCCCGTCAGTATATGGATAGAATGGTCAAAAGGCGTTCAAGGTGGGTTGCAAAGTTAGGTGAGAAAATGATCACATCGTTCAGGTTACACAAACATGTCGACCATTTAAATCCTTGTAGGAGCGTGTCCATCATTCTCTCGAAGGTCGCTGGAGCGTTGCAGAGCCCGAATGGCATGACCTTGAATTGGTAAAGACTGTCAGGGATAACGAAGGCGGTATTTTCTCGGTCCATGTCATCTACAGCAATTTGCCAGTAGCCAGATCGGAGGTCGAGAGATGAAAAGGTGGCACCATAGAGGCAGTCAAGGGCATCGTCAATGCGTAGTAGAGGGTACACATCTTTTTTGGTAATTTTGTTGAGGTGGCGATAATCAACGCAGAAATGCCATAAGCCGTCTTCCTTTTTTTACTAATACCATGGGAGATGCCCAAGGGCTCGTTGATAATTCGATTACGTTTTTCGTTAGCATTTTGGCCACTTCTTTCTGAATCACTTCTCGCTCGGAGGCTGACACGCGGTACGGCCGACGGTGAATGGGCGCAGAGTCACCAGTGTTGATTCGGTGAATGACAATTTAGTCTGGCCCAAGGGACGATCGTCGGTGTCGAAAATGTCACTGTATGAGGCTAAAACTTGGCAGAGAGCGTCGGCCTGGTGAGGCGACAGCTCCGATCCAATCATGTTTCGAAAAATACCATCGTCTGAGCTGGGTGACCGTGAGACTGTGCTTCAATCAAGAGCAAATACAGCAACAATACTGACGTCGTCCTCTGTTATGACAGTTAGCTGGGCTAGAGACATCTGGCAAGGCAACACATGAGGGGTGAAACCAAAGTTAAGGAGCGGAAGTAACACACAGTTATCCGCTATAGTCGCGATGGTATAGGGCACACTAGCACTGCGCGTCAGCCAAACGTCAGTAATTGGCGTAACGATATAATCACCGTCAGGAACGGGAGGAGTCGATGACAAAGACACGTACGTGACGGCTCGAGGTGGCAGGCGAACGAAAGTGGTTGGGCTCAAGTGGCTGGTGGGCTTTGCAGAGTAGTCAGCAAAGATTGGTAGATCAAGGCTGAGGGTACCAGACGAACACTCAATTAAGGTCGAGTGTGCCGAAAGGAAATCAAGGCCAAGTATGAGGTCATGAGGGCAGCAGGCTAGCACGGCAAAAAAGACCTGGGCGTGACGACCGGCAATGCTGACACGAGCAGTGCACATTCCGATTACTGGTGCAGTACCGTCATCGGCAACACGTATTGCCTGCGTCGTAGATGGCGTCATAATATTTTGTAAGCGGCAGCGTAGAGAAGCGCTCATAATAGACAGGCGCGCACCTGTGTCAATGAGGGCGGTCACAGGAACATGGTCGACTTGTACTTCAAGCAGGCTATGGTGCGTGGGAAGCGTCAGTAGAGGATTTTCGGCCGTCATTGGTATTGCAGCTTCACCTCTATAAGCTGCAATATCCAGTTTTACTGCTGCGGTCGTCCAGAGAAGCTCGGTAAAGGAAAAGTGCAGAGATGGCGGAGAGCGGGATTGGCGACGTAGCGGCGACGGGGAGCGAGAGCTGCGGCGACCGGACGAAGGGGCGTCAGGGTAGCGGCGACCGGGCAAAGGGGTGTCAGTGGAAGGCTCGTAAGATGACGACGAATAGAAATTGAAGGGTGGGGCGACTGAACGTCGAGGGATCGTCGGATGCATAAGCGCCGAGGTAGAGAAAGTCTGACGTGCTTGGTTTGACCAACGACGGCGGCAATAGCGAGAAACGTGGCCAGGCTGGTGGCAGGAAAAACACATAGGCCAGTCGTCGGGTGTTCGCCATTCCGAAGGGTTACGGAAGGGCATTGTTGGAGGTGAACGGCGAGCGTGTCCTCGGGAGTAAGACGGGACTTCAGGGCGAGTCAAGGGACATGCTGATGGAAGGCCGAGGTTCGCAAACTCCTGCCTCACCACAGCTTGTATTAACGCCACTGACGGCTGTTGTTGGTCAGAGGCGAGTGTTGCGAAAACGGGTGGCTGAAGAGGAGCCGGATAGGCGGCTTCGATTTCCCAACGAACAATGCGTGTGACGTTGTCATACGTGGCGGACTAGCGGGCGGCTTCACACGATGAGGTTGCGGCCGTGTTGGGCAGCCGGGTGAATTGCTGAGTAATACGGCGGCTCTTGGCTTCTTCGAACCACCGGCACTCTTTAATGATGGCGTCGACGGTGGCAACGTTGTTGTAAACTAGAAGAATGAATGCGTCGTCTGCTATGCCTTTCAGCCCATCGGCCACTTTCTCAGACTCAGTCATGTGCTTGTCAATCTGGCGGCATAGGGCGATGACGTCGTGAATGTACGCGACGTACAACTCCGTCGACGTCTGCGCACGAGCCGCCAGTTGATTCCGCGCTGCGATCTGCCGCCCAACGATGTCGCCAAAAAGGTCGCGGATCTTCTCTTTAAAGGAGTCCCAGTTTGTAAGCTCCGCTTAGTGCGTCTCGAACCACACTCGCGGTGGGCCATCGAGGTAAAAAAGCACATTGGCAAGCGTAAGAGTCGGGTCCCACCTATAGTTTGCGCTGACCCGTTCGTACCGGTTGATCCATTTGTCGACGTCAACGCCATCCTAACCGGAAAATACACCGGGATCACGAGCAGGAGGTAGAACGACGTATGTAGAAGTCACGGTAGGGGCAGGTGGTGAAGACGATGGTTGTTCAACCTGTAACATGGTTGGACCTATGATGATGTGGTCGTTGCGGAGCTTCGTGATGAAGACGGGGAAGTACCCAGCACGTCCACCACAAAGATGTTACGTAAAAATGACCCGAGGCGTGTCTATTTAAAATCTATATTCAAACTGATGCGTATGGCGTCGCGTCGACTAAGATGGAAGACAGCACGCACAACCGACAGACCACTTCCTCGTTGTCGTCTTCTGACCGCTGATATGTCAGCTACGTAGCAATATATTGCATAGTGGTAATCTCTCATCCAGAACTAAATGTATAGTCCTGCACATGTTGACGGCCATGTTTTCCAAAGGCAGGGTCGAAGGCCGTGTGGTTCATGGCTTCAGTAAAGAGGGCAAAGCCATTGTTACGGACTTAACGTGCATCTGTCCATGAGATAGAAACGTCGCTGTGTTACATTGTGATAGCCAACTATAGGTGCAGAAAATAAGAAGAGATTCTACATGGGAATGTTATGAGTACTTGACAATGAAACTAATTGCAAGTACTGGTGTATATTTATGATACACTTCTATAAGATTAGCAAGTTGTAACGCATGAAGCGTGGCCAAAATGAAAATTAGAAGCACTTCGCGTCCATTCGACCTGCATGTTTGGCAAGTGGTTGAGAATGGTTCGGTGAGATCTGAGTTGCAGTGAAGAACATTTTAGCGGTCTGTTGATGTGACTTGGTATTTTTTTTTTACCAGGAACATGAACTTCGTGATCACTTCCATTTTGCTGAAGATGGAGCACCCGTACGAGCATGAACGATGCTCTTCCTTTGTCGTGGAATTGCTGAAGGTGGCCCCCGATCAGATCGGTCACTACCTTCATGGCTGGAAGCCCATCCTGACGTTTGCCACAGCTGCCACAGCTGAGAAGCTCATCAAGCTCTACACTCGAGTAAGGCAGAAACCGAGGTGATCTTGTTCCGTAGCCATTGCATTTTTCGTCTGTGTAACTGTCGTATGGCTTTAAATTTATTTGCACAACACAAGAGAAAAACGTTATAGAGGAGCTTGATGTAACAGCAGGGTTCCCACTGCATTGGATTCTATGGGGCTTATGTTGGGACTGGCTGAAGACAATGTATCAGCCAGGAGAGTGCAATATAAGGGAATGTGATAGCAGTGTTCCTCTGCATTCATTTGATTCATGTTCATTTTCATTTAAAAATTTTCTTTTCACCCTCTTTGTAGAACCTTAGCAGACTCTTGCAAAAAAAGCTTAGATGTACGATATGTCACACCATTTAGTGATGCTCGTTAATCAATTAGAATGTTTCTGAGCAAGCTTGTAGTCCCCCTCTATCTTTCATATTTTGGGAAACCAAAACTTTTTAAAACTTTTAATCAACCCTGGATCGGGGTTTGCCATACCAAACCTTTGAAAAAGATTGTTATAGAATTTGCAACAAACTGTTTAGAGTGAAATGATGCTTCTTACAATTTTCAGCAATGCTTTCCTAAATGTTTCATATCAAAAAGCTGTTGAGAATGCAAATGAGGTGCTTTTTGGCTGTGGACGCTTCTCTCTTCTTTTTCTATTCGTTTGGCTAGAGAAGCTACAAATTCAATGTCATAACTCGTGACGGCTGAAGTGAGTGCACGTGATGTTCCACTATGTGCAGGTTGTAGAAGTTCAAGACCTGGATTCTACATTGTGGGCAATGGCTGAAAATGTCCCTGAGAAAGTCTGCAGGCTTATTCTGTATTTTTCTCTTCTGAGCATTGCCAAAAGCGTCGCTGAAGCTCGAAGTTTTCAGGTAATGCTAGCATGCACACATTAAAACCAATATCTGGCGAGAATGCAATGGAGAGAGCTTCATCTACAATAGTGTAATCATAAGGCAAATGTAGCAGGCTGGTCTATCAATATTCTGGTAGCGATAGATTACTTTTTTTTGCATGCTTTTGTATGTAGAGATGCTAGCACAAGCTCATTTTCCAAGTTACTGACTTTTGCTTTACACCATCAATTATATGGTTCTTTGATGAAACATTTGTGGCGTGTACAAACTAATGTTTTCGTAGCGCCATTGTAGAGTTGGCAGAAATTTAAAAATATTAAATAAATGAAACACAAGTTTTTTAGTGTTGGCACTTCTTTGAGATCAGGGATCAAGGGTGGTTTTGTACAGAAATATTTTGACTGACATTCAGGTTTTGCCATCCTAATTCGATCCAATTCTTCACATCTTCCTTTTTTCACCAGACGGAGGAGAATAACGTCCAACTGAGGCTTGCGCACATGCGTTTTGTGGCCGCGTCACTACGAAAAGTCCAAAGCGCTCTTCACCATGCTGAAAGTGCAAAGTCATCTGTAAGCGCAGGAATGAAGGCAAAGCTGCGCCGTATACTGTGCCAGGACGTCTGGAAAGTGAGCGACAAATGATAACTATCTGTTTGTCTGAGATTTTACTATCAGCAAAAGTGGGTAACCATGGTGATCAATTTTTAGTGCTCTTTTATAATTTAACTGTGCATAAATTTCATTATTCATCGAATGTGATGTCAGTCTTGCTACACAAGTTGCTTTGTCCAACCTAGTCTAATTAGTGGGTGGTGTGCACTGGCTTTTTTAGTGCTATGCTTACCCTAGAGGAAACAAAGTCACTTACGAGTACTCGTAGTAACATTGGCTGTTTTGTTTAGCTCTAACATAGTAGGTTATTGTGATGTTATGTGAACTACTGATCATTGTTTACTATCACTGTTAGGACTTTGCAACCACTTGTGTAGTTTTAACTGACAAAGACGCATGTCGTAGAATATCCACAGCATAGAGTGCTCAATAAGCTCACTATGCATATATAACTGCAGATAATGCTAGGCAAAGGAACATTGTGATGTATAGTATATGTGTGCCTGACTTTATTTCTCTTTTTACTCAGAATGTGCCACCTACAGCAGACCTTGTCAAGGAGTACTGCAATGTGGTGACAAAAGCTACGTCAAAAGAGCCACAGACCGAAGGCCCATGTGAGATTTTGCAATGTCCGTGTATCTTGATTCTTGAGGACTTTATAATTTAGTGTCGTCGGTTAGTTAAGATTCAAATAAAGCAGGTGATGTGTAAAGACTCGCCGAGCACTGGCTCTTAACAGTACCCCACTTCAAGAAAAGCATGCTCGTGGCACAGTGCTCACAGATACGTTTTTAAAACGTACTCACCGAATGCAATTTTATTCACATATTTTGTTGTGACACCCTGCTTGAGCGTTACAGCATCAAGATTCTGCAGTTGTAGTGGTGCAGTGGTGTGGTGAAATTGATATTCTTTTTTTTATGAAAGGTTGTGTGGCTGCACCAAGGGTTCTGACTTGTTTTAATTGGCTGTAAAATCTTTTTCGGAACTTGATTCATTCCTTATAATGCCTCAGTGTGGTTATATGCCTTTCATTTACCACCCTGACCGAAAGAAGTCTCGTTCGCTACATGTTGTAGTTTCTGAGTGAAAATTCCTACAGTTCAGGCTGTGTTTTTTCCTCGAAAGCCTAGCTAAAGGATGAACTAGCTGTGCATGTATTTCAGGGCACACTTCATATTTTTCTTACTTTACAAAAGTTTCACTTTAAGAATGGCATTGTTGACTTGACAGACATGCACTTTTGGTTTATTGCAGCTCTGTCTGACTGTTCTGCGTACTGCGCGAGCATTTTGGATGTGCTAGGCTTGTATAGAACATTTTCCCGAGACCACCATGCCGAGTACGACTGGAAGGTTCTGTGCCAGCTTGCGGGTGTTGAGACGGATTCACTTGATACCCAGGCCGAGGACCAGTGCCTGCAATTGAGGGCCATCGGTCTCGTGCTCGAAGCCTGCCGGGCTTCCGAAGCCCTCATGACCAGTGTAAGCAGCTTCCTGCGTTTCGCTGTGTGCCACATGTTCATTGTTTTGTTTATTTTTGCGCTTACTTTTTTGACATGACCACATGTTGATGTATATAATATATTATATAATTTTTGTATGTTAGGCCAGCCATGGTTGTCTAGTGGCTAAGGTACTCGGCTGCTGACCCGTAGGTTGTTGGATCGAATCCCGGCTGCGGCGGCATTTTTGATGGAGGCGAAAATGTTGAAGGTCTGTGTGCTCAGATTTGGGTGCACGTTAAAGAACTCCAGGGGGTCGAAATTTCCGGAGCCCTCCACTACGGTGTCCCTCATAATCATATAGTGGTTTTGCGACGTTAAACCCCACATATCATCAATTTTTGTGTATTACCGTATACACGCGTGTAAGGGCCGCACCCGTGTAAGGGCCGCATCCCGTTTTTAAGAAGCACATATTCAAAAAAAAAAAAAAATTGCGTGTAAGGGTCGCATCTGCACTTTCCTTGACCCATGCGTATTCAAAATGCGCGTGCGTGTGTGAGCTACTAGGCGTTGTCAGTAGATGGCGTTAGAAAACGCAATTCTCATCATCACCATATAGTACATCATTAGAATAATTTGTTGGTTTTCTTCATGCTAATATGTTCATGAAGTTGGCTAAATATTTTTAGTTTTTTTAGTAGTGTTCATACACCCGCCAACTAAAGGTTAAAGCAGGATTTTATCTTTAACTTCTGACACTTCTAAACAAACGCGCTATCCATATCGGCATTAGCATCACCAGCTTTGGTGTTTGTGCGTTGTTCGATCATTGTGCTGTTCAGCCTGCCATGTGCTCAAGTTTTGCACACCGTTGAATGAATCTGGGACTCCAGCTAGTTTTCTGCAAGACGTTTACATTTTCGCACGATGGGCAAGCAGCTGAATAGCTATACAGCTGGCTATAAGTTGAAGGTGATCGAGTTTGCCCTCGAGCACGGGAAACGGGCCGCCGGCAGAAAATACGACGTTGACGAGAAGTGTGTTCGACGTTGGTGCGCCCAGAAGAAAGCCTTGCAGAACACCAATATCAAAAAGCGCGCTTTCTGAGGAAAACAGTGCAAGTATCCCGATTTGGAAGAGGAGTTGCTCCGCTATGTGACTAAGGTGCGGAACGATGGTTTTGCGCTCACTACAGACATGCTGCGCATGAAGGCACTAGCCTTGGCACATGCGAAAAATGTACCGGCCGGGGATTTCAAGGCTAGTGCTGGCTGAGTGCCAAGCTTTATGAAAAGAAAGGGACTCTCTTTTCGGCGAAGGACCACGCTGTGCCAGCGGCTGCCAGAAGACTATACCGACAAGGTGCTTAGTTTTCACAAGCATGTCATCGGCCTGCGCCATCAGCACAGTTATTTGTTGTCGCAAATAGCGAACGCTGATCAAACCCCTGTGTGGTTTGACTCTCCCGAGAACTACACAGTCGAAGTAAAAGGCAAGAAGAGTGTCGCCGTGCGGACCACCGGCGCTGAGCGCCAACGCTGCACCGTGATCCTTTGTGTGACCGCGGACGGGCGGAAGCTACCCCCGTACGTTGTTTCGAAAAGGAAAAGAATTCCAAACGAAGTTTTCCCCAAGGGCATCTTAGTTAGAGCCCAAGAGAAGGGATGGATGAACGATGATTTGGTGCTAGACTGGGTGAAAAGTGTTTGGCAGAACAGACCGGGAGCTTTGTTGGCCAAACATTCACTTTTAGTATTGGATAGTTTCCGCGGCCACCTTACCGATAAGGTGAAGGAGCAGCTGCGCCGTGTCGGCACAGACATGGCCGTGATTCCAGGCAGCCTCACAGGAATGTTGCAACCATTGGATGTGAGCGTGAATAGACCATTCAAAGTTGAATTCCGAAGACTCTACACGGAATGGATGGCAACCGGAAACCATGAGCACACGCCGACCGGACGGCTGAAGAGGGCACTGCTTGCTACTGTTCTCGGTTGGATATTGTCGGCGTGGAGCTCGGTGTCGACGGACATTGTGTCCCGAAGTTTTAAGGTCACTGGGATATCCAACAGCCTGTATGGCACCGAAGATGACTGTTTGTGGAATGATGGTGCTCCGCAACACACTATCTCGGACTCCGAGTTAGAGGACTCGTCGAGTGACGACGATTAAGCGCACACACGGCATACTGCAATAAACGCTCTTCGTTCACTAACTGGTTCGTTGTTTTTAGTTCACCAAAAAAAAGTTCCGTGTATGGGCCGCAACCTGAAAATTAGCCCTCACTTCCTGAAAAAAAAGTGCGGCCCTTACACGCATTTATACGGTACATCGTTCTTCAAATGTAGGTCATCATATAGAACTCTTGAAGAGTGCAATGAATTAAAGAAGGGAAACCGATCAAGGTGCTTACTTTTTTTACACAAATCCTAATAGAGCCACCAGATAATGAAGCAGTAAGAAAGCACAAGGCAGGTGTGGTGCCAGGGAGAGCAGGGCGGTAGGAAGAAGCCTCTATCCCAAATTTTCCGCTGCTCCCCTCCTTTGGCTCTCCCTAGAGTGTAAAATGCAGTAAAAACACAAAGCACAATTTTTGACCTACCTGCCCCCCCACCGTCCCCAAAGGAACTTGCTTTTCGTAGAGAACCCCTGGAACCAGAGCTGTTGTTCATAATATGTTTGCTGAAGGGCAATGCTAATTATGCTGGAAGTCAGCACCTGTGTTGTATTGTCTCTTATGTGTACCGTTTTTGTGCGGGTCTGCGATAACTATAATATATATATGAGTTGAAGAAAATTGGAATCTGACAAAAGGACATCTTGTCGTTTGTGGGAAGTAAACCCTACAATTTTCATATGGTGCATGTAATACACTGAAACCTCAGTATAACGAAGTTGCATAGTACACAAAAATAAGTTAATTATATCCAAAAACTTGTTATATATGTCTATTCCTAACACTATATCTATTGCAGGGCTTTTTTATTTACTTCGTTATAACCAGTATTTCGTTATATTCGGGTTTACTATAATGAGGTTTCAGTATAGAACAGCACTCATGTTCATGTCGGCCGACAGCCTTGAAGAGAATGGGTTTGTTACTATCACACGATGGCACGAAGCCTAAGCTGCTTCTTATTCTTGCGTTATAATTCATTGCTTTCTATCTTTGCTTTCATCCTTTGTTTTTTACTTGGCTACAACTCAAATAGCATCATCACGAATCTTCTATGGATGTATTTGCATATTGCAGGATGCTGAGCAGAAGTCACCGTTCTGCCACCTCCTTGAGCTGTTTGCGCGTCGTAAGGAGGGTGTCATTGGAAAATCTGCGGCATCACTCATCTCAAAGGTACTGTGACATTATCGTTCGCTATCTTGTTGTTATACTCTATATTCGTTACCTTGTTGAATACTCGAATTTTCATTTTCAGTTGAAATGCTTGGGGGCAGCAGTCTGAAAAAGGCATCAATATTGACCTCCTTCTGATTTCTAACAGATTTTTGCTTATAAGTGTGCTTTCAGTGCTGCTTTCTGAAGGTGAAAACTGCAAATTTATTTCCCTTTTAGGTGACCAAACTGTTGCGGTAATAACCTAGGGCAGCTGCTACAGAAATTGGTAATATTCCCATGAAGTCATAGAACACATTGATGCAACCTTGTGTGCCTGTAAAATCTTCTCCCAACAATTAGGTAGATTTCAGCTATATTTATTTATTTTACCCTCAGGGTACACAGTACATTTCAGAGGGGAAGGGCATGCACAACAATGAAAAAACAAGGAGTACAAAGCAAATGGCATAAAAATGTTGTCACTAATTGGGGTACAAAGATTATTAATCCTAACAACTCACATCATAATAAAGCAAATGATAACACTAATTTTATTTTTATTACATGGTGAAGGCACAAAGCAATACAAATAAACTGTTCAACAAACATACAGGGGTTAATTAGGTAATCATTGTTTTAAGGACATTCTTAAATTGAATGGATTCATTGATGCTTGTTATTGATGCAGGCAGGGAATTCCGTTCATTACAAGTTCTCGGGAGATATGATTGGGCATATGTTACTGTGTTGCAATGGGGGACTGTGACTTTTTGTTGGCAATTACGGCGAAGAAAAATGAAGGGAGCAGCTTGGATTAAACGGGAACGGAGTTTCGCATTATGATAGAATATTTTATGAAACGGGCAAATGTGAGTGCGCTTTCGGAGGGTAACTTGTGGGATAAGGTTTAGAGATATTCTTTAAATACAGCAAACTTCATCCAAGAATGTTTGTTTGATATCTACAGAAGTGTGCCCCTTTGCCATAATTTAGACTGCAGCTCCTTGGGCAAAGCTTGTTAGTAATTTTAGTAAAGCTTCTAAGCAATTAGTATGCTGACTTAAGTTATTGCCACCTGTGAAGCCCTTTATTGGAGACTCATCATAGAGCAGTTCTTGTCTTCTATGCAGGGGTGTGCCAAAACTACTAAAATTGTTGGAATTACAATATGCTGCCTCTTACTGGCCAACCAGCCTCAAATTTTTATCATTTACGATAACTTTAGTGAGAAATAGTAGCCACGTTTGCCATCTGCTGTATTGAACTTGATCATCTAATGCAACCCAGATGTGCTGGAAAGTTGTAGGAGTGCTTTATGTTTGACGCCCGTAAACTTATTTTTTCAGCAGCTGGTTGCAATGCTGCTCAATGCGGACATTTGAAAATTAAAAGAGAAGCTCCTCGTAAAGAAATGTCTACAGCGGGCCGCTGTTGTATTTGATAGAAATATTAGCCATTCAACCTGTGCCAGCCAGGTGTTTCAATTTGCCCAAGAGACTATCGAATTTCGAGTGATCATTCCAATTGCACAGGAACAGCCATAAATATCTCGATAAAGAGACCTAACACTGCCGCACCAGAAAAAAACAGTGATTCTAAAATTTTCTCATCTTGCTCTATTGCGTGTAGAATGCTTTTCATTTTTTTGTATTTCACGGCAGTGTGTTTGTTGTCTTGCGAAAAATCAAATGGAGATCGGAAAGGGGTTACTATCATGAGCTGTCACAGAAAACAGCACATTTTCTTCCTTAATTAAACATGTATGCATGGCTTACATAATTACATTTACTGGCAGTGTGATTGCTGACACCTAAAAAAAATACTACTGCCAATCATTGAGAGCTGCGTGTGGCATTTCTGCAGCCGAAAAATGTATGCCGGTTTCCTTTTTTTTCACCACCCCTACTCACCCCGGCTCTATAAATCTTCCGAATTTTGAGGTTGCCAGCTTGGCAGGCCCGCAGTAGCATTTGCCACGGTTGCATTTGTCTGTCAAATGATTTGACAGGCAATGCAAATGCCAACGCCTGCTTCATTGTTTGCAATGTGAGATGAGTCGCTGCCTTCGTTGAAGTAGCAGACCTTACTTGCACTCTGCACAAGTTAGCTGATGTTGAATAGTTAGCCATCTTTTCGTTATCGGCTCTAAATGTGAGCGTTCTTTATGTTACCGCTCCAGATTTGAGATTTGGGGCTTACAAAAAAAAAAAGAAAAATCTTTCTTTTCCATAACCTTCTACAAAATAAAATTTTTCCTGCTCCAAAAGCAGCATTTTTCTTATCCAAAAGTTGCTTCAAATCCTATTTTTGCATTTGCACCCCTGTTTTAATGTAGGCACGATGGTGTTTTTAATACCCAATTGACTATTACATCTGTGTCTCTTGTAAAAGCATTCAACCATGTTATGTTTCTCTGTCCACTCTAAGTTAGAATGTAGGCGTGTTGTTTTCAGTGGTGTCTACTTATTTGGAACTATATTTATTCTCGTTCTATGCTTTGCATCTGCTTTCTCTGTGTGAAGTATGAGTGAGATGCTACTGATGCATCTGGCTTTTCATGGTCGCCTTGCAAAATGATTTGAGTCATAAAATTGACCTTGATTGCTTATCAGGGTCAGCAGTCATACAAAATTAAGGCTATATTTCCACATTTTTACCAGCTTCTCTGCAACCTGAACGTTCTGGAGGGATACAGCATGGAAGTCGACATCTGGATGGAAAAATTCAGGCTGGGACAGTGCTTGAATTTGGTGCAACTGCTTCTGTCCGTTATCCAGCTAGTTGTCAAAGATTCGAACCGCCTCAACTCAGAGGTCATGCACGGCGTCATGTATCTGACAACTGCAGATGGTGGACAGTCTGCTATGGACCTTTGGAGTGAGTAGGCTAGGTCTATCGTTGTGTTTTTGCTGTGAATGTTCGATGGTATCCAAAGCTAGATAGTAGCCAGATTGCAGTCGCCAGATTGTAGCAAAAGCTAGAAGGAAATTCGTACCAATGCAGTTCCTTGTGGCTTCGGCCAAAATCTAGTGGCTGTCGATTATTCCTTCCGTAACCCTTCCACCATCTTGATGATGTTATGATATCATCACATGCATCATGTCACGACATCGTGTCATCATGTCATGTCATATAATAAACTTTGGTCTAGTAACGGAATCAGTAGCTTTCTTTTTCTTTTTTGGAGGACTTCACGTCCCAAAATCACCATATGATTATGAGAGAGGCTGTAGTGAAGGGTTCCGGAAATTTTGACCACCTGGGGTTCTTTAACATGCACCTAAATCTAAGCATACAGGCCTCAAGAATTTCTGCCTCCATTGAAAATGCAGCGGCTGCCGCCGGGGATTTGATCCTGTGACCTGCGGGTCAGCAGCCGTGTGCGTTAGCTATTAGACCACCGTAGTGGATCATCAATATATAGTTGCCACACCCATACACGTCATGCTTTCACATTCAATGTGGGTGTCTTTGTAACTACTGTGCTCGCTGCATAAAAAAAAAGAAATGAATGGCATTAAATTACCTGATAACCTTGTGACATATAATTACTTTCACAACTTTTTTTTTTTCACAGGCCTACTCAAACAAAGTTTGGATACTGCAGAGAATGCGAAAGGGATGGAGTCCTTTGGAGTCAGGTGAGCAGCTTTTTCTGTCAGTGCCTATGTTCTTTCGTCGGTATACTTTTTCATCAGCAATTCTTCACTCCTCCTTCTCAGAACTATAGATAGTAAAAGGTTTCTTTTTTAGCAAAGGGATGTTGTGTTAGGTTTAGTTAACTATTCAAAAAGCAAAGAAGAACTATATTGAATTCTGAAAGGACCAGATTCAACAGAGCATTCACTGAGACCTTCGTGTGGGCAAAATTGCCTAAATATAAGCAGCTAGTGGTTCAAAAATTCATTAAGTTAATATGTCATGTGTGATGCTTGCAATCAATTTAAGGATTTCTCTGTACTTGAGCCATTTTCTTTTGTTTTAGCGTACTGCAAAAGAATGTGAAATATAAAGAATATATAAAAATACCTAGAGGTTTGTTGGAACCCTAGCGCTCTCTTAGTTCCCGAATTGAATTAAAGCAAAATAAAAATTGAACAATTTTATAATTGCACATCAACTAGCATCTGTTAGTTGATTACCAAATGCTCACACCTTATCAATTCAGACCTTGGAACACAGGTGCAAATGCGAATGTGTAATTTTTTTTTACTACACAAGGTCGTCTTCACGACATTCACTATTCAGGCACCCTATTCTTCTATACCCCAAAAAGCACGTGCCGCTAGACTACCACACAGACTAGACATTATTCCTTTCAGGACACACATTGACTGTTTTAAATTTTCCTTTTTTTCATTGACTATTGAAACCTTGAACAGCTTGGACAGCTCACTTTGCCCATTGGCTCATGAAGAATTTGTTGAGAAACTACCTCATCCTATCATGTTTTATTCGGTTTTATATAATTATTAGTGGGTTGTCTTTTTTTCTATTAACCATTGTGTTTTGAATCTTTAACAACTAAACGAACAGTGTCACGGTAGATGCATAGGCATGAAAACAGTTAGGTTAGTGCATATGACTTTCCACGGCCTTATTACAGTAGACTCTCAGTAAATGGAAATCCGTTAAACGGAACTACTGCTTAAACAGAACTATTGCCTTTGCAATGCTTGGTTTCAGGCTTGTATTCTGCACCCATGTTCACCTCTCAGTAAACGAAACTCGTGTTAAATGCAACGCACTTTTATGTTTTTATCAGGTTCTGTTTACTGAGAGTCTATTGTATATGCTTCTCAAGATACAAAAAAAAAACAAGAAAACATTGACTTAGCATTTCAAGATGTTGGCACCCATATGCCTTAAGTAAAATAGTCTGTACTTGCACATGATAACGATTCTATTGAACATTTATGTAAGCGTATCATATTTTCATCCACAAGGTTAAAACACACTAGCACCATCTGCTAAGTCGTCCATTAACTAGGTGGTCACAAACTGGTCACAGTAGAAGGACGAACCCACACCTTTAGGAGCTTCTCCCTTAATAAATAAATGCTTCTAAGGCTCCCATTTTTTACTTCTTTCAGCACATACTTCAGTCCCCTGGTTCCAGCAGCTATGGAGTGTATAAAAGACTCTACCGATACAGGTGAGTCGCTTAGACCTATCGTGTGCATTGGTGCTTCGTTTTCTGATAAATTCAATGCTAAGTGCAACGTGCCTATTTCATGGATATCTTACCATCTGTAGGACAGAAAGTTGAATTAACATGTTATACAAGTGGAAAGGGCTGTTTGAAGAACTTCAAGAACTCTTCTTTCTTTTTAGGGGTCGAACTTTTTCACCACGTGTGACCTGTCAGGGTTTACCATTTTTATTGCTCATTACTTTTATTATTGCTTATATATATATATATATATATATATATATACACACACACACACACACACACACACACACACACACACACACACATACATACATACATAGAAGAGAAGAAACACAACTTAGCGCTTGTCTTAATTTTATTACCAACGGTTTCGACCGGTAGACCGGTCTTCGTTGTTCGCAAATCCTGACGAAGACCGGTCCATTGGTCGAAACCGTTGGTAATAAAACTAACACAACCGCTAAGTTGTGTTTCTTCTCTTACCAAGTATGTTTGGCCCTTTGGAAAAACTTCTTCAGTAAATATATATATATATATGAATGAGATCTAACAGACAATAATGCCAAGGAAAGTATAGGAAAAGGTATTAGACCAAATTGCAATGTAAATATGAAGAAAAGTGGGTGAAAAGATAACTTGCCGTGGGCAGGATCCGATCCTGCGACCTTCGAATGACGCGTTCGATGCTCTACCACTGAGCTACCACGACAGCTATAAAGTAATTGTATAAAACGACGTTTGATTCGACTGGTAGTAAACCTTTCGCGTATTTTATTTTCACTAATCACTTAAACAAGTGCTTAAAAACTTATCTTCAGCTGGTAAACGTTGTAAAATAAATGCAACAGGCACCATTTTCTTTTTACGCTGTGGATCTGACTAGCTTTGGCTTAATTGCTACATGGTCGGTCGCAAGGTCGTGAAACGAAGTAACGAACAAAATCTAACGGCAGTGTAATATGCTTATTTATATATTTATTTATTATCTGTTGGGTATGAAGCTTGTAAACGCTTGTTCATTTTTTTTATTGCTTCTCACCCAATGCTCACGAGGAAGGTGCTGTGATTGACATCATCAAGTCAAATGTTATTCGCTCTGGACGTGTAGCAGCGCCGCTGAAAAAAAATGTCATTCGGGAACTTACCTAATGCCTTCGCTACCGAATGTCATTTTCTATGCCCATGTGGCACGGGTATAAAACAAGTCAGAAAAATAGTAGCCCTTCGTCTTATCGCCAACGAGGCAGGAGCGTTTTTTGCAAGTCTCGCAAACGGAAAATGCAACCACAGTGGCGTCGTTTGTGTCGGTCAGCGCCTGCATTGCAACAGGCATGATGGTGCCCCGGGCAGGAATAATCGGAGAGTAACAATATGGTCACCCTTTAAGATTTTCCAAATCAGACAACCATCAATTTTGTGGATGGGAGTAGTAGGAACGACCCGAAAGACAGAAATAAAACTAGCTGGCGTGCCGCTGTTGTAAAGCATTAAAAACAAACAAACTGGAGAGACATGGGCGCAAGGAAAAATTTTCATGTGTTCCCACACTGTGGCAGCACAAGCCAAGTAAGAGAAATTATTTAAAAAGATGCGCTTTTTAAACATACAAGCGATGATGTAATCATTGACCGTTTTGAAGGTATTCACGAAGGATGTACAGATGCATGCACTGTTAAAGGGAGCACCTTTTATGCACAGCAGGTTTAGATGCCTCTATCTGACAGAAGCATAGAGGCTTTGATTTTCATAAGACTACCGGTTGTAGATAGGTATGATTCTTCTTGACAGATTAGTGGCGTATAAGAAGATTGTTTATTTATCTACTTGCTGCTAGTGGGCCAGCAATATTGATGGCATTTATTCGAGTGTTTCCTTTAACAGTGTATCATACTGTACATCTACGTCATTGACCCTGAAAGGGTGATAGAAGTATCCATTTCTAGAAATTTCTAAAGTTGTTCCTGTTACATATCTCTTTTCTTTTCTTTTAGCTTTTGGGAAGTTTTAGCAGCAGTGAGCGTTATGCTTTTTGTCTTCCCGTTTTAAGTGGATCTGTACCATACTGCAAATCTGATTGCACTTCAATGGAGGCATGTTTTGTGCAGGCAACATGAAAAAGCACCCGCTTATGTTTATTGAAAATGCACATTAAAATCCCCAGGTGATTGAAGTTATCGCGGCGTTTCTAATGACGACGTGGCTTATTACTATAGTGTAGTTTTGGCACTTGAAGTTCGATGATTAACTTGATTTGAGATGACCCCAATAGAGTGATGATCCTAATGTTTAGTTTTGATTACTCTCTACAATTTTCTGACTTCTGCATTTTTCTTCTTTTTTTATGCATGCTTGTGATACTCAATTTTTCTCTTTCTCTCATTTTCTTTGGGTGCTTGTGACTTACTAATTGAATTTATCATATCTGCAAACAAACTTCAATAATCTTAATTTGGAAGAAAAATAAAACTAGACTCTGCATTGTAATTGCTACAGGTCATTACTATAATTTATAATTTAAAGGACTACTTTTCAAAACTACATGGTTCTTCTAGAAGGCCCACCAATCAGGCTAAAGCAAACTTATATGTCAAAACTTCGTTGATCATAAATATTTTTCAACTTCGGAACAAGTGCTTGGACTCGTTTGTTCTTCGGTTCTTTTTATACCATGTTGCAAGTTTTGGCTTGATTTGTGATGTAAAAGTGTATTTTGATGTCCATATATTGTAATAATTTTCTGTTGCTCTGTATAAATTTTACCGTCGATTTGTATCGACAAACCAAGGGTCCCACTGAAGTCTCTGGCTCTGGGACCCTCGTCTGTATATCCTAGATTTTGTACCTTGTTTTTGGAAATAATAAATTTTGAAAACTTGAAACTTGAAGTGCTTAATATGTTCTGATGGGCCATTTGGAGGGCCATGGTATTTGATGAAGCTGCAGATAAAAAACACAACTGCACAAATATGGTAACCAATACTTGTGTTTTAACTTTTTTATGTTTGCGTGATTATGTCCTTTGTATACTGCTTTATTAAATATCTTGGAACAAGTGAGTCCCTCATCCTCCTTTAACAGATAACGAGTTTATCAGTTTAGCAAAGCAAGAGCTTCGTGGATGTCTTGAGTGGTTTTGGTAATTGTTAATATAGTAATTAGATAATTCACTCGACTTTCCCACCACAGTGCACAAGAGCTACGTCTACGCTGTGATCAAGGCCATCTTGCATCACCAGCAGCGCCCTCTGGTTTTCTGCAACTTCCTGCGCAGAAATTCGAAATCACTTTCAAAGTTACTCCTCAGCTATGTCTCCATCTGGTCATCGAACACTTTGCCAGTGACGGTGAGTGACTGCCTAATCCGCGCAACAATGGAAGCCTTTTTGTAATTGTTGAGCTAGCTTTTCTGCGATGCAGTCAGCCCGTCTATTGGTGGATAGTCACTTGTACAAACAGCCTACTCAAGCTTGCTCTGTGACGCGGAGAATGTAGACTCGTCTCTCTCGACACTAGCACACATAACGGACAAACCCCAGCTGCTGCAGTTAGAACCTCCTACTCACTTGAAGCAAAACGGGTGCTTACATGTCAAACAAATTAGCTAGCTGGCATATATTATTTATGGACTTCTTAAAAACTTCTCTGCACCTCAGCATGCCCTCATGCCTGCCCTATTGCCAGGAATTCTTTCGGGGGAAGGGAGGCCCATTCTTGTTGTCGATTTGCTGCACCATGTCGTGCATGTTGCCTAGGGGTCTGCGAACATCAGAAAATTTTAATAACAAATTGAATATTGTTCTCATTGATTCAGTAATTGAATCAAGTTGTGCATAATAGAAATGCTGAATATCTTTTCAATGTTTTTCGAATATGTAAAAATCTCTGACGAAAAAAGTTGCGATTGAACAAAACATTGGAACAGAAAAGGGTGATGTTATTTAAATTATTCATCGCATTACACCAGAGATGCATGTAGCCCAGAGTGTTACGGTACTGTCGACTCTGTATTGATTACAGGACAAAGCCCGTCCTGTAATCTGTAAACAAAGGCATTTTTGCTCGAAATGTCACTATCGCCGAAGTGTAAGTCATTAGTCTGTCATTTTTATCATAACATTCATGTTGATCTTGACTTATGAGTATTGTTTAATATTTTTATGTCAGTTCGCCTAAAAGCTGTTGACGAAGTGCCGAAGTGCCACCTTGACACATGCAGTTCAAAAATATTTCCAAGAATGTTAAGGCTCTAGTTGCTGCTGTTTATGAACTTGCCGCAGTTTACATAATTATAGTATCTTATTTTTATAAGTTAAAAGTAATCATATACTCCTTTGTTAGAGCTTGTGAGTAATTGTTTAGAATAAAATGCTAAATTCTTGGGCTGTTTCGTAAATCGTTACCTTACCATTCTCGGAATGCTTTGAAAATGGCTGCCTTAATATCCAAAAAGTATTCCAACAATATTTGATTTGTAATCAATTCAATATCATTGCTATTTGATATGTATTTGATACGGTTAAAAAATTCACTATTAGCACACCCCTATTGTTGTCACTACCTATAGTGCTTCCTTAATGAGATTTTGTATCTATAGCCACATGTGATTTGCTCATTACTGGTTACAAATACCAGGTACACCAGGCATCGAGCAAGAAATTAACCTTCAGCAGCTTCCATGAGCACATCCTCTGTCTCCAATATCGCCACTGACGGCTCGAACAGTTGTTGTTGATATGTGGGGTTTAACGTCCTAAAACCATCATATGATCATGAGAGACGCCGTAGTTGAGGGCTCCGGCAATTTCGACCACCTGGGGTTCTGCACCCAAATCTGAGCGCACGGGCTTACAACATTTCCCCCTCCATCGGAAATGCAGCCGCCGCAGCCGGGATTCGAACGCGCGACCTGCGGGTCAGCAGCTATTAGTTGTCACTGTCGCGAACACGGCTTAGTCTTTTTTTCTCCTATCATAATAAGCTGCAAATTTTCCAACCCATTTTGTGGGGAATCAGAAGTAACCAGGTGGGAATTACATTCCGGTAAATATGGTATTTAAAATCATGTTCTAGTTTGTTGCTCTTTACATGTTCTGTTTTGTTCTGTTTTGCTGACAGAGGCCAATGAAGGAAGAGGGGGTGAAGGAATTCTTTTCTGATTCGGAGCAACAACTGGAGCGCGTCTTTCTAGACATTCTCTACGCTCCGCAGCGAGCAAAGTGGATGGCGTCTTCGACAGTGCGAAGTACTGTAGACCTAACGTCTTGCAGCCTCAATGAATGCAGAAGCCTGTTTTACCAATTGATGCTCTATGCACGGAAACTCTTCGAAATGAAGCATGTAAGTGACTCATATGAACTTAGTATTGGAAAACACTACCCCAAGGGCAGCACAAACATATATAAACACACACATGCACACAAACCTCATTATAACAATGTTACATCTTACAGGTAAATAACTTTTAATATCTGGGTTCGTTACATTGAGGTTTGAGTGCTTTGGTGCATTGTATGTTCATCCTGTTGCACAGTGACGGACAATTCGGGAGTAGAATTCCCAGTGACCTCAAAGTATGGTGGCACCTTGCATGGCTGGTGGTAACCAAGGTACTGTAGAAACATTGTAAAAATGTGCAGAGGTTAGCTAGATGAGCCTTTTCACGCTTTCTCTCAAGGGGACGACGCATTGAAACAACAAATTGTCCATTACTATGATCGCTGTTACAAACACATATCTTCAAATGCATTAGGATACATAGAAAAGAATTTAAATGATTCATATATATGATATTTATCTCAAAGGCAAAAGAAAAGGGTGCTTTGCTGTGCAACATTCAAGTCTCTATTAGTAAACCTCCTCAAATTCGTTTTTCTGATAACATTGGCTAAGTTGAACTATAGTAGACTCACACTAAACGGGAATTTCTTGATCCAAACTGCTGCTTAAACAAAATGACTACCTATGTCTAATGTAATTGGTTTCATGCTTGGATTCTTCATGGTTGTTAAGCTCTGAGTAAATGAAACTCCTGTTAAGTGGAATACACTTTCTTGGTCTTTTAAGGTTCTGTTTAACGAGAGTCTTCTGTATCTTCATAATGAGCAGTCTAGTATGTTGTCTATGTTATTACATCTTTATGATATTTACATCCAACATGAAATTTGCAAGAAGAAAAAACTGTTGTGGACAGACCAAGTTGCCATTAAAGGTTCAGTTTTCGGTGATGTGTCTCGCACGTTCAAGTACGAATTCATCGGCTCTCATGTTGCATGGCATAAACTGATCCACAATAATTATAGCTTGAACTGTCTCTTATTGGAGTAATTTCTGTCTTATACTTTTGAGACTAACTCTTTTGTGTGTTCCTCTCTTCTCTTCTTTTTTATGCAACTTCGTGCTAAGAAGAACTCACGGTCACTTCTTTATTTTTTTCTAGGTTGCGCACGAATTTTTTGCTCTGCTCCAAGTCCTAAAGGATGTTTTCGAACGTGCCGTTGAACTGAGGACAGAGAAGGAAGAGCCTGGTGTGTTGCTTGATGCGCTGCTTCGCGATGACATGACCCTCTCTGCTTATCTCCGCGATGCACAAGATTTCCTGTATCCTCTCGCATGCAACTACTCATCCTTCCTGCTCGACACCGTCAACCACGTTATGCAGGTGCGTGTGAAAGCTTTGAATTTGGACTGGCTAGCCTGTCAGTCACATTCAAGTTTGTCAATGTGGCTGAATGCATTGTCAACCATTTCTGTTGCTCAGTAGCAGGCTTTTGCTTCAACGTGTCATGTGTGTCAGTTCTTTTTTTCATTTTGTGTGTTAAGCGCTGTTTCGTATTTTGCTTCAACGTGTATGACCAGCTAGCCCTAACCAGAGTCCTTCTGGTGGACATTTCAAGTAGTACATTGGAAAGTGCCGTAGTGTTCTAGATCTACAGAGGAGTGTTGCCAATACCTTCATCAAGTGATACGCTTGTCCACTTAGTGTGTGAACTTTATACGCTCGCACTCTATTCATATGGTTTAGTAGCATCCTTAAGCTCAACAGTCCAACAGTCATGCGTGTCATAATACATCACACTTATTTTTTTGCTTATGTTCACACAAACATGCAAAAGGGCTGCTTGAATGTGACATGAAGCAAGGGAAATGAGCGAGTGTGTGTGTATCAGTGTGCATGTGTTTGCGTGTGCATACACGCATGGATGAACACACGTATGAGGCAGTGAATCAATCAAGCAAAAGGGGTTCTTCAAATAAGATCAAAACTCTTTGCTTAACATTGCTGCATTGTAGCAACAATAAATAACCATATACTGTAGAATCTTGATGATTCGATTACGGTTGATGCAAATTTTGGGATGATGTCAATTTTAAGGTTGTTTCACAGGGGCTACATTATATAAAATATGCCGTGGTTCGGTGTCATACAAACAGTTTTTCCAGCCACTGTGGATGGTACGAACACACGATTCGCTGCTGCAGGTGAGCAGCTCAATTCAGCTTGGCTGTGGTGCCAGCAGCATGAGTGAGGAAACCACGGCACTTTATTGAGAGGCAGTGAAAGCAGCAAAGTTCGAAAGAACATCATGGATTTTTTTAGCAAGAAGTAGTTGACCCCATAATGTTCTTCGTCTTCATGGTCAGCTTTAACTTGTTTTTGGTTCATACGGATTCAGGATGATACGAATATTTTGCGTGCTCCCTTGGAATTTGTGTCATCAAGATTCTGCGGTAGTGCTAATAGAGTGCGCCGTTAACATAACTTTTCATGGGGCATATTCTTGCCCGGTAAATAAAGGTATGACACCCAAAATACAATACTTGGCATTTGCTCGATGAATGCGGCAAGCGTATTTATCAGTTGCCAAAACATAGTTGACAGATTAATCGCATTAACATTTACGTCTTGCAAATTGATGAAAGGTGCAGTTATGTAGAGTTAGTGAGGTGGGAGGAAAAATAGTATAAGAAATTTTTCGTTCTTGTAAAGCTTTTTCTAAAGAGACGTGATAGGCAAATCTTTAATTATTCAAGATTATCGAATTGGCAATGTATGAAACTTGCTGTGTATTGTTCTAAGTTTCAGTTTGTATTGGGTTCTGCAAGAAATTTGTGACTTGAGGGGCTGTGCAGGTTTTACTTGAGAACATAGTAACTGGGTCAGTCAGCTGTTTACAAGGGCGTTTCTCATTGACTGGGCAGATTGCTTTACTTGATTGAAAATGTGTTGTTCTCTTGAAGAGGCCTTTGAAACCTTGATGAATGCATTGATTTCTTACTTTTTTTCCAGCACATGTCTATCATACCAAAAGAGTTGCAAGCTTCCCTGTGCTTCGTCAAGGATAAGTCGCTGAAGATGATCTCCACAGGTGCATTGCCAAGAGAGATCGACGTCAGCAAGGTGCTGCAGGCCTTCACTTGTGTCTTCAATGAGTCAGACATTCTAGTGCTCCTTCAGGCAGTTGGGCCAGTGCCATCAAGATGCAAGAGGAACGTGGGTCCACTGCTCAGGACTTGGCTTAGCTGCATTTCCAAAGGAAGTGAACAGGACGCCCCACTACTTTCAGCCGCAGTCATTCAGAACATGCTCTCTTCCATTCTTCAGAGCCAGGACAATGTGTCCTTGCTGGAAGCTTTCCTGCGATTCCTTGAGTTCCGGCCTGTCTACGTGTTCGCTTTTAGGCCCGGTAAGTTTAATGTAATAGTAGTAGTATGGAAAGTTGGGTGAGTTATGTTTTGAGGACATTCTTGGAAACATTTTGGTGTGCACACAATAGAAAAAAAAAAAAGAAAGTCGAAAAGGGGGCGTGCCCGAAAAAACAAAAGGCCCGCCCTTTTGTGTTCTCGCCTTTCACTTTTTTTTTTTCGCACATTGTGTGTGCACTGAAGTGTTACCAATGTCCGGTAAGTTTCTTTAATGACCTTTAGAGAGACAGTGGAAGCAGAAAGTTCAGCAAGTGTAGTATTCTGCTATTGTAGAAGGATAACTGAAAGAAACAAAAAAACTACGCACTGAGTAACTATGTCAACAGGAGGAATCATTTATTTAGCCTACTGTGTCTCTGTGGCGAGTGTTTGTTTGCCTAGCACCTCACACTGGTGCTACTTAGAAGCATACGTGCTGTGGCTTTCTCGTGCAGATGATCTCAAGCGCCTGCTGGAGGACCAGACTTCAGCTGGAATCGACATTGTGAACTTTCTGATGAAGCACAACGTTCAACATCGGCAAGACCTGCAGCAGCTGATTCCTGGGTCATTCAAGCCTATGGTGTCCCACCTCTCAATGGCCAGCCTGGCAGGCTTTCTGAGGAGCCTCTGTCTAGGTCTGAGCAGGGAGAATGCCCCGAAAAAACTCGTTGCGTGGCTTGCCAAAACCTTTCTTGTGCTACCCAAGCGTGCATGCGCTATGAAGAAGGGCCTGACACAGCAGGTTCTCGATGACATGATGTCGTGCCTGAGCTCGCTGATGAAGCTTGGCCAACTTGGTAAGTTCTTTTTGTTAGAAAGAAAAAAGAAAAGGTGTTATCGTACTTTTATTTGACTTTGATGTCTGGGATCGCAGGTGTATTGCCAACTCTCCATAATAATTTATGTGCGCAATCTTAATGAGTGCAGGAATGCACACCGCATGGAGCTAAAGGACAGGTAGACAATGGCCAGTCTGCATAAATATTGTGAATTCGTTGCAGTCCATGTGGTGTCTTGCATAAAATCACATTATTCACAGTCATTATATGACTGTGAATAACGTCATTCTAAAGATTTTCACTTAATGTGGGGATGTTAACAGCATCAGGTAGATGAGCTCAAGTTTCGTGTTATTTTCATTACGTTGAAATTTCTTCCACTGTTTGGGTTTTGTTTGAGCCATTTGACAGCTTCGAAGCTGCGTACTTGCTAATATAGATTCAACTTAGGCTGGCGAAGACAGTGCGGTGTATTGTTGGACTGTGCCAATAGTTTAGGCACATTTCTTCTTTTGCCCACAGTGTTCGTGCACAGACTATTTATTCTAAGATAGCACAAATAGAGTATAAGAGTGACAGTAACACCTAAGTGCTAGTTTATAAACAGCGTAGAAGTTCAAGAGACAGAGGCTTCAAGAGGCGGAAATTCTTTGAGCAAGGAGTGTTGCTTAAGCGAATGTTTTGACAAAGGGTCTTGCCTTCTGCTAAAGAAGACAAGACTGCTTGTTAAAACATTGGTTCCAGCAGCACCTCCTGTTCAAGAATTTTCATCTCTTTAAATGGACCCTTAACTGGTGAGAATGTGCAATTAAATTGTAGTAAAAAGGAAAATATTAATTGATTTGTGGGGTTTAATGTCCCAAAACCACCATAGCGGAGGACTCTGGAAATTTCGACCACCTGCGGTTCTTTGACGTGTACCCAAATAGTGACATATTTCAGCATTTTTTCCATGTTGTGACTAGTCTTTATATTTTTAAATTGCACTTTACATTTTCAAAAATCATCTTGTTGTATGGCCTAGCGGAAGAGCCTTGAAGCTGGATTATGAAATATGGAGTCAATCATTTTGCTGAACGTGGTCGCGTAGTCTGATGCTGTCGGGAGTGCAAGTCCTCAAAATTAGAGTATGTATATTATTATTCAGCCCCACTCAATTCTATGTCGCTTACGACGTAAAAGGAGTAGCACGGTAAAAAGCGGCGCTGTCGTCGCAGCCGCCAGTGAACCAACATGAGCCGTGGCGCATGCGCACAGAGTGCACGCATGTGCAGTAAGCCACCTCGCTCGAACACGAACTGCTTGGGTGGTCACTGCACTTTGTGAGCACACGACTTGATATTCGCGGCAGAAAGAAAAACTGCGATTACAAATGTTTCGCAGCATTTTACACTTTACCATTCCAGGATCAGACTCTTTGACAGGTAAGATTTCTTTCGCGCTAAAAAATATAGGCACCATAAAAAATGGCTGTTGGTCCTTTCAAGTAGCTCACAGTAATACACCATGAATTATGTATCATCGCATATGCGTATCTGTACATGCACGTAATGCCATACTGTACTTCTTTCCTTTCACTTTTTCAGGAAGTGAGAGCGTTACAAAGCTTGTGGAAATACTATTGGACATATCTGAGCATCAGCTCCAGTTGGCACTGTTGAACATGCTGTGTCGCAACATGAGTGAGGAGCTCTTCGACGGCTCTGTTTGCGACTCGTGCCTCCACACTCTGCTCCAGTGCGTAGCCAATCTGGCAAGCAGTCACGCCGACGTCTCTGAGCACGTTCTCCAGCAGTTGCGTGAGGTTGTGGCCACCGCAAAAGTGAGTAACACTGTGTAGTTCTGAGTTTGTACCTGTTTTATTGTTGTTTGTTTGTTACAGAGTGTGAGAAGGGCTAGCTAGGGTGCCCACCTGCACCACTAGAGTATCGCAGGTTGTTTGTACAGACACTAGATATGGAAGTACTGTCTGTTGCAATGAAAAAGAAAAGTGAAGAAAGTAAAAAATAAAGTAATGCTTGCTTACAGCCATCCATCACTGTACGTCCAACAGAAAACTTGCATTAAGTGCTCTGTGAGCCTTCGCTCAATAGCGCTTACTCATTTGTCCGACTTTTCCATGTAGACCCACATTTGTCTCGCTGGCTTTGGGTCAGACACTTGAATGTCCTGGTAAATTTTGTCAGGGATTCTTACATTGCTTCTCCGCCAAACGTAATGTTTTAGGCAGTAACGGTGAACCTTTATCTCTTAATCTGCATAGTTTGTACATTAGGCAAAAAAAAAAGAAAAAGCCTACTTTCGCAGCAAATAAAAAAAACCTACCTAGCATGAGTGTCTTTCACTTTTAAAAGGTAGGTGGACTGAGGTTGTGTGGGTGGAGCTGCCATTTCTTTGTAGGTTGTCACTGAGTATTAGTGCAACGCAGCAGTATGACGATTGCATCAGCTTTTTCTTAAACTTAATGCCCGTGCGAAGTGAACTCGTCTCGTACCTACTGAGATTTCAGATTTTAGAGCAGGCGAATGGCGACAAATGCCACTTCAACAGGATCAGAAGAACTGAAGTTTTAAGTTTATTTGCATGCTGTTGGGGTCGCCCTGCTTGATAGCTAGCCTGAATTGCTAACATTGCATAGGTTTATGTGCCCTGCCATCATCTTTGATTAAAAGTGTTTCAGCCATTACAGCTCCAGCTAAAGAACAAAAAAATCTTACATTAAAGGAACAATAACAAGAAGAATGATGCTTCTTGTATTTCTTATATTATTGGTAAATTACTCTTTCATGATACCAGAAATGTCACACTTGTTACGAGAGGACACTTGGTAAATGAAAGATGCAAAAAAGAAGTGTGGGTGGCGCCGCCGTCAAGTTCCCTCACCAGCCATTTTGATGTCATAGATTTTTTTTATTAGGGCTTGCATAGTTTCGAATTGGTAAAAATGCAGTACATTGTCGTCTCAGGGAGCCATAGGCTTAACATACCAAGTTTTTGAAATTTCGTTCAATTAATAAGGCCTAAATATGAAAAAAAAAAAGACATAGAAGTTACCATGGTAGGGTTTCGGCAGTAAATTTAGAAATGAAGACTTTGACATTGCTTTTTTTAATCTGTTAATGAACCCATGGTGGTAAAATAAATGACAATAAAGTTCTAAGAGCATCATTTATCAGTCAAAATAATTTTTCATTTCACTTCAGTGTTCTTTTAACGCAGCATTATTTTGTCTACCCTAAGCCTACAGTGTTTGCTAGCAGGCTGTACCAACTAGCAAACGTATAGTATATTCTTAAACACATGGTCTGGCCTTGCTGGCTTGCTTTGTTCTTGCTCACTGATTTGCACATACTTCTTGCTCCATCTAGGTTGTTGATGAGAGCATATTTGCAAGAGTGGTTCGCCAAGATGGACTCTGGCCTCAGTTTATCAAGAACAACTTGAAGGCTGGCTTTCAGTGAGTCTCGCTGTTTGCAGTGTAGAGATAGCGATTTTGTATGGCCGGATTTCGTTGCTAGTTATCTACAATGGGACATGCATGCAGAAAGGCATCTGTCGTATCCTGACGGTCGTAAACAATGGGAGTGTTCTAGATATTGATTTCTTGAAAAGTTTTCCTTAACGTGTGTGTGTGTGTGTACACTGTTGAAATTGAAAACAAATTTCTTTATAAAAACCAGTTCCCAATTTCAACAGCGGGCACATGCACATTTTCCAATTTTTCGCATTTGTGCCTGTCTCTACATTTTCGGCCTGTCTCGATTAAACAGTGGTTACAGTGCTAATCACCCTGTGGTTTTGGCGCATGAAACACCAAGTATTTATATTACCTCTACATTTTGTCACATAACGTTATTTTATTTTTGTGGGGCATGATCATGCTGCAGTTCGAAAACTGTGGTAACTGTATTCACTGCGATGTCCGGTATATCTTTCGATAAGTCGCTTGCTCGAGTGCTTTCATTGGTCGTTCTGTGTTGGGTCCTGTTTTGAAAGCTCAACCCTTCCCGTAAGTAAAGCAAGATGTTTACAACAAATTGCTGCAGCAATGTGCCTTCTTGTTTTTAGTTTTTGTTGCCTCAGGTTAAGTTTCAAACATTGGTATCAAGAATGATGAAAGGTTGAAATGCTGTTTTGCAGGGAGATAGGTAGGGTTTTAGAGAAACTAGATATACACCTATTATAGGTGTTTCTTGGAAACATAGCTTTGCAGCTTATAAAGTGTTTATCATAGTTCATGGTTCAAATTACATCTAAAATTATTTCTTGGGAAGACGCTGTCCTGATTGGGCTGACATTCGGCAGTGCAGAGATAGATTGGTAGCCACTTGTAGCATTGGAATTGTTGTGCTTTAGTGCTCTCTTTGGTTTTCACGTCATAAGCTTTTCTACAAATCCTCCGTCTTTTTTTAAAAGTCAATTCTATTCTACAGATTTTATATATATCTATGTTTTCTATTGGATGGATGATTGAGTCATCATGGATAGGCCACTGGAATAATGAAGTTGAGGGTGCGTTGAGAGATGGTTGCTTAAAAAAGAGAAAAGGTAGAAACTGAGCTTTCCTTTTTACACAGCTGCAATAAAAAGCTGGGGAAGTCTGAAGGTCGTTTAACAAAATTGCATGGTGCAAATTTTTACACCCTTTGGCATTCAGTCTAAAAGCAACCATTGCATCCTATGAGGTGTCTCTCTGCCACGAAACATGTCACTGTGTGCCTTTCCTTGTTTTTGAGACTACACGCCCGATACCCCCATTTCACGAATGTCATATTGTCGTCAGCAAGCTTAACATGAATGTTCCATAGCATATCCTGAAACAGTTTGATTGACTCTGGTGCCATGCAGCCTTGGGTTCTATTGCCGAGATGTTACCCATATATGCTGACATACCGAGGTGTTATCTCAGCAACAGTTGTCCAGCGCCTCGCGGCTGGCATCAGTCAAAGTAGTCCAGGTCATGCGTCAGAGCATTTGTGTTAAGCTTGCCAACAACTGTGCCTGCTACCAGTTTTACACGGCAAGTAACAAACAGAGTTTTCTGGGAAGCAACTATTCGTAAACTAAATAAAAACGCTGTCAAAAAAGGTGCTCAGGTAGAAGACTCTCCAAAGTGTGTTTTTATGACGGAAACTCTTCTAATAGCATAACTGTTTTCTCATCGTTGTGTTGACAAAGCACAATATATAAATAATGCATTACCATCTGTTCTTCAATGCCTGCAGGTCGCAGTCTTTTGGGCAGACGTCTTTTGAGCTCCTCTCGGTAGTATGCCAGAAAGTTTACAGTGTGGGGAATGTTGGCGACATCAACCCTGCCCTATGTCGGGTGTACATGATGATGTTCGGCCACTCAAGGTTTCTGCCACTGATGCTCGACACTGAAGACGAGGTGCAAAAGCAGAAAGGTACATAAATGGTTCTTGTTGTTCATTTAGAGAGGTTGACTGTTTAAAGACAGTGGTGCAGTCTTGTTACTATCACTGTACTTGAACATGCATTTTTCCTTCTACATTACAGACAAGATGTTAGAGCTTATGGCTGTCCTGGTTCAGTGTGATCCCACACTGTGTGATGTCGAACACATCCCCGTGTTCCTCAGTGCTTATAGAGCCTCCTTGTCCATAGTAGGTGAGTATTCATCCTGCTCACCTGATGCTGCGCACCTGAACGGGCTTGTGCTTCTTGTGAGGTTTTGGCTTTTGTGGTGTTTTTCTCGCATTACCTACTGTTTTGGTTGTTAGTACATTGTTCTGTACATTGCTTTTTTTCAGACCAGAGGATCCTGTATTTGATGTTTCTTTATGAGAAGAATGGAGTGGATCTCTGCAACTTCAAGTAAGAGGGACAAAAATTGTTCATAAGCAGTGTTTATCTGTGTTTATCACTTTTATTTCTTTTTATTTTAATAGCTGTGGAGCGTGTGTGAGTGTCCAGAATTAGCAGTGTTGATGGACGTAAAACTAGACGGCATCTAATGGATGCGATTTCTTTATCTCGTCATGGTAGCCTTCTTCAGGCTACATTTGGCTCATTATATCCCTGAAATCCATAAACCAGAACTACGTTTGGTGCTTCGTTTAGCCAGCGTGAGTTGGCATACGCTGCTTTCCGGGCAGTATTTGGCAGTTCAAGGGAAGTCTCAGGTCGCAGAAAAGCATTGCGTGTTCTTGAACATAAAAGCCAAATTGAAGTTTGTCTTGATATCAACGAGACTTTTTTTTTTTTCATTGCTTTCTCCTAAGCGAATTTGGGTTTCATGACTGCTGAGTCTGCTTGCATCGTGCGGCCATTAGGGGCTCTTAGTTTGAATGAATACTTCTTTACGTTACTGTGTTACCATATACCGAATAGAATAGGCGGATACGACCCTCTTTACGTGACGTAAGGCTTTTTGTTTGTGGCTCTATCCCGCAAATATAGTTGTAGGAACTCGTGATATCCACATTGCGAAAACTTCAGCTGTCAAGTCAAAATAAACCGAAGTGTGAGCACCAATAGCGTATACATTATTTCAGCCGGATTACTAAAGCTAGAATGGCCTAGAACATCAAAATCGTAAACGTGTGAGCCCCCAACAACTGGATAGGAGGCACCATCTAGAGGGACTAAAATAAACCATTAAATCACAAAATTGTTATTGCAGAAGCATTGTGCATTGTACGTGTGACGTGAAAACCATGCAGCGGCGTTATTAGGAATGAGTTACCATTTTAATCATTTTCGACTAAAAAACATTACGCGTAAGCCAATGTGTTTATGACTGTCGAAACACAAAGTGTCACAAGATGTTGACACCATCGTAGCAGTAACCGTGTATTTCTTCACCGTTTTGCACATACAAGGATACTGTAGACAATAAAAAACATCTTGTGGTTATCCCGGAGTCATGATCCGACCCTATCTGAGTTAAAAGGTAGTTTAAATGCAGCTAGCATCGCCATTTGTGGTGTGTAAAATCGTAAAGGCATACATTGGCGTATGGGGAGCAAAAACGCCGAAGAACATGCGTTCCAGTAAGACGGTAAATGCAAACCAGTATCTGGTAACACCTTAACGTAAAGAAGTATACGTACATGCTAAAAGCCCCTACTTTCATCGAGCATACCTTTGAAGCAAGCTAGGGTAGTCTGGAGTAGTTTACGTTCAGTAAATACGAGATATACACTTATCAGTGGGCAAATGAATCGTTTGATTTCAAGTTTCTCGTCATGCCACCAATATTTTGTCCTGTGAATTGTCTTGCGCGGGTGAAACGAGGACAATAGGTGCAAGTTTTGCCGATTCCAATCTGATCCGGCGTTGAAACAAGCGGGGGCTGAGGCGGAAACTGGACGGCCAACCAAGCAGAGTTTACTTTGTTCGCTGCGCTTAACTCCAGATGCTTAAACGCACAAAATGCTGTTGCTGACTGTCTTCAGAACCTGCGCCTTAAAAGTGATGGCAATCCAACGTTGTGACCCCCTGCTGCGACAGTTGCCACATGTGCGGAGCGCAGCAGACTTAGCAGACGGTCGATAAAGTGACGCGCAAAGAAGGATACGTCACGAAAACTTGCGCTTGCACATACGTTATGTTGCAGTAGAAACAGAAACTAGTTTTTAAATCAAGGTGTAATTAATTTTCAGGGTGCACTCGTGCTTACTAGTATGTTTTCTGCGCTCTCAGAGGCTTAGTATATCGTTTGACGCAAAAATACAATAAGTGAGAATTTTCGTGGCAGTACCTTTTTAAGAATAACCTCTATAATGAATTTTTGGATACAGTTAAACCCCTTTATAAAAAGCATGCTCCAGGCAACATTCTTGTCTTTTATACATGTCCCTTATAAGCAGGGTATCTTGTATGCATTTCCTTATCAAGCGGTATTTTACTGTGGGTACGCTGGTGTGTCTTATATAAAGCTGTCTGCTTTGAATGAGCTCCCATCCTTCATTTGTGGTGTCGTGTCTATTGTTCTCTACCAGGCCATTTTTGTGGGGTCCATCGGCAGTGTCCTTCTACTCACTGCACAAAAAGGCCTCAGTGAGCCTGCTCAAACAGCCAAAGTCCGAAGAAGTCCTGAACCTGATAAATGAGGACAAAATGGCTGCTACTGTTCTTCATTTTCCTTTGCATCTACAGCTTGATGTATGTATCTTTTGTACTTTAGTTTTAGCAAAACATTCTGTAATTACTAATACATGGATGTCATTGTTGTCTTTAATGCACGTTTTTGGCATGTGTTTTTGAAACTTGGGTCTAGAAAGGGGTTTGATATGTCATACCCAGGGTGTAATTGGGAAATTTATATGTGCATAATGTCAAAAGCCACTCAAAGAGCGGCAAGGTACGCACTATGAGATGGACTCATCCTAAGTCAAGAATGCAGTGAACGTGTGACATGGTGGGGCTTTAAAGACCTGTTGAGGGTTTAAAAGATGAAAAAAAGAAAAAAATGGAATAAAGGGAGGCAGGAATACTGACATCAGCCATCTAAATTTATTCATTTGGTACTAGTATTCGTGAATTGTCTGAGTGCCTGTAAAGAAATTATGCCCGCATAAAATCGCTCTTTCAGGTGACTAAGCAGGGCTTTTAAACGCCTTCCTTGCATGTTACTGAATATGCCTGACGTCGTTCGTATAATTGTGAGCAATTTTACTTGCTGCGCCCTTCAAATGCTTTTTGCAGATTCTTCCATTGGACAGTATTGCTGATGGTAGCCTTTATGATCCAAGGTTCCTGCTGCCCCTTCTTTTCACCCTACTGGCCCCTGGTTGGTATTATTTTAATTATGTATTCTTCGTCAGTGGGAAGCTTTGGCACCGCCAGTGATGTGTGTATGGTTTTCGAAAGCCTGTAGTCTCAAGCAAAAGCAAAGTATTTGGTTTTTTGTTCATAAATGATGCAGTCGAAGTACATATAACGAAATTGACAAATTCTTGAAAAAGTTTGTTATAGAGAGGATTTCGTTATATGCAGGTTCGGTACGAAAACTTGAAAAATAAATGCACAAATTAAACGAAAAGGGGACTAAAGGCAGAGCTCGTCCAAAACACTTATTTAGTAGTAAAAACTGTGTTACTATTGCGATAACAATATGTGGACATTCTCAGCGGGTTCTTGCGGTCACCGTCATGTTCCGAAACTCCAAATTGATAACGTACCCTCGCCCATCGTAACTTTTACGATGTAAAATGCGCAAGCGCTTCTGAAGCAGAAATCAAATGAGCCATCGTAAAAAACAGCGAGGGTATACGAGAGAAGAAGAAATGTGACAAGACAGAGTGCTCTCTCTTAGACCCGCGCTGTTTTTCAACATGAATATATGCCAACAAGCTCACGATTTTGCCCTTTTCAAATCAAGTGAACTGGCCCATCTCTATAGCCTCGAGGGCACGTCTGATAACATCACCCCGCATGTTAGAACTGCCATGAAAAAACGCGAGAAGGGGGGGGGGGGGGGGGTCACTCGAGTAGCAACAATAAACTTTGGTTTCAAGGGTGCATTCGCGATCGTTGGGCGCGCATGCTATCTCGGCAAGCATCAGTGCGCTTTGAATGCAAAGAGGCAGTGTGAAAAGGGCACTTCTCACTGGAGCGGCCGTATTTGCTCACTCTAGCGTTTTGTAGGAGTTCCACGATATCGGATCCAAAAGAGTTGGCTGCCAGCCTTACTTCGTATAACATTACAATTTGTTGCTATCACATTCATTGAATTGCACTCAACGTGCCGTCTTGTTTTTGCCAGAGCTACTCGACTTATCGTGAAGACTGCGATCCCGCGAACTCGCGGCGCGGCGCAAGACCACAAAGTGTGAGACGAGTCAACCTTCGAAGATCCGTCGTCACTGTGGTCTCGGATAGTTTCTATCAGCACCTAATCTGACATTCCCTTGGTAGTAACGACGTGGTTATGTGCATTAAAAAAAGAAAGCAAAGCTGAATGTCATCGGGGGCCACACCATGCGCGCGCAATAAAACAATGCACGCGCGCATGGTGTCGAAAACAAAGAGTGAACGACATGAATTCTGTGGGAAACTATTCGGTAAAGCGCCCTCCGTATGCAGCGCGGTCCCACATCTGTGACGCTAACTGAAGGCCTGGTGCTGCCAGAGCAAAAGTAGTTTTCTTGTTTTTGGTTTGAACGAGAGAGGGTGAGAAGGTACATTTGCACATGAGCCCGGGACGGCAAGAGCGGCGGCAGCGCTGGCTCTTGGGGCACAGGCCCACCTGCCCACCTCACACGCACCAGGGTGCAATAACGGGCGCTCGCTCTCGCCTTGGAGTCAACGGGGCCTTCTTGCGTACACGTTTTTTTTTTTTTTTTGCTTCTTTCATGCAGTTATTTCATACTGTTTTTTAATACACTGCTTTTTGACTGTTCTCAGAGTCACTGGTCAACTGTCGCCAGATAGTGGAGACACGCTGCCTGTCCCTCATACTGATGTCGTTGAGCAGCGAAGTGTTTGAAGTGCGGTGCCTCGGCTGCAACTTGGTGATGATGCTGCACCACCACCTCCAGGGATCACGCTTCAACATGAGCACTGTGTGGCTGTCTGTCCTCGAGACTCTGCGCAATGCAGCCACCGTCACCTGTCCTCATGTGCCTTGCCTTGTCACCGGCTATCTGGTGTCAGCCATCGACGTCATCAGCAATCCCGGTAAGTGTTGTGATGCGCGAGGCTGCTGCTGTGATCCGTAGCTGCACAGCTCACCTGCTATAGTGATTCACGGGTTACTACATTTCGCAGCTAAGTGCGGGCTCATTGATTTTACAGTGAAAGTTGTTATGAGATCACAACAATGATTGCACGGGCTGTAGTTTTCCACCGCCGCCGCCGTTCGTAATTAATATCACTCATAAAAAGAATTTAAAAAAAAACTTACGAAACATAAACATTAAGGACAGAATGGGATTCAAACCCAGGTCCCCTGCGTGTCAGTCCAGCATTTTACAACTGAGGCACGCCGGTGCTTGAGACACCTTTGCAGGCTTGATGTGGGGGAAAAAATTGTGTTAATATGAGATGCAGAGCATTTCATAACTGTAAATTAACAATCAAGCATCACAGAGTGCCAATTGCATAACAAGTGGGTCGTCAAATGGTCCAAATTTACTGAAGCTCTGGGGATAATTCTTTGTCGTCGCCAGGCACAACATCGAAAAATTGCACAAAATTTCTTGCAAGTGTTTAGCAGGTGCCATGCTTCTTTGAAGAATGACGAAGGAGGTCATAGTGAATGCCTCCCTACTACACAAAAATTATTGATTTATGATGTAGTGGGTACCCTGCAAGTGTGCTTATAGCAGTTACTCAAAGATTGTTCAAAAAAGGCTCTGAAAGGGTGCTCTTCCAACTTTCACAGTGACTGTGCTGCACGTTCCGGTTGGGCCTGGTGGTTTTTATTTGTGGCTGGGCTCCGAAAGGAATGGAAAAATAAAATTATTGATTCACTTTGCGTGCCAAAAGTCATTGGGATGGATGATTACCCACATAGGAGCCCTTTTTGAAGGGCTTTGCAAAATACATAAAAGAATTGTAGTGAATAAATTTTTTAAGGAGAGCTGGTTTCAAGTTTTTTAGGTGAAGACCAAACGCATTCCTGTTGTAGAAGAAAAAAAATTGACAAAAGAAATTCAGTGTTGCTGGCATACTGGGGTTTGCCTCTTTTTTATTTTCTCATGGATAACCCACCATACATATAAGCCACGTACTCAACTACAACCTGCCTAAAATTTTGAGAAATATCTTTGCATATTGCTGGCACATTTCTATAATGCAAGTTAGTCTTGCTTTGCTTTTTATCGACCTTGCTTTTATCAACGAAGCTGGGCCAGGTGCAAAGCCCAAAGCAAGCCCAAAATATAGACGTGCCGGAGTTGTTTTTCACCACGCATTCCCTTCTCCACGACTGTCATGCGTCCTTTGCTTACGTTCCACTTTGATATGACGAGCAAAATGGCAAATAATCTTAAAACATTATTTTGGTTGTCGCCACAGCGAGCCGGCATGTCAAGCGAGACCGAGCCAGTCCCGGGCTTTTTCTCTTTGTACGTTGGGCCAGGCCGGGTGGGCTCGCAGCACTTTAGCGCCATCCTCAGGCGGGCCTTTCATACAGTCAGCAGGGTTGGGCCAGGCCCGGGCTTGGCAATGTGGCCTGCGCACAGCTTCACTTCATGCCACAAAGCTGTAACCAATGTTGTTTCTGATGGTGCCATAGTTTCTCATGAGCGCCTCGTTTTTTATTTTTTTCTTTCAGGCCATTTCATGTTCAATGCAGTTGCGGATTTCTTGCTCGCAAAGCCAGTGCTGGACATCGAAAATGTCCCCGACTTCTACAAGATGTTCTATAACTACAGAGTAGAGGTAAAAAGTGGCATTCTGCTCTTTCGCTTATTGATCAGAATCTCTTTTGCAACCTTGGTGGTTTAATGAAAACGGCATACAGGCCTGAATGAACCTGAAGGACACCTGCGTCTTTAGCAGAAATATGACTGTGCAGGCTGGTTACACATTACTGGGGACCGAGTTCCCAGCGGTGGAGTGTTGTAATTTTACTTGTATGTAAGGCCTTTGAAACGTGGACTTGCATTCCCAATTACAGCTGTCGTTTAAAAACGGCAGAATATTTACGCTTTGTTATTGCCAACATGTAGCAAAGGTCAGGAAACAATTCTCTATGTTCAGTCACCACTTTTTTTCCTGTTTTTCTGTTTTGAAACTGGACTTATTGCAACATCGCTTGGCACATCCATAGTGGACTCTCTCAGTAAACAAAAGTATTTTAAATGGAGCTGTTTCTTAAATGTAGTTGTGCACAATATGATTAGTTGTACAGCACACCCTTGTTCATCTTTCAGTAAACATAACTGCTGTTAAACAAAACTAAATATATTTTTATTGGTCCCTTCAGGTTCGGTTTATCAAGAGTCTACTCTACACAATAATTTAGGTTTCAGATGTGGTGCCAAGGCATATGTGTGTCATTTTGTACACGCATGTTCACGGTGTTGCAAAATAAACATTTGACAAGTTGTACATGTTATGATGGCCTCATGACTGTGCCACTTTCACGTCCGGTATACATTAAAGCATCACAATGTGCATTCATATGTGCTTTGCAGCACTACATGAAAAGAAATTGGCACCTTGAAGTGATGGGGGACTACATGCGTTGTGGCCTGGACTTCCACATCTCTAAGAAGCGCTACATCTTCAACATCCTTCTAACTTTCTTCATGTCCCCACTGTGCCAAAAGAACACCAAGGTAAGTTTATCTGTCGGAGAAGCCTTGTGACAGCATTAAATGCATGTGGGTATGATAACTACCATGCTTGCTTTTTTTTTCTAACAAGCGTGTTTTGCCACTGTTCTGGTGAATCTACGTGACAGTAAGCTTGCTTACGGCTTCTGTTGTGTATCGCATCATAAGAAAAAGATTGTTAATACTGCAGTAGTGAGTGATACAGTAACAATGCTTATGGAAAGAGAAGGATGTGGTCTCAGCAGACAATGAATAGAAAGTCACATACTTTATTCCTTCGAACTTTGATGACATCATCAACATACATTTTTTGTGCATGTATGTATGAAGAAACAATTAATTGACTTGAAATAGTCTCAATGACAGAAATGGGCGAATATTCGGCTGATTTTAATGTTCAAGCAAACATTGCTGTATTTGAATTCGCTTCGAGACACGTTTAAGTCTTTCAAAATTCTGAAGTATTTGAAACAAACAAATGTACATAAACCGTCTTGTATATATGGTTTCATTGCAGCGTGTTGGTGCTATGCAGTTAAAGCTTTCTTGCAGGTGACATTGGCATTGTTGCGAAGCCACACATAAAAATTAAATGTACATGTTACCTTCACCTCAATTAATAATTTTTTATGCTTAAAGATGTTTTATGCAGGCTTCTATGAGCTAAGCATAGCAATTCTTAAAATGCAACGTATTGTACCATTTATAACTTGCACTTTACTTATATACTTATCTTCTTACTATTCAGGGTTACTTCCACTACACTTTGAGCAAAAAAATGACATTCACACCTGCCTAGTTCCAATTATTAAAAATATTGCGCGAGTTAAGTGTGTCATCACAGGAATGCTCATAATAATATGTGATATATACTATTTGAACTATATTTGATTTGAAATTATTCGACCAAGTCACTACTATTTGCTTTGAATTCGCTTCGAATCTCAAGCTTACTATTCGGCCATCTCTACTTAATGCCTGTTTGTGTCACAGAACAGAGTGCTTTATGTATACATTATACAGTGTTTGACAAGGGAGCTTGAAAAGCATTGAAGAAGAATGGCGATTTGGGCTAGTTGGTTTGAATTCATGATAATAAGGGTTGCAGCGCGAGCACTAATGTGCTAGAAGAAACAGACGAAAGTCGAGGCACGGAAGGCAAAGAGGACAACACGAGCGCTGACTATAAAATTCAGTTGGTATAGTCAGCGCTCGTGTTGTCCTCTTTGCCTTCCGTGCCTCGACTTTCGTCTGTTTCTTCTAGCACATTCGTGCTCGCGCTGCAACCCTTATTATCAGGAGCTGAAAAAGCTGAATGATGAGTATTGGTGACGGCCAAGGTAGTGAAGTGGTTCCATTGAGATACTGACTTGAACAGGAATGAATGGAAGAAAAAAATTTCCTGGCATCCTGGTACTTGTGGCTTGACTTTGGCATGTGACTGGTGGAGTGCGAAGTATCTGCAGAATCCAACGCATCTGGCAGCAAATTGGTCGTACCACTGATCGGTGCCTCTTTTTTTTTTTCCAAATCTGAATTTTCTGTTTCATTGCCCATTGCAAAGGGTAGAGCAATGATCATCATCTTCATTACATTTGATTCGTAACTATACAAAAATAAGGTAGTACGTGTAGTTGCATATCAAAGAGGCCCTGCAACGTTTTTTGTTGTTTTCACATTTTAATATTTAAGAAAAGAATCCTTTTGTATCCATCTAAGTATAAAGAGTGCTTTTACAATCTTTAGCACACAATGGTGTTGTCTATGTGGGACCCTATGAAGTTGAACCACTTCAAACACATGGTCTCTGTGGTCACTTTCACCTAGTAAAGTGTCGCTTACAATCACAGAATTAACCACTGTGTGTCGCTTCAATCCAAAACGAGTGTGGTTTAGTTCTACAAATAAAATTATAACAGCTTTGTTTTTGACATTGCCACTCACGCAACGATATCGGAGCATTTCACTGACAAAAATCGATGGAAACACACTTAATTTGCATCACAGGGCCACTTTGTGTAGTATAAATGTGCAAGTAGAAACTGTCTTTGTGTTGCAAATATTTGAGCATTCTTGTATGCATTTCTCAATAGGAATAAAGCTTCATTCGTGTATTTAATTACTTCCAAGGGTTATGCTCTCTTGCTGGGGTGTTGTAATTGGTTAGGGAGGGACGCTGGTCATGCAGCTTGATTGCAGTCCTAAATATAAAGTATGTGCTGACACACATTCGGGACCACTGTGCCATAACACATTAGACTTGTCTGCCAACAAGTCTTGTCTGGCTATATCAAATATTTTCTCTTTTATTTCTCTGAAAGGAGCTTATCCTGAAGCTGCTGATCGCTGCGGCCAAAATTCCCAAGGCTGCTCGTATTCTTTGCCGCGAGCAGGGGTTTATGATGTGGTTGCCAGCAGCATTGGAGAAGTGAGTATCATCCGTGGATCCCAGTGCACTTGCCATGTTTTTGATGCATTATTGTTGCAAGTCTGAGCGTCATGTCATGGAAGCCATGTTGGGTTCAGGTGCGGAACTGTCGTTTACCCGGTGGAAACTTCAAGCTATGTAGTAAACTTCTGTAAGCTTTACAAAAAGCTTTACAGTAAAAAAAAATGCTGCCATTGAGTTGAAATCAGCCTTTTTCGAGTGGTTGCACTTTCATCAGAGGAAACAGTGAGAGCTAACTTTTCTATGACTGTTAGTTTGTTCTCTGCTGTTCTTTTGCCAAAGTTGCATGCAGAGGACGCAAGACTACTGCCAAATGTGTGAGTGGTGAAGATGGGATTTTCTCTCGAGTTATGAAAGCTGCACTATCTCATGTTTCTGAAATGCACTGTGATGTCTTTTAACGCTATAATTATTGACTACTTTCTTGCAAATAAAATCTGTGATAATGTACGTCAGCAGGAGCCCTTTCCAAATCCCTAGAAATGCAGTGCAGCTTATCTCACATGTTTGTAGTTTTCTTGCTTAGGTAAGAAAATATGTAAAAAGACATGACATAAATGTTTTCTCAGTAATAGTGGTCAGAACGTAATTTGAATTATGCTTACATGTGCAAGTATATCTTGATTTAACTTTGCTTGCAGTGCATCTGTAGAGGTGGTGCATAGTTTGTTCGTTGCTTTTCAGGAACAGTGAAGAGGAAGGCATTTTAGAGCTGTTGTTTGAAACGGTCCATCATGTGTGGAAGTCCAGCTTTGTGAAAACTGTGAGGGTCAAGGACTTGAAGGCTGCAAAAACAAAGAAACAGGGCAGCTTGTCCAAAGGTGAAGAAGCGTCAGAGGAAAGCGCCGATGACGAGGAAAAAGAAGAGAATGCTCCGAAGGAAGAAGATGAGGCTGCGATCATCCGCGCAAAGCGCGAGAGTCTCCGCTACTATGAGTACTTTCCCTACGAGTTCATCTTGATGTTGTTCAGCACAAGAAAGTACATCATGTAAGCATACTGCTGCTGCTCCCTATAACATGGCACTACAAAATCATTGTCTATGTGTGGGGTAATTTGAACCCAAAATTACGCGCTTCTGTTATGTTAAACTATTTAGACTTGTTTCGTAAAAGGAGGCCGCTTACTTGCACTTTTGTTTGTTTATTGGAAGGAAATGATTGGGAAGGAACATGATTGAGAAGGAACATGGAAAGTTCAGGTTTCCACTGGCAAAATCTGCAAATGTTGCCAGCTCAATTTTCTCGGCTTCTGATGCAGCGTAGTGAGTATTTCAGTAGAGAGAAAGTGTATATACATTGGCTAGTTAGGTATCATTATAACCAGAAAACCATGCTTGTTTGGACTTGGATACAACGCATGTGAAACAGTGGTCAGTCTAACAGAAAATGTGCCGTCATGATAACTTTAACAAGAGTGGCTATGCTTAGACGAATGTGAAGTGGCACTCAAATTTTTCTTTCTTTTTTTCCTACAGGGGTTGCCATAATCTAGATGCATTCACCAAGTTCACCGAGGAACTCAGTGACATGCTGTGCTTTGTGCGTTTGCGAGAAGCCAGTGGAAAGAGCAAGGCTGCGCAGAACTGTTGCCTGCCCAACAGAGACATTGTGCTCGAACTGCTTAATCACTGGAGACAGCTTGCAGCCACGAACGGTGCGGACAGCTGTCAGCTGTCAAGCCAAGCCATTGCCAGCGTGTGTCATCACTGGCAGCCCGACAACGCGACGCAGCCCCTGGAATGGCTCGAGGCTCTCGACTTCTCGCTCCAACACGGTGCGGAGAGCGTCAACTTCAATGAAGACTTGCTCACGTGGGCTCTCCAATGGTTGGAAAGTTCGGGTGGGCCCAATTGTGCCACTGAACTGGTGAACTTTCAAGGGGGACGGTGCCTAGAAAAGCTTCTGGCGAGGGTCCACTGGTTACTGGGTGAAATTGTGGCCAGTGGTGATGCCAGACCCATTGTGACATCCGTCGTTCTGCAAATTGCGGACTTGTTGTTTAGCAAAGCTGCGAAGGTGCTGGCCAAGACGCAGTGCGACTTGTACATGAAGCAGAGGGTGCTACTTAGGGTGGATGTCTCTTTGCCTGGTAAGTAGAGTGAAGTGAAGTGTGTAGAGTAAGTAGAGTGAAGTGAAATTAATTAGTATGTAGTTAAAAGTAAGGCAAGTCACAAGGACTATCGTTGTATTGTCGGGTATTTTAATGTGAAAGGTACTATGACTTTTCACTAATATCTCCTTTGTGGCAACATGGTACTGTGGTTAAGTGATACTGCAGTCGTCAGCACAGATTGGCAAACTCACTCAGACTTGGATCAAGCCATGGAACTGAGTCTGAGTGAGCTCGGGTGAGTAATATTTTGGGGAGTCCGAGTGAGTCCTGCTGAACAAAGTTTTCGTGAGTGTGAGTTCAAGTGAGTCCACAGCACAAGATAAAATTCTTGAGTCTGAGTGAGTTCCATTTCCTTTTGCCGACCTGTAGTCCCCTGCATACTCATTTTTAGCATTGCTATCACCCATACCTGGGTTCACATTTATACTCATGTCTTCTCACATGTGCTCCAAAGCAGTGTCTTTCATGCGCCATTTTAATGTTTTATTGATCAGAGGCGCAAATTACGAATGGCAATGCCTTGAACTCCTCTTCCCTAACTCTCAGAGAGAAGTTTTCGATAAGTGCTGTAGACCTTATATTGTCATCTTTCCCTAGAGAAATGATCTTAGTGGTTTGCAAGGCCTCATGACTGATATTTGGAGGTACTATACCAGAAGGCGCTAAGAAGAGCCCCGATCACATGAGATATTGGTTGTAAGGAGCATTGACACAATTGTTAAAAAAGATAATTATAAGCTCGGAGACTCGTGAGTTGACTCACTCAAACTCAGATTGAGCAGTGAGTCTGAGTTTGACTGAGTAATGTTTTGGCGAGCTTGAGTCTAAGTTAGGTTGAATAAAAAAAAAGTGCGAGTCCGAGGCCGGGTGAGTCCGAAGCGCAAAATATGTTTCGTGAGTGAGTCTGAATGAGCTTCAGAAGTTTTGCCGACCAGTGGTCATTAGTATGATGATTCGTCTAAAAAACATTCAAGAATTTGGCAGTGAGGAAAAATTAATATGTAGATCGCAGAACTAGGATACACTGTGTAAAGAAGCACTTCAATATGAGCCTGCTTAGAACTATGGCTGTCTAAGCCTGCACACATGCTCTAGCTGACTGCTTAATGCCAAAGAATGCCTAAAATCTGGAGCACAGTGTGCTACATCTAGGCTCACAGTATTCCCATGCCATGGCACCCGTCTTCATTGTCCATGCACATGCTTGAGCACATGAAAACTGCTGGTCATGGTGTTTTCATATTCGTGCCGAGTCTTTGGTACTAGTATTAAGATGTGTCACGCTATTTCAGTAAGTGCACCGAAGTACTCACTCTGTTAAAATGTTTACATTAAAACCTTCTACTTCTATTAGTTTAAACGCTGAAGCATTTAGTAGTGTTATAGATGAGATGTGGAGTGTGAAAACCCAAAGATGTGGTAGTTTTTTTTTCATCAGGTGTGGATAAAAGAATTTCCCGGAATATTTTCACCCAGCTAGACAAGAGACAGCAAAACTTCCAATATGTTTTTTTTGTAAATAGCTTTTTTCTTTACTGTGCTTGATTTACAAATGTAACGCTAGGAAATTATCACTGTTCTTGCCAGCCAAAATTGCTAGGTCTCAGACTTTATTGCAATGGTTGGATGTCCATATTAGGACATATGTCAGTTTACAGAACAAGTGACTGGTACTTTAGTTCTAAATTCTATCAAATTGTAATTAATTTGCATTTTTCTTTCTCTACAGAACTGGACAGGGCCTTGGGAACTTCTGTCTTGTTCAATGAACTGCTCTTAGGAGTAACGAAAACTGAGTGAACTGTACATAGACTGTGCTTCTGCAAGATGGGTATCAACTGTAATAAACTCATGTTTTTATACACTAAGTCAAGGTCTTGTTTAAACAATTTTATTTTGCAAATTTTGCTGGAACACATCCAAGTGTTCTAGAGTTTTATAAAACTTGGGAGCGTGATATTTGCCCTTTGCACTGTCTCAATAAAAAGTTAACCTGAGTGTGCGATCCCAGAAGAAGGTGAATATAAATACTCGAACCAAGGTGAGTGTGGCACTTGGGCTCCCAGCTGTGTTATTATCTGTTGTTAACATAATCTTTGCTTTTCTGGCAGAATGAAACAACTGTTAAGGAATTGAACCATTTCATGCAATACACATTTTGTACACCTTTGACACTGCCTGTAAGTACGATTGTGATTGGCTTGTAGGTATAGGTTTACAGTGAGCTAATTATTGTAGAAATAGTTGCCATCAGGCAAAAGCACATGAATTTCGCCTAATTAAGTCTATCTGTTCTTGCAACATTGGCTAGAATGTTTTTCGTCATGCTAAAGCCATAACACTGTAAGGTACAGCTTTTGGCGAACAGCATCAATGCGCGGCAGTTTTACCAGAGGCAGTTACCTCACAATATGAAAATGAAGTTTTTATTGTTTACTGTAAACTCGTGAAATATAGCTCTACGGGTGTTATACTCACTCTGAATGAAATATTCCCTTTAAGCGACAATAGAAAATGTTCATGTTCATTTAATGCTGTAAGACTGCCGATAAAATATTCCCGGATAACGGATAAGCGTTGGTTGCGACTGAAGCTTCTAAACTACAACACGATCAGTTTCTGTAGCAGCAGGCTACATGGTCGGCGCACTTTACACGAATCGACAGTCTTGCAGCATTTCGCTTCCCGATTTCACACGCAATGCCACACCACTTTCACTTTCCTAGTTAATTCACCGTTCTTGTTGAACGCGGCACTTGCCGCGCATGCTTTTAGGAAGCGGAACAATTCCCGGGCAGGGAACTTGTCCCGGGACCTCGCAGATGCAGAACTTGTCGTAGTGCCGGCCGAAGTTTGCCGGCGTATCTTTCTTCTCTCGCATGAGTGCTTCCTTCTGTAGTTGTTCGGTCGTCTTACCCAGCGTCACGAGCATTTGGTTTAGGATCTCTTCTTTGCTCTTCCCGTCGACGTCCATGATGACTTCTTTGCCGTCTTCGAGCCAGAACCTCGCGAACGGTGTTGGCGTCTTGTTCTTGAATAGGACGACCTGCACATCGGGGTTCTTGTACAGAACCTGGGGCAGGAACCAGAAGACGAACTCTTGCATGCCTTCATGTCGATCCCTGGCTCTTCCGGCGGTGTTGAAGTTCAGGCTCATGATCTTCACTCGGTCCTTGAATACCAGACGACCTTTCTCGAGATACTGCAGAGTCCTCCGAACGGGAGCGGGTCCTCTCATAAAAGACATCTTGCCTGTACACTTGGGTAGACTTCTTTCCCTTCACGATGCCAGCTGCGGTTAACAAACTAGATCCACGCACTCAAAGCGACACAGGCATATGTACGGCTCCGCGAAAACCACATGGACCAACATGAACAACGCAGTCCGTGTTGGATAAAAATATGGATTGGCTTACCTTCAATTGGCGATCTTTAGAAGAGCGGTTGTATGTATGGGCTTTGAGATTTGTTTACGCTACTTTGGACAGAGTATTATTCTCCGAGGCTGTAAAAAGTGATTAGACCACGGATTAGACTTATTTCTTTTTTTTCGTAAGATCGTTTAAATTAAATAAAAGGTAACAATCAAATTGTTTAGCACAAGACGTATGAAAGCTGTAGTTGTAATAGAACACTGCAAACACAAACCCCAGCTAACGGGCCGTTAGCTCTGTTACGCCGTTAGGCGGCGCATGGCCTGAAACTGTGCGCAAAATAAAGTATCGGGAAGACAAGCGCAATTTGTTGAGTTGTTTTGCACTTGGTGAGATGTGCGTGTGTTGACCGCTTGTTTCAACGTAATGGTTTGCGTGAGTAGCTGAACTCTTAGCGAGGCAATGACAATGTTACAAACTAGTGCGAAAATGCATTTACGCGAGTTCGCGGCTGTCGGACTACTACTCGCGGTTTTCACTACGTTCGCCGTAGCTGCAAACGTCCAAAACGTATGTACGGACAGCATTGGTGCCTTGAACGGACCCGACATGTTCAGGTAAAGTGCCCACTCTGCGTGGTTATTTCTCTTATTCCCGGTGCGACCTTCCTAGGTGGCCGCCGCCAAGCTGCTCTGGTGGCCAGTCAAGGTTTCTCGGTTTCACGCCCATTTGTCCAGCGCTCGCAGGTGTAGCTAACAACCGCTCGAGCTTGTTGGCGGTGTGTCCGTGACTCATGCAATCTCATCACGAGCGCGTGCGTTTCAATGGATTCGCGGCGTCATGCGATTGCCTAACGTACGCGCGTGACAATTACACTTTTAATAGCCAAATGCTGTTAACTTTCACAGCATAGTTACCTTTCCCCCCCTTCATTTCGTTGCTTACGCGTTGAGCGGTCGCATGGTTTCTCTTTTGCCGCGAAACGCGCACTTTTCCGAGTTCGTTTCCGTTTCGTGGCGACTAAAAAGCATGACCTACTACACTCCTGACCTGTTCAGATAGCGGGGTTCCTATGGGAGCGCGTGTCCCCGCTCTCGTTCAATCGCTCGCCGTAGGTGGCGCTACCTATAACCTGTTCGTCTGTTTCTTTACGGTTGTTTTGTAGGCGCTGGTATAAGAATGCCTGCATTCTGCAGTGAACTGGCGGCATATATGTGACTATTTCTTCCCATACATTGCTGGTTAAGCAAGGTGTTCAGAGCGCTTGAGTATTTATAGCACACTGGTTGACAAACGTGGGAACCCGTAGATTTACACGATGTAGGGCAGCCTATGCGTGGTCGCGTGCATTTTATTGCAAAAAAATTCTGAATGTCTTTTAGTATTATTATTTCTGAATAATTCTAAATTTTGGATCATAAATACGCACTACGAGTGCTTTGTTGGTCAAAATTTGACCACAAAGAGTGAAGATGACGTCAGCGAGCAGGTGCTGCCTAGCGCCACGCCGCTCGTAGGTTACGGCCCTAGCGGCAGAAGGTATGAACTAGAACGTGGGCGCTGGAAGAGGTGCTCTCTGGGCAGGTCAGGAGTGTAGTAGGTCATGCTAAAAAGTAGGGTGAAGTATGGTTGTGCGCGTAACACGCTCTCAGCGCCTCGCTCATGTGTGACCCACTGCATGACTAAACGACTGTATAAAAACCGCGCTCCGGTTAATTCACGCCGGACTCGTAAGCTGTGTCTGCAGCAAGCAAGTTAGCGCGTGACGAGAAACCTGGCGTTTGTTCACCTGCCGCTGGGCGTAACTTTTCGCGAACTGTGTCGCACTACTGTCGGGAAGTCTTTTTTTCACCGGTGCGCTTCGTCATTCTCGCGTCACTGACGGCGCTTCGGCATCCGGACTCGTGGCGATTTGTGCCGGCCGGATGATGTCATTGCTTTCGTTTGCGGTGGCTTACGCATGCTATTAGAGCGTTTTGAGTGCACTGCTGCCCACTTATCTTCAAGTGTGGCACGTGTTGTTCGTTTTTCGCGGGTTCTTTTTTAATAACGTTCACGCTTGGGACAATGTTCTGGTGCTTCAACTTCGCGCGGCTCCTTTCGCGCGCCGTTGGTTTAAGCTGCGTACACTATCTGTATGCGGCTTTGTCGCTGTTCTGTCACTTCGTTATCTCCCTTGTCAAGGGACGTCTGCCAACAGCATGGGCCAAAAACTGCGTACCCTGGCCTTTGTTATCTCGCGAAAGCGCTGTTGGACCCTATAGTCATGTGTCCTACAGCGTGATCTGTTTTCGGTTTCCGTATCCCCGCACCAAGCGTATCGCAAGCCAGCTTGCGATAAGGATTATTAAATGATACCGTATAGCACTTCAGTTACAACGTTGCGCGGTGCGCACAAATAGTGCATAAAATAGAGACCTCTGTATGTGCCTCTCATTGACGTTATCGAGCACTTTTTCCGGGCGTGCTTGCAGTATGCTAAAATGGTATTGCTTTAGCGCTGTTTGAGCGTGAAGAAAAGACGCTATACGGTTAAGAAGGGTGGGGTGGGGGGCAGAGGACAGTGTGAGTGCTAAGGTCCAACTTTTTTTTATTGCGTGACCCTACAGCACATTGTATAGGTCACCTTGTTTCACACGTGACGCCGCACGTATACTTTTTACAGTATGCGTAATCGTGTGGACAATACCAACCTGATTTCCATTTTCGTGTGCACTCGGCATTTGTAATCAAGCTAAAGGTTCTTGACACTTGCTTGGCTAAATTCAATTGTGACTCCTCCAGTATTCTGCATTCACAAGGATTTAAAATGGTAGATTGTTTTCCTGTATTGTTTTACTCGCTGACGGTGGAGCTTTAGAAGCTATGCAGTCACTGACCTGCTAAAGAATTTTGTTTGGTTTATATCCTGGGCAGGTTTCTTTTGGGTACCGATTTAGTAGCGCTTAGCCTTTGGGTAAAATATTGTTATTACTCGGCACTTATTAACATATGCATCTGTGCAGTGTACAAACAATAAAGGCTAACTTTTCCTTGCCTTGCTGGGTTTCTTAAGTGCAGGCTTATTTCGTTAGATTTCTAAATTTCCTCCCAGATGCGTAGCTTTCTTCCTCCCAAATGCCACATTTTTCGAAGCAGTAAAATCTGCTGTCAGTTTTTTACTTGTTTGATAATGCCTACTGGCTTTTAAATAGCAGCTGTCAGTGGTGCCCCTAAGTAACTAGCAATGCAAGAAAAAGAAAACTAAAAATAGTTAGCATTATGAACGGTAAAGCTAAGGCTTCAAAGCGGCGTTGGTTTTGAAATTAAAGCGAGAACACAGTGCGGAAAACACTATTGTCATGCCACATGTTGAAGTTTTGTTTGGCCTTGATGAACAGTTGCTACAGAAAAATGCCAACAAAAGTGGAACCATTAAATCTAATGCCTAGTTCGGTATGGCACCTTTTCCCACACGGGGTTCCTGTTCAGCAGTGCGTGTGGTGTCCGGTTCTATTGCTTTCTTTTTTTAATTCTATTCTTTCTGCCGAGAGCCAGCATTGTCAGGCAGGTGATATATGAGGAGCCCTTTCAGTGTCATGTGATTTTTTCTTTGAGCTTCTCCGTGCTCTGACTCAGTTCAGGTGTGGAACGATTCATTCGTGCCATTTTGCTTTTATCAGTGAATTTATTTTTTGTGCTTTCACTGCCTTCGAATCACGAGCTCTCCACTTGCTTTCTTTCCACCATCTGTGGGAGTTCCTGGATTCAGTGTCATGTGGTTGATACGCTCTGTATAGGGGGGCCCGAGCTCAGCCAGTTGCATGGAATATTTAGGGCCATTACATTTACCCAGTTGTGGCCCTGGATTCTGTCCTTGAAAAATTTAATTGAGCTTTGGAGTTTGTCGAAATATTTATTTTGCTTCCGCATTGTCAGTTTAAACATAATTCAGATATGGATGTGTACATATATTATATAATAAAAAAAAAAATGCTTTTGTTTAGGTCAACTGATCTTCCTTCTCAGGTAGTCTATATAAAGTGCTCGATTCTTCATAGCCATTGGACTGATTTAAGTTAACATTGTTGCATTTAAGAAAGCAAGTACAGGCAACTGTAGGCAGCACAATTCCGGTACTATTTTTTATACAAGTTGTCAGAAATTGTGAAGACAAGAAAAAATAAGGCATAAATTTCATTTATTCATATGCCTGCACCAGTAACGTGTAGTATTCTTGTTCTGCAGCCTCTGTGTATTGCTTCCCAAATGAATAAATATCGGTGAATTCATGGCTTATGTGAAATTGGCATAACATTGAGGCTACTTTTCTGATATCCTTATTTTTGTGCAGAAATTGTTTAATTTTGACATGTTGATGAAAATACATTTCATTTCTTCTTTCTTCTTTAAATGTACTATAAGCTGCAGTTCTAAGATTTTCTCTTGGATATTCGGTTAAAACATACATTCATAATGAAATAATTGGGAACTAGCCCGCCTGTCAATCCTTCTGCAAAACATACATTTTACAAATATACAGTTCTCAAGTGTTTTTCCAGCAACAAGGTATTTGTAGGATGAATTTCATCAAATTCATTCACCAAATGACATTAAACCAATTTCAACCTCTCTTTCAATTGGTAGAAGCCTCTACAAAATATTTGCAAGGCTTTATAAGGAACACAGTTCTTCCGTTTCCATGTATTTATGTAGGTACTACACAGTTAAAGCTTCCATTAAAAAAAAAATTGTTATACTGTGCCAAATCTGGCCATATATTGCTAGGACACAAATGTACTTAAAAGCTTTGTAACATATTTCATTGAAGCTCAGGCGGGCATTTATGGTGGCGCTTGTTGCAAACTGTTTATTGCAAGAGCTGACAAGAATAACGAAGGCAGGGGGTCACTCGAGGGTTGGGGGGGTGCTATTAAGTCGTTTGACCCACACAGACACCAATTACAAATACCGAGGAAAGCAGCATGTGTTGTTTTACAGAGAAAGTAGTTATAAGATCGCAACACAGGTCGCATGTGTGCCTTAGTTGTCCGCCAGTGTCCGTAACCACTATTGCGCGAAATAAGGAAAAAAAGCTTGGAATATAAAAACACCAAGGACACAATGGGATTTGAACACGGGCTCCTGCATGTCAGCCCAGTATTCTACCAGTAAACCACACCTGTGCTTGGGACTCCTTTGCAAACTGGCCTTAGGTGGGCTTGGTGTCAGGGAAGAAATCGCGTTAATATGAGCGAAGTGTTTTAGAACAGCAGAGGAACAATCTTGTGTCACATAATGCGAATTGCGCAATCAGTGGGTCGTTGAATGCTGCAACTGTTTACAAAAGCTTAATCTTGTTCTCTTATTAACTGTGGCCCATGCCAACTGTGGGGGATTTGTGGGGATTGCAAAAGCTCTTGCCATATTTCTTCAATGTCGTCAGCCGCTACACAAAAAAATTGCACAGAGTTCCTTGTAAGTGCGCAGTGGGTACCACACTTCTCCGAATGATGCCATAGTGAATGTATGTCTATTACACAATTATTCGTTGAGTAGTGGGTACCCTGCAAGTGTGCTTGCAGCAGCTTCCCAAAGAGTGTTAAAAAGGCTCTGAAAGGCCGCTCTTTCAGCTTTTGCTATGACAGTGCTGCGCGTTTCGCGCAGGTCTGGCGGTTCGCGTGTGTGGAGGACAAGCCTTCTCAGTTTGACATTTTCAGTGTTGTTCCTCATTACATTCCAAAGGTCTTTTTTTTAACATAAGAGAAGATGTGTTAACAGTGTCGTGTGCTTTCATGCTGCTCGCAATGGAACACAGTTTTAGGTGTAGTGTTAAAACATAGAAATGCAGAAGAGTGGATCATAATGGGATACCGCATGTATCAGTTCACATTTTGGGAAGTCGGTCTTGGGAATGCCTTTTGACACTCGGGACAGGTGTGATAGACATTTGTCTATGACCTGTCCGATCTGTTCTACCTGCCCATATTTTAACTCTACACCTACCATTTTGTGCTCCATTGGGAGCTGCATGGTGCCTCAAACAGCCAGTCATCAACATGACAATACCAGGCATCCAAAAAAACGAGATTTGTCAATACCAGTCCTTAAGCAGCTCGCCCTACTTTTACTATAGGGAGCTTGCATGAACGGCGGCAACACTATGGACTCTGGGTAGGCAGCCATTTTTTTGTCAGAGGTGGCCGGGGAGTGCAGCAGAGCAGCCCTGTTTGCGAGCTTTGGCGTAGCTTGTAGGCGTGATGGGGTGCGAGCGCAACGCAAATTTGACTCCAAGAAGTGTCATGCATGATGTCAGCCTCACCGGAAGACTACACCGCACCGCTGTGCCAGAAAGACCTCGAGCGGTACGAAGAAGAGACGAGAATTCGCTTTGAGTGGACCCATTCACACTTCGTGCGGGCGACGCTATGACAAATCGATGTGTAAGTGACGTGCACTTGCAGCCGCGCGTCAACATCTCCGATATTTATGAATTTTTTGTTTTGAGGACGAGTTTGAAAACCCGGGAGCAGATAAAGCCTAGAAAGGCCCTCGAGGGTCGCAACTTTGTGAAGAGTGGCTGGGTACGTGAGAAAGTCGCCGCCGACACCGTGGTGGTCGTCACTCAAGACGTGTTAAATTGATTAGTGCTATTTTTGTGCACGTACGGCGTACTCCACTTAGAATAACAGCGCAGTGGGATGCAAACAGGCTTCGCTATTCCCGGCCATGCATGTGCAGTGCGCGGCAAGGACCTCGCCATCACTCTTGCCCATAAACAAGATGTCGACGGGGGGCTTGTTGACACACAAGCCGTCGGTTGCTAGCGCTGCTCCTACTAGGTTTTAAATATATGCTTCCGGGCACTTGGGTGGGCATAGGGGGGGCAGGCGAAAATTTTGGGGGGGCTCCAGCCCACCCTGGCGCCGCCCCTGACTGCTCGAGGTATTTCTGGCATAGCGTTGCGGTGTAGTCTTCCGGTTAGGCTGACATCAGGCTGACGACCCTTCTTGGAGTTAAATTTGCGTCGCGCTCGCACTCGATCACGCCTGCAAGCTACGCCAGTGCTTGCAAACAGGACTGCGCTGTTGCACTCCCCTACCGCCTCTGACAAAAAAATGGCTGCCTACCCAGAGTGCATAGCGTCGCCGCCATTCATGCAAGCACCCTATACGAGAAGTACCAAGACTGCACACACGTCTATACCGACAGCTCCGTCCTGCTTTCAAACAGATCAACAGCAGTGGTCGTTATTCCAACACACGCCACAACCATCAAATTCAGGACAGCTCATGCAAACACATCAACGGCAGCAGAGCTTGCAGTGCTACGCGCTGCGTATCATTAACCACTAAAGCACGCAACTGCCCTGCTGCGATGGTCTATTGGCTAAGGTACTCGGCTGCTGACTCGCCGGTCACGGGATCGAATCCCGGCTGTGGCGGCTGAATTTACGATGGAGGCGGAAATGCTGTAGGCCCGTGTGCTCAGATTTGGGTGCACGTTAAAGAACCCCAAAGTTTCCGGAGAACTTCACTACGGCGTGTCTCATATATGGTGGTTGGGACTTTTAACCCCACATATCATCATCATCGCGCAACGATGGACGATCTTCTGCGACTGCAAGGTGGCACTGCAGTCACTTCTGTCAAATATATGCCGTGGTCCACACGAATAGTTGGTTTGTGAGACAGCAGAAATGCTACACCATATAACAGAAAAGGCACCGTGTTATATTTCAGTGATTGCCAAATTACTGTGGAATTATTGGTAAGGAACGGGCTGATAAAGCTGCCCGTTGAGCCCATACAGAAGACAATGATGAGTCAATACGTCTCTCTAAGATGGATGCTGCTAGGAAGCTCCGTATGCTTGCTCGCCAATCCTCCATGTCACTTTGGAATGAGCCTCTTTTTACGCATGCAAGATTACGATGCCTTGATCGTACCTTAAGCTTACGGCTTCCAACAAAACTTCGGCGAGGTAATGCTACTGATCATACCTTAAGCTTACGGCTTCCAACAAAACTTGGCGAGGTAATGCTACTGTTCTGTGCAGACTATGGCTGGGCGTCACGTTTACCTGTGCGTATGCGTTCTGCTTAGGGATGGCAGACTCCGCCGCCTGTGCACACTGAGGAAATGAAGAGACAATTCGACACGTCCTGTGCGACTGCCCGGAATATAACTTAGAAATACCATACCTTTCTAATACACTAAACAAGTTAGATGACCAGCCGCTGTCAGAAGAAAGTAAACTGCCCCATCGTCATGTCTCGATCATCACATAAGGCCGTGCAAGTGCTACTGGGCTTTTTGTGAACTACTGGCGTGTTGGAACGCCTCTGAGTAGATCGAGTGTGTGTGTGTGTGTGTGTGCGTGCGTGCACGTGCGTGTGTGTGTGCATGCATGCGTGCGTGTGTGTGTGTGTGTTGCTCTTTTTTACCTCTCTTTCAACCCCCCCCCCCATTCCTCAACACCAGTGTAGGGTAGCATACCAGATACTAGCATCTGGTTTTGCCTACCTGCCTTCCTTTTTTTTTCATTTCTCTTTTTATCTCGCTCTTATAGCACCATAAAAGCACACATGACACTGCTAAGACATTTTTTTATACTTAAAAAAGGTTTTGAAATGTAATCGGGAACATTACTACAAAAATGTCCTATACAACTGATGGTCTGTTTGAACGACTGATCGGCCAGCAAGAGACCACAGACCTAGAACCGTAAGCTTTAAAAAGTAACAGCAATGGAAGAGGTTACTTGACAAAATAGGGCATTAGACAGCAGCATTTCGACATGATGAAAGGGCGTCATTTGTGTGATGCTGTGAACTGACATTCTAGCGACAGTGCATTTGCTGCTGCTGCTGCTTCTTCTTTTTTTTTCATGCAGACTGTTCTCTTTTTAAAAGGTAATGGTGCATGCTTCTGCTAGGTCAGGCTTTGCGCAACCCAGCTGACACTGCTCCATCTGAGCAGTTTACTCAACAGTTGCAAAGCTCGAGTTGCTACAGAGCGATCAGCACCCGCGGTGAGACAATATTGCTTAACCATGAAGCTGCCTACAGGGATGAACCACAAGGCAGTGAAACTGATAGAAACCGTCTTCACTTTACAAAGTTCAACCTGTTCCAACTGAGCATCCTCCCACATCAATGTTTTACATTCCGAGTTAAATTAAAAATTGTCATAGTTATCAGAAACATATTAAAAATCTCGGCCATGTAGTAGTGTGCAGGCTGTTTCCACTGCTGGCGTCTGTAAAAACTCTGTACACTGACTGAAGAAAGCTGTGCACGTGCACACGATCTCTGTGGCAGGTCTGACCATATAGTGCCGAACTGCAACTAAGAGATGGCTGTCGAATGTACTGCTCATTAATGTCACCGCTTAAAGATGTTATATTCATCATTGCTTATTTGGGTGTGAATACTGGTGACAAGTGCTAGTGGTCAAGGGCTAAAATAAACATGTACACTAAACCGCTTTGGAAGGTTCTTAATTTTGGTTGCTATGCAGTTGTTTAGGAATCGTGGTAACGGTAATAATGTGTGCTGTTATGTCCACAAAAATTTAATATTGAGCTGTTTCTGATTTAACATTTCTCACCAGTATGGGCAAAATGACCCTTTTCCAATGTATATCCAAAGTAATCAATGTCTTTAACATAACATGATTCGCATGTGTTTGCAGCAACAGGCTCATCCTTAATATCCTCGATTCCATTTGCATGCTCGAGTCTTCTAGCACACTTTGAAAACACGTGTTCAGATTTTCTGAAAACATGGTCAGCATTAGCATGTTTAATGTCGTGTTATCCTGCTTTTAAAGCTGAGGTTTTAATGATGGCTATCCTTTCACATATTGTGATGTGGGCAAGGTTTAGACGATTCCTTGGCTTTAAAGATGGAAATGAATTGCCCTTTAACCATCTGCAATAGTTGCGACGGTATGCGACGGTAAGCGTGCAAACCTGTGCTACTGTTAATCTAGCCTCTCAAAATGCTGTCCACACTTCAAGCTGCTGCTGCTGATTAACAATTACGGCTTGATGTCTTTATCCACAGGACTACTTGGTGTCTGTGAAGAGCTATCGCATAACAAGTGTTCTCCTTCTCACCCAGGCACACATGGCAGGTGGGCCTGCCTCTAGATAAAGGGGTGCGCTCGGACTTCATGTACCTGTCAGTCTGCGAGCCCCTGAGCTTTCCTGACAGCTCTCCGGAGGCAGTGTGTAACGGCAAGTCTGCGTGTCGTGTGACTGATGGCAAGGCGAAGGTGTACGCGGACTTCAGTGCTAATGCCTCCAATGTGGTTGTGAGTGAGGGCTGGTTATTTGTCAAGGGGAACACATGCACAGGAAGCTCCAACACCAACTACAAGATATCTATTAGGGTCAGCTGTGCAGCCCATCTGGTAAGTTGCTCATTACTTTCGTTTTAAAATATTTGGATGCAAAGTAACTTATGGCGAATTTCAATCCGGTGTGCGTAACCACCTTTACTGCACATGTGTGACAGGTGGCCCAAGCACTGCCAGAATGCACTCATGCGTTAGGGTGTTTTAGCCTTTGTAAGGAGCTGTTTTAAGACACTGTTTAATCATTTGATGGCATCTAGGAACGAGATTCTGTTGGCGCACGATGAATCAACGGGTCGTATCCCAGTCAAAACACACTGGCACGCACTAGTGCATTCAGGCCTGCGTAAGTGGCCTTGGCTTCTCCAGTCAGGTGATGGTATCAAGGAACATAATTTTGCACACATGCTATGAACGCACGTGCTCCCGCGTGGCATGGCGATGAACCCGCGGGGTGTGCTCTAACAAGAGTTTTGGACGAGTAACAGCAATGGAAACTACACTGAATTTATGGTGTGCTCCACTTGCAAGGACGCATTAACATGGGGCAAGGTGCCAGTGATGAACGTTACTCTAAGTCGACCCATGTGCTGCTTCGCATGCTACTCGTGGTTCCCTTTAGTGGGAGATGGTTTAACTTTTTTTATTTGATCAAGTCTCATTTTAAAAAGTTGTTTTTCTCAATGTTGACTTACAAGCTCATTTAGCCATTGCTCTGTGCTGTGATTGGACTGAGACTTTTGTATTGGTGATACATGATGGCTGATACGCATGTGGTGGCCATTGTGTGTTAACAAACTGGTCAGTCACTACTGGTATGTACAGCCTGCAAAAGCTTAGACACTGAGATTAGATCTGTTTATTGCCCTGGAGGGATCATCATGGAGGAGTGAATTACGATGTTTATAGCACGTACAGATCGCTGTCTGTATTTGAACTTTTTACTAAAGCTAAGGCTGGATGGAAGTTCTCGGTGAAAGAGTGCAGTCTTTGTCAGGTTCCTCCTTAGCACATGGCTAGAATGGAAAAGTGTTTGCAGCGTTATCACCTAAGTGAGGTCTTATTTTCACTACTATCCGGGGTTCATTACTAAAAATAAAGAACCCTTGAGACTGTTGCAATAAGACCTTCTTGCATGATTCATATCATGCAATGATTCATTGATGCAATGATCCATTCAATGATTCATATCATTGAATGGGTAGCACACTGTGCAAGCACAAAAGGAAGAAAAAGACGAGAGCGCTTTCCCGTCTTTCTTCTTCACGCTTGCACAGTACGCTACCCATTTATTGTGTAGTGTTTCTCAGACAAATTCTTATGGGCAAATAATCTTTATATTTAAGAATTTTTCACCTTTGTAATAAAAACTGTTAACATTCTGGTGAACACTTTTTGAAAGTACATATAGCAAGCGAAACTAGCCTGTCAAACTTTTGTATCTGTTGTGGTATGTGGCCACTTGTGTCATGCCAAAACAGAAGCTCATGTGGATTGTACGCATGCATTGATTGATGCGTATATAATATAATTAGTCATAAAACTAAATTCCATTGCACTTAAAATTAGCAGTGTCAGCCTGGCTTAATTTCCGAACTTGCATTTAAAAAGGAGCTTCTATAATGTATGGTAACATTATTTACTCATTGTACAATTCCGTCTGTTCAAATGAGATTGATAATCTTAGTCAACCAGTAGCATTCAGGGAGAGGATCTTCAAGAGCAATATTTGCACCTTTTATGAAATGAAAAGCTGTGGCATTGTATCCGCTTTTTCGATTGGTTCCAACATAGTAATAGTAGCAGTCTGTGTTGCTACTTAAGCAAATTCTGATCGCTTCATTTATAACTCAGTTACACCGAAACAGAAATCTTGTGGTAAAGGTGAAGCACTCAAAGATAGACTAACATTTGTAACGTTGTATCTAGCTCAAAAGAAATCGTATTTGAAATATTTGACAAGACTGAGAGAAAACTTTTGAAAATGAAGTGGCTACTCGTTACGGCTTCTGTTCCTCACCAATATTGCTATGCTACACCAGCACACGGAACTGGAATCCATCCAGCACCTGCGTTTGTAAACAGAGATAGGGTCTATGCTGTCCCATTTTTTTTTCCCACTATATTGGAGCATTCGTTCACTATTTATTGCCTTTTCACTATTGTATTGTAGTGTGAGGATCAAATTGAAGACTCGCAGTGTTACCGTAAATTGATTTCATTCATTGTTCATGGTTGTAAGATGTTCCCTTCATACAACTTCGGAAAACCCTACCATGCACACATTCTGCGCTGCATTTCAGGAATAGCCTCATGTTATATGAATTGTGAGAGCATTTTGTTACAACAATGGGTATTCCTGGTGCTCTCACTGAAATGATGGGTCATTGAGAAATTTCTTTGTAGGGGTAGCATTGTATTCATCTAAGAGCTTAAATTACGTTATGCATTATGTTTTGTCAACCGTGCAAATGATTGTATAATGTATCACTCATAGTATTTCAACTATGCATGAAAAATTACTTGCACAAACTGGATTGTGCTTCCAAAGTGTTCCAAAGTGTGTACACTCATATAACACTCCCCCTTTTTCGTTTTGAGACAAAATATCAAAAGAAAAGGCTTCGCAAAGTTATTGTTTTCTAACTGATGGCATTGAATGTCTTTTGTTGCATCCCATTGTTGTTTGGAAGTGGCTGGGCCATTCAATAGCATGTATGACTTCCTGAAAAGCCGTTGCTTGGAGTGTGTTGATAATTTTAGTAAACACTGTGGGGGATGGTAGCCATGTTATCACCAATACATTAGCAGTGCACTAGGTTGTTCTTTGTTTTAATCATACAACAGGTATATGTAAAAACCATTCTTAAAGGGGCCCTGAAACACTTTCTTGTGTAACCATGGAATTAATTCACTGGAAAAGCGTATTACCTTACAAATTGAACGCCGCAAAAATTTTAAGAATCTGTCTAGTACGAGCGGAGTTACAATGACTCATCACATGCTGCAATCTCATTCTCTTTTCTGCTCCCGACAAAAGCTCCGGAAGATGAGCAGGGAGGGAATGGAAGTGCAAACAGAAAATGTCACTCGCGCCTTATGACCTTGAGCATTTTTTTTCCCCTTCGAATACGCGGCTTTTTCAGTGCGATCGTGCGCGCACGCGTGGACAATTGACCGCCTCTTGCGGCGACCTCTGTAACAATTGAGCACGCCATGTTCAAATCAGCCAATGGCTGATAAATAGGCTTGCTGGGCTTATTTTCCGGGATTTGTTGAGAAGAGAAAGCTATTTTTAGCCGACTTTGATAATGTATTGTGAATTCCAGGCCACGTGCTGCGCTATATTTCGCTCGCGTGTTGTCTGGAGCCTCTACTATTGATTGGCGTCGTTTTCTGACCATGCTCAAAAAGTGTTGCAGGGCCCCTTTAAGTGAGATGCCATAAAAAAAATTTGTCAGAACTCATGTGCTGTGTATATGCACACGAGTTCTGTGTATATGCACACGTGTCAAGAACACTTTACAGTTTGCAATGCAAGCCTACATTACAGTAGTGCTAAACAATACAGGAAAATTTTGAGTATGCTCGGATGTCGCTCGTGGATTGTTGCTTTAATAAAACTGCCTTTAATTAGGTTCATTTTGTATCATACTGCGACACCTTTACTACAACCTTTAAAACTGTTGGTCGCGTTTTCTCATTACATGCGAGTTTTATGAGATTCCATTACGAACATTGTCGGCGAGGGAACCGGTTTCGCAGTAACTGCAGTGGCCTGCTTCTGTTCTGTTTCCTCTCATGCTGTTTCGTACGAGAACATGCATGCTTAGACACACTTTCCTCTGGAGACCTCGCCAGGAAGTGCATCTGCATTGAAAAGTGCATTTAAGCGTACGCCAAAGGCAAATACTATGCCAACCTGAATGGTTGTAGTGTTCCAGAAACTTCGTAGTGTTTGGTTTGGGCCGCATAAATTCTTCGTTCAAAAGAAATTTGTATTGAGGGCTGCATATCATGAGCACAGATCGAACCACCTGCTGCCGAGAACAGCCATGTGACATAGCATCCACCATGCGTGCTCTTTACTGCTTGACAACTGGTGCTGCAACATAGATAGCATAGTGCAGTTCTATGAAAAAAAAAAAGTGGCCGATCCCTTTGTATAGGAATCTGTGTAACACAAAAGTGAAACGTGTTTCCAGAGAGGCAGTTGAGTGTTTATGATGCATGGTTTTGCCACAAGGGTGAAGTAAAAAATTGGGAGATCATAAAGCTTCACCCTTGGGAGTTGGTACGCGATAGCGATATCTTGTTCCTAGTGCGTACTTAGAACACTTAATGCACGAAACCTTTTCGTATTTGGTATGTACCTACTACATAGCCTTAACGGAATAGGTGCAGTATCATGTGGGCCTTTTGTAGTAGTTGCCCAGCACCACGGAGCCATTATGATGAGCCATTATATGAGCCATAAACAGCGGGTGCTAGTGCTACACATTGTTACTATAATATTTTGTTGCATTGTGATGACTGTATACAGGATGCATGTGTTTGTAAAGCATGAAGGTTACTTTCACTGCATTTGCAAGCAGAGGAAGTTCTTTTCGCTGTATTCACAAGCAGACGCGTGGCCATCACAAGCAGACGTGTGGTAGAACATCTGCTTGCCATGCAAACGACCCTGGTTCGGTCCGCACTCTGACCTAGGATTTTTTCTTTATTTGCATCGTTCTCGACTTTAAGGTCGTGCATAAGATAATAATTTTTTGTTCACAACCCACGCCGACTCCGGAACTTCTGTGAAACGAGCTCTTTAACGCTATCGCAACAAATTGCAAACTCTTAGTAGAACTGCAATCAGCTTGAAACTCGCAGCTCGTACCTCAAGCAGAAAGCAGGCACGAGATGAGCATACACAGGATGAACGCGGACTAACAGCTGTCACAGTTGACACTTGGAGCAAGCTGTTCAAACAGAAAGAAATACGTGCGAAACGATTGCAGAAGTATACACAGGACAAGCCTCGCAGCTGTCACATTTCTTACTTCTTGGTGTGTAAGCAGCGTGCTACATTGGTAAACGCGGCCGCTGCAGAGAATGAATTCTTGCCCTCCTGAACCATGAGTCTAAGCGTGCGTAGGAGAGACTACACTCTGCGGTGGCCGCGCTTGTCCAAACGCGAGGGGCTTCCTGCCCACTGCTGCTACCCAACATGAGCTCATCGTGCCATCTCTCTACTGATGACGAAAACGTGCCGAAGTTTCGGAGCTCTGAGGACCACCAAATGGTATATGGTGTATATAAATGGCTTGCTATTAGTTCTTTTGAATGTGTATGCTACGGTCGCTGGTGCTGCACGCTGAGGATTGAGTGGCTCCGTGAGAATGCTCTTTAACCAACAGTGGGGCATGATTGTCATGAGGTTCTATTTTTCCATGAAACAAGTAAATGGTGCAAGTTGCATTGTATTATGTCATGTAATGGGCTTGATGTTCTTCTCTATCACAAGTAGTTTAAGTACAGTGGACTCTCGGTAAATGAAAACTTGTTAAACGAAACTGCTGCTTAAATGGAGCAACTGCCTCTTATATGACTGGTTTGGCCCTTGAATACTGCACCCCTGTTAATATTTCAGTGAATGGAACTCCTGTTAACCACAGCATATTTTCTCGGTTTCTTCAGGCTATGTTTAAAGAGTCTGCTGTACCACTGATAAATTTTACTGGGGATGTTTCAAGTCGTCAAGCTGTTGTTCCAGAACGTCCCACTTGTAGTGCAAGTCACATTTTACACTTACCTTAATTTATCGATTACTGATTAGCTTCTTTGCATGTATTTCGAGCATTCTCTCACATTAACCTTTTACTGTGACATGAAATAACTGTTTAAGTTGCACTGCCAAGAGTGAAGGTGCGAGTTTGATTCCTGGCTGCGGCGGGCACATTTTGGTGAGGGAGAAATGCAGAGTGCCCTTGTGCTTAGGTTTAGGTGTATATTTAAGAACTCCAGGGGGTTGAAATCAATTCGGTGTGACCACCCATATCTGTATATCAACCGCCTATATCTGTATATCAGTTCAGTGTGACCATATTGTTGTATTGGCACGTAAAAAAAAAAAAACCTCAGTACTGAGGTTCAGTGTTACTGAAGTTCAGTGTTACAAATCTGAGTGGTAGTTTACCATATTACAGATCAGCTAGGGCTGGCAATGGCCAGTTGGCCTTTGCTGCTACTATGCGACAAACTGCATGACAGTGCGGGAAATGTCTCACCAGTGAGAGTAAACGCAAGTGGTTGCAGTGACTTTCAGACTAACGCCAACTTTTGTTCCTTCACGCAGGGATCTCCGGAATACTTTGTCGACAAGAAGTGCCAGCTGTTTCTCATGTGGAGGACTTCTGCGGCATGTGCTGAGAAGCCTGCACGCACAGAGGTTCCCTGCACTGTCCACTCGGACACCGGCCTTCGTCATGATCTTTCGGGCCTCATCAAAGACGCGGGAGGATATGTGGTGGAAACGACAGATGCTGACACGACTCTGGTCATCAACGTTTGTTCGGACATGCAATCTGGTGAGCACTGGTCAATTGGCAACTTGAGATTGGGCTAGTTTGCAGTGTGGAAAGATGCAACAGTAAAGCTTGAGCACTAAGATAAAAAATAATGAACCCTGTGTCCTGTTCATCTTCTTTACTTTTTCCTCTTTAATCTTTCTTGGGCCGTGTAGTTCAATCTCTGTAGTGGGCTATAATCGCACAGTATAGATGCTAGAGCACTTTCAATCTACCGAATTTGAGTCAACAAGTTGAAAAAAAAAAAAAGCGCTCAAGGTCGGGATGTACTGACGTAGCTTCTCGCTTTCTTGCTCCTCTACCTCCCTTGTTTGACTTTTAACTTATCAGGGTTATTGGGGGTAAAGGTGCTTAAAATTTGTGGCAAACTTTTGTGACACCACCTGTACTTGACTTACTCTAAGAATATTTGTGGCAGTCGATTCATGAAGGAATGAATTATAATAGTGAGGTCATTCGATGACTACTTGGAAAAGTGTTGCAATTATCTTGAAGGTAACTCACTGAGACATGCGAACGCATGGAATAAAACTTACTTTCAAGGCAAGCTTGTAACCATTGGCATTGTGGATTTAAAGTACCTTTTTCTCAACTCCTTTTTTGGTTGAAACATTTATATACTGCTTATCTTATTTTAATTTTTTTTTTGCCAGCCGTAGTGCATAGAGTTGTGCTTTTAGTTTGGAGTGGTACTTTGCCCAGGCTTGTACGGCAAAAAAAAAAAAAAAAACTAGTTGGGTTGCAAAGGATTACAACCTAGTAATGCTGGTGAACATTTTTCTTTTGTGTCATTCTCAGCCAATGGCATCACATACCCGTCAATGAGTGGTGCCTGTATCCTGGAAGGCAAGGAGTGCAAGTCTGTCGGTCGTGTGCATTCTGGCCTTCAGGCTAACGGCTCTAGCATCTTCATAGAGTATCCACCCAGCCCAGAGTCAACACCAAGACCAGGCTGTACGACACCCCCGAGGACTGTCATTCAGTTTCGTTGCCCACGGCGTAAACAAGTGAGTATTGAGAGTTGCACATACTCCTTACAATGTTTATTCATTAGACAGGGCACATGACAATGAAAATGACAATAGAGAAAGGCAGAGGCTAGGGCTGGTTTTTCAACTGAAATATGATTGCTTTAGAGTGCTATACTACCTAACACTGGGCAGATCTGCCGGTGTGCCATTGTTTGGCTTCAAAAGTGCAGGTTATTTTAAAAAAGCATCATCGTCACACTTCGCTTTCATTTCCATGAATGTGGGTACATGCCCTTTGCAGATGTTTCAGTCATTTTTAAGCGTTATGATCAGTGCGCACGTAGAGTAGTAGGTCACAATATCATCAAGAATAAGAACAAGCATCAATCAAGCCTGTTTCGTTATTGAGAAAAGATACCATTCCTTCATTTATTGTTTGGAAACGTGTGGCACTTAGTGTACATGTGACTGCTGTATAATTTTTTTGTTAGTGTAGCCTGATTCTTTACAGTAACGAAAAAATTTGGTTTGCAAAACCAGCATTTATTATATTTTTTCTTTTTATTTTTTGCCATTCTTCGTGCTGCCTAATAAGCTTCCAGCCTTCCTGCTGATTCATTAATTTGCAGTTTGGCAGTTCAAAGGATCTTTCTGCTGAATAAGAAAAACAGCACATTACAATACAACCTTAGAATTACCAAAGATAATGCAAATGTTACTGGGAGGATACTTGCGCTAAGTCTATGTCATAGCTGTTACTTTGAGTGTGATACCTTCAAAATTAAGCATGCGATACTCCGTGCATAGCCCGTAATAGTATTTCAGGTATCTTAGAATGAGCTTTCAGCTGCAGTTAGTTTTGAGATCCGATAAATATCACTTTTGCTTTTTTGCAACTCGTGTATCCTGTAGCCATAGTACTGATATCAGTACTCGAATGAACGTATATTATACATAAAGCTTGTTGTTCAGTAGGCCTAGCAGTTTACGTTAGCAGAGCGGAGCAAAAAAAAAAAAATGTTGAGCAGACTCGAGCTTGCACAAGTTTTTAGAGGTCAAGGGCAGATGCTGTGGATGTGTAGGTGGAGCATGTACAGAGTTCGTAGGTTTGTTGCGAAGTGTTAGTTGTAAGTGTAGCAGCATCATTTCTGGTCACTAAGAAATATACTAGTGCAAAAAAAAAAGGAACAACCTGTTGCAATTTTTCATTGTGAAACCATGCCTGAACTTCGAATGGGTTAAGCTGTTACCCAGTTTACAGGAATACATGGTTGCCCAGAATACATGAGGAAATTAAGTTATCATGTTCAATAGCTGGTAAAAAAAACTTTGCTAATGGATACAATTGAAAGGGTTGAAGCCTTCATATTGTGTGCACATTTCATAACAGCAAAACTAGTGAAATTGGTTCATAGCAAGTATAGATAAATTAGACAAATGGTCTGCTTGGGACATGTTTTTTTTTTTGTATTACTGAAAGCTCTGTGAACTGTCTCTACTTTTCAGAGTCATGTCCCGAGACTAATATCAGACTTGGACTGCCACTATTACGTCGAATGGGAGACCCAGCATGCCTGCTCATTGGATCTTCTTCGAGCTGATCCAGCTGAATGCAAGTTCACAAGTGAAAAACACGGCATTGACATTGACCTCAGCCCACTCAAGAAGGAAAATGGTCAGTGTCAATTTGTGAATGTCGCATGTCGGTTTGTAGAAAGGCTTGAATCCTTCGTATGCACTTTACAAAGTAATATAATAATTGCTAGGTTTTGACAAGCAAAAACGGCAACATGATTATAAGACACTGTGGGAAGCTCTGAATTAATTTTCAGCAGTTGGTATCCTTTAATACGCACCTGTATTCTAGCAAATAGCCATTTTTTTTCATTTTGCATCATCGAAATGTAGCAGTCACGACCGGGAATGGAACAAGTGGTCTTGAGGTCGGTATTCCAATACCTTGTCCACCAAGGTACTTGAACTGATGCACTTTATGGAATCGTGTTTCTTTGTTTATCTATTGTCAATGGTAGATGTTTTTTAATCTCAACTACTTTACCTGTTTATCCAAAATCGCTTGCTAAAGGCATAAAAAATTCTTTAAGAGGTGGTATTTTCTTCAGTCTTTACAATTGCATTTGGCGGCAGCTGCTTCGTGAACCTTTTATTTACTTGGAACTGCGGATTCTTTCTTTTGAATGTTAATGCCAACTTTCTAGGGTGTTTTGAATTCTGAGGACTTGAAAAAATGTTGCATCATGTATGTATGGAGATATGTATTGTTATAACTGGGCATGAACTGTACTATTCACAGGTATGACAGGAAAAGCTAGTTAATTTAGGTTTCATGGTACTGGAAAAAATTTATGAATTCACCAAACTCTGAACCAAAGTATCAAGAAAACAATAAAAAAACTACAGTTGAACCTCGTTATTAGAGGCATGCTCGGGCAGCAGTTCATCATCATCATCATCAGCCTGTCTACGTCCACTGCAGGACAAAGGCCTCTCCCATGTTCCGCCAGTTAACCCGGTCCTGTGCTTGCTGCTGCCAATTTATACCCGCAAACTTCTTAATCTCATCTGCCCACCTAACCTTCTGTCTCCCCCTATTCCGCTTCCCTTCTCTGGGAATCCAGTTGGTGACCCTTAATGACCAGCGGTTATCCTGTCTACGTGCTACATGCCCGGCCCATGTCCATTTCCTCTTCTTTATTGCAGCTATGATATCCTTAACTCCCGTTTGTCCCCTAATCCACTCTGCTCTCTTCTTGTCTCTTAAGGTTACACCTACCATTTTTCTTTCCATTGCTCGCTGCGTCGTCCTCAATATAAGTTGAACCCTCTTTGTGAGTCTCCAGGTTTCTGCTCCGTAGCTAAGTACCGGCAAGATACAGCTGTTATATACCTTCCTCTTGAGGGACAGTGGCAATCTACTTGTCATAATTCGAGAGTGCCTGCCGAATGTGCTCCACCCCATTCTTATTCTTCTAGTTACTTCAATCTCGTGGTTAGGCTCTGCGGTTATTACCTGCCCTAAGTAGACATAGTCTTTTACAACTTCAAGTGCACTATTACCTATCGCAAAGCGCTGCTCCTTTCCGAGGTTGTTGTACATTACTTTCGTTTTCTGCAGATTAATTTTAAGACCCACCTTTCTGCTCTCCTTGTCTAACTCCGTAATCATGAGTTGCAATTCGTCCCCCGAGTTACTCAGCAATGCAATGTCATCGGCGAAGCGCAGGTTACTGAGGTACTCTTCATTAATCCTTATCCCTAACTGTTCCCATTCTAGGCTTCTGAAAACGTCCTGTAAGCACGCGGTAAATAGCATTGGGGAGGTTGTGTCCCCCTGCCTTACACCCTTCTTTATTGGTATTCTGTTGCTTTCTTTATGAAGCACTATGGTAGCAGTTGATCCCCTGTAGATTTCTTCCAGAATGTTTATATATATTTCATCTACGCCCTGATTCCGCAGTGTCTGCATGACGGCTGATATTTCTGCTGAATCAAACGCCTTCTCGTAATCTATGAAGGCTATGTATAGTGGTTGGTTATACTCTGAACATTTCTCTATTACCTGATTGATAGTATGAATGTGGTCAATTGTTGAGTAGCCTGTTCTAAATCCTGCTTGTTCCTTTGGTTGATTAAATTCTAATGTTTTCTTTACTCTGCTAGCAATTACCTTTGTAAATAGCTTGTATACTACAGAGAGCAAGCTGATCGGCCTGTAATTCTTCAAGTCCTTGTCATCTCCTTTCTTATGTATTAAGATGATGTTGGCGTTCTTCCAAGACTCTGGTACTTTTCCTGTCAGGAGACACCTCGTAAATAGAGTGGCTAGTTTTTCTAACACAATCTGTCCTCCATCTTTCAGCAGATCTGATGTTACCCGATCCTCACCAGCAGCTTTGCCTCTGTGCATGCTCTCCAAAGCTTTTCTGATTTCTTCTATCATTACCGGTGGAGTGTCGTCTGGGTTACTGCTAGTTCTTATAGTATTAAGGTCGTGGTTGTCTCGGCTACTGTACAGATCTCTGTAAAACTCCTCCGCTATTTTAACTATCCTATCCATATTGGTAGTTATTTTGCCTTCTTTGTCCCTTAGTGCATACATCCGCCTTTTGCCTATCCCAAGTTTCCTCTTCACTGCTTTGACGCTTCCTCCGTTTTTCAGAGCATGCTCAATTCTCTCCATGTTATACCTTCTTACATCGCATACTTTACGTCTATTAATCAACTTCGAAAGCTCTGCCAGTTCTATTTTGTCTGTTGTACTTGACGCTTTCATGATTTGACGCTTCTTAATTAGGTTCTTCGTTTCCTGGGAAAGCTTGCCGGTGTCCTGTCTAGCTACCCTGCCTCCAACTTCCACTGCACACTCCGTGATGATACTCGTCAGATTATAATTCATTGTATCTACGCTAAGGCTGGTTTCCTCGCTAAGAGCAGAGTACCTGTTCTGCAGTGACACTCTGAATTCCTGTACTTTCCCTCTCAGTGCTAGCTCATTGATTGGCTTCTTGCGTATCAGTTTCTGTCGTTCCTTCTTCAAGTCTAGGCGGATTCGAGCCCGTACCATTCTATGGTCACTGCATCTTACCTTGCCAACCACTTCCACATCCTGCACGACTCCTGGGTGTGCAGTCATTATAAAGTCTATTTCGTTCTTATTTACGCCATTAGGGCTCCTCCATGTCCACTTGCGGTTTTCTCGTTTTCGGTAGAAGGTATTCAAAATACGCAGATTATTGCGTTCTGTGAATTCTACTAGTAGCTCTCCTCTGGCGTTTCTAGTGCCGATGCCATAATCTCCTACTGCCTGGTTTCCAGCCTGCTTCTTCCCTACCTTTGCATTAAAGTCGCCCATTACTATAGTATACTGTGTTTTCACCTTACTCATTGCAGATTCCACGTCTTCATAGCTTTCAACTGAAGCGTCATCATGGCTGGATGTAGGCGCGTAAGCCTGTACTACCTTCATTTTGTATCTTTTATTCAGTTTAATTACAATGCCTACCACCCTTTCATTAATGCTATAGTAATCCTCTATGTTGCCAGCTATGTTTCTGTGAATTAGGAACCCTACTCCCAGTTCTCTTCTGTCTGCCAAGCCCCGATAGCAAATGACGTGCCCATTCTGTAGCACAGTATAGGCCTCATCTGTCCTCCTAACCTCACTCAGCCCTAATATATCCCATTTAATGCCTTCTAGCTCCTCGAATAATACAGCTAGACTTCCCTCACTAGATAACGTTCTAACGTTAAACGTTGCTAAGTTCAAGTTCCAATGGTGGCCTGTCCGTATCCAGAGATTCCTAGCACCCTCTGCTGCTTTGCAGATCTGACCGCCGCCGTGGTCAGTTGCTCCGCAGCTGGTGGGGACTGAGGGCCGTGAGTTAATTGACGAATGCCTACGGGAGGGGGTGGCCAGATACTGCACCAGGGTGGCCAATCCTTCTCTGGTGAGATCATCGGTGCGTACCGGCTTCAAGCCGGTACGATCAGACAGTAGTTATTGCCTTTTCAGGCAGCAGTTATTGCCTTCTAAATGAGGTTCCAATTTCTTCTCAACCCGTATTTTACTGTAGGCGCACTGGTCTCTTATATCAATGTCTCCTAGGGGGTTTGACTGTATTATGTGAATCTCCTTTCATTTCCTTAGTGAGCATGTAAATCTTGTGCATAAGAGTGGTGTAAAAAACACTTTTTTTTGCCACTCAAGACAATGTTCACAATGTGACCACGGCTCTAGACTTCTCTGTTCTAACTTAATGCTTGCTTGCCCAAAAATGTTGTTACCCTGAACTTCGTGCTGATGGTGATTGCAATGCAGACTGTGCCGCCATGGTTCTGTTTCCACGAATGCAGTTATTGGGTTCTTTTATACAGGTTTCTACAAAACTGAAACAAACATCAATGGCTCAAAGGCAGTCATCAAGTACAACATCTGTGGCAAAGGCCTGGGAGGAGGTACAGTCCAGTGTGGAAAGAAGCGGGCCTTCAGGTCGGCTATCTGTGCCGAGATGAACGGGCAGTCTTTTTCGCTGGGACAGGACCAAGAACAAACACTTCAGTGAGTGTGTTGATTGGGCGGTCTCGTGTCGCTTGGCACAGTCTTGAGGTGGTCATCTGGGGATCGCTGTAAAGAAGGCAACTTTCACATCAAGGGTGTACTTCCCAAATATGGAAGCCAGTGCTTGCAGTTTCTTGCAGAGTGAAGGAATGACAGCGTCACTTCACAGTACGATGATAGCAGCAGCCTTGGCAGCTATCTGCTGGTACTACACTTTTAGTGTTGTGCCGCAGAGCACAGCCTTTAAACATAAGAGTAAAGATACTTAAATTTGAAGCCTTTTTTTTTGTGTTTTAAAGTGAAAGGATTCGTTTTTTTCGTAAACATACAGAGTGTTTAACATTGATTCTGAGCTTTGAACCAAGAAAGCTAGCTCTCTGTCTCTGCCAATGTAAGTTTTGGTTCTGGAACATTGTTATGGCAGCATTTCATTTACCTGTCAAGGTTCACTGATTTAATAAAAAGTACTACAAGATATGCTCAGAGTGCTCAGCAGGGGCAGTGCCATTTCCGGAGCCCTCCACTACGCCATCTCTCATAATCATATGGTGGTGTTGGGACGTTAAACCTCACATATTGTTATTATGGAGGGGGGACACCTACGATGAGAGTTCCTACAGGGGTGGCAGAAAAGCGGGAAACGGCCATTGTATTATGACTATGTTCATTCTTATGGTGGCTCCGCCGCCGTAATCTAGTGGCTAAGGTACTCGGCTGCTGACCCGCAGGTCACGGGATCGAATCCCGGTTGCAACGGCTGCATTTCCAATGGAGGCGGAAATGCTGTAGGCCCATGTGCACAGATTTGGGTGTACGTTAAAGAACCCCAGGTAGTCGAAATTGTCAAAATTTACGGGGCCCTCCACTACAGCGTCTCTCATAATCATATGGTGGTTTTGGGACGTTAAACCCCACACATCAATCAATCAATCATTCTTGAGGTGGTAATGGAGGCAGGCAAAAATTTGGTGGTTAGGGGAAGGCTCTAGCTCTCCCTTTCCCCCCCCCTCCGTCGTCTCCCCTGGGGCTCAGTCTACAAAAAGCGTGCTTGCGCAAACATTTGCATTGCTTTGCTTTTGTGTTAAATATGTTCTCTTACTGGAATGTCGCGATTGTTCTCAGTTTATGTAGGTAGTACTTCGTTCAACATAGATTTAAATGAAATGCTTTATCTTTAGACCTCTTCTCATTACATTGTTGCACACTGAAATGTAATATGACGAATCATGACAGCGTTTGACCAGTGTTCACCTGTTCCAGGCTCGTGGACGAAGTAGTTACGATGAAGTTCAAGGACGGTAGCGAGTGCGGTTCATCCGGATCAATGTGGTCGAGCGACGTTCATTTTGTCTGCAACAAACGAGAACGTACGTTGGCTTAAGCACTTCTTGGCCACTTTGTTCATGTTGGGTACTTGTGCTCAAAGACGTAAACGGGACACTAAAAAGGAACAATGACTTGGTTTACATTGACAAAATGCACTTTGAGAATTCTAATGCTATATGTTTCACTATAGGTTCATTATTAGCCGAAAAAATCAAGCTTGAAGTTTTATTTTAAAATTTCTCGCCAGTCTCCACACGGGATGTAAGGAATTTCAAAATGTATTTGTAGTAGTATTTTCGTTGCATTGGCTAGACATTTTCTGAAACTTTGTATGCTGTCTATTGCACCCACAAATTGCAATGTAGTTCATTTTTTTCGATTGGAAGCTACGTAGGACCCAGTAGACACTTTCAAAATTTCTGACATGTACGGTGTTCGGTGTGGGCATCTGAAGGTGGCGTCGCCACCCGCATTTTATTTTTGCCCGGTTTCTGATTACTAAGGGTCGTGTTCTGGTAAGAGTGGCGTTTCGGGATTGCGAAATTGTACTTTAATATTACGTGAAAAATCGTTTTGCTCTTTAGTGTCCCTCTCAGTGTCATGTGTATACACTTTGGTCATTCTATATTTCCAACTGTCAACGAATTTATTTTATCAATGTGTTTCTGCCTGTGAGTCGGTTTTAATTGCGCTTGTGTGGGTTTGTTTCAGGGGACGGCGAGATGCAGTTCGGCTGGTTGGATAGTAGCGCTTGTACTTACCACTTCATCTGGGAAACGGCTCACGCCTGTCCAAAGGCTCTGGAAACTGACTGCATTGCAGAGAATGGGGACGTTCGGGTCAACCTCTGGCCCCTTTCACGCCGTGAAGGTGAATTTTGACGCATAGTTTTTTAGTGCCTTTTGCATCTGCTGGAGCATCTGAAAGTGGCTTTGCTAGTTTTTATTTACAGGTGCCTTGGTGTTCTTTGATGTCCTTAGTTCTGAGGTCCTCCCAGTTGCTCATAGCAGTACAGTAAACCCTCGTTAGCTCAAACTCGCATATCTCGAAATCTCGGTTAAGTCGAAACTTTTTTTCGCCGTGCATTAACCTCCCATAGGTGCTATGTATTTGCCCCCTCTTATCTCGAAACGTTTCCGGAGGGAACAGTGGATATCTCGAAATCTTGACAGGGAGGGCAGAAGGCAAAGTCTACTCCCAACAGGAAACGAAGGCTCCATGCGAACGCTTAGCTCTTACTATACGTGCCGAACGCAGTCGTGAAGGGCGAATTTGAAATTCCCGCGGACGCAGCCGTTTCCTATCAGCCTGGTCAGGCAACTGTGGGAGTGATCACGTGTGCGCACCTGCGCGCGACTTATGCGCGGTGGGCGGCGTGTGCAGCATGCACACGTCAGTACGCAACCTAGCCCTTGCATGTGCGAGCTGGTATTCTTTGTTTTCCTCGCGATCTGTGCACGACCCATCTTGAGCTCAGTTTTGCTGAGTAGTGAGTGGTCTGTGCAACGGACGCTTCCGTATCGACCAAGATGTCCCGCCCAAAGCAGTGCAAATCTCTGACGTTCGAGAGCAAAGTCGCGCTAATCAAGGAAGTGGAAAAAGCAAGTCGAAGCAAGTCGTGCATCGCCAAAGAATTCGGCATCCCTTTGTCAACCCTCTCGACAGTGCTTAAGAACAAACAAAAGGAGAACGCCTTTCTCGGACCGAACGCTAAAGCGAAACAGGCGAGCATCACGCACTTTTTTGGTCCTCGGTAATAAATTTTTTCCCCTCCGAATTCTTGTGCCTTTACTACGGTAGCTGTTTTGTGCAGTGGAGCTTTTCCTAGCAGCACTGGCTTTTCTTTTACAGTGACCTGGGCGAACATTTTCGGCGTTTTGCTTAACTCGAAATACCGCCTATCTAGAAATTTTCCCCGGATTTGATGGCTTCGAGTTAACGAGGGATTACTGTATCTCGAAATTCTGTGCACCAGTAATCTTGGTAGCGATATAAGTCAACCAAGGGAACTGACAGAAAATTTACTCTTTGAAAATGGATCAGAGGCATGTGCATCAGCCAGACATGATTAGCTTTGTCAAGAAAGAAAGATATGCAGTACCCTATAAGTTCCTGTATGTGTCGAAAAAATATGATATGCCAACTTTAGTGAGATACCTAAGTGGCATAAAGTTAATCGTGTAACATCATTGATGGGGTAGATGAGGTAACATGTTGCACTTCAAACACTGCTGTGCCACGTCACATGCTTTATGCTAACGGTCTCTTAAACTGTCTTTAAGCTGTGTCGTTGTGTTACAGGTGGTGCTCCTTGGACTGCTCTGGGCAGCTTGAAAAGTGACAAGGAGAGTGTCATATTGATAAACGTATGCGAAGGCCTTGGCAAGACAGAGGTTGGGAAGGAGTGTGGAGCCACCAGCACTGTTTGTGTAAAGAGTAAGTTGGCGAGAGGCAGGAGTTACCATTGCTAAATGTCTTTGGGCCAGTTATTCGCATGTTGGGTAGAATCGCAATGTCTGGACATGAGGCCTTGGGCTCATTAGGGACAGTTTTGCCGACTCAGATTTCATAATGTTTGTTGGAACTTGAGGCAATTCATGAATCTGAAACTGCCATTTTCGACGCCATGAAGGCCATCAAGTTTATTCCATCAACAATTTCCATCAACAATTTATTCCATCAACAATGCCATCAACAATTTATTCCATGAGCCTGTTTGATCTGCTCATCTCGTGTTGATGATTCACCATTTATAGATGATTTATTCGAAACATTGCAGAGGCATTCCTGTTACAAGTGCAAGAAAAATCATTGCTTGTTGTTTTTATGCTCAAGCAATTTGTCACCAAATCTTTGTCTTCTGTGAATGCTTGAAAAATCTTGAACTTCTTTTGCAAAAGCTGTTGCATGCCCATTGTTGTGTGTGCCAAAATTCACTTTTTTTTAATCGTTGTAGAAAGCAATGGAAAGAGCGCCATCTATGGAACGCTGCCAGCTAAGCCCGTGTACGACAAGAGCAGCAGAACTACCTCGATGACCTGGAAAGGTGGTCCTTGTTGGAATGGCAAAAACCTTCGTTCTGTAATTACTTTCATCTGCAAACCAGGTAACTCTTGGTTCTAGCCCACTAATGGTTTCCTTCTGTTTACACTGTAAACAAAAGGAGAGTACTGTAAACTTCCGGACAGCACTGTAAATTTACAAGGAGCGCTGTAAATTTACAAGGAGCACTGCCAACTTACGGAGAGTACTTTAAACTAAAGGAGAGTACTGTAAACTTGAAGAAAGTTTTGTAAAATAAGAGTGCTGTAAACTTTACAGTACTTCCATTAAGCGGTATGCGATAGGACCAGGAAAATGTATACCACTTAACAGGAGTTTAGTTTAGTGACAAATTAACTGGTATGCAGATTCCTAGTATGAAACCAAGCATAGTAGGGGCATTCGTTCCGTTAAAGCAGCAGTGTTGTTTAATAGATTCCCATTCAATCAGTCCACGTATTATGTTTGAATTAGCATTGACCTGGCTCTATTAAAAAGACATGATCGTAAATCAAAAAAGTCTCCTATATTGCCAATTCATTGTGCTGATAAGCGGGCTCCAAGCACAGGAATTGATTCTTCTACGAATGATGAGTCAGTCATTTAAATCTCAGGTTCTTAGGTGTTTTGCTTGCAAACCTTTTATCAAATTTTCTTGTGCCGAGGCTTTAGATTTCTCGTAATATTTGCTAATAGAGCATTATTACATCTATGCATGTTAATATTATAAAGAAGTCTTTCTTATACAAACTGCTTGGTAAAAGGAAATTGAATAGTGCACTGATTACCCCAGTGTACAAGTGCAATGCATGCAACTGTTTTGAAATCATTTTCTTTGTGCATAATGTTGCTCTATAGCGAGGGGAAATCTTTTATTTCTGTAGCGCTAAGTACGAGTGGCAATATTGATACATTGCAGGCAAAGCGGTATTAAAACTGCCAGTGGTTTCTGTAATGTTAACAGATAACATAAATATTAATAAATATACAAAAAGGTGCACTTTCGGAAATTGTGAACACTAGCGGTAAGTATGCATTACCAGGCAGCTATTGAAGTGTGTGATGGGGTGCACAAGGCTTCCAAAGGCTTGTAACACTGTTTTTTTTTTTTTCATAGAGAAAAACAAGTTACGCGACCTTTGCATGCTCTTGTCATAAGTCGTTCCTTTAAGGGGGCCCTGCAACAGTTTTTGAGCATGGTTGGAAAACGCCACTGATGGGCAGTCGAGGCTCCCAAGAACTCACAAGCCAAATATTATAGTGCGGCATGCGGCCTGGGATTCACAATAAGTTCTCAGTCGGCTAAAAATCTTTCTCTTCTCTCAACAAATGACGCAGCAGGCTCAAGAATCGCTTGTCGCATACATTGGCTGATTTAAGCATGGCACACTCTGTCGTTACTGGCACCACCATGGGAGGCCCTGATTTGTCCACATGCGCCTGCACTGAAAAGCCATGTAACTGAAAAAAAGAAAGTGTTTAAGGTCACAATGGGCACTTTCGCACCATCCCTCCCTGCTTGGCTTCCAGCGCATTCGGGGCTACGAGAGAAGAAAAAATGCAGTTGCAGCGTGCGACAAATCTTTGTAACTGCACTCGTACTGGACACTCTGAAATTTTTTGCGGTGGTGGATTTGCGAGGCAATCGGCTGCTTCAGTGAATACATTCTGTGGCTATTTAAAAAAGTGTTGCAGGGCCCTTTTCACTCCTGCCACAACTGCTCAAACAAAAGTTATCCCTACACAAAATTCCTGTGAGTATAAGTAGTCTATATTGCAAATATATGAAGTACTCTTGGTTTTGATAGATTAGAGCTTGAATATGAATGTGGCGGCATGACGTACTATTCTGTGTTATTATAGGCTGCCAAGTGCATGTCCCCATCATTGTTGTCATATACATAATTCCTGGTTTGCCTTTCTAGGTGCCGTTTCCACAAGTCCACAGTTGGTCCGTGAAGTGGAGTCCGAGTGTCTACTGGAATTTGAGTGGCACACTGCTCTTGCCTGCCCGAGAGTGTCCCATGTCGGTCAGGACTGTCGAGTCTACAACGATGCTCTGGGTAAATGCTTTCGATGGGCAATCTGGGTCGTAACTGTGCAGTTACTTGCTGCAACCTTTCAGAGGCTCAGGAAACAATTGTTTATGTAGTTTTCCTTCTAAAGACTGCTAGGGAGAAGCTTTATTTGAGGAGATTGTAGGGTGCTGTTCTTCGATTTTCGGAAGGAGCTACTGCTTTTGCACAGCAGTACAGTTAAGACTTGTGGCTTCATTAACAGGCATCCACTATGGTGGTTGGACCAATCTATGCGCTTCGAAAGAGAGGCCCTCGGAGTGAGAGGGCCTGATAGAGAGCAGTTTGTAAGCCTTCTGTCGACATTTACGATTCTGTAGTGTTTGCAAGTCGTTCAGTTTTTTCGGTTCTGCCAAGGTAATAAAGACAACTAGGAAATTATTGCATCTACCAGAACTAGTCTGTCATCTTGTTGGTAATGCCAGTCAACAAAAGCAGGCCACGTCCGTGCAACCGTCTATATAGCAACTTTACCTGATGTTTTTCAAACTTTGTTGTGGCGAGGGGTTGCTGCCTTTTTGTGCTTTCCTGTAATAGTTCTAAACAGGCTATGTTCTTCCCTTTCCTGCCATTCTAGGCTTTGAAATCGATCTGAACCCTCTCAAGAGCAGCAAGCCATATGCATTGCAGCACGAAGGTTATCGTTTTTTCATCAATGTGTGTGGCAATGCGAGTGAATCTCCATGCGCTGGTGACATCAGGAGTGCGAATGCATCGGTGTGCCAGGTGTCTATTGCTGATGGGTAAGCTTTCTGTTAACTGTCACGTTTGTATAGTGCACGTTTAATTTTACCGACTTCATACAATATGATGGGATGGGGCGGCTCACCATTTCATGCATTTTTCTGAAATGTAAATGAACGGGTAGCACTATGTAAAAACGGGGTTCTACTTCTGTAGTCGAAATGGCATCTCAGGCAGCTTCCTTGAACAGAAAATTTCTGAGCAAATTTTAAAATGCAATGATACAACTTGTTTCAGGCACTGCCTTAACATTTTTTTGTCATAGTGTGTGTTCAAATACAGTATGTAGACATGAGTTCTTTGAACCTCGACGTTACTCCTGGAATTTAGTGGCAGTTTAGGTCACTCTGCTAAAGTGCTACAGCTCTGCAGATCGTGAAGATTTATCCTGTGCATTCTCTTTTTTTTGTTTTAAGCACCATGAAATGCACCTTATCTTAGTGTTCTTTCTATTGCAGGCGCTTCTGGTCTCTTGGCCAGGCCAACACAAAGTTGACATACATTGACGGAATGCTGAACCTAACTTACACCAATGGAACCCCCTACAATGACGCTGCCAGAACTCCGCGGTCGTCTAGCTTGACCTTTCTGTGCGACTATGAAGCCGGCATTGGCCAGCCCGAGTTTACGGACGAAGCCAGCCGCACTTACGCCTTCGCCTGGCGCACCAGCTATGCGTGCCCACCCACTTACTTTGTGGGTTGTGTGTACAAGGATCGGCACACAAATCTAAGCTACGATTTGTCTAGGTGAGTCATCGAGCAGTTTTGCTGTTTGGCGCAGTCACTAGGTTCTCGTGGCACTTGTTGTGAAACATGAACGCGCAAGTGAGAACTATCTTGTCTGGGTCTTCATAGAACTGTGGAGCCTTAGGCATGTGTAAGCGGCATCACTCTAGTCAATAATGCATCAAAAATGTAATAAAAAGTTGCCTTTGAATTATTTTCAATGCCGTCGCCAACGTGTAGTGTTTGTGCCGTTTTTACACGGGCATTATGTTGCAACTCATATTGGGCTTGACTGTACATCCTGCTGTTTGTGTTTTTGCTGGCGTGGCAAGGGAGTTGTTCGGTGGTATTTGAGACCGGGATAATTCCATCAGCCGAAGTTTTCGAAGGCTCCCATTATTATTTGTGGTGCACGCCACTTTCTTAGTCTCCACACCTGTCAGTGTTGGCTTTTTGTGCATTAATGCATGACAGCTGTGTGATGCTTCATGTTCGCTTTTCTAAGAAAGGCTGGGAGTATGGTTATGCATAGCAAACTATTTAGTGAGAGGAACATCTGTGTTTTGCAGTTTGTCATTGGCTCCCCTGTTGAAATGGAAATAAAACAGCAGATTGAATAAAAATCTAAGTAAAAGTGACAATGATACGTATGTTGCTTAAAAAAAATATGCTTTCTTCCTAATGCATCAAAATATTCAGACAATTGCAGAAAATTCTGTGTACATGGGGGGCCAGCCATAAGTAATGGAGAAGTGGTGCCCATTGAGAGGCTGGGTCATCGGTTTTGCTGGAGGGGTAAAAGCTGCCTGCGGGCTCTGTGTATGGGGATTGTAGTCAACAGCTGGCGTGAGTAGTTAGAGCAGAGTCATTCGACTGGTCTTTCATTGTTGCACGACGGCCTCGCACTTCTTGTTCATGTCGTAATAACGTGCCGTTCGTTCGTTCTTTTGCCTCGTAAGGCTTAACCAAGCCAACCCTGACGGAGACTGGATAGCAGAGGAGCATGAGGCCAGTCTCACAATCTTTGCTTACGTAAGCGTGTGCCGTCCACTGAAGCGTGCTCCACGGGGCTGTTCCTCCAAAGCTGCGGTCTGCATTGTTCACTCGTACCGTAATGGAACGGTAAGGGGGCCTTATATCAATTCCCACATGCTAAGATCGACTGAAAGCAATGTGGCCTTGTTGAAGAATATCTGAGCAGCTGGTATAATCAACATGAAAAAAAAAAAATTCTCAACTTACCATTTCTTGCATCCCATCCCATCACAACCTATTTGGTCTGAGCACTTTCTGTGTGTGGTGTCACCATCTCGTGCTCTGAAACTCTGCTCGTCTTGCCTCCACACTTCTTTTCAAAAAGTGCACTTGTGTGCACACTAACACTTTTTGTCAATCATTTATCCACAAAACCTACAAAGAATAATCTTTTTATGGTTCTGACAGCCACTATCAAGGACTGTCATCTCCTATTAAACATATTAGCTAGCATTTCATAACCATAAGTCATGCTGTAATATTTAGATTAGTACTGTTTCTTTTAGTTGTCACCTTTGCTTTGTTCTGTTTAGCCCACTCTCCACTCATGGGCTTGAGGGTAATGAGTTTATTAATCATGTGTAATATTTCTTGATTGCTAAGAGAAGTAGAAACGTGTCGATATATGCAAGTAATATGCTACATGATGGATATGACTGGCCAGCTTCAACTTGTCTACCATAAATGTAACTTTTCCGACTCTGCTTCTTCCTTTCCCTAGGAGAGGGTGGTGATCGCGAATGCTGGCCAGGCACGTAATGCTCCACGGAATGTGTCTGACCTTCTGACGCTCGAATATGATCACGGCGACCCGTGCCCGTACAAGAAGAATGCAAATTACAGTTCCGTTATTCACTTCATGTGTGACCTTAATCAGGTAAGTCGACGGCTAGTTTGATTATTGCCTTGTATTGTGGTTTTGAAGTGTAGTAGTGTTGGGTTTGGCGTTAGAAGCCATGCTCAGCAGCAATGAAATTTTAGATTAAATAGAGGGTGTACAGACATTTATGGTGTAGATGGTGTGTGTATTAGGAAACAGTCATGTGAATGTCAAATTTTAGGTTTTGAAATTTGAACATAATTATCAAAATTGTGTGCCGTTGCGGATTTTAATTCTGAAGCTGATAAAGGTACCATCATTACCGCTTGCTACAAGTTACTCATGACAAGGGCGTGAACCACAGCTAGATTTCTTAACTTTCTATGAAATAAAGAGGCAGACTCAAGCATATTCCTGCATCTATATAAGAGCCATTTCTTACTTCGTCTGTTCGCATGCAAGATTAGAGCTCATCTGCTTGCGCCTCTATGTGAACAATAAATGTTGAGACTTGGGCTCGGTTTTCGCGATCATCCAGGTTATCGCACACCGAAACCTGTGCTTTTTTTTTTTTACGGAATTGGACGATCTTTGCGATCTTTTAAGCATGCACGCTTCTGTGAGAGCACTGCAATATATATCGTATTTACTCGTGTAATCCTCGCACTCGCATAATTCTCGCAACCACGACATCACCCAAGAAAAAATGGGATTTTTTTTTCCTCGAGTAATTATCGCACCCCCGAAAACTGCCGCAATAATGTCGTCTGCTCGTTCCAGCCATTAATGATGATAGTGCGCACCATCTGGCGCCATCTCTTAAGCATCAAGCGTACTATTGCATGGAGATTCAATCCAAGCCTAGCCGAAGTGGCCAGTGCGCGTTCCGGCGTGTTTTGTATGTTGTGTCGGTAATCTTGGCACGTTATGGGGCGATACTGAAGCCACATGGCTGCTTCAATTTGCAAGTGATAGATTATGCGCTAAACAATGGCACAAGGGCTGCTGGTAGGCCCTTCGGAGCCTACGAGTTTTGTGTTCGCTACTGGTGATGGCAGCTGAAATCCACCAAGACGCGTTGGGCCTGTCGTGTGCCTAAAACTGGGATTGATGGTAAACTTTATTTCTTCAGAAGGAAACTGCAGACGATTCTGTTAAATAGCCATCAGCCCAATACTGACGTCTTACGCTTACCTTTTGAGAGCTCCTGTTGAACGACAAAAGTTATCGCTACGCCCGCAACGTCCACAAGCTTTGCGTATGGTATTCTAATTCTCGACTATTTGCTTCCACTTTTTGTGTCTCAAATAAATTTTGCCTTGTGTTGAACCTCTGCTTTTATTGTTGAGGTAAGTTCTAATTAGTAATTCTTAAAGCTTGCTGCAAGTTGCTGGTGTGAGAATCTTGATTTGCGGCCACTTCGTTTTCTTTTTTGCTCTCTGCGTTTTAGTGGAAAGTTTTCCCCGCGTAAGTCTCGCACCCCTCAACTTTGCATCGATTTTCTGGCAAAAAAGTGCGAGGATTATGCGAGTAAATACAGTAGTAAACTTACAGTCATGAGTAAACGTTAGAAAACAAATTGTTATTGCAAACTATTATTTTCTTCGCCACACACATTAGCATAAGCGCGCATGTTGTGCCAATGTAATGTATTGAAGCAAATCTACACTGTGGAGTTGCTCTAGAACAGTTGTTCCCAAATGGGGGTCCGCAAAACCATTTCTATGATGTGCGAAACCCCCACCTGCATTTTTCTATAACTGTAACTGTGCCACGTATTGATGAACTGTCCAAAATGAAGTGATGTGGCATGTTTGATGTTTTTGGTAGCAATTAGAGGCACCTGTTTCACGTTCCAGTTGTGTTAATTTACCTATGTAACCCCCCACCATCCCATCCGCTGCAAGGGGTCCCCCATCACCTTCCACCAGTCCACAAGGGGCCCCCGACACATCCATGGCTGAGAACCACTGCTCTAGAAGATACTTCTTTTTGCTGGTGCCGTTTACCCTTAATGCTTGCTCGCAGCTGTAGACCACTTGCAGGCTCTAGCCGATGCAAGTGGCGAGGGTGTCTGTGTTGACAGTAGCTCTACCTTCTTGGCAGGGAGGGTGTTAATGGGACAGTTGAAGTTCTTTTATCTTCCGATAACTTGTTCTGCTGAAAAAAAAAATTTCGTTTCAAGATTACTTTTTATTATAACTTTTTACAATTTCCAGTGTAGAGACTGGCAATGACGCCTTTTGTAACAGTTATTACATGCAAGAAAAATAAAAAAAAAATCCAGGATCAAGCAGAATGCTAACCCAGGCTCTCTTGCATGACACGAGTATGCCACCGCAGAGCCTTGAAAATCCTTTGCAAAGAGACCCTATACAGCCGTCGCATCAGGCGGAGAACTGTTAACAAATGTAATTTGTCGGAAGAGTAAAATAATGCCAGGTGTTGCACAATGCCATTTGTGTAATGAGTCGGTGATTTGAAGCGTCCCACTCATTACACTTTCAATTAATCATCCGTCACAGCATCACATAACGCCTTACAGATGCAGAGTAGATACCTCTCTTCTGCAAAAAAGATTAAGGCTATCATGACTTAAGGTGTAGTGGGTACCTTGCTACTGTACTTGCAGTGTACTAGTTTCCCCAAGAGAGGTTAACCACAATGGGCTCTAGGAAGGCTACTCCTCCAGGTATCATTGACTGTGCTGCATGTTGCGCGCAGGCCTGACTAAATTTACATTCATGTGAGCATCTTGTTCACTTCAGCCCGAGCAGCTTCACTACCTGAAGGGTGGGGAGACCTGTCAGCACAAGTTCTTGTGGGTGACTCACATGGCCTGCCCTGTGAGTCATCTGGAGGCGCTCAACTCCTGCACACTAACCGACCGGCAGGGAACCACGTACAGTCTCTCTTCGCTGCACCTGCAGGACAGCTTCTACACGGTCACGCGTGGCGATGTCATCTATGAGGTGAGGAGGAAGAGCAGGGCAACTCTGGTTTCTATTCCGGATTTCTGTGTTGCCCAAGTGACCTGCAGAACTGCTGTAATCGTGTGTAGCCTTCGGCAACGGCTTCTGGCTATACAGTAAAACCTCGTTATAATGAAGCGGGATATAGCAAACTAATGGATACAATGAAGCAATTGTGATTCTCCTTGAAATTTCCATAGACGCCCATGTATTTAAAACCTCGTTTTAAGGAAACAAAAATTTCCCCACAATGCGTATAATGAATCATTCCTCGTCCACAATGAGCATTTACTGATCATTTTAGTATATGTCAATTCTCGATATCTTAGAGTGCACGACGGTTTACCTCTCATCACGGTCGCGGTAATTCCCAGGAGTCTCTTGCCAACACTCGTGTGGGAGAGTCTCTCCGCTTCCTTTCTCCTCTAGAACTAGTGGACCCACCCTCGCAGCAACTCGCGCAAGTGTGCGCGTCAGTCGACCTCCCCCTCTCCTGTAGAACTTGTTGACCCACCCGCTCATCTGACCTCCTTCTCCCCTTCAACTCTGCACTGGGGCCCCGCACGCTGCTGGGGCGGCGAAGATTGTGGATTTTTTCTTTGTCGTTCGCTGTGGAAGAGCAACACCACCTCTATCCGTTTCCGCCGCTAGACAAGAGATGGGCAACGGCAGCGGCAAACGTTAGCGCAAAAATATAACAATTGAGCAGAAGTTGGCAATGTTGAAAGCTCTTAAATCTGGTATCGAGAAAAAAAAAAGTGGCCGAAGATTTCGGCGATGTGTGGGTGCCACAGGCGACCAGGCCCAGACGTTGGACGTTCTCTTTGACGTCGGTGCCAATGTCAATTGATGCGGTGACAACCGAAAAGTTGTCAGATGTGGAAATTGGTGACAGGCGTGCAATGCGACAGTGACAAATATGTCGACACCCGGGAGCCTAATGTTCGCGAACCCGACGTACCGACGCCCGAGCAAGCGCTGGATGCGACAGACCTGCTGTGCCACTCTTTTGGTGCTTATGATCACGGCGAGGAAGGACTTGAAATAGCTGCTGCAGCTCAAAAAGCAGTCATCCGCGGGAGGAAGAGTCAGCAAAAGTCTATTGAGTACTATTTTTCTTTGAAGTGATCTGTCAGCTGGTGTGCTGAATTCAGTGGAAAGAAAGTGCATTGTTCTTTATTATTTTGCTGTTTTTTTGCCTTCCGACGGCCGTTTTAATCTGCGCGGAGGGCAGTTGTGATATTCATTGGCGAGTACAGTCTCTCTTGCTGGCTAATTGCTGTTAGAAATGGATATTAGCTTTAACAAACTAATGGTTATAACAATGTAATTAGGACTCTCTTTTCAACTTCGTTATAATAAGGTTTGACTGTAACGGCCAGCAGAAACATCTTTGGGATTCAGTTACTGCATTGAAGGTTACCAGAATGTGGTTGTAGTGTGTGAAAACGGATTTTCTTTGCTCTAAACAGTGCTGTCTTGTCTCGCATTTTCAATATTCAAGCAGAAATGTACTCCATTGAATACATTTATGACAAGCAAAATTTCTTAGTTCTTCACATCCTGATAATTCATTACAGCCATGTTAGTAAGGGTCTTGTTCAGCTGTAACAGCCCTGGCACACACCAACTAGCGTTCTGGCCTTTGCTTGTGTACTCTAGTGCAAGCTTAAACCAAAATGCTGACAACACATAGTGTATTTTATCTGGAAACAGTAAAAATCTTGACGTATGCTTGAGCATGGAGGTAGCGGGCAGTCACTCAAAACTCGGAAAGTTCATGCCTGGACTGCTTTAAAGGGGCCCTGAAACACTTTTTCAAGTACCCATGGAATGAATTCACTGAAAGAGCTTATTGCCTCACGAATTCAACGCGCGAAAATTTTAAGAATTCATATAGTGCATGTGGAGTTACTAAGATTTGTCGCATGCTGCAATTGCATTCCCTTCTCTCGCCCCCAATGAAAGCGCTGGAAGCTAAGCAAGGAGGGATGGCAGGGGCAAAGAAAACACCTCACCCGCGCCTCGTGACCTTGAGCACTTTTTTCTTTTTTCAAATGCGCAACTTTTTCTGTGTGATCGCGCCCACACGTGTGGACAAATCGCGGCCTCCCGCGGTGATCTCTGCAACGATTGAACGCGCCATGTTCAAATCAGTCAATGGCTGATAGATGGGCTTTCTCAGAGTGATCTTTTGAGCATCTTCCGTCATTTGTAGAGAGAAGAGAAAGCAATTTTTAGCTGACTTTGATCATTTATTGTGAATTGCAGGCCGCCTTCTGCGCTCTAATATTTGGCTTGAGTGTTGTCGAGAGCCTCTACTACCGATTGGCAGCGTTTTCTGACCATGCTCAAAAAGTGTTGCAGGGACCCTTTAAGGTGTAGCATCCTCCAAGTACCCTGAGCTGCCGTGTGCTATTTCTCGAGGCTGAGGCCAATTCTGTTTGCAGACATTTTGAACATCTGCTGTTAGTCCTATCTCATTATTTTTTTTTAAGACTGCAGTGATGCTGTATGTCAAATGTATGTATGTGTCCCTGCGTATTCATGTATTGTGCATTCAGGCGCGCAGCATCTCTAAGTGAATATTGTGTACGTATCTCAAAGCACCAATTTGTTATACTCATGTTTGTAGTTATGTGAAAAAAAGTGTTTTTTTGTATTTCTACTTAAACGTCATGATTATATAAAAAAAAGATCTGATGCTCTGTCGCGAACATTATCAGCCTTCTAGATGAGACAAATGTACCTTTTTTCTTGCTTTTGTCATTGTCTGAATTAAATGTTAAACTCCCCTCAGCTGAATGTGTGTGGACCAGTGCACGGAGGCCACTGCTCTGGCAAGGGTAACACCAGTGTGTGCATGGTGAAGGGCTCTTCTGCCAAGCAGCTTGCCAAAACTAACGGCATGTCCCTGACTTCGGACGAGCCTGGCTCACTTCGCCTGACCTACGTGGGCAACTACAGCAATCACACTGGTGAGGGGAGCTCTTTTGTCGATGCAAATTCTGAATTTGAAAGCAACAGTGTAACTCTACTGATCAAACTGGTTCCTTCAAGTCGACTGATTTAGCTTGCTAAAGTTGAACATACCATATTTGGTCAAATGAGCTCATTAGTAACTCGGAGATCAAAGTAAGCTCTTTATAAAAACCATATCTTCTGGATCTGGAAAAAAAAAAGCTAATGCTTGTGAAACTGTTAAAAAACTGAATTCCTGCTTGCCCTCTTCGTTACTGCAATGATCTCCCTTCTCAAGCACCCGCCAAAGTGGAGCAGTGGTTATGCTGCTCTGCTGTGGACTCTGAAGGTTCATTTCATTTCAATGGAGGCAAAAGGCTAGCGGCCCCGGTACTCATAATAAGATGCATGTTAAAGAAGGCCAGACATCTCTCATGCTAGTCGTATTATAATTCTGGGGTGTGAATTCCAACAATTATTAGATTGTATTGATCGCTGAATGTATTGCTAGTTGAAGCTTAAAACACTGGTGCATCCATCAGAAGAAATGGAAGCTGCTGTATTGTATTGCTGAATGTACTATGCACTGCTAAAAATGAAGCGATTTCTTTGAGACCAGGTTTTCATAAACAACAAAACGTAGTGTCGTGCTACCAAGCTCCAGGTCACGGGTTCAGTTTCCAGCCTCAGCAGCAACTTTTATTTGAATTGAAAATGCTGAACTGTTTGTGTATTTTAATCAGGTGGCCATTAAAAAACGCCAGCAAGTCCATAATCCAGAGGCCTGATTAGTCACTAATGAGACTTGCTTGCCAGCTTTGAAAGTTATTCATTTCAATGGGCTCATTAGTAACTTATCGATTGAAATGAGCTCTTCATAAAATTCATGTCAACCTTTCGATCTGAAAAAAAAAAAAAAACTCAACCACACGCGAGATTGTGGCACGACTGTATTCCCACTATCTCTCTTCATTACTTCAACGGTCCGCTTTCTCACGCAGCCGCAGCCTTCAAAGTGGTCATCGATGCCACCTGCAACGAAGGTACCAACGGCCACCATATGTCTCTGCTGAAGGAGGAGCCCTCGCTCTTGGTGTTTGGCTTGTCCACACCCCTGGCTTGTGAACCAGTGCCTGCGAAGTGCGTCTTTGATGACTTCTATGGCTACGAGTACGACCTGACGCCCCTCCAGCTGAGCACCGGCAACTGGGAGGTGTACCACTCCAAGAGCAATCGCCACTTCCACATCTCCTTCTGCCAGTCACTGAACCCGAGCCCGGGCTACTCCTGTCCACGTAAGTAGAGTCGTCCCCCCCCCCCCCCCCCCTCCTATAATGTTGACTGTGAACACCTGTAACTGCTGTTACAACACGTGCGTACTTCCGCTGGACTATGTTCAAATAAGAACTGCTGATCCAGACTATGGGAACAAAATATTTTGTGAAGCTTTTTTACGTTATGTTGAATGTGTCGATAAATTTAAAAAAGCAGCTCCTCCATTCACCTAAAAACAAATGACATATTAAAGGCTTAAAGCGAGGGGATAAAGGCTATAATCAGTTCCGAACTAATGAACTCTGCAAGCCCCACCCTTAGAACTGGGACACGCCCACTCATTACTTAAGTCATTCTATCTGGTTCTTGATTGAAATGTATTTTCGTCGACTAATGTAAATACTATGAATATGAAAGGTAATGGTTAATCATTGCTATCTGAAATGTTACCCTTGGTTGAGCAGCAATTTTGGAATCCATTGCCTACACAGGAAGGTAAACTATATTTAGCACTTGAGAAATGCTTGACGTCACGAAAATGAGTAAGGTTTATCTGATAGAGCATTTATAAAAATTCTGTGCTGGAGGTGACAGCAGTGGCTGTAAGCACTGCTGACAGTCTTTTCTTGTATTGCAGCAGGCTCACATTCATGCTGCTAATTCATGTTTGGTGCCCCGCCGCGGTGGTCTAGTGGCTAAGGTACTCGGCTGCTAACCCGCAGGGCGCGGGTTCGAATCCCGGCTGCGGCGGCTGCATTTCCGATGGAGGCGGAAATGTTGTAGGCCCGTGTGCTCAGATTTGGGTGCACGTTAAAGAACCCCAGGTGGTCTAAATTTCCGGAGCCCTCCACTACGGCGTCTCTCATAATCATATAGTGGTTTTGGGACGTTAAACCCCACATATCAATCAATTCATGTTTGAGCTCCCATACTCTCCCCCCCCCTCCCCCCTCTTCATGGTGCCAATACCTCAAGCGTCAACTCTAGCACTGTAACATAGGAGGGACCCACCTGCTTGGCAATTCAGTCTGTCCTTGTGACTCATGTGTGCAACCTTTTCTTTTTAGGGGCGAAGCTCCTTAAGGCGTGGGCTGTGCGTCCCCTGTATGTAGCCACCTCTCGTTTAGTTCTTGCAGTGTCCACTAGATGGCGGTACTGTCTCCTGTATGTCGCCTCCTCTCGTTTAGTTCTTGCAGTGTTCACTAGATGGCGGCACCGTCTCCTGCATGTAGCCACCTCTCGTTTAGTTCTTTCAGTGTTCACTAGATGGCGGGACTTGTACCTGATGATGAAGAGATGCAAGATGTTATAAACTAGACGGCGGTACTTGTAGTTGATGATGAAAGATGCGAGAGGTTATAAAATAGGAATGTCACATATGGCACGTGTCATTGGTGGAAGGCAATCGTTCGATTTAGTGCGGCGACGTATGCTAGGGGGGGGGAGCATTGTAATAAAATCGAGTGGGCAAAATGTACGGAAGATTCACAGTTTACCAGGTTTTCCTCCAGAGCTTCGCCCACTCATCATTCACTTCGTGGATATAGCGGCACTTTTTACTGTTGCACTAAAAACTTGAGTGCTGGAACCAGTGTGCCACACGGGAAACCAAGTGTCGTATTCTGGAGAAAAAAGTGCATGTTGTTACTTTGTGTTTTGTACTTGGGGCGCAGCTGGTGTCGCTGTTTGCGAGACAGATGCCCAGACGCCCACTCTGCCAGGCGTCAGTTGGGGAAATGCATACGGCAAGCCCACGGTTACCGGTGATGGTACTGTGCTCGTACAGTACCCCAACGGTGGTCCCTGCGCCAACGGTCATCGCACTCGCAAGACCGTCGTCTCTCTCATCTGCAACGATGAACAGGTGGGTTGTTGGCGGTGCTTGTGGTGGCCCTGCATGCTTTTCTAATTGAAACGTATGCACACTAAGACAGGCTTTTGGTAGCTTCACAAACCCAGTTTGGTAATTATGTACAGCTGCTTAATTTTCTAACTTGAACGCGTGACTTTCAGCTGGCGAGTTGGAAAGTGCCATGTAATGGAGCACAGTGGCAAAATAAACAAGATTGTGCGCACATGCATGACGAGCGGTCTTGTGCAATTGACTTCTGCTGGGCTGTATTGGGAAGTGCACACCACCCTCATTTCATTTGAACATAATAATCATCCTTTTTTCGTCCCTGAATGGTGCCACCTTGTTTCACCAAAACCTCGTAAAAAAAGTTGCATCATACACAAAAATAAGTTTGAGAATGCTGCCACCATGTTTCACCAAAACCTCGTAAAAAAGTTGCATCATACACAAAAATAAGTTTGTTATATCTGAAATTCGTTATAAAGGTATATCCTGAATACTGTACCTATTGCAAAACTATTTTTCCTTGACTTTGTTATAACAGATTTTTGTTATATACCTGTTCATTATATCGAGGTCGGAGTGTACAAAAAAAAAAAAAGTCAAGGTGTCGTGCTTGGGACAAAAAGGAATGAGATATACGAGCATTTTCTGTTTTTCTTCTGTGGTTCGTGCAACACTCTACTCTGCTGATGCAAAAAAATATCTGCCACTGAAAGTCGAGAACGGTACAAAAGTGAAAGAACAAAAAGGCAGATGGCATCAAGTCCGTTTCGTATAACAGACCTGGTTCAAAGCTACACCAGACTGTTCACTGCGTGCACAAGTGTAATTTAGGTCATTCTGCCGCTATACTCTGTTGCATGGCGCTTATGAACTCTGGTTGACGCTCTCATGTGCAGGTTGAAAAAATGGTAAGTCGTACATGTAAAATAAAAACAAACTGTAGTGTCTAAGCCAGCACGTTTGGCCATCAAATTGCACGTTGCAGCTGATCGCTCATGTTGTTCAAGTTTGCCCATGTTTTCTCTTTTCTGAAAGATTGTTGTGCATTCTACAGTTCATTAAATGGACCTTGATCGGACTAGTGAAACTTGTTGAATCATTTGGGGTTTTGAGTCGAGTAAGAGGCAGAAAAATAAAACTTTGCCAGCTGTACTTGCGGTATTAGCTGCAACGTAAGGTTTCAGTTTCACTTTCAGTTTTTATTTGTTACAAAGCATCGATTACATAACACTTGTATACAGGTGAGGGTCCCAGGGTATGAATACTGTTAACGGGACCCTCAGTTGAATACTACCACAAAAGTGAATTGAAACAATTGGCAGAAGTTTAGCAGGTGGTAATAAGAAACTCGTACAAGGCAAAACAAGCAGCAACATGCTAGAACAGTTGAAAAAAAAAGAAATATAATAAAAGAAAAGGCACAATGCAAAAAGTAATATAAAAAGCAATGCAAGGAAAAGTCAAATATGACACACAGAAGCAATACAGAATAGAAAATGTGCGCAAAAAATTGAAGGGAAAAATGAAAATTTTACACGAAAAACGAGAATAAGTACATAAAGTAAACGAGGACAAGTGGAAAAAAAATTATATACCAGAAGTAAGGTAAGCGCTCTAGACTTAAAGGTAGTTTTATTGACGTTTTAAAAAGTAAGAGTGGGGGCAAAGATTTAAGTTCAAATAGCAAACTATTCTAAAGAAGAATAGTAGAAAATTTAGATGGTTTTTTACCATAGTTAGTGCGAAAGAGTGTTGGCAAGTAATTATGATAAGGAGCAAACCTTGGGGGGGGGTAGTAGTCTTGAGCGAGCTACATTCAACATATTCGAAGGAGAGCTGGGAATTAAGTAACTTATAAAACATTATGCTTATGTTATACTGAAATAACTTGTTAACTGATAAAATTTTGTGCTCATTAAGCCGGCTGAAGGCATCTGATTGTAGACAACTAAGTTATGATGCGTATGGCTTGATTTTGTATATGTTGGATGGAATGAAGATAACAATGATAGGTGTTACCCCAAACGATTATGCCATAGTTAATATGCGAATGAATAAGTGCAAAGTATAGTGAAAGCGATGCAGAAAGTGAAAACTACTGACTTGCCTTGATAAGGGCACGAATACCAAAGGCCGACTTCTTTTTAATATGATTGATGTGTAGATGAAACTTCAAATGGCTGTCCAATGTCACACCTAGAAATACCACAGAGCCATTCATGGGAATAGAATGATTTCCTAATGATAAGGAAGGAAAGTTTATTAAAGGCTTTTGATGGGGATGGAACAAGAAAAAGTTAGTTCTAGATGGATTAATAAGTAGTTTGTTATTGTTACACCATTTAATTAGGTGGTCAAGTGCCATATTTAATTTATTTAGTTATGAACTTGTATATCACATACTGATATAGTTGTATCGTCTGCACACAATACATAGTGGCATAATTCGGTGTCTGGCAATTCGTTAATATAAAGAGTACAAATCAAAGGTCCCAAAATTGAACCTTGTGGCTCTCCTTAATTAGTAATTTTAGGAAGAGAAAATGTTTCACGTGCGTATACCAGAAACTCTGTCAGTGAAATAATGCTTTAAAAATGTTAGAGCAGGGCCTGTGATACCATAGGCTTATAATTTACGATACAAAATTGTGTGATTAATGCTGTCAAAGGCTTTGGTAAGGTTGAGAAAGATGGAACTGATGAATTCTTTCTCATCAAGACTGTTCGTAATGAAATCTGTTAGACAAAGTAAGGCTAAATTAGTAGAACTTCCGGCCTGAAAACCGAACTGGCAAGATTTGACAATGTGGAATTTATCTAAGTACTTCGTTAGTCTGGACACAAATAACCTTTCAATTATTTTATTTAGGGAGGGGAGGATAGAAATAGTTGGGGAGCAGTTCTTTATTACCTTCCTTAAAAACTGGGATTACCTTAGCACATTTTAATACATGAAAATTCGTCAGTTTTGAAGATTAGAATAATTATTGCACATAGGGGTTCGCAAACTACGTCAGCAACCAGCTTTAAGTGGCGTACTGAAATACCATCTAATCCAGGGCTCGTGTTGCGAGCGTTGCAGATAGTAGATAGCACCTCACTTGGCATAAACGGGAAAAGATAAAATGAATTACAGGACGATTAATTTTAGGTTGAAAAGTTGACGGCTGACTGCCCTGAGGTAATGCAAAATGATTGGAAAACGCGCTAGCAATCTCAGCAGGCTGGCTTAAAGTAATGCTTTCGTGATCAATTGTAGATATACCCATTGGCGAGTTATGGTTTATAAATTCATTCAGCAATTGCCATTGCTTTCTAGGGTTACTTTTATTCCGCACAAATTCCGCTTCGTAGTATCGCCTTTTCGCTTCCTGGAGAGTGCTAGTGAGAATTTTACAATACTTCTTGTACCTATTAAGCAGAGAACTATTGAATGGCTGTCTTTTGGTTTTATTTTACAAATTAGCTTTTTTCCTCAGGCTTATTGGTCATCCACAGGTTTTTCGAGTACCTAAATTGATTTTTACAGTGTACAACTCTAGAGGTGGTAGAAACTGCCTTCGTGAAAACATCTAAAAAATGTATAAAAGCCTCCGTAGGCTCATGAATTAAATCGAGAGGAGACCAGTCGATGGAGCTAATTGAGGTGAATTCGAACATTGTGGTAAAATATGAGGTGCCAACTTTAGAGAAACGGGCATCGAAAACTGCAAAAATTGGAAAGTCATCCGTAAGGGCAGTGTTAATAACACCTGCAGCAATCGGTAGGTCGATGCTAGTTCGAACATGATCGATAAGAGAATGGGAGCTTTCATCAGAGCATCGAGTTGGTGATGCGATTTGACATTCAAGACCATACCAACTAAAGCCGTATACACAACCCACTATCATCACACTCTTATTTTTTGATAACAGCTTGTTAAGCACGTTGGTTAAAGCGAGAAGGAAATTGGATACGTTGTGGAGGTTTTGCAAAGTAGACCACCACTTAAGTTGCAAAATTAACATTGAAGTGGAATTGGATTGCTAAAATTAAGCAGAAATTGAATGCTCACCCGATTTTTTAATAGTATACATGCTCATAATTTGTAATTCTGGTAAGGAAAAGAGGAAGTCAGTGAAGGTTGTCTTCACCAGACAAAAATTTATTCGCTTTTTAATCGTGCTTCAGCTGCACAGTAGTTTTATGAACTACGGCGTGTCCTTATCTGTGCAATCAATGGCACATTTTATGGCTGGCCTTTATGGCAGTATGGATCGTGCCTGGACTAACCACTCCTTAAGTCCATCTTGTGACGCTTGATCTTATGCTGTTTTGTCCTGTTATCAGGTATGGCCCTGTGGACAACAAAGATTAAAGCATTACGTGTAGTTATCATGGTAGTAGAAAAGCCATGAGGGCTTGAGACAAGCAGAATAATCGATGACATTTGAGGCATTGCATTACATGCTCAACCAATGTTTCACAGCTTTTGCATATGATTATCACGTTTAGTTTTCTTGCAAAAGCTTAAACGTACATTCAATAAAAAATCAATGTGTACCTTATATATAAATTTGAATTTCACTGTACTAAAAGAACCAGTCTTGCCCAGAGAATGTACTAGGTAAGCGAGAACACTTCCAAGAATACGTATACAGGTGGTGAAGCCACCTTGAAGTTTGTGTACTAGCTGTTCGTGGCATTATAGGTTTAGACAGTGTAGCGACCCCACGCTGACGTTCGTGTGCTAAAGTTTCGGCGCGAAATTCAAACACAAATTTTTTACCTTAGTTTCCTTTTTTAATAGCCAAGCTATGGTGGCGAGATAGTGACTAGAGTTCTGAAAGGATAATTCATCTGTGTAAAGCGGTTTAATATTTTTTGCTTTAGTTCCCCTTCGAAAATGCTTTAGTTTCACAGAATGCTTCGTTACACCCTTGTAACGTATTTCAGGTCTCTGAAATAAGTCTTAGGGCACTGTTTTTGTTCAATGCGCAGCTCATCTGCTTTTGCCATTTTCAAATTTGCACATTTGCTTGCTGCAGGTTGGTCCCACTTTTGTGGCAGAGTCGGAAGACTGTGAAATGCTGTTCGACTTCCAGACGCCCGCTGCTTGTCCACTGAAAGTAAGAGCTTGTTTTGCAAACGAGTTTAGTCGAATCTCATGAGGTGGTGGAAGGGTTGTGAAAGAAATTGTCGACGACTCGATTCCCGCATAGCTGTATGGATTCTCTTCTGGCTTTGACTTCAATCGGGTGGTTGTCAGTTATCCTTTTCGCAAGAGCCGCTTCTGCTCATATACTCTTCGGGAGGCTTTTGGTGTTTACAATGCTGACCTTGTTGTTCAAGTCAACAGGAGTGGAGTTTCGCCGTTTAGTTGACCGTTTGGTTGCATCTCTCGTTCTTTTTTTCAGATGTCCAAAGGTTCGGACTGCCAGGTGCAGGATCCGCGCTATGGATATGTCTATGACATGTCTGCGCTCAAAAATGCCTCTACAGATTACGAGGTGCGTGCTCCTGGTTTCACGTACTTGATCAATGTCTGCCAGCCTTTGAAGTCCGCAAAGTCAGGATGTTCGGGAGCTGCTGTGTGCCAGACTAAACCTGAGGATCCAGATTTCAGCGTGGATGCCGGTAGGTGACATTTATGTCAGTGAAGTGTAATAATAAATTAGTTTGAATGTGCTGAAAGCCATGGTGTTAATTTCGCTACCATAGGTTAAGTGAGAAAATTCATGTAAAATATTTTTCTTGTATTTACCACTGAAATCTTCAATCGTTACGGCACAGATTTCAAGGTATTTTTTATATTTTGGCTACTTTGGCTCAACAAAATTTTCTGAAACTTGGTATGTGCAACGTCTATTTCTTTCACTAGAGAAGGCACTTAATTTTGACATTGCGAACTATGGAAGCCCTAGTAGGCTCCCTTAAAGCTATAGCTTGACAGCAACTAGTGCAGAAACTGTAGCGTGGCTTTGCCCCTCTATTGGCACATTTTCCTGCTTACCAAGCATCTTCTTGAAGAAAGCGTGGTGGGTTTGGTATTGTGGAAGGGTAATTTACTAGTATATAAAGTTTTTTTTCCTCCAGTCTCCCTTTAAAGTGAGTTGATAAGACTCAAGAAAGCTCTTGTGTTGTAAACTAATCGGAAGTTGTGTGCAGATGCTAGTTCTTGTTGTTCTATTACAGGCAAGCCTAACAGCACGCTGGTGTACAGGAACGGCTTGGTGACCCTGACGTATGCCCAAGGTTCAGGTGGTTGCAAAGGAAACTTCAACCGTACCACTGTCGTCACTTTCGTGTGCGACCACTCTACGATGGGCTGGCAAGGTCCCGAATTTCTGTCGGAATCTAGAGACTGCACTTACACGTTCGAGTGGCGCACCATGTTGGCCTGCCCGCCGATTGTGAAGAGCGAATGCAGCGTGATGCACGGCAAGGATGGTCTCGTGGACCTGTCTCCGCTGTCGGATCCCAAGAACAACTATGTGGTGACGACGGCGAACGGGACAAAGTACGTTCTCAACGTGTGTCGCAGCGTCATCTACGGTCCTGGTACGTATTTTTTTGGGCAGCTGTTGGGTTGGGACATTGTTCTTACTTTGGCAGATAACATCAAAAACTTGGGTTCACAAGTTTTGATAACATCGGAACTTGCGTATTACTGAGAATTTTGTGAAAAAGCTTGGCATTCGTGCAGAGTAGCTTTGGAAATTTGTGTTGGGTGTGTCGTATCATTATAAGCTCCTTTTAACACTCAAGGAAGGCAGAACTAAGGTTTGCACTATTTTTGTGGGAATTAATGCAGTAATAAAGAGCGTATTTCATAGTCTTTTATTTTTATATAATATTGCTATTATAATTGATTTAAAAATCTATCAATTTCACAATATAGAAGGTTATATTTTAAATGTTTGCCTTTCTTACCGTATGCCTTTACCATCAGTTGATTTTCCTGTTGGTAAGAGAGGCAAGGTTATTTTCGAAAAGCTCTCGTTGCCACCAAGTTCTCATCGCAGTGTTGACACTTGAGCACATCATACTGCTTCAGTTTTTTTTTTGGTTGTGCTAAGTCTGCCTTCGAAAGAAGTCGCTTCTTTGAAGCTTCGAACTACAGTGTTGGAGCTTGACTTAAAAAGCTGTAAAATGTTAAGCAATATCACTCTATTAGTTGCTTCGGTAATGCACTCGAAATCGCGAAACCAATGCTGTGTTGCAGCAGTGAGTTCAGTTAGTGTTTGTACATGGCCTTTTGTGGCGAATACTTTTGCGTATAGCTTTCTCAGTTTTCACAATTTCTCAGCAAGTCTTGTCTTGGAGCTGTGCTATTGCCAATGACTTCTGGTGAGAGAGCAATGGATCAGGCATTAAGACTTGCGTTTTGTCCATTAGCGGCATTATCTGAGGCAGTCATTCTGACATCACTTTTTGTTTTTGTCTCATTTCACTTTTCAAGCTTATACCCGTGAGTAGCATCCTTATTTTTTATAGCACTCACCTTTAGTCTTTCTCCTAAACTAAGGTATCTCACAACCAGACATAACCTAGCTCGTCACTGCATCAAATTAAAACATTTAGTAAACAGGGCTTTGTATTGTAGATGTAGTGAATATTTTTTTCAAGGATATAGTGCCTTAGATATATAGACCTAGTGACCAGTCTCGCCGGTCGGTACTTTGATTTGTGTGTGTGAATTTCGTTTTTCAGGTTCGGTGTGTGTGAAAACAGCTGGTGCCTGTGCTGTGCTTAAACCTCATGTGTAAGTTTCTTTTCTGACCTGAAACTGCTGCATTTTTTTTACAGTGAAAGCAGTTGTAAGATCACAATAATGACTGCTTCTGGCACTGTAGTTTTCTGCCTATGATGTCTGTATTCACTGTCACACGATACCAAAAAAAAAAAAATTGGGATGAAATGGGGCTTGGTCCTGTCCCCTCCCTATGGCAGCCCAGTATTCTGCCACAGAGCCATGTTAGTGCATGAAGCTCCTTCACAAAAAGCGTACACCGGCTTTATGTTGAGAAGGAACCACGTTAACATGAGTAATATATTGTGGTAGAAGGGTAAAACAAGCAGGCGTTCCACAATGTGGCAGGTAGCAAGTGGGTCGTTGAAAGCTTCCAATCCATTACAAAGGGCTCGGCCATAATTCATCAGCCACAGCATGAACAGGGTGCACATAATGCCTTAGAGGTGTATCACAGGTACCTCACTTCTCCGCAGAATGGCAAACAATGACATAGTGTATGTTTTTCCACATTATAAAACACGAAAATTTATAGTTTAGTGGGTACCTCACCAGTTTACTTCTATTCCCAACCTGAAAAAAGTTAATTTTTGGCGTAGTGGGTATTTTGAAAGTGATCATTTATGAAAGTGGTTATTTTGAAAGTGTTAATGTTTATTTCTGGTATTTTCAGCAGTTATGCAGTGTGCGTTGCTGGAAATACTTAAATCATTTATTGCATATTTTCTACAGGAACCGTCGAACCAGCAAGGGTTAGGGGTCTGTTCCATTGCACTTGTGTTTCAAATAAAGGCTGCGTGGCATTAGTGACATTGCCGCCTCCTTTGCTTCCAGCACCCAGAACATAGGCCAGGTTCAACAACCGCCAGTTTTTGAAGACGGCATCGTCAAAATCAAGTACACTTCGGGTGACATCTGTCATACGAGGAGCTCACGCAGCCAGCCAGTTCGTATGCAGACAGTGATTGAATTTGAGTGTGACAAGAGCATCAAGGTATGTATGTGTGTGTGTGTGTGTGTGTGTGTGTGTGTGTGTGTGTGTGTGTGTGTGTGTGTGTGTGTGTGTGTGTGTGTGTGTGTGTATATATATATATATATATATATATATATATATATATATATAAATTCTTTTTTTTAATTCTTTATTCACCTTGACCACATCAGCTGCAAGCTGTTTGGGAAATTGCCTAAGCCTGTGAGGAAGCAGCATATAGTGTACTCTTTATTCACATTTTCGCAATGGCAGGGATATTTAGAAATATATTTACGTTTTTCCCTGTTTATAGAAAGCGGGCAATAGTTTCACAATGGCAAACAGTCGCCTAGCTATCTTTTACACAAGTGTCTTTCGGGCCAGTGCATTTTCACAGGTGAATTCTATGCTGTCACTTGTGTGTCATTTTTAGACAGTCGCAAAATGGGTCTCGCTAGAGCTATTTCTGTCTGCTGTGAAGACCTGTGGCAGTTTAGATATAGCAGACGCTGGTAGCTCATTGATAGTCTAGTGGCTAAGGCACTCGGCTGCTGACCCGCAGCGTGTGGGATCGAATTCCTGCTGCGGCAGCTGCATTTTCGATGGAGGCGAAAATGCTGTAGGCCCATGTGTCCAGATTTGAGTACACCTTAAAGAACCCCAGGTGGTTGAAATTTCCGTAGCCCTCCACTACGGCATCTCTCATGATCATATGGTGGTTTTTGGACGTTAAACCCCACATATCAATCAAATCAATCAATCGATCAATAATTAAGTGATATTTTGAACTTTCAGTGAATGTAAACAATATTTAATTTTAGATTTGCCCACCTTGTTTTTTATGCATTTTAAATCATGGCACTTAATCCAAACTGCCCGGCTGCACAAATTCGATTATTTAAGTCTTTGCTTGTGTAGCCTAGAAATACCTGCCGCCTTTGTTGCTCCTAGTTAAACGTTTGCATTATTAATTCACTAACAGTGTCAGATGAAGCACATTTTCTGCCTACAAGATAGCCAAACTGCACATGCTGATTGCATGCTGACTTGAGGGGGAAACAACAACAATAGTCTGTCTTTAGCCACAGGCTGCCGAATGTCACTTCTGCTGCTGTACGCTAGTGCCATGCGAGAGTGTCCCACACATGGGACGGGCCCATCACTTGTTAAGAATGCAACAGATTTTGTCCTTTAATTATGCACGTGTTGCATAACAGCGAGTACCAGTTTGATCAGTAATGTCTTAAATCTTCGCTGTCAGTCACGCAGTGACCTGTGAAGTTGTTTTGGCACTGAGAAACTAAACACCACGATGCTAGTTGGTATGTTGCCTTGAATTATAATTGAGAACTTTTGATGTGATTCAAACGAAATCCTCAAGACCCCTCAAGTTCGAATTATAGAGTGTCCATTGTAGTTGTGCTGAAAACGTACCAAATCCTTCAGGCTGGATACCCAATCTTGCTGCGGGAGGAAAGGTGCACATACTACTTCCAGTGGCGCACTGCCTACGCCTGTCCAATGACGGAGGATGCTGTGTACAATGACTGCAAAGTGGTTCATCCTCTCACTAGTAAGTGGTGCCAGACTGCTGCGTCATCTGATTAAACGAGCTCCTTGCCATGCCCACATAGGTGTAACGAGGGGTGTAACGAGGAGTGTAGGCCCTGGGGTTGGGCTTGTGGTCGTGCTTTTTATTGGCTTCACTAGTCATGTTCAACCAAATCTTTATTTCCGTAAACAGTCATGAAAGTGGTTGGTTGTTTAAACCCATAACACCAGTGCATCTCGTTGCATTAGTGCCTTATGTGCTATCGCACGTAGATATAGTGTCTGCGGTACCTCTCCTGACTGGCGTTCATTTTGTAGGTGGGCTTATCACAGCAGTGATTCAGAGGGAAAGAAGCGGATATGGTCTTAGGTTAAAATAGCTTGGAGAGGAAGCAGTTTGGTAGTGGCACAGGTAATGGCACGTGCTGTCTTAACCAGGAGGTTGTGGGAATTGAGGCTAGCCCGCTGCCTTTGCGGCGGGCTTTGCCGCCTTTTCTGCCGTTCTCATGTCCCGACATGTCGTCTCCCCTCCTTTGCTGCCTGCCGCGCTGGAGGAGAGGAGTGACGTTTAAATCCCTCACCCGGTAGCGGATGTTGACTGTGGTGCTGCGCGCGGAGCCTCCCGAGAGGTTTTTGTGCGCTGTGTCAGGAGCGGGCAGACAGATACTCTCCGGGACTGCAAACGGTGAGCCACGCAATCTTTTCCGTCCGTCGACTCCCGTCGCTCGGGGCTCGTCGGACTTCGCCGACGGCGCCTCGCGCCCGAGGCGAACGCTCACCTTTTGTTGCCCCACTGCGTACGCACGGCCGAAGGGCGGTACGGTGTCCTAGTGCGTGGCCTAGCTACGCCGACCAGTCTCCCTCCGAAGCGAACGCGAGCGCCTTTGCCCTCGCTCGAGCAACCGGGCCTTGGTCCCGGTGTCTCCGTGGATCACCTTTACCGCGGAGACGTGCTCGTGGCACCCTGTGTAGTACTTTTGTGCCTGTGGCGTAGATAAGCCTATTTGCTTTCCCGCCGCGCCTTTTCAGGGCTGTACTGCGTTTGGTGTTGCAACAATAAAGTGTTGCGACTTTGAGCAGTATCGTGTTCCCGCCACGGCGATGGTTAATGTGGGCCCTGCGGCTCTCTAAGACTGGACCCACGCTGGTGGCCGTACTCCTTTGGGATACGTGTACACCACAAGGTGTAAATGATCCTGTCTTCGCAAGTGGTGTTAACGTGCTTAAAGCGAAGTGTTCACTTTCATGCCCTTTTGTATGCTCACTTGCACTCTAAATTCTGCCTGCACCGGGAAATGGGCCTGTATCCTCACATGACCTCTTTTGCAGATTGGCAAAATATCGCTTTCAGTGTAAACAAGTTAATTAGGGAAAGGTGGTCCAGCAATCACTTCAGTCATCACATGCAAGATGCAATGTTTCAAAGAGTGACACTGTTGCCAAAAGTAATAACTTCAGAATGTGGTCCTAGTGGTGTCTTAGTGGGGTAAAAGTGTAGTAGTGATGGTGGTGGTGGTAGTGGTAGTTCCATAGAACCTGCCAAAAATCTTAGTGTCCAGCAATTCTGAAAGTTCGTGGAGCATTTTTTTTTCTGTCACTTGGTTTTAATTTTTTTATTATAGGTTACTGCAGGGCTAACACTGCTGTAAATTCTTAGGTTCATAACTGCGTAATACATTGGCAAATTTGAAGTGATCAAATTGCCACGTGAAAGCCAGAGTGACCGTGTGTTCTGAGAAATCTACTAATTAAATTTTATTTTCTTTGGTGCGGCTCTTAAATTCAAGGGGAAGTATATATTTTTTTCCCCACATGAGCGTTATTTTGCAAAGGAAGTACTAAAACATCGTGGTAGAATGATTTGTATATTGTGTGGTATTTTTATATTGCCCATCATTCCAGTTTTTTGAGAAACCCTCACTGGTATGTTAGTCCTTTTCTTTAATAATTTCCTTTATAGTACCACCTTGCTTTTGTGCAGACTGCTTTTTCAGTGCACATGTGCGACAGTCTTGGCAGTGTTGCACGTGCCCAGGGGCTCACTTAACAAAGACATGTCTATTGGTAACGTTTTGCCATATGCCAAACGATTCTGTACAGCCAGCTACTACCTGTAAATTGTTTTCATAATTTTCTGCTTCATTCAAGATTTTGCTCTCATTTAATAAGCCTCCTCTTTTTGTTTTTCTCCATCCAGATGAAGAATTCGACATGTCTGCACTGCGTAGTGTGTTTCCTGTTAATGTTTCTCAGGACGGATACACTTACTTCTTGAACGTTTGCGGGTCTTTGCCAGCAGACCTATGTGGGAAAAGAGCGGGTAAGTGTGGAAAATTCTATTAGTGTTGCTAAAATATAGCTCTGTGTCAGGACAGACGGTCACTGTCAACCTCTTGCTGTCTTGAATTTTGTAGTTGATGCAAACAAGTGCTGTACTGGTGGTCATTAGTGCAGCAGTTCGGCATGTTCCTCGGACGAACCGGATGTTTATAAGTGTTCCTCTTTTTTTTTTTTGTACGCGTGTTTCCACCAGGCTTGTGTGCCATGGACAATAAAACGGGCAAGGTTGCCAACTTGGGGCTGGCCAGCAATCAGATTCACTTGATGCACGACGGAGTGATGTACCTGAAGTACGATGAGGGCGACTGGTGCCCCAATGCCCTCTTGCAACCTTACACAAGGCGAAGCACCATGATCCAGTTCGTGTGCGCATCGGCCGGCCGCTCCCACTTGGGCCCACAGTTGCTTCACGTGGACAGCAACTGTGCCTACTACTTCGTGTGGTACACTGAGCGCGCATGTCGTAGGGTGGTGAGTGCGCACTATTTCTTAGCTTGAATTCGTGGTGCTGCAGCAAACATGGCCAACAATGCCAGGACAAGTCGCGAAGAAAGTGTTTATTGTGTGGAAGGTGTAGTTTCGCAGTCTAAGACGGCAGCCTTTCTGTTTCAAAGTTTGTTTGAGGTTGATGGCATCATTTTTTTGTAACAAATAGACGCTCTTGTGGTCGAAGTTTAAAGAACTTTTTACCATTTACTGAAAATGATATAGAACCTATGAAGTTGAAAACCCATGTGACATCCAATATCAGACGCCACTCTGGGAATATAGTTGGAATTTTCTAGATGTGTCAAGATTTGGATTTCAGCTTCTTCCAGCCTGTGGTAATGCTGCAGTGGATCTCTTGTGGCCCCATATGTTTATTTCTGTGCAGCTTGTACATCTCTAAAGTCTCGGCATACACTTTTCAGAGCTAAAAGATCAGCAAAATTGCGCAATTGCCAATGATGCTTTCCTGCCACGATTTTTCACATAATGAACACTAGTAATTTCTTACCAACTTAGCATGAAGTTTTGCTGCTATTAGTATTCAATAACGTAACATAAACAGTTTCAAAAAAATTTTATGCATTCCTGCATTGCCACATGTAGGTATCACTTTATAAAGTGTAACATATTCTTGCAGCTGCACTGTGTTGTCGACGAAGGAAAGGAGCAGTATGACCTCTCGCCCCTTATCAAGTCTGCAGGCAGGCACACTGTGTTGAATTTGGTGGACCCTGGATACATATACTACATCAATGTCTGCCAGCCTGTTCACGCCGTAGCACCTTACCACATGCTTGCCAATGCTGGACTCATCAGGACATCCAAGACGACAGGCTCAGTTGAGGTACAGTCTTCAAGCCATGAAGCTACAGTAGACTCTTGATAATTCGAACTTCCATTTAATTCAAAGAAATATTGAATTTTGTGTTGGGCCGCTATGTCTTCAGTATATTTCAAAGCCACCTGATTAAAACTGTCCTACTCTATTTACCGTATTTACTCCTGTACTGAACACACTCGCAAAATAATCGTACCCCCAACTTTAGTCGTCACAAATCGGGAGTTTTTTTTTTTTTTCTCCCGCATAATAAACGCACTCCTTACTCATCTGCTGCAGTCCCGCTAACCAACACCTGGCGCCTCCTTGCCCATTAGGTCTTTCATTTTTTATGTTGACCTCCTTTGGCCACCTCAGTACAGTGTTCAAGCTAGTTCACTATAACCTTTGCTCGCTACCTCCCCCCCTTCCCCTCGCCTGCTGTCGCACGCTGTATTGTTCTTGTTATCTGCACATGGCACATCTACAATCTTTTACTATCAGTGCGTCACAGCGGGTTCACAAATGCGAGTGTAGATATCGCAGCCAATAAGCACGCAGCGAGCGAAGGTCAAGAAACTGCTGTGCCAACCGGTGGTCGCTTCCTGCAAGTACAAAACTAAAACGCCCTCCCACATGCCTGTGATTTTCGAACGACACCAGGGCTCTTTCGCCATTGCTGTCGCGAAGGGCCATTCGTCGCCATTGCATTGCAGGTTTCTGGAAAGCCAGAAAAAATCGCTTGTCGCCGCCCAGGAAAGGTCGTGACTATTTCCGCAACATGGTAGCACTCCAAATTCTCGCTTCGGTTGCAACTTGCTCTTCATGCTTGTTATTTGCGCGTATACTTCAAGTAACACAAGATATAAGGGACCTTTTCTACAGTTACTTCTCATGTGAACAGTGAGGCGGTGGCCGCAATGTGTCATTAATATTTCGCCGATGACATTGCATTGCTGAGTAACTCAGGGGACGAATTGCAACTCATGATTATGGAGTTAGACAAGGAGAGTAGAAAGGTGGGTCTTAAAATTAATCTGCAGAAAACGAAAGTAATATACAATAACCTCGGAGGAGAGCAGTGCTTCGAAATATGTAATAGTGTACTTCAAGTTGTAAAAGACTGTCTGCTTAAGATAGGTAATAACCGCGGAGCCGAACCACGATATTGAAGTAACTAGAAGAATAAGAATGGGGTGGGGCACATTTGGCAAGCACTCTCAAATTATGACAGGTAGATTGCCACTATCCCTTAAGAGGAAGGTATATAACAGCTGTATCTTGCCGGTACTTAGCTACGGAGCAGAAACCTGGAGACTCGCAAAGAGGGTTCAGCTTAAATTGAGGACGACGCAGCGAGCAATGGAAAGAAAAATGCTAGGTGTAACCTTACGAGACAAGAAGAGAGCAGAGTGGATTAGGGAACGAATGGGGGTTAAGGATATCATAGCTGAAATCAAGAAGAGGAAATGAAAATGGGCCGGGCATGTAGCGCGTAGACAGGATAACCACTGGTCATTAAGGGTAACTAACTGGATTCCCAGAGAAGGTAAGCGGGTTAGGGGGAGACAGAAGGTTAGGTGGGCAGGTGAGATTAAGAAGTTTGCGGGCATAAATTGGCAGCAGCAAGCACAGGACTGGGTTGACTGGCGGAACATGGGAGAGGCCTTTGCCCTGCAGTGGACGTAGTCAGGCTGATGATGATGATGATTGTTATCGACTGCTTGTTTGGATGCTTCAGTGGTAGCTTGCTGCAACGTCAACGTCGTCGCAATCATCGTGCGAGGTTCCCACGAAGTTGGCAAAGTGCGTTGTAGCGTCATAGTGCACGCTTCTGGGCACCCCTCGAGATCGCAGCAGATACCACTGTTGCAGATAGTGTGAGAAATGAAAGCCGCAAAACGCTTCTATGGAGCTTGCTAAAGATAGCGCCTTCAACCACCAAAGATAAGCAGAGTGACTTGTTGGGCGAGTTGTTTAATTCTTAACGTAGCTTATGGTTCGAAAAAATTGCTTGTCCTTCTCTCGTGTTTTTTTTTTTTTCGCGCCATAAGCTACGTTACCAAAAATGAGTGAAGTGCAACAAAGAAATTGTTTCCAAACAGCATTCTCGAATGTCAATTGCAAAACCCAATATTGAGCAACCCATTTTTTTTTTGCATTACTGCATTTTTTGCTCATCCTAAAAAAAGCTATTCATAAAATTTGCCCCGCATAATAAATGCACCCACAACTTTGCTCCAATTTTCGAGAAAAAAAGTGTGCTTATTACGTGAGTGAATACGGTATCTAGTTAATTCAAACTTTTTGCTTGTCCATGCCTATATTATTTGTTGCCTTCATTGCTTCTAGCCTAACAATCGCGTTTTTATGTGAATAAGTCTCAAAGCTGGTTATTCACCTACAAAATGACCAAAAGATGCAAACTATGCTCGCCAATAATCGCATGCTGACTGAAGAAGTACATAAACAAAGCCAGGGAGGTGTGCCAAACATTTCTAAACATTGTGCGGCAAACACTTCCCGAAGTCGCTTTTGCCGCAAGGCATCTGTGTCATGCTGAAAAGTGTCCTAGAAATGGGGAGGGATTACAAGTCACGATGCACAGTACATTTCGTCTCTTACGTTCGGGTGCAGGCACTGTAATAACAAGTGCCAGTATTATTGCTTTTGTCTAAAAACTTTACTACTAGCGATGTCTGTGATGTTTCCGTGGCACCGGGAAACAATAAACAACACAACACTAATTAGTATGTTGTCCTGTGTTATACGAGGTCAGTTAGAAAAATATTTGACCTTTGGCTAGAAGACCGGCATAACTGGAGCATTGGAAACCTAATCACTCTCAAAGGAGTCTCTTTGGAAGGCCTCTTCTTGAATAGTTTAGTTCGGCTGTCGTTGTAACTATAATGTCCTTTTGTATCTCGTACATTGGACAAACGGGCCATTGTTTTAATCAGTAACTTTGCAAAAATCATAATAATCGTCTAACAATGCAGCAACAAGGTGCTTCATTGCAACACATGCAGGTACATGCCAGAGTTCAGAGACTGCAAAGCCATTGTAAGGTATTCAAGCATACACAGTCGTCTGATAGCTGAGGCTTTCGCGATTAAACTAAGGGGTGACATGTGTTAGTGAACCGTCCATAACACTATCTAAAGAGATAAACTATCTTTCATGTGCCTAAGTGCACTCTCCTAATTTAAATCTTGTCGAGTAACAGTCTCCACATATTGTATCCTGAAGATTAGCTTGAAATTTCACTTAGCTTGTTAGCTCGCAGTCTTGTTTTCCACAGGTTCATATTTTAGCTGATCCCGACAGTTTTCTTTTTAATTTTTCTTGTGCTCGAAGTAGCGAGGCAGGGGTGCTTCAGCTACCACTCATTAGTATCGCTAAAGTACGTTGCCTAGTGGCTCTTAAGGGCCGTCGTTACCGCGGATTTGCGGTGAAATCGGAATAGAGAATTGGCCCACTTCACCCAAAGTTTTCGAATTAACTGGACTTATGCCGCTTCAAATCATCTGCTCAAACTTGCATTGCAAAATACGGGACCGCAGAAATACTTCAAATCAAGCAGCATTTCGAAATAACAGTTCAAATTAATGAGGTTTTACTGCATAACAGACAAATGGGTATGAGACGGCTGTGCGCCTACCTTAAAATTGTTGTTGGTAAGAAAATGTAACCCTCCATGGTGGTCTAGTAGCTAAGGCACCCGGCTGCTGACCCACAGGTCGCAGGATCGAATCTCTGCCGGGCGGCCGCATTTTCTATGGAGGCAAAAATGCTTGAGAGCTGTACACAATAGGTACACAGTAGTTGCACATTAGGTACACACATTAAAGAACCCCATGTGGTCGAAATTTCTGGAGCCCTCCACTACAGTCTCTCTCATATACATATGGTGGTTTTGATTTGAGACGTTAAACCCCAACAATTATTATTATTAGCAAGAAAATGTGAATGTGGTACCCTGCTTGTTAGACATCTCATATGAAGTACAAGAATGACTGTCTGGCGCATCTCTTACCCAAGAGGTGCAACTGTAGTGAAATTTGGTAATTTTCATTTGTGTGAATTTGTGAATTTCCCCATCGTTATGCAGCAGAGATCACTTGTACTAGAAGTAAACGTCCTTTTCCTTGCCGTGCCAGCAGTTTGGTTCTTACACTAACAGACCGCTTTGTGAGCGAGCAGGCTTCCTGTTGTTCCTGTTTTCCCCCTTAGCATGTATGGCACTCTGATGTATGATGGCCCACTCCTGTTTGTTGTTATGGCCTCCAAAATCTTGCATGTTACCTTGTCTTTATTTTGTGAAACCTAATGCCCTAAAATTGTTTGCTACACTGAAGTGTTTGTGAAAAGCGAGATCGCCTGTAGGAGTGCCTTCTTTATATTTGTGTCAAAATTTTTTTCAGAGCTTGGGAGAAGTATTCATGGAGCCTTTTAACGACTTTGAAGGGCGCGTCACGCTTCTCTACGTAAATGGATCTCAGTGTGCGTACAACTCGTCAATGTCTAACAGGGCACGGGTGATATTCGTGTGCGACCCATCAACAACAGTGGTGAGAATTTTCGCTGTTCGCACGAGCTCTGTACTTATTATTTCATTTGTGCGCCTTTGTGCATGTGATCGTGGCAGAAATAGCTGTAGAGCTTCCAATTTAGTTAATTGTTGCAACCAGCAACTGAGGAAGAGGTGCCCATAAGCAGATGCTGCAAGATTCTGTTGTGGACTGTGAACCTGTATTAAGTTGTTGAAAATCGCTTGTTACTGTTGCTGCGAAAAAGTAAAGTTTCTCTTAGTTACTCTCATACCAGCAATCAAAATGTCAGAGGCAGACGAAATGCTTGTACAGGTTTATATCCAACGCAAGTAGATGACGATATTTTTCTGCATTATACATATCATTACCGTATTTACTCGCATAATCCTCGCACTTTTTTTGCCGGAAAAGAGATGCAAAGTTGGGGGGTGCGAGAATTGCGCGGGGAAAACATTCCACGAAAACGTACAGAGCGAAAAAGAAAACGAAGTGGCCGCAAATCGAGATTCTCACCGCTGCAATTAACAGCAAGCTTTAAGAAGTACTAATGAAAGCTTACCTCAACAATAAAAGCAGAGGTTCAACACAAGACAATATTTATTTGAGACACAAAAAGTGGAAGCAAATAGTCGAGAATTAGAATACCATACGCAAAGCTTGTGGACGCTGCGGGCGTAGCGATAACTTTTGTCGCTCAACAGGAGCCCTCGAAAGGTAAGCATAGGACGTCAGTATTGGGCTGATGGCTATTTAACAGAATCGTCCGCAGTTTCCTTCTGAAGAAATAGTTTACCATCAATCTTAGTTTTAGGCACACGGCAGACTCAACGTGTCTTGGTGGCTTTCAGCTGCGGTCACCAGTAGCGAACACAGAACTCGTAGACTCTGAAGGGCCTACCGGCGGCCCTGTTGCCATTGTTTAGTGCATGATCTACAGTCGAACCCGGGTATATCGAATTCACCAAAAAACGTTTATTAGTTCTATATATGGCATAATTCGATATAGGTCCGGTATAGGTTTTGACACAAAGGCACATAACAAACTAGAAGAAAAGTACTTTATTAATATGGTGGCTTACTTGCGTGCCCTACTGTGGAACAAAGTAGTCCCAGATTTTTTTTCTGTGTCAACGACTTCGCTGCCTGCGACAGCACGCACGCCTCCACGTTGTCAGTCGGAGCAGCTGAGGCCGCAACCTTTCACATTCAAGCAATAGCGCCGGACCAACAAAAGTGCACTAATCACTTCGGAGAATGTAGGCAATGGGCCGTCGTCGATTTCCATATTGCTGTCGCTTTGGCTCGTGGTCGGCACGACGTCTGCAATGTAATCCTCATCCTGTAATTGGCCCATGATAGAGACATCGTCGTCCGCACTGACGAACTCGTCGAATGTCGATTCGTCAATAGCACCCAGAAACTCTGCCAGCTCGTTCCAAACTTCGACAGAAACACCTGCGGTGTCTTCAGTGCTGTCAGAATTCGGGGTGTCATCACCAGGCACGCGGAAGCCGGCATGCCTAAAGCAGTTCTGGATCGTCTCCTTCTTGACATCTGCCCACGATCTACTCAACATAGAAATAGCTCCGAGCAAGTCGATCTTAAGCTCCCTGCCGACACGAAGGTTCTGCAGCAGTCTCTCCACCAGGCGCTTCCAATAGCCGGCTTTCATTGCGTGTATAACGCCTTGATCCAGTGGTTGCAGTACAGACGTAGTGTTCGGGAGCAAAAAACTCAGCTCTATGTTGCTGAAGGTCGTACTGCAGTGGTGCGATGAACAATTGTCCACGAGCAGGCACACCTTGTGATTTTCGCCTACCAAATGATCATTCCACAACGATAGCCATCTGCTGAAAAGCGCCCCGGTCATCCACTCTTTTGAGTTTGCTCGGTAGGTAACTGGAAGCGACAGCGCATTTCGAAAACACCGCGGTGCCGTGCTTTTCCCGATAACCAGAGGCGAAGCTTTTTCAATCCATCTAAATTAGCTGCCAACAACATGGACACACGAGCTTTGTTTGCCTTGCCGCCGCTTGTCTTGTCGCCAAGAAACGCAAGTGTTTTGTTTGGCAACATTGTTTGGCAATGCGGTTTCATCCGCATTGAAGATATCTTGGGCTCTATATCTTGCTGCGATACCTCGCCAGTTTTCCTCGAGCCATTTTTCTACGCTGTCCAGGTCCGCCGCTCTGCTTTTACCTGTAACAGCTTTGCCAACAATGTCGTGCCGTTCTTTGAACCGCTGAAGCCAGCCTGAACCGCCTTGGAAATCATTCCTGCCAAGCAGAAAAGCAAGGTTCTTAGCTTTCTGCTTGATCATAGGGCCGGACACCGAGATGTTTCGCGACCGAACGTCCACAAACCACTTGTAAATGGCCGCTTAAACATCCTCATACACAGCAGCGCGCACACGTGGGGCGCCACGGGCACCTGGCTTTTTGTCCGGCTTGGCCCTGATGTCTGCCTTGTTCTTCAGGATAGTACTCAAGGTGCTCCTTGGAATTTTGTACGCGGCGGCGACGTCGGACTTCTTTTCACCGCGCTCAACCCGATTGATGATTTCCAGTTTCGCGGCGAGTGGCAAATTTTGCCTCTTTGCGCAAGTCATGATGACAGCGCGCCAATACAGTTCACAGAGCACCAACAGGCAACACCACAGACCACGCTGAATCGGCAGCAGCAGGCACACAAGCATAAAGAAAGAAAAAATGGCGCTCACTTCTACCGCCTCCGCGCCTCGGAGAAAGCACGACGGCCTCTGATCGGCTGTAAGCGCTGAGAGCGGCCCAGGATTATTTCTTGGAGATGGTGTTCGCCCGCGCACAACCGGGTCTAACCAACTTTCTAGGGTTGCGCCGGCAGTTTTCCCCGCCATCGCGAGGGAAAGCCAACTTGCTGGGGCACTTCCGAGGCACATGGAGTTTGATATATCAGTTTTCATTGCTATTTTCGTTCGATAAAACAGTAACCTTTGCTATATATTCTCAATGTAAACTTACCGTGTTTAGGAATTGTTCGATACACAGGATAATTTGATATAAATGGGTTCGATATAGTTGGGCTCGACTCTATGACTTGCAACTTGAAAGCAGCCGTGTAGCTTTAGTATCGCCTCATAACGTGACAAGATTACAGACACAACATACAAAACACGCCGCAACGTGCACTGGCCACTTCGGCTTGACTTGAATTGGATCGAATCTCTGTGCAATAGTATGCTTGATGGTTAAGAGATGGCGCCAGATGGCGCACGCTATCATCATCAGTGGTTGAAACGAGCAGACGGCATTTTTGCGGCAGTTTTCGGGGGTGCGATAATTACTCGAGGAAAAAAAGAAATCGTATTTTTGTTGGCCGATGTGGGGGATGCGAGAATTATGTGAGTGCGAGGATTATGCGAGTAAATATGGTATTCACTTGCCTTTTTTTCCTTTCCTTTTTACATTAGCATTATTTTTTAAATAACCCATACTTGTTCTAGTAGCTGCAGCAGCGGCCACATTTTTTATGGAGGCGAGAGTCTTTGAGGCCCGTGTGCTTAGATTTAGGTGCTCAATAAAGACCCCCAGCTATTCAAAATTTTCGGAGCCCTCTACTATGATGTCTCCCATAATATCGTGGTTTTAAACCCTGATAATTATTATTATTTAGTAGCCTTAACAGAGCAACATCGCCATTTTCAAACATGAAGCAATAGTGCCACAGTTGTAAGTTACTTGTAAAAATGACTGGCTAGCTATAACTCGGTACTAGTAAGAGTAGGCTAGGCTGAATGTCTTTTTTTATGCTGTCACTAGGAGCAGCCCACGTTGTTGGACATTGACAAAGGAAGCTGTGTGTACATCTTCGAGTGGAGGACTAACCTCGTGTGCCCAGAGATTAACAAGAAAGCCGTACCCACGGAGGAGTGTACCTTCAGTATTCCCCAGCACGGACTTAGCTTCGACCTGTCTGCCCTGAAGCCTGCCACCGGCTCTTCGTTTGAGGCACGTAACGAGAAACGCAGGAAAATGCCTCATTCGCCATCTGCTGTCGCTTTCTAAAGTACTCAAGATAACGACAAATTGGGCTACTTCGTGGCTGTCCATTGTTTATTAATGGTTTTCATTTATGTTTATTAACACTCTGTGCAAGAAGAAAGCAGGGTTAGTTTGTATTTCAGAACACAGAGGAGTGCTCACTCAGCCTTTTTGATGAAAATTTTAAATTGCATGAAGCATGTAAAACTGCTGGAATAGAACTGAATCTGTTCAATCCTTTGTGTTTCACACTTTGCGATGAGGCTTTGAGGGTACAGAATATTAGCTTTCGCACATTGCTTATTTTCGAGAGTTATCCCACATTCTTTACTTGTGCGAGTTATTGTTAGACGAAGCTCCAAGCTCTGTAAACCTTGTTAAAGATAATTGTACGAGGAAATACAGGAGAATATTTAATAACGTATGACACTTGCTTTTATGAATTATTTGTTAAGTTAATGAACCGTGGCATTCTGAGACAGCGCTGCATTCTGTTCCCATGAAGGCTCAGCTGGAGAACAATGCATGCAGACGTACTTGCTGCACGCAGACGTACTTGCATTGCGTTTGCGCGTTCAACCTTTTACTCTTAATAGATGTCATCTTGCAAGAAATGTTTATGAAATGTCTGGTCTACAACTAAGAAATTATGATGCGAATATAAACTTGAGGATTAAAACAACGAAACTTTGGTCCCATGCGAATGTATTGGCCCTAGAAAATTTTGTAGACGAAAATAAACAAACAATCGCTGACCATAGTTTAACAGCAGCCTACTGCCCGGCTGTTGTTGATTGAAACATTCTCTTGCTTTGTTTCTGTTCAGAATTAACCTTGTTTTGGTGTACCAATTAAACGTGCTCATTTTTTTCATACAGGTGCCCGACCAAGATGGCAAAGGAAAATTCACGCTGGACATATGTGGCAAAGGGACGCTTGCCAGTTCTGACTGTGACGGTGGCTCAGTGTGCTACGTCTCTGCTAACGAAAAGAGAAGCTATGGAACACTGAGCTCATTCACTTACATGCAGGGTGGCCTTAAAGTCATGTACACCAATGGAAGCGCATGCAATGAAAGTGGTGAGCTGCATATCTTAATATGCATCCGACTCGGTAGGTTACTCGATTGACTGATGGGCAGTAGTGTCTTTGCATTGTACTCTCTGGGAATATTGGCAATTATGTGACTAGGTGGGAGGTATTGGCAGCATTGTAACTGAAATTAAAGAATTTGAGCGGACCATTTAATACATTGGGCAAATGAACTTTTATTGCTTTGTTTTTCACTGGGTGTTCAGTGAAATTTACTTTCTTTTCTATTTTTTCTAGAAGCAACAATGCACTCTGCTGCAGTGAACTTTCAGTGTGATGAGAATGCTGGCATTGGCACACCTGTATTGGAGCACGTAAGAATGCACTACCATATTTATTTCCATGCCCGAAGGGTTCGTTGAACGAGGGCGGAGAGTTAGTCAGCTTTTCAGCCTTTATTCTGTTGTTGAAGATTTCGTGCGATTATTTGACACACGCAAGAACACCATCAGGCAATCAGTGGACGTAACGTTGCACTGTGTAGCCAGATGTGGTGTGTGTGATTTTGCAGTGACATGCAAATTGGCCGAGTGGAATGAAGTTTTTTTTTTTTTTTTTCTCCGAGTGACTGTTAAATATCCCAAACTGAAGAACGTAAAATGCAGCATGTTTGTCCCGTATAATCGGTGGGGCTGTAATGGGGTGTTCGGAATCCCAAAACTCGATTGAACCCATTGCACACATTTGTCAAAAGGTCATGGCATCGTGGATTTCCTGCATCATGACTTAGTGTATTTGTAGATTCATACATATGTAGGGCAGTGTGAATATTAATTTTGCTTTAAATTAAAATTAACATAAACATCAATTAGTGTTGAATATTTTTGAAGCAAAGTTGAATAGTAGCACAGTTTTATTGCTGTGGAGTGCGAGTTGTAAGTGGCAAAATAGTTTGTTTTAAAATTTGCCTTGCTTACATAACATAAATGTGCATAACATGCTTCTATATTTAAAAAGAAAATTGATTGGAGTACAGCTGCAGTGCAAATTTTACCTGTATAGGCAGCTTCACAGCATGTCGACACCATGCATCTGAGACCTATTTTAGTGAACCTAATTGTCTGTTAGTTAGTTTTAAATACTTCAATGTCTTGAGAACTTTGCATTCATGTTGAAGCAGTCGCATACTTCTTTCTTTTATTTTAGTTCCAATATTCGAAGCTCTTAAATACTTGAACAGGCATAGTGTTTATTGCATATGTCAAGAGCAATGCGTGTGATGATTGCTCGGAAAATGAATGCCATTAGCCTCGTAACATATTTTTCTGTGACAGATGCATGCATGCTACTCGACTTTCGTCTGGAAAACAAGCTTGCTGTGCGTGCCAGACCACAGGCAGTGTGTGCTCACCTCTGGCGATAACACGTACGACTTCGGACTTTTGGCATCTGTGAGCCACGTCAGAAACGTGACGGATCCTGAAGGAAACATGTAAGTGCTGCTGCTGTTCTCAAGGCAGTAATTGCCAGACTGAACTTCCCGTCTGGCTGTGAGCTGTGTTGAGCATGCCTTTTACAGCTAAAGTTATGAAAACGCAACACAACTGCTTATCTTGGTGGCAATAGCTGTCCTCTGCCGCAGCTGGTGTCGTGAAATGCGAAAGAGTTCACCTGGTTCGTAGGGGAGTTAAACACAGGTCCTCTTTGTGGCAGTTGAGTATTGTATTGCTGAGCCACAGCAGTGCTTGAAGGTCCTTCGCAAGAAGGTTCTATACAGGTGCCATGCTGGGCAAGTAGTCACGTTAACATAACATATACAGTAGACACTCGGTAAACGGAAATTTGTTAAATGGAACTATTGTCTCTGCAATGCTTTGTTTTGGGCTTGCATTCTGCACCCATGTTCACCTCTAAGTAAATGGAACTCCTGTTAGATTGAACATATTTTCCCGGTTCCTTCAGGTTCCGTTTACTGAGTCTACCGTATAGCATCAAAGAAAAGTAAATATAACAACCGGGTGTCGGGCAGTGCAAATTGCCAATGGATCGGGTCACGGTGTCAGCAAAGTGCACATGATGCCTTGCAGATGTGTTACGGGTACCTCACTTCTCCCAGAATAACAAATAGTGGCATACTGGCGACTTCCCTAGTGGGTGCTTCAGAAGTGTGCTTGTAGTAGTATACCCAAGATAATAAAAACAATTGACTGGCGTGTTTCTTTTGGGTGCTAGTTTGACAAAGCAGCATGCAGATGGTAGTTTGTTGTGAGTGCGTTGCTGTATGTTTGCTCACTGTTTGACGATTATATGCTAGACTACCGTAATTACTCCAATCTAACGTGCTCCTTTTCTCCGGTTAAGGGAGTTCATAAATCGCATGCGTGTTAGAATCGAGTACGAAAAAAAAAAATGAATGCGGTCATTCTATTGTCATCGGCATTCCAAAATGGCCGCCCCCTACGTGCACCGGCATGGCGCGTCGGCCATTTCTGCCTATGGGTTTCGCATGTGCAGCACTTCGTACGTGTGCTGAGGAGTTCGTCATTTTGGTGTGCATTAGCATCGACGGCATAGAAGAGCAGACTCCAAAAACGCGACGAGTGCACCACGATACCGCTTTTAAAAGAAAAGTCATCGCGTGTGCCGAAACGGACGTAAATCGGGCTGCATCGCGGTCGTTCAGAGTTCCCGAAACGTGCGTGCGGGACTGGCGGAAACAAAAGCAGAATATTGTCGACAGCAAAGATTCACTCAAAGGCTTCAGCGGACCACAGCAGGGTCGGTTTCCGCAAATTGAAGAGCTGCTCGGCGAGTATGTGATTGAGCAGTGAGCGGCACAGCGGCCCGTGACGACAGAACTGCTCCAAGTGCAGGCTATGCAGTTAGCCTTAGGAAAAGGGCTAATGCGGAGCGAGTTTAAAGCGAGCAAGTGCTGGCTAACTAACTTTATGAAGAAGAAAGGCTTTTCCCTCTGAAGGCGAACGGGCATATGCCAAAAGTTGCGGGAGGAGTACGAAGAAAAGTTCAGTTTTCAGAGGTTCATCCTAAACTTGCGGCACAACGGCTCCCTGCTTGGGCAAATCGGGAATGCAGATCAGATGCCTCTTTACTTCGACATGCCTGGCACTACAACCGTCGAGAAGAAGGGGGCGAAGCAAGTTCCCGTGCTGACATCGGGCCACAGTAAAACTAGAGGGACGGCAATGCTCCGTTGCACGTCGGATAGGCACAAGCTTCCCCCGTACCTCATATTTAAACCGAAGACGCTCCCAAAAGGAGTCTTTTTCCCGAGTGGTGTGATTGTGTGGGCCAACGAAAAAAATGGGTGCGCGTTGCAATCGATGTCTTACTTTTTTTTTTTTTTTTTTGTCGTGGAAACCCGGTGCGCGTTACAATCGAGGGCGCGGTAGAATCAAGTAAATACGGTAGTCCTTGGCTGCCCTCCTGAACTCTTTTCAGGACAACAGAAAGTTCAGGACTCCATTATTTAGAATTGTTTGTGTAGGCTGCAAAAACTACACCTTAAAGCATAGGCGAGCGCAGGGTTCCCCTTCAGGGAGGGGGGAACGGATCATTCTAGTGCCCCCTTTCCAATTATATCATGTATAGGGCTGACTTTGCCCCTCCCCCTCTTAGGCAACTAAATTGGAGGGGGGGGGGCAGCTGCTGCCTTGCCCCCCCCCCCTCATGCATGTATGTCTGTGCCCCTTAGAGTGGGTTCATTGTGTGCTTAAGTAGGGTTTGCATGGCATGTTCTAATAGATCACGTAGAACCGAAGTTGTAACGAAGCTGTACCAATCCTACTTGAACGTGCCTTTGTTCTTGTCTTCAGATATTGGCTCAACGTATGCAGTGACATGAGTGCAGACCACCAGAATGCTCAGTCATGTCCAAGCTCCGCAGCTGTCTGCATGCGAAAAAAGGACCGCAGCGGGCACGACTTCACCATTGGGAAAGCTCAATCACTGAAATTGTCTGCTATTGGTGAGCGGGGATCTGGCTCCATTCTCTTGTGTTGCTGTGGCATTGAAATTTTAGCTTATGCCATATACCGCACCTTACGGAAAAGCTGTAAGACTTAGTAGAACTCTATGTTATAGAAAGTTTGTGTCAGTGCAAGTCGTTGATCAATAAACAGACCCAGATTATGTGGATGCAACTTGTGCAATGCGCATGGCGCTACACTGTAAACAATTTTTCTTGTATTAGTAAGCTACCCTTTCATCATACCAAGCAAAATCGCCACTCTTGCTTTTAAAGCGTTTCATAGGCTAAAAAACGCTACATAAATACAGTCGATTCCGGATATATTGAACTCGAAGTGGATCGTGAAATAGATTGATATACCCAGAAATCGAAATACAGAATATGCGTATTTAAGGCCTAAATTTAAGAATTTCAGGCTTCAAATCGTGACAAGCGCTAACATAATAATTCAAAAACAGTACAACAAAGAACAAGGTGCGAACAGCAAGTTATCACACTTTATTTCACAACCGAATGGTCCGTCGACTTGCCTTACTTCTCGCGTGCTGTCGAGTTCCAGTCATCCTCAATATCATTGAAGCTTTTCAAAATAAACGAATTCAGCTCTTTCGACCACAACAGCATTAATTGACGCAGAACTCCAATGCGAGTTTTATATCGTGGCAAAAGGTTGGTTAGTAGCGGCAGCGAAAGGGTTGACATATTATAATCGCACGGCTACACTTCTGTGGCACCGGCGAAGGCAGCCATGATCTCGGCATCGATCCATTCAGAACCAGCTACGTCATACGTACCAATGAAGTAGCTCGCTGTCCGAGATGGTGCCCGTAAATGCTAAGTCGCAGAATGCACTGAGGCACTGTACACCGTTCTCAGTGGTCATGACACACCCGAAGTCATGACCTGGCCCACAAACCAAGTTTACGACAGTGCTTTAGTTGGCCCCAAGTGCCAGTCATAATTTTTATCGCTACGTGGGGGTCAACATTCAGTTCAACTCCCGAATGATGATTTATCAAGAATGAGGTGAGAAGTGTAAAGACTACACGGCGCAAAAGACAAAGCCCAATTCCCACCGTCGACATATTGGCGATATCGATGTCACTTGTGGCTTTGTAGCTGGCAGCCACTGCTTTGAGCTGCTATGATGCGAAAAGCTATAACAAGCGTAGTCTCAGAGACATGCGTTTTAAAACCAAAAACACTTAAGATACATCGCGAGGTTGCACATCTCGAAGGCCATGCCTTTTAGACTCGTATGCTATTGTGCATTAACAAAGGAGATGCGAATATTGCAACAAAATCACTCAGTCAGTTTGCATTTTCATTTTGATGTCCTCGGCAGTTAGTTTTTATTAAAAACGCCATGCCCGCGCGCTAAGATCTGCAGATCGCGCATCAAATGTAACGGTGCAGTGGCAAAGGCCGGGCAACGAACGAGATCAGCGCGATGGAATAGCACGTTTTTTTCGTTACCTGCGCGCGAAAACGGATCAGAACATATGTAAGGGTTGCCAAGAGAGGGCACCACGGGATGGCACCATCATCATCGGGACGGGGAGAAGAGGGGTTAGGGTTGCGTGTTAAGCACAAAGGAGCATCATAATCAGGACTTCACCGAGAGAGGGGTTAGGGTTGCGTGTTAAGCACAAAGGAGCATCATAATCAGGACTTCACCGAGAGAGGGCGCTACATTATCATCAGGACGGGGAGAAAGGGGGTTATGGTTGCGTGTTGGGAATAAAGGAGCATCATCATTGGGACTTGGCTGAGAGAGGGCACTACGATGATGGCATTATCATCACCGAGACGGGGAGAAAAGTGGTTAGGCTGCATGTTTGGAATACGAGTTCGGCGTAGTGGTTCGAAGTCGCTAGTTCGAAGCGTTGTGTCGTGCGTGTTTTAGGCTTAGTTCGTTACACTTGTTAGAATGCGGTTGAAAATTGGTCAATGTTTGCTAGGAAAAAATGCACTTTATGAGATTCAACGTGACACAGTTACACAACATAGCAGATGTCCCGCTCTACGGGAGTTCGATATACGGGTGCACCGGTCCCATACTTTTGCATGGGAAATGAAGGGGATTTCTTAACTGTTCGATATAGCCAATAATTCGATATATCAGAGCTTGATATACGTGGGATCAACTGTACAGGTAGTGACGTTATGCTAATGTTCTCTCACTACCTCGCGTGATGTATATTGTAACTGTGAGATTTGCTTGGGCCTAGATGATTTTTTATGAATTATATTGAGCCCCGTCGCAGTGGTCTAGTGCCTAAGGTACTCCGCTGCAGACCCGCAGGTCGCGGGATCAGATCCCGGCTGCAGCGGCTGCATTTCTGATGGAGGTGGAAATGCTGTAGGCCCGTGTGCCCAGATTTGGGTGCACGTTAAAGAACTCCAGGTGGTCAAAATTTCCGGAGCCCTCCACTACGGCGTCTCTCGTATTCATATCGTGGCTTTTAGGACGTTAAACCCCACTTATGTATCAATCATATTGAATTGGATTGTCAGTAAAGGAGTTTGGAGGCTTCATGAGTGAATGAAAATTTTAAACTTATGTAATGTATAGGAAAAACACATGGCACCATATTATTCATCAGGTGTGGAAGTTTCAGTTGGCAATTCTAGAGATGAAATCTTAACCTTAGTTTTTTGTTTGTTTGTTTTTCTAACAACAAGCCAACGATGGTGAAATGGACTGTGCAAGTTTAAAAGGACATGAACTGACACGCTCTTGAATTGCCGACAAATTCACTCGCTTTCCCAGATTCTAGGCGTGTCGATATGATGTACGGCGGAGGGGATCCATATGTCTGCCACAACCGCACCACTCAGCACCCGTCGACTCTTATCCAACATGAGTGCGTGACCAGCGGAAGTAGCACTGGAGTCTTGGAGTTTGTGAGCGGCCCTACACCAGACCAGTGCCTGTTTGTCTTCAAGTGGAAGTCTAGAACAGCTTGTCCCCTTGCTGAGTAAGTGCCATTCACTCATTGTGCTTGCATGTTTTCGTAGCATATTAAATGACCATTCAGAATCTGTGGATAAGCAAGTAGGTAGCAATAAACCGACTCCGTGAAAAGCCTTTCTGACGGAAAACTTAAATTTAAAGCATTTTGACTGTTGCCTGGTATACTATCTTTTAATGCCTTATTTGCTTTCTTAGACTTTTTTTTTTTTCACTAATGGATTGCAGTGAATTTTAACTTGGCTCCTGAAGTAATCTGTAGCATATGATGTCAATTACATCATCAGAATGTGCAGTTTGTCTCATGCTGTCACTTCTAGGCTTCATTGTTTGTTACTGTGAATGTAGTAATTCACTCAGTACCTGTTGTGCACCTGCTTCAGTGTGAATATTCTAAGGAGTATGAACATATATGAATCTAACCTAATTTAAATTCTAAGTATTGAAGTACTGTATTTAGACAATTCCAGCGCACTCTGAATTCCAACTCGCATGTGATTTACCTGACTGAGAAACAAAAGTACAGCTGTAGGGCAGTTTAAACATCTGCACACGTGCAGCAGCTGCACCAATTTCATACAATTCTCCATTGTTGCACTGCGCCAAAACGATGGACTTTGCTGAAATCGCGCCACGCTGTGCAAAAATGCCCGACCAGCCTTAATATCATTTCAGGTGTCTTAATTTCCGCAAGAAATAGAGGCCACATTGGCCACCTCATCAATCAAACCAAGCATGCAGACCCTAACCCTTAACTACGGTGTAATTCGTGTACTCTTTAGGTGAGGAAACTCTCCAGGCGCAATCAACCAGATAAGGTATAACGGCGCGCGCGCATTGGTTCACTGACCACAGCGGATACCTATTCCCAGGACGACGGAACTTCAAGAAGAAACAAATAAATAATAAAAATGCATTGGGGGTAGTCGCAATCGCTCAGTGGGAAATACGAATTTTCTCGTCGGCAAATGCGGTTATGGCATGTTAAGAGTGTATGCCGCGTTTTTTATGTGCAAACAAGGTCGACGTGCTGCGAACACCGTCGATGCCAACCACCACGTTGGTTGCCATAGCAACGGCACATGAAATATTTTTATGGCTTGAAGTTGTCTTCCCGGCAATAGATATCCGGTGCCATCGCCTGGCCAATGGGCATGGGCTGTTGTTACTTCATCTGGACTGACGCGTTTTGCAAGCGAGCCAAGAAGTTGTGCCCTAAACTGTAACGCCACTGTAAACTGAAAAACAAAAATAATAAAGAGTGGGGGCAAAGTTGGGGTGTGGCGATTAGAAAATTGCTTGGCCCGCGCAGAACGCTGTTTAAGCCACTTTCACCGCACCAGGGTCCCACGGAAAATTGTGATTTGGAAGGGGCCCTTAGGATTAGTCATGGGACGCAACGCATTTTGTTCAATTACTCATGCATGCATGCGCCGCATAATTGTGAGTACTATTATGACCGCTGACATCTAAAAGTTACTGCTAATCATATGGAGCAGCGTACGTCGTTTTTGCTGCCCTTCGAAAAAGAACTCTTCCACCAGGTTTTTTTTTTTTCCGCCGCCCCTACTTTGCATTTGAGTAGATTCGTAAAACCGAAAATTGCAAGGTCGCCAGCTTGGCAGAACCACATTTGTATTTGCAGTCCTGTCAAAGGATTCGACAGACATGGCAAATGATAATGTAGACTTCATTGTTTGCTCAGTGGGGTAATTCAGATACTTCTTTTATTGAAATGGCAGTACTCATATTCACTCTGAATGATTTAGGTGGGTTGAGCGTGCTGTACATATTTTTTTTTCCCTAAATGTAAGCCTTCTTTTTTATTCTGCTCCAACTTTGTTCTTTCATGATAAAATAAACTTTTCCAGTAACCTGCTTCAAATTTTGATTTTAGTGTTCCAAAAGTAACATTTTGCTACTCCGAAAAGTGTTCCAAATTCTGTTCTGACTGTTGCACAACTGCATCTGTGCCAAAATATAACATGCATGTCATTTTGCAGTCTATTTGTCCTGAAAAAAAAAGTGTGCATTGGAATCAAGTAAATTTGGTATACGAAATGAACAAATAGACACATAAATTGCTTGTAACCACTTGTGAAGATGGCTTTACTGCAGCGAAGAAAGGATATGCCGTTAATACTACTGTACAGAGAAACTTGGCACTGCTGGGAAACTCCACTTCAAAGTTAAATATACAAATGACCCTCACATCTATTGTTCATTTTTTAAGTTCAAAAGCTTTTTGTACTGGCTCATATGCTCTTTTGGTATTCTAAAATTTAAAAAATTGGCATTTTACAGTTCATCACTTGCATTCTACCGAAAGTCAAATCCTACAACTATTCAAAGATGCTTCCGCTTGTCTTTGAATCTGAAAGAATGACATGTGTACATGCCTTGTTTTAATAAAAAAATATATTGTGCAGGTCAGTCGGGTTATGACAAATACACTCATTATTTTTTATACTATGCGATATATTATGTTTGAATTCGATTCGAAGTTATTCTAAGCAAATTCGAAGCGTATAGCTATATGGTGTGTGTGGCAGTGGAACCAAATGGCTATTCCCTTCGAATTTACTTCCCCATTCACCATTCGCACAAGCCTAGCCTTGCCTTGCAGTGATCATATGACCCTCACCCTTTCCATGTTGGAAGTTCGACTACTTTCTTGAAAACTGGTTGCAGCCATTGGCACGGCTTGCATTTTGATTTTATTTTTTGAAATTTGTAACCTTATGTCTGCTGGCTGCTTTAAACCTCACATGCATTGTGCAAGGGCAGACTCTAAGGCTTATATATTGAGATGTGCTGCCATAAAATTTACAAGGGCCTTCTTTAAAAAGTATGATTATTTAGTGGTAGTTCACTAATAAAATAGTGCTCAATTTTCTGTTCTCTTGCTCCTCCTTTCAGGGACGATGTTGTGCCTGAAAACAATGGTGTAATCATTGAAAAGAGGCTGGGTCTTGCTATGAACTTGTCTTCATTATTGAACAAGTAAGTCATTCCTTTTCTAATATCTGAAGACATTTGGAGGCTAGGACTATGCTTGGTTTCGTGCATCAAGTGCAATACTATAGAAGCAAGCGACACTTCTTGCATTATGTGTTTGTAGTAAGCAATGGTTCAATATATTTGTCACCTGTAATGTGATTTTCTTTTTTTTTTTCTGCTTTTACATGGAGCTGTAATGCTCTGTGCCTTGGGAATGAACGGACCACCTTACTTATACGCTTGTCAGTTGGCTGTTGTAGATTGTATTGTGTCTTTTTGTTTTCTGGTCTCATGGCCTCTACAATTAGTTCCGTAGTGTGCAGCTGGAGCCGATTATGAAGGCCACATTCACAACGATGAAGTCCAAGCACAAGATACGCAGACTTGCAGCTTTCGTTGAGGCGATGCCTCTTCTATTTTATCGTAGGGCGCCGTTTTGCATTACTCGTGTTCACAACATTGGCGGTCACACTGGCTCTAAAACATGTGGTTTTCTGTGATAGTGTGTCGCTGTTGGTGGCTCTATGGGGCAGCCAAAGGGGAAGCGTCACTGTGATGCTGCAACATGCACTGCGCTGTTATGCAGCGGCGGCGTTGCTTCGAGCTACAAAGAAGCTCGAAGGAACAAATCTGACAGATGTATGACATTGGAGTGGGAAAAGTCTATTGTGTCTCTGGGGGAAAGCGCTTGGAAGCACGTGTGACGCATGCAGCCCTACTCCCCTCATGTAGTGTCGCATCACGACTACTTCCTAAGGCAGACTGACAGCTCTCAATGAAAAGCGCGCGTTTGCACTGGCATTGAAAGAAATGAAGGAGGCACTTCTAAGCTTCCACAATAATCCAGCTGATGCATAAAATTGACTGTAAAGATGCTTTTATTATTTGACATGACAAAAGCTCCCTTGTAGTTTCATAGTTACGCGCACTTGCTTTTGCAAAGTATGTATGTGGCTGCATGCTGATCTTCGCTGATCATGTTGTACAGTGCCTTCAACGTATCTGAGAGCAGAGGCAAGGACAACTATGTCTACATGGTGAGGCTGGGAGGACCCGTTGTCACCGGCATTCCCGGGGCGTGCACCAAGGCCAGCGTGTGCCAGACCAAGGGTGCAGCTGGTTTTTACAGGGACATTGGCAGCTTCAGCACCAAGAAGTTTGTCGTCAGAGGTAATGTGGAGCTGCAGTGCTTTTGTACGAGACCTGTTAGGTGCAACTGTTTGAAAGGTATTGTTGATATTCAGGGCCATATTGTCGAGAATCGCTCATGTGTGTATTGCTCTGGGCACGCGAGTTGATGTATCGGTAGACATTTCAAAGGGAACTTGTTAATCGCTCCACTTGCTTCTATTTGACACCATCATAGAGTGCATTGTCAGAACAATTTGAATTTCTCTTCAGCATACGTCTAGTGATATTTCTTCTAAGTTGGTGCATTGTAGTAAATCATTTATTTGTCTTGAATGACAGCTGGTGCTTCTTTTTCATTGCGATGGAATCTATATTGGGGAACGTAAAAGGAAACATCTTAAAGTTCAAGTGCTTCAAGTGTTAGGTCAGACTGGCCTGTCCAACCTCTAAGCTTTTCATTGCAGCAACCTAAAATTATGAAAAGTTCACTCCATTTGGGCCATTCACAGCATTATATGGGAAGTAAAGTCACAGCAGCATTGCACAGAACTGCAAGTGTTGCACGGGCTTTGGTAGGAGCCACTTGTGTGGTAGTAGTTTAACAGCCGTATTTTTATTTACGTACAGTAGACTCTCATTAAACGGAACCTGAAAAGATCGGGAAAATGTATTTGTCGAGAGATGAACATGACTGATCAATTCAAGTAAGAAACCAATCATGCTAGAGGAAGTTGTTTCATTAAGGAAGCAGTTACCTTTAGGAGATTTCAGTTTATTGAAAGTATACTGTGCTATTTGGGTCTGTAGTTGTGAAAGCTGAAGTTTTCAGGTTGTCATTTCTCAGCTTGAAATGTACTAGTATTTTTTCATGTAAGTTTAGCTGTGGTGAGTGGGATGCAGCCAACACTATTTCCCAAAGTGATGATGCAGGAATTAGTCACCATGCACCATTTATTTTCGTTCTTTCTACTTTATAGAGTCCCAGTCTACCTGCACAGTTGATGTATTTCTGCTCTGCTTGCAGGATCGGAGTTATTGCTTGAAATGGAGTCCTTGGTCAGCAAGTGTGGCCGTACGAATGACAGTGTCAAGTCTATCATCAGCTTTGAATGCTCTAAATCTGCTGGCGTGGTGAGAAACATTTGCCCACGTTTACTGGAATGTAATGAGTGTTACCTTCCAGATTTTTGCTGCATGAAGTCAACTCTCATGTTTCAATCGAATACGAAAATTAATGTTGTCTAAAATAGCAATGATGCACAGCTCTTGCCTTTCTTGCCTTTCTTTTTTCTTCCTGGACACAAAAGCCTCCGCTCACTTTACAAACGTGGCTGCATTTTGACGAGTAAATACAGTAGCTTTAAGTGTATTGAAATGTTATGCTTAGAGTAGTCGATGACATTGTCCTTGTGCTACCCTCCTGATTAGCTTGAACCCGGAGAAGCATTAGTCCCAGGTGCAAAACCGAGATTAGAACACTTTTTTTTTTTTGGCTATACAGCTTCTGGGCAATTCGTTGGATTTCCTTAGCACATTCATGCTAGAAATAAGCAGATAACATTTTTTTTTCTGAACCTTCTTCTACTTTGTGGCCTTTGATTGAACTGACCTGCATTAGCCTAAATTTGTGCTCTGTGTAGTTTGATGGTATTCAAAGCACTTCAGACCAGTGATGGTTACATGATGTTAACTCTGCTTCTTCCTGTTCTCTCTTTCTTCACTGTCACCAGTTCATTTTTAATTTTTGAGCTGCTGAGGTATTAATTTTTCAATACTCTTGTTATCCCTCGAGCAATATTTCTTTGTTTTATTTGTGTGACTGCTTGAATTGCGAAACTGAGACCAGATTTTTGGCTGTGTGAATTGAAAGGATGTATAAAATTGGTGAAGGCAAATGTGTAAGTGGTATTGAAAGGTTTTCACGCAAGCAAGCATATTTCTGATTACAAGCCGTATAGTTTTTTTTTACATTACTGACTCGTGCGTCTCGTCTCTTCCACAGGGCTCACCAGAGTTTCTTTATGAATCCGGAAAATGTCATTACCTGTTCCGGTGGGCAACAATCCAGGTGTGCCACGATGCTCTTGTGTAAGTCTCACGTCCGTTGTAAATGCGCATTCGTGGCTGTCGCCTCATTTGCATGCATCGGTGATGACTTCAAGGTGTTCTGTGTCTGACAGTGTTGTTCTCATGTTTTGTGTTTCTAGAAGACTTGTGGAACCGGACTCTGATCGCCTTGTCAGTCCAGCATCTGTGTCATCTAGCGCCACCGTTGGCATTGTCGTTGCTGCCGTTGTGGTCTTTGTACTTGCATCAGCAGGCTTGTACCTGGTGAGACATAAATTGAGGTGCGTACACTTTCCTTTGTGTGTGGGTGTGCATACGTGCATATGTGCGCACGTGTCAGTGTGTGCAGAGTGCTCTCTGTAAACGGAAATTTGTTTTAAATGGAATTGCTGCTCGAATGAAGCAACTGCCTCCGATACGATTGCTTTGGGACTACTTGTATTCTGCTCCCTAGTTCGTCTCAGTAAATGGAACTCCTGTTAAATTGAAAATAGTTTCCTCGTCCCTACAGGCTCCATTAATGATTCTAATGCATGCATTTATTTTAGGAAATAATATAGTTACATTTAATGAAGTACTAGTATTGGCATGATTCATGTTCAGCCCTGTTACTCTTTAATGCTAGCTAGTTGGTCCAACTATAGGGTTCTACAGTAGAATCTCGATGATACGATTACGGTTGATGCGAATTTCGCGATAATACAAATTTTAATGTACTACATGTTTAATGTAGCAAATTTTAATGGACTACATTATATAAAATACAGTGATTTGGTGTTATACAAATGGTGTCCCCAGCCACTGCAGATAATACGAATGTGCGATTGACCGCTGTATGCTAGCGGCGCAACGCAGCAAAAACATGCCGTGAGGCCGATGCGAAAAAATTGGTCCGAGACCAATTTTCTTGCCAAGCGATAACATAGTATCGCCTTTTTGCTTCATGGCTTTGGCCTCACCGGCTGCTCTATCGCTCTCTCTCCAACCACGTAATGTTGTCAACGAGCTGCAAATCAACATGGCAGCGAAGGCATCTGCGGTAGGTCGCGTCGGCGCTTTCGCGAATTAGACGCGCGGTCATAGTTCAGCGGCACGTCAAAGCTCGTGACCTTGACAAGGACGCCGTCGTCGAGAGCCTGGTTTTGATTACGATCGCTGATAACACCGGAAGTTGAAAGTGCAGCAGCAGTGAGTCCGCTTGCCCGGATGCGTCTTGCTTTTGCACTCCCGGCTGAATCCGTCGCCGCTGCTGTGTCCGCTCGTGTCATTTCGGCTGGCGTGTCTTCCGAAATAATATTAGTAAAGGTGTGAACTGTTTCTTTTCAGTGCCTTGTATGCACAAATAACTCTGTACGAACTTAGAGCTTGCTCAAAAAATGGGCAAAACGAAATGAATTCTCAAGCGGGGATGGTGGCGGCGGGGTTGGCATGTATACGAGGGGCAGAAAGAATGTGAACGTTTTCGGCGGGCGCGGACGTGGTTTTCCGGTCGTGCTGGCATTTTCACTTGAATTATCCTATGCGAATTCTCCAGGACCCATTATTTTTCGTGTCAACTTCGCGGCGCGGTTTTCCGGCTGCGTAAGCTAGGAAGCGAGTGAACTTCCAATGAGTTTGGCTGCTTTCGCTCGCTCTGATGTCAACTGTGAAAGAGCTGCGCCAGCAGCATGAGCGAGGAAACCAGGGCACTTAAGAGACCGTGAAGGCAGGAAAGTTGCATCACAGACTTTTCAGCAAGGTGTAGTTGCCAATGAAGTTCTTATTCATAATTGTTATCAGCTTTAAGTTGTTTTTGGTTCATATGAATTCGGGCTGATACAAATATTTTACGCTCTCCCTTCCGATTCGTATCATCGAGATTCTACTGTAATTGTAGGTTCTCTGTAGTGTATGCAGACAAGCTACCGTAATGCCTCAGAGGCTGCTGTATTTTTCTGCGAGCGAAAAGTTCCGCATTTGATACGAATTGTGGCAACTATAGTGTGCCGGGTGGTAAATTGTGAAAACTGTCGTTGGTGATGTTTTTAGTGCACGTAGAGCAACGCTGGTGGTAAATAGTACACCACTTCCACATCGTGCCTAATGGTGATCCGATCAGTAATGAGCGTGCGAGACCGTTCTTAAGCCTATGGAATCTCCAACTGACTCGTAGGCACACTGGTAGGCCCCATGACTTAAGTTTCTTTTACCATATTTATAGGCAGTCTCTTAGTGTCTGCATGCCTGCTTAGTGCTGCGCTAGAATGACTGAAGTACAAAGAAAAGGTAACTAGTCAGTCGTTACAGCGGATTATGTAGACGGGAAAAAAACGAAAATATCAGGCTATGGTCTAATTAGCCAACATGCAGCACCTGGGAACAATTAGTTTGTTGCACATTAGAGTTGGCAGGCTAACTATAGACACATCTAGCCAATAAAGAGGCACATCTGCAATAACATGGTGGCCTGCTGAACTGTGCAATTGCTATTAGCATTGCCTTGAGTGAACCTCAATTTGTGCCAACTTGTGTTACTCTATGGAATTGTTGTTCAATGGGCTGGCTTTCCTGGTCATCGCTTCTGTGAGCTTCCATTTATTCATTAGCCATGTTTACTGTGCATCCCACAGAAGCATTTCTGATGTGTTAGAAAATATGTTTGAAGACAGCAATTGTTCCGCTGAGCTCGGAGTTGTTGACTAGTTGTTAGGCTTTCCAGTTGTCTTCACTGCTGCTTCTGATCTAGCTTGCTTTACTTACGTTATGGTACTGTGTTTCTCTTTTAGGACCTTGGTTGATCTCGCTTGCTACAAGTCCCTTAGTGGTATAAGGGTACCGCAGTACCACTATTCAAAGGTACGTACTATGTGCTGCACTTGTCACTTACTCAGTTGGTGCACCGAAGAGTAGGAATATGCTGAATTCGGTATTAGCCTGAACTGCATTCTGAACAGGAAAATTTTTCTACATGAATTCTTCCTTAAATTGAACCTTATTTTCCATGAAGCTGCAGTTGAATCGCAGGTTGCAGCATCAAATTCCGGCCACGGCAGCAGCATTTTGAGTAGAGGCGAAAATGCTTGAGGCCCGTGTGCTTAGATTTAGGTGCAGGTTAAAGAAACCTAGGTGGTCGAAATTTCCGGAGCTCTCCACTACGGCTTGTCTTCTAATAATATGGTGGTTTTGGGACGTTAAAACCACAATTATCAGTGAAGCTTCATGCAATAAAAGAATGTCTTATGCTATTCAATATTCATTAATAAGCATATGCATATTCACTGTATGCTGATAGCAAGAAACAAACAATTACAGCTTTCATTATTCGTGTTTGTTAGGATTAGGAATTATTGTACTCGCCTCACTGCTGAATAAACCAGAAGTTTCATTATTGAGACAGTCATCGCATAAGGGAGCTTTTATTTCATGCCAGAAGTACAAACCCATGGAATCGCTTGCAAAGTTGTGTCTATAGTCTGTACACCTTCTTTCCACCTTTGCTTGGGCCCGGTAAACTGCAAATATTCTTGCTGCTTATTCTTGCGACATAATTGTTGCTTTTGTACAGGCATCAAATGTACATCGCTTTCTACTCGGTTAACTTTCACATATATGCAGTTGACTCTCGGTAGATGGAAACCTGTTAAACGGAACTATTGCCTCTGCAATGCTTGGTTTCAGGCTTGTACTCTGCACCTATGTTCACCTCTCAGTAAACAAAAAACGAAGCTCCTGTTGAATGGAACATTTTCCCAGTCCCTCAGGGTCCGTTTACTGAAAATGTGTGTGTGTGTGTGTGTGTGTATGTGTGTGTGTGCAATATTTAGTTTATTTTTTTTTTTCACTCTATATTTCATTTCAGACCACATCTCAGCTGCGAAGCACTGACGAAAATGGAGATACCGAACTGCTGACGTCGGGGTCCTCTCTTAACTCTGCAGACGATCCTTTAGACACTCATGTTTTAGCGTAGGCGATTGTGGTTTCACATTGTCACCTATTTCTTCGTCATTACAGGGCTCGTGACTGAAACCAGGGAAGCACGCCTAATTAGACACGAACCCTCTCTGCAGTTTTGATTTCATCGCGTAGATTGACGAATTCCGTGTGAGGCTGTGCAGTCTTTAGAGTCCTTTTAGCTAAAACATTTTTTTTTTCCAATTAGGTTGTACACAGAATGGGAACGAATGGGCTATGAAAAAGGAATTGCTTCATTGTTGTACTAGTAGCAGGGTGGAAATGCTGGAAAAGTTTCGCGACGTGGTGCGACCATCACGGCATGAAGGTGTTTGAGCACGTTGACTGTGATAACAGACCTCGCATTGAAGCGGCTGCAACACATCGCAGCATCTTCTGTGTTGTGAGATTCCTAAGCAATCCCAGCTTTACCAGAGCACAAGATGTTTTCTTTTAATCTCTTTGCACTTCCCTCGATGCTATTGGGTAGCCATCATTTGAGGGATGCGGCGAATTCCATTTTCCTTTTTTTTTCCATTGCCATCGTTCTCGCTTAGTTTCGAGCTAGTCTCATGTTCTCAGTGTTAGGCTCGAGCTGGTCTCAAAGTTACTATGCACTTGTTCTCGCCTGGACGCTTCCGTAACTAACCCTGTTAAGTGCAGCTTGCTGTTGTCACCACGCCTACCCCACTCTTTTTGTTTATGATGGACTTGCCTTCTCTGGTGGGACAGTGTGCCTTGATCTAGTCCATGCTGACTCACGTATACTGTACGATAGTTTAGTGCGCTACCGTGGTCTTGTACGCTTCATGCCATGTGAAAACGTACGATAGACAAGAGGCTCAATCGCTGGCATTACTAGCCTAGACTAAATGTTTTCACTTCTATTTCTCAAGCCATAGTTATTTAGTTGAAGTACGTTTGTGGTTTTATGCAGTTGACATGTTTGCATTCCAGGCTCAATTCGCGGGAGTGCTTGGCTTTGTCAAGGTCGGCGTCATGCGCTACAGTAACCAAAAAAAAGCACAATTGTTCTATTCTCTTTTTTTTTTTATTCTCTGCACAAGGCATGCAGACAGAGTACATAATTGACTAGACTGTTACATGTATATATGCATTTCATGAGAGTGAGGTATGTTTGAATAAATCTAATTTATTATACACTTCTCGTGTCGTGTCTTTTTAGTCACAGAGATCACATTTCAGATTGCAACATGCTTGGGAAATGTTGAAATTGTGTAGTGTAACATTGCTGTTGGTAGCCACGTTAACTAGTGCACATTTCTTGTTAAATACGTGTACAATTTCCTCGCTGGTGGCTTATTGCTTATGCGAGGAGTTATCCTATCTTTCAGCACTTTTAGAATGTCGTAGAGGTAACGTGCAAACAGTGGGTGTGTATGCCGGCATTTGTTGCAAAAGGCCACCAGAGCTTTTCCCACATCAGAAAGCTCGCAGCGAACTAGAGGCGAAACTTCTTTAAGCGACGCAACAGCATTTTGAGTGCACTGTAGCAGACAGAAGGAGCGATCAAAGTGGTCTATCTCTAGGGCTTTCTGGTCTTCCTGGAGAGTGTCGATGAAACTGTCAAACTGAAGCAGCTTGTCGAGAAGGTGCCTGACGATGGGAAGTGTGAAGACTTGGCCACGGGCAAGGCTTCCCACCCAGCTTGCAATGTTTTCCTGGCGCCTGTACTGAATTGGAAAACAAACTTGAAACTAGAGGCTGGTAGTCCTTTCAAATGTTCATCATGCGTGTGTTAAAGGGGCCCTGCAACACTTCTTGAGCATGGTCAGAAAATGCTGCCGATCGGTAGTAGAGGCTCCCGACAACACTCGAGCCAAATATTATAGTGCAGCATGCGGCCTGGAATCTCAATAAATTATCAGTCAGCTAAAAATGGCTTTCTCTTCTCTTCACAAATCGCGGAAAATAAGCCCAGTAGACCCATCTATCAACCATTGGCCGATTTGAACATGGCGCACTCGGTTATTAAAGAGGTTACCGCAAAAGGCCATCACTTGTCCACGCGTGCACGTGAGATCGCACTGAAAAGTCGCGTATTCAAAGAAAAAAGAAAAATGCTGAAGGTCACAAGGCGAGAATGATGGCTTTCGTTTGCCTCTCTCATCCCTTCCTGCTCAGCTTCCAGTGCTTTCGTCAGAACGAGAGAATGTGATTGCAGCGTGTGACAAATCTTTGCAACTACGCTTGTACTGGACGGATTCCTAAAATTTTTGCGGCGTTCAATTTGTGAGGTAATACGCTTTTCCAGTGTATTAATTCCATGGTTCAATAAAGTAAAATGCTGAGCCAGTTGGTACAACATAATGTAGAAATATATGAGCGCACAGAAGTGTCTTTCCTGTCAAGTGCTTTTCCTTCTACCTTGTGCGCTAGGGTATTTTCATATTAATTCCATGGTTACACAAAAAAGTGTTTCAGGGCCCCTTTAAGAAAATGACTTTGCTTAATTCAGCATTGGATAGCTGGTTTGTTATCATGCAGTGTGTTCCAAGGAATACGCTCTTTGGAAACTTTGTTACTAAAATCTGTGAAGCAAATTGTGTGACAGAATTTAATTGGTGAGCTGTTATGAACTTTGATATTGTCTGTTACTTTTTCAGACTTGAATAATACTGTTTTGATTCTGTAAAATGGATCATGTGGAGTGCAAGTGCATGCTGTCTGTTACTTTTTCAGACTTGAATAATACTGTTTTGATTCTGTAAAACTGATCATGTGGGGTGCAAGTGCATGATTCATTGCAAAGAATACCCAGTTTTCTCCTAACTTTAGTCCTCTCTGCAATGCCTCGTGGATTTCTTTTCCAAACTCTAGTCTAAAATAGTTAGGGACACCATTTAGCAGCGCTGTTACTGACAAACTATTGATGAAACGTCAAAGATTCGTCATGCACCGAGGAATTATACTGTTTAGTGTGCTCAGCTGAAGCATTGCAATAAAAATATTCTCGACAATTCCCAACCTTTACACCTACGTCAATATATGTCATTGGAGCATGTCTATGTTGAGCCACCAAAGATGAACTATTAGTGCAAGAATACGCAGCTTTCTCCACTGTTGATTACTGCAAAGTGTTTGATCTGCTTCAATAATGGGCAGCAGAATAACCTTTTAAGTAAGGAAATGAATCAAGTATACCCGAGATGTCCAAACCTGCAACATCACGAGGGGCTGTTCGATATACAAAGCATACAACACATTCTTATGTGATCCCTCTCAAAATATGGACCTTGTTTGTAACAAAGTATCTCAAAAATACTTACATCGACTCGTTCTTCCCGCCGTTCTGCGATTTCGTTGAGGCAGTCTGCAATGAAATCCACCACAGCTGCTTGAAGAGAAGGAGTTAGTGTGTTACGCCTATCATTGCACATATCCGATAAAGTAGACAGTGCCTTATGACACAGCTCCATTTCGGTGCCACTGATCGGCGCGCTCTTGCGTAACGTCCGTAAGAGGTTGTTTGCTGAACGTAGTGTCAGTTCTTCAGCGTCGGTGCCTTCGACAGCCCGTTTCAGAAGAGCTGCGTTGGATGTTACCGACAGGTAATTCTGCAAAAATGCCCAGTGCTGAGCGATGCGTTCTGCAGTGATCGAAAGCTTCTCCGTGGGTTCGTACGTTGGTTCACGACAGTAAGCTGCATAGAAACAATATTTCAAGCTCAGTTTGTGTGAACATGCATACACGCTGTTCAAGCATAAGTGATTGTATCGTTTAGTGTGGTTAAAGGTGCACCCAAGTTGAACAGATTAGACATTATTATTATTATTGGTTGTCAGTTTGAACATCACAGGTATATTAATCAATGAAAAATCTTGAAAGTTTCACTTAAATTTCTTGCTGAAGTCTTCCATTAAGACTTAACGTATTCCAAAGTGTTTGGTATTTTTGCAGCATTGCCTCAACAAAATTTTCTGAAACTTGCGTAGTCTCCGGCTCTTTCAGAAGAAAATGCACTCCATTTTTACCAATTGGAAACTATTTGGGTCCTACTAGATGCCATTGAAATCTGTCGTCGCGATAACTGATGGGGGAACCGCGATGTGTTGTCACCCCCCCCCATTTTCTTACTTGCCAAGCTTTCTCGCAGAGAGCGTGTTTTTCGATACAGTGCAAGAGTATGACTTAACAATACCAGAGAACGTTTTTCTCTTTAGTGTGTTTTTAAGCGTCGGTAGGAGGGGGGGGGCAACAAGGGCACTCTCCCTCTTCCTCCAGGGGCGTAGCCGGAAATTTATGTTCGTGCGTACGTGTATATATGCGCCAGCAAAACGGAATTTTTTTTTTTTGAAGGGGGGGGGGGGGTTGAACTCACCCCCTCCCTACCTACACGAGCGCTTGTCCCTTCCCCAGCCACGATGCCAAGTGGGTTTGCGCACCCCAAGACAAAATGCTGCCGACACTCGATCGTGCTGTGCCCCAGATCTCGTTACCATTTCTGTCTGAACAATACATTATAACAAGGAACTTGCCAAATGGGTTGGACGGCAGGCTGCTTCTGATGCTCATCAGCGCTACTTTCTGCTGCAACTGGAGAACATCATCTTCGAGGCATTGGCATACATCAGACATCTTGGCTTCGTTGCTTCTCATTTGTTCCGCGAGCTCTATGACGTAATCTTCCGCCGAAACGTTGTCTGGCTTCGTACGTATTATTGCCAGAGCTACAGCAACCTTGACCGTGCGATGGCGTTCATCTGAAACACAAGATGCTACCAGTTAGGTTTCACGCAATGCGAAGGGTGGATACGGCGACCAAACGTATCGCCGCCGAAGGAAACGAGCTTCAGCCTAAAGGTAAGCTGCAAGACTGGCTCTTTGGGGGCTTAAACGTCAGAAATTTGTACACACATGCTGCAGTGCATATTCTGAACTCGGGAACTGCTTCCATATATAGAGCTCGTCAAGATTCGGTCAATGACTGCCGCCATTTCACTCACCTTGGGGCAGTAGAATAGGGATTTTATTTTGCGCTGCGTCATCGGGCTCTTCTTCAGGGGGAGTTTCCTTTCGTCGTTTACTCGGTACCATCACTGCGCTATATTTGCGTAGCAAGGCGGGATCCACAAGTGGTTCTTCGACCTCTCAAACCTGAGCACCAACGGCTATCGCGAGTCCTAAAATTTATCTTTCCCGCGATATTCAATTCTGTCCGCCGCAAAATGTTGGCGCTGACGGCGATAGAGATGTAATGGTAGAGGGGCACATTCAGGCAAAGTTTATAGATATTTCTATAAACGTTGCATTTAGGCACATCATCCATGGGGTACATGGAGTAAAGAATGCTTTTTTATCAATCCCAGTACATTAGTTGCAGAAGGCAATGGGCTCACTCTCCGGCGGAGGCTATGAGATGACATGTGGGGCGGGTCCTTTATCTAGGTCACTCTACAAACGTTGCCAATTTATGCTCTTCGCCCGAGTTACTGTACCCGAGTAGCGGCACTGGCGTCGTCATCAGTAGAAAATTGGAGGAGCGTTGCAGCTGAAACCGCCGGCCAGTCTGGGTACAGTGTAATCTCGGTCAGGAAACATGATTAATTTTATTAATTCCGCAGTCACTTCTGTGCTTGTCATGTTGCTATTACATGTGGATAGTCATACGTGGGTCAGAACGGTCGATGCAAAAATGTGCGCTTAAAAGAGCACAGAAATTCGCTTAAGAATCCGAACGCTTCGCATCACGCATCACACTGCAGCACGTGTGGCTGTTCACCTGTCTTTGCCGATACAGACATTTTGTCGAAACACACATCCCAGATAATCAGGGAAGTGATAGAGCGTTTCCATGTTAAACGAATGTATGAAGCATGCGGCAGTGAGGCACTGATATATCTCACGGAAAAAGAGTTCGCATATCTGCTCAGCAAATGTGCCCTCAAGTGATACGCTATGTAACTTTATATTCCTTTGTAGCACTTCTGTTCAATGTTGATGCGCTTCTTTTAAAGACGATAGTCTTTCTTGGGGACCTTCGACGCAAAAATTTCGGTCCGTCTGTCTGTCTGTCTCTCTGTCTGTCTGTCTATCTCTGTACATTTGTCTGTTTGTCTACTCTTAACGGCACCGGGTACCTGAAACGGCTGACTCTATCCGCAGCGCCCAACAATGTTGCTCAAGATATAGCGTTCATGCCTGTGCAATTGTCAATAATAAGCAATTATTGCGCAAGTCTGGGCCACCATAACAACACGTATATACTCTGCATGTGCATCTTTTACTAGAAAAGGCATATATAAGTAATTTTAAGGACCGTAGCGCTTATCACGCTGCACTGACCATGCAACGCTTACACGAAAAGGTGAGTGTTTCAAACGCTTTGCTGAGACGCGATGGTGGTGGCACCTACCCGTCGCCTTGCGTTCTACACCTTATCACCTCTGAGACGGGCGCGCACACCAGTCTCAGAGCCACATGCTTTGTTTTCCAAGAACACTGCCAGGTGGCGCTCATGTCTCACGTGTGACGTGCCTTGATGCGCTCGTTCACCTCCGCTGCAAGCTCGAGGCACTCTAACGCAGTGCTTCCAAAATATCATTCACCGATTTTCGTGCACAGAACATCAAATAAATTGTTCACTCTTTCCACACGCAAGACTATCGTCTTTCAACGACATTTGCAGATTACATGCAGATACGGGGCCAATTTTTTTTTCATGATTTTCTTCATTCCTCTAGCCAATTGTGCGGCTTCGTGAAAAAGCTCGAGAATGTTTTCACGGAATGTTTCTGCCAGAACAAGCTGCACACCGACAGCGTAATGGAGTGATGGACATGGTTGCAGTTGTTCAACGCATACTTTCATTCGAAATTGGTTGTCGTGTGCACGCTGCTACCTTCACAGCGAAAGTAATTCGTGTTTACGTTGTAACGCATCTTCGATTTTATGTGAAAGGACTGAACAGCGACAAATCAGGAAAAAGCGTCAGAGGGCCAAGCAGCTGAAGCTGAGTCGTTGCACATAAAGAATAAAGTGTATGAAGCAATGGATGGATGTTGTGTTTCAGTTTTTGCAAATATAAGAGTTTCATGTTAAGAGTTTTAATTGTGTATCTTAATTTCGTTTACCTTTATGACGCTGTGCATATATGCGCAGCAACCGTGCAACTGCATAATAATGGTTATTAATAAGCCCCTGAAAACTACTGTCTGATGTGCAACAACCAAAGTGAAACAAAAAATACATAAGCTACAATTTCCCTTTTGAATAGCTAAGGCACAAACCCAGCCAGCGGGATACCTGCATGTTTATGCTTGCAAAAGTAGCGGGCATGCAATATTTTCTCATTCCGTAGTGGAAAGCAGGTCACAATCTTGATACAATATCTTAGGTAACGTCTACATGGCATAAAACCGTACATTTTCAAAGGTGCATCATCCTTTTCTAGGATGCGCTGTATTGGTGCAAATGTGATGTGGCCAGAACGAATGCACAGTGCTCGTCAAAATATGCAAAGAACTCAAAGGCGTCAAAATCAAAAGCGTTAACTGCGTCGCACTAAAAAGAGAAAACGTGTAGGTTGCGTTGACTGCCATCGAAGTGATTTTCAGCTAACTATCGCAAAATAGGCAAAAAGGGTGAACCGAAAGCAACACACGCTTGCAATACATTAGCGGGAGAGTCAATAAAAGCAAATTTATTTTAAATATTACAGAAACGTACATCACAACGCTTACGTGATACCAGCGACGAGCAGCTTCTGCAAGTGAAGTTGCCTGTGGCGCCACCTATTCAATTCAACGCCAGCTGCGTCAGAGAAGCGGATGAGCAAGCCCACTTTCCTCGTCTAGTACACTGCAGCGTCAGTTTCACAATTCTACACTTATCGTTAGTATCAGACACGTAGACAGGACTCTTTCTTTTTTTTTTTGGGGGGGGGGGAGAAAGGGCAAGGCCAAATTGTTCGAAAGGAAGTCTTTACATGTTAAATGGAAAGTTGCCCGGGAATATGGAAGTTTTGCCTAATTAATAGAAAAAAATTAAAACAAAGTGAAATGCAGCACATGAGGTGAGCTAACCAGCGTTGGAAAGGAAATTTCGACAATGCAGTAAAGTTAGAGCGTGTGCACCAAAAAGAATGCCTTCCTACCACTAATCTCGACTAAGAATTAAGGCCCATACAGAGTCAATAACGGGAAATCAAGTGACAAAAAGGAAAAAAAAAAGGTGGGAGAGAAGAAATGCACGGGAACTGGTTTGTCCACTTACACATGTGTGAAAAAAAAAAACGAATCGGGAAGAAGAACGAGAGCCATTTTATAGCCAGAATTTTAAAGCAATTGAGCAAAGAACACACTCATTCGGGAAAACAATTTTATTGTACAACAAATAACTAAAACGCGGATGCTTCCGTGACACAAAAGAGGCAGAACGTTAACAATCATTTTAGCGAGCAATTTTAAAGAATGGAATTGCCGACGGTTCTACAATATGGTAAAGGTCAATGCAAAATAAAGAAAAAGTAATGAACATGTAGCCTGGCCGAAGACATTGGTTCACGCTGGTGGTGGTAGTGATGTTGCAAAGGTGTCGTTAGCCTGGCCTAAAAGGGCGGCAATTGTTCCGCCTGAGCATCTATTAAATTAAAGGGGTCAGTCACCAAATGTCACTCAGCCCAGTGTCTCGCGGGAAAGTGATCAGGATACGTTGCACGCTCATCCTTGTCATCATGGGTCCTTCAGAAAAAATGACACCTTCCAATGCTTGTGACAACAATTCTGCAAGCTGCATAGCATCTCTGTTCTTTTTCTGTCAAACTGCGGGCACAGTAAAATGAAATGTTTCATGTCACCACAAACGGCACAAAACGGAGAAGCACCTCGCCCAGTCTTGAAAGACCAAGCTGGCGTGTATGCCGAGTCGGTTCTTATCTGATAAAGCAGCGTCACTTGTACTCTGGAAAGTCCGAATGACGTGGGAACTTGTGGATCGCCCTGAAGTGATTGCGTATAACACTCTTGTTGTTCTGGTAAGTTTCGCGGTGGTCTAGTGGCTAAGGTACTCGGCTGCTGACCCGCAGGTCGCGGGTTCGATTACCGGCTGTGGCGGCTGCATTTCCGATGGAGGCGGAAATGTTGGAGGCCCGTGTGCTCAGATTTGGGTGCACGTTAAAGAACCCCAGGTGGTCGAAATTTCCGGAGCCCTCCACTACGGCGTCTCTCATAATCAAATGGTGGTTTGGGGACGTTAAACCCCACAAATCAATCAATCAATTCTGGTAAGTTTTAGGAGCCCTTATTTTTCAAACGCAAGTTCGCGCTTCACGTGCAAGGACATCAGCTTATTCATTATTATTATTATTATTATTATTTATTATTTATTATTTATTTAGCAATACTGCTAGCCCCAACATGGGGCCATAGCAGAGTGGATGTACATAGTACAACAAAATTAACAGTACAATACTGCAGTAAACACAGAACAAAGCACTTCAAACAACATAAGAAATGTTTCACGAAAAAAAAACTAGTCAGATATAAATTTTTCAAATGCCTCGATACTGTCTGTTTCAATAATTTTGCTGTCAAGCTCATTCCATTCTTTGGCAGTGCGCGGAAAAAAGGAATACTTGAAAGTATTATTATTGGGCTGGAAAGGAACGACAGTGTGTTTGTGACGTTGTCTGGTAGAGTAACCGGAAGAGAACTTTAAGTATTCACCGGTGGTACTATTTATTCGACCATTAACTATCTTAAAGAAGAACAACAAACGGGAAATTCTATTTCTTTCTGTAGTCCGTTTGAATCCCGCTTTGGCAACTAATTCATTGCCTTCAATTCCAAAGTGGGATGGGATCCACTGAAACTTTACATTGAAGCTCTTGCCGATCGGGTGTTTAATGAGCGCCAGAGACTGTTTTGAGGATCTTTCTTGGGTTATCCCTCGATGCAGTCGCTGTAACGCCGACTGTACATCAGTCAGCACTGCCACATCTTGTGCAGAAAGCGTTTGCAATTTTCGCAAAGCCGCGGTGATTGCTGTGCTTTCGGCACAACACGATCCAGGCGGCCCGACCATGACACGCCGAAGGAGGGTACGCAGAAAACCGCTGCGCAGCTATCCGTCAGTGTGCACACTGATCCGTCAGTGTAGACTTGAAGGTGACCACGGTACATGGTGCTCAAATGGTCCAACACCACAAACTTTGCTTCCTCAGATGGAACAGTGTGTTTCGTCGGCAGTGTAGAGACCCTCAAGTTACAGGCAATGTTCACAAAGGACCATGGCGGGTCGATGGCGATTTCAAACCTAAATGTTGAAATGCTGTCAGTGCCGTGTGAAAATGTGAGTCAGGTTTTGCTCTTAGCCGCCGGAGAAGGGCTGTCCTGGATGACTCGCCCAGTCTTGATAACTGCGTTAAAAAGTCTGAGACGCCAGGAGGCGGAGTGGTAGTGACTCGGCTTTATCGCTGATCTTCTTGTTTGACGTCACCATAGGGACTCCCATCGCCAATCGAAGACCCTTTTGGTGCACTGCCTCCATGCATTCAAACTGGCTCGGTGATGGCTTTATCAGCGACAGCTGTTAAACAATGCGGCTTGTGATGAGCACAGCATTCAGCTAAAGCATCGACATATAGGATTGTTGCCCCAGCGTACACCTGCCATGCGACGAAGAGCATTAAGTCTCTGCGCGGATGTGGCCACAATACCATCAACCACTCGTCGCCATAGTAACTTGTTATCGATGGTAACGCCCAGGAAACACAATTGTCACACGACGAATGGAATTGCCTCTGATACTCAGCGATGGGCGCGGTGACTTTCGTCGCACCCCCGGGAAGAGCATGAAGGCGAATTTCTCCGCTGATAGAGACAGGTTAAATGTCGACAAATGGCGTTCATTGATTGAAACAGCGCCCTGTGCTATCCGGGCCAGACGTTTGTGTTGGTACCCTGAGAACCAGATGCAGATATCATTGGCATATATTGATATTTTAACTGCTTTCAGAGCTACTTTTAGAGTGCCAGGAAGGCTGGCCATGGCTACGTTAAAAAGCAAGGGATCCAGATAGAACCCTTCCTTGTGGAACGCCGAGGGAAACACTTCGCTCTTCGCTCATGACATTTCCAAGCTTAACCCGGACACGCCGGTCTCTGATAAATTCATGTACGAAACGAAGGGCATTTCCCGAAACACCCATTGCATGGAACCAATGCACTGGCACCACCCATGCTGTCTTCCATACAAATGGAATCTCTCCTGTGCTCCAGACATGATTAAATATGTTCAAAAGGGCGCGCCTTCGATCATGTGGCAGATTTGTCAGCATCTGATTGCTTATCATATCGGGACCCACAGCACAGCGTCTTTTTAATTTGCTAAGCGCCATATACAGCTTTCGAAATGTGAACGGCGCATCCGTTGTATGCGATAATTGAGGTAGCAGAGGTATCGCCACGTTTGCTGATCTGCCAGATGTGTATATGTCTGCGGAATCTTCAGCAAGGGTTCGCAAATCATTACCTTGCTTCAAAGCGAGTGCTTCGAATGGTCTGTGAGAGCGGATCTTTCCGGAAAGACTATTTATGACTCTCCATATTCTTGTCAAGGGTGTAAACGGCGATAAACTTTCACAGAAAGCAGCCCATCGAATTCTGCGTAGTTTTTGTGTGGCGACGAATGGCAGCGTTTATTCGGTTATATTCGGTTTTCGCCGATAGGTTTCCTTTTTTCTTCATGAGCTTCCGCTGAGCTCTTCTAACGTGCTGCGCACAGGTTCTTTAACTTCAAGTCAGGAGCAGGGAAAAGATCGGGCAATTTCAGTAGCGATGTAGCCGCTCGCTTACTTCGTAACATGTCTGCAAACAGCTCACCAGAGGATTCGTCCAGCGCTGTTCTGTGTATACGTGTCCCAGCGAGTCACATTGCAGAAGTGTTGACCAGTGGTCCCAAATCCGATGATATTGGTGAATATGGGAAATGGACGCTGCCCATTATCTCTGGGGCCGTTGCCGATGATACCAGAAGGTCCGCGAAGTGTAGTACAATCTGGTGGCCGAAAAAATGTTGGTTTGCCATCATTCGCCACACATAAGTCTGCAGCATCCGCTGCTGCTGAAAGTTCCTTGCCTCGGGAGTCAGCACTCTTATCTCCCCAGAGTGGGTGATGTGCGTTAAAGTCACCGCAGATTATTCGAGGAGCGGGACACCGAGTGGCAATGTCCTTTAGGAGAGCCTCCATGGAGACCTTCTTGCGTGGACTTATGTAAACCGATAGTACACCCAGTTTTCGTTTTACTATGCACACTTGCACCGCAGCGACTTCCAGTGAGTTGAAACAGAGGTATTGTACTAGTAATGTGACGCGAGTCACTTCCCGCCTTTTGTATATATCCTGGCGCTTCCATTTGCAAAGGATGGTATGCTCACATTGCAATGTCGGATATATCCCGTGGGCGTCCTTCCATTTGGGAGGCCGGCTTCCGAGAGGGTTAAAATCAGTAAGGCAATGTCTCGCAGGAATAAGTTAAGTTCACGCAGACGCTGCAGAAGGCCGGCACAGTTCCATTGCATTATTAAGGGCACTTTTGAGGGATGGAATGAGCCAGGTGGGCGAGATATTGTCATTATTCTACTGTGTATGCATGGAAGCAGAGCACAGTGTCACTGACTCGAGAGCCAGTACTGCTTCCAACATATCTTTCGTAGAACTCGCTGGCATCTTTGCGACGTGTGAGCGTAGTGCTATGAACAAAGCTCGAATCACATTCTCGATGTTTTCCCGTTGATTGCTTGCAGTTGGTGCAATGTTGTTCAGTGGTTGCATCGGTTCAATGCAGCCGCATAGGTGCTTTGGTGAACTCTGGACACGTTATTCAGCAACAGTAATAATTTCCGTTGACTCAGTTATGTCTAGTATTGGTTTCAGGCGCGGAAAATTTCCTGCATGGTTGTTATTTATTTATTTATTTATTTACAATACTGCTACTCTCCTTCGAGAGCGTGGCAGTTGGGCAATACAGTAATTTTTCACACACACAAAAAAGGATGTAGACGTAAAACATGCAAGCATAATAACAGGACATGAGGATCATATAACCATTGAGCAGTACAGAAGTTAAACGTTAATTATGTTATTAATACACAATGTATGCAATAATCACAAGATACAAAGCAAGTTATAGCCATTATACAGAGCTGAAACCATGCTGAAAGGCGATAGAAATAATTACATGATTGAAGAAAGGAACTTATTTTAGCATTGGTATCGTGAGGGAAAACATAAATGGAACAGTTGTGACAGGAATAGCAAGCACTGAAAGCATACTCCAAAATAGCTATACTACTGTGAAAGGAACATTGAAAAAGGTGTTGCTTTAACTAACGAACAGCAGATCTGGACCGGTGCACCTGCATGCGTATAAACTGTTATGCGCGCCCAGTTTTTTCTATCTGTGAAATAAATTCTGACAGGGATTGGGAGTTTGTGATAGTGGCATCAAGTTGGTTCCATTCCGCTATCGCACGCGGGAAGAATGAGTACCTAAACGTGTCGTTCCTACATGCGTATTCTGACAACGTGCGCGCATGTTTATTGCGAGTTTGCCGAGCCTGTGAAAATGAAAGGTATTTGGATGAGTATATCTTGTAGTTATTTTTTACTAGCTGGAAAATGAATTTTAAGCGAGCGTGTTTCGCTCTTGTGGACAGCGTTTGTAAACCTGACCGAGTTAAAAAATGTGTTGGGGAATCTGTGCGTCTATATTTGTTGTAAATAAATCTTACAGCTTTCCTTTGTATTGCTTCTAGTTTGGTTATATTAGTCAGCGAATACGGAAACCAGACAGTGTTTGCATTTTCTAAAACTGGTCTTACGAATGATGTGTAAGCTAGCAGCTTCGTTGGTGTTGTTGAGAGCGCTAGAGTTCGTTTTAAGAAGAATAGTTTGCGTAGCGCCTTCGAAGTTATATTAGCGATGTGTTTGTCCCATTTGAGATCAGAAGTCAGTGTAACTCCTAGATATTTATGTTATCTAAGCCACTACGTTGCGGCTCGTTGGTCGTTTTTCTTGTGTTCGATGGTTCGCTTACAGCCTTCTGGCCGATAACAAACGTCTTATTTCTTCGCTGAGTGGCTGTCCGTGCTGGGCATCGGCCGTAGCTAGCTGGATGCATCACCGCTGCAGTTAGCACACACAAGTTTTTCTCTATACTTGTACACGTCTTGAAGTCATGAGGACCGCCACAGCGCTTCCCCTCTGTTCTCCACGATAGTACTTAGCGACATGCCCGAAACGCTAGCGTTTGAAACAACGTGGCGGTGTCTCCACGTAGTCTTCCAGCTCATGTCTAGTAAAACCAAGGCTGATCTTGCCTGGGCGTTCCGAATCGGGAGTGAATGTGAGCACCACAGAGCCAATACGCCTGGATTACTATTCGGAGGACAATGTTTAGACCCGACAAGGGATTCTTCTTGCGTGGTATACTCCCTGAGGTTTCAGGCAGGTTAGTAACTCTTCGTCCAAGTACCATTTGGAACTCCTCTTACGACGCACATATTCTTCACATAGCTATGGGGTACTCGTGCACATATGGCTACGCCACAGATATATTTGGTCTCTATAGAAGCACGTTAGCTTGATCTCCCGTCGCAAATTAATGTCCAAGAGCAAAGAACCATGTGCTGTGAAGTGACTCTTGACTGGGGCTCCACCAAAAATTGTTTCAATCTCAGAAGAAAGGGCAATAGGGTTCACTTGCCTTAAGTTAGCTCCTTCGGATGCCTTCGAAAGACAGGACAGGAATACTCACTGTCCTGTCTTTGCCATGACGCACCACACGAAAGCCACCCTCCACCATATCTAGATTCGTAGAGTTCGCCACATTGTGGTCCCCGATGCCAGTTGAGGCGTCCTCGGGTTCAGTGATGTCTTGTCGCTTGCAGTCAGGCATACTTGCGCAGGTCAGTTAATGTTTGTGGCCCCGTGTCACCATTTGGGAGGTCATGGTGGAACTCTCGTTGACTCTTGTTGTGGTCCTTCCAGTACCTTTCAACGCGGCGGGTTGCCCAGCATCCGTGGATCTCCGATACGGGAGGTACCCTTTCGAGTCGTCTGACGTCTTGATCAGTTCTGAGCTGTAATATAAACAAAAAAAACGATAAATGCAGACAGAGCTACTTAGGCAGGCAACACCAGCTTCGTCGTTATCTCCCTCCATCCAGTTTACGCTATGATTTTCATGCGTCGTGGTTTCTTTATAAACACAGCGATAACTTTGTCGACACTGAGTTATATCCTGTGAATGGACACTGTAGGGCCAAATCATTAAGCTGCTCCTCAGCCTTCCGATTCCTCAAATACGTTTCCACTCTTTTCAGTGTCGAGAAGCTGTGTTCTGCAGCCGCCGAATTCGATGGAAGCGTTGCCGATATCTTGAGGAGTGTGTTAATGTTTTAGAGGATTTTCCGCATTCAGGTAAATCGTAAAGCGGGGAAATTCGTGCTCTTGCATCGCTTGCCATTTAGTTTTCCAGATATTCCAATCACCTTTTAGCGTAAACATATGAGCCATTGTCGTATCTCTCAGGTAAAAATCAAAGACCGCCTACACAAATTCCAATTTGCCTTGTGGCGTGCTTTGACGACACGCGGCAAACTTCGCAGTGTTTTACGATGGTTTGCAAATCGCCTTTTGAGAGGAGCGTTCACGTCATCTGTGTCCGGAATGAACAAAGCTCGTCTGTCGTACTCTTCCGCAGAACTACAATCATAGTTTTCTCGGTATTACGGTGTTCCTATATCCTCCGTGGAACCTCGCACTTCACTCCGAACTCCGCTGCTCTTTCTTTGCACAGAAAAAATATTTTGCGAAATTCTGCCTCCGAGTTAGTTCCCATGTCTTCCAGCTTGCACCAAGTCAATCTTCTCCTAGGCGATGCTTAAATGATGTGTGAGGCCTAGGAATGTTTCTAGACGCTCTTAAGGAGGCCGCTGAGCGGTAGACGCTGTTGCTTTCTCACAAAAGGTGTCCATGAACTCAACTTTCACGTGAGCGAACTATCTCGGAAAGCGCTTTTCCAAACTATGCAACACAATTATGACGTTCCACCACCTTTTTCACAATATCGGCGCAGCCGACCGAATGACATTGTAGACGCTTCTAGAAGTTTTGTTTTTTCAGGACTGCTGTCCTTTTAGGTGACACCCGACAGACAGTGCACACTTGACTAATTGTGCCAAAGGCTCGTCGAATGTCTTGGACAGCTGAGGTGTCACTCAAACAAAGGTTCAGGGAGTCAATAAATACGTGTTCAAAGCCGTTGGAGAGTAGCTCTGGATGAGCGCTTGCCACCCTTGAGGTCAAGGACCCTCGTCCCTCCCCTTTCACCCTGTCGGACTCTCATCCTCGTCGCCGGGTGGTTGAGCCATCCGAATAGCAGGAGCTGCGGACACCGGGTGCCTCAGGGTTTTCCGACAGCTGACTTTAGAAGCCGACTTGATGATGAGCTCACATGGATGGCGTTCACCCACAAAGGGGGATGGGCCAAGAACCGGGTGGCAAGATGGTTAATGTAATGAAACTAAAACCAATCTTAAATATGAGTTTTACATTACTCGCATCCTCTTCTGTTCTCCCTCTTGTTCTTCTCTATCCTCATGAAATGTATAAACCTCCATCTGTCCTGCAAGAGTACATCTCCTCACTACAAAGGATGGATCTGATGATGAGGGTTAGCTACGATTCGAAAACGGCTGGACCCGGTCCCAACAAACTGGAGGCAGCGGTGGGAGGATATATCCCCCTAACTTCCGAGCCCGAACACCGCGCAAGATCGGGAGAACTCGAGAAATCGAAGTGACACCGTCTTATTCCACAGACGAATCTGTGAGCAAAATGTGGTCCTTTCTCCACAGCTTTCGCTTTACTGCACGTGCACGAATCATGAAGAAGATTCCCTGGTTTCCCTGCCAGAGCCCGAGCGCGCGGCGACGGAGGCACGGAGAGTGAGCCAGTGAGGCGTCAGATGGGGAAGTCTGTTGCTCAAGGGATAGCGTGGTTCGCTCGACCGAATGATGTAGCGCCCTCTGTCGGACTGTTGAAAAGTATCGATGGAGTACGCCGTGGGAGCATGTGACAAGTTTGGAAGAGGGTCGCCGAATTAAGAGACGTATGTGATCACCTCTTAGTGCGAAGGAGAACGGACCGTCAGCGCTGCTGTCTATAGGTGGAGTGAATCGTCAAGCCGGTGAATTCGATAGGAGCTTCTCGCATAGCAGCGTAACAAGGCCTAGTAGATATGAGGCAGAGCTCGTGGCGGACGTCCGATTTCGTTTTGATTACAAAACATGATCGAGTGTCAACATGATCGAGTGTATCCAACGAGCATCGATACGACAGAACGAAAGCTTGAAAACAATAAGCGATTCATTAACTCGCACAATCTCGGAACGACTCGTGTGTCCCAACGCATGGCGGTGATCCATTGCTTCCGTCGCTCTTTCTCAAAAGGTCTTGCGGTAAGTGAGTGAAACCGTGTTGCGGGCGAGTTTTTGTAGGGATTGAGCACCCAGTGCCAGAGCAATGATCAGATATCCCTAGCAGTTTCAGCCATCACGCACACGGGGGACGTTGCTATTTTCTAACGGAAGCGGGAAAGCGAACAACGCGGTACCACACGTACAACGACGTAAGTAACAACGCTGGTCGTCTGCTTATTTTTCCGAGAAGACGAATAACGGCAGAGCCGCATAAACACTTATTCAACATGTGAGTGTCCCAACTGTACAAGTTAGCTGGTTAAGGGTCCTGGGGTCCGCATAGGCGCGAGTGGTGTCGGTCGGGTTAATGGGTGGTCGAAGCTATCGCATTCCGTTCTATTTTCCAAGATCTCCGTGTATAGACTGCCTTTGGCTGCCTCCCTCGGTGGATGGTTTTTGGCAATATGCAGAGAGCATGTGGTCGTAGTTTGTGAGTCGCCCCGCCGCGGTGGTCTAGTGGCTAAGGTACTCGGCTGCTGACCCGCAGGTCGCGGGTTCGAATCCCGGCTGCGGCGGCTGCATTTCCGATGGAGGCGGAAATGTTGAGGCCCGTGTGCTCAGATTTGGGTGCACGTTAAAGAACCCCAGGTGGTCGAAATTTCCGGAGCCCTCCACTACGGCGTCTCTCATAATCATGTAGTGGTTTTGAGACGTTAAACCCCACATATCAATCAATCAGTTTGTGAGTCACTCGGATGTGAGTCACTCGGAGCACCCTAACCACTGATCCACTGGGGCGGACCTTTGTCCGTGTGCACAGCCAGTCATGAGGAAATACAGAGTTACGGCTTTTTTGAGATAATTTCATCCAAAATGAACGCCCTACTTCCGATGACTTTAATCTAGATGTGGCCTCGGAATAGCTTCAAGATCTCGGAGTTTGACTGCCCGTGTAGTGCGTTCGGATTGTCACATAGTTGCCGCTTTCGTTGCTCATACAACTCCTTGATATTTGGACCGAAAAAAAAAAGTGAAGGGTGCGTATGTCTGGAAGAAGAGGGGGGGGGGGGGGGCTCTCGTAGCAAGAAACCACAACTTGATAATGAGTGATTTGAGTGGACCCCACAGGAAAGCTGTCGCAACTAGAAAATGAATGACTTGTGAAAACTGCGGGTCCACGTGTATAGACCAGCACTAGCTCCCAGCCCTTCTCCCCCCATATTCTTCTTTTTCTTGAAGATTACTAGCGCGTTATCACTGCTCCGCGCGTATTTAATCATGGCAGGCAACGCTCAGCGCGAGTGGTGCCGGCCGTCACGGTTGATTACGAAGCCAGCCTCAAAGTTTTTGACGCGCTAATTGCTAACCCACACCAACTTTTCGCACACGCTGTACACGGAGCTAAAACTCCGTAGTAAAGGACTAAACAATTAAAAAACCTGAGTAACGCGGCAAGAGTAATGAGTGGAAGCATGAAAAGTGCCTTGATAGTAAAGGTGATTACCATAACCAAGCAAATACGGAAGGCCGCTGAGGGGGGGGGGGGTGCTATATATTTGATCGCCATCATGCAGCCATGATTCATCTTCCTTTATTACCCAAGAAGAGTACCATGAATTGATGTAAGTACACACAGAAAGGTTTCTCTACACTTCCTATAACCTAAGCTAACCTAACCCAGCCATCAGCACTGTTATAGCTTGGTGTGTATAGGAAGGCTTTAAAGCAAGTCAGGAAGTAATATTGAAAGACGAGCTAGTTGGTATGAGTGCATGGTAACTCATATTTATCGCATTTGGCCTTATACACTGCGCAAAGTGTGGATGCGAGGCACGCTTTTCAAATACAATAATTTTATTTAGGCTCCATAATCGCACCGCACGAGAGATCACGGAGGCATTTCACATCAACATAAGGCAATCATCCTGTATCAGCCACCCGTCAGTGACAATTTTCGAAAAAGAAGTGTCACTGCTAAAGCGGATAATGAACACTTGAGATATGGCACGATAGACATGGATTTGAAATGACGACAGTGCGCATGAGCAGGGGGTGACTACATTGATATATAAATGTTCTTTTTCTGAATAAAACCTTCAGTTGATAGTAGCGCTGGTTGATGATGATTGATTGATGTGCGGGGTTTAACGTCCCAAAGCCACCATATGATTATGAGAGACGCCGTAGTGGAGGGCTCCGGAAATTTCGACCACCTGGGGTTCTATAACGTGCGCCCAAATCTGAGCACACGGGCCTACAACATTTCCGCCTCCATCGGAAGATATTAGCGCTGGTGTTGTACCCTTCTTTTCTTTGTCCGTGTGTCAGTGTGCGCTAAAAGTAAGTTACGATGCAGGCCAGAAAGGTTTACATAAAATTCCCCACGCAAGATGGTTTTACATAATCAAACAACTCCACGCCGGGAAAACCGACGGACAAAAAAGCGCTAATGATGATGAGTTTCGATACAAAGAGGTTGTCATTGTCATCTCGTTTTGTTTATTTGAAAAAAAAAAACATATCAGCAGAATAATTTAGAGCATCATAATCATCATCACCGTTTAGTTTACTTATTCAATCCCCCTCTACTACTACTACTACTACTACTACTACTACTACTACTACTACTACTACTACTACTACTACTACTACTACGATGACGACGATGACGACGACGACGGCGACAATGACGCAGGGTTTGAAGGCTCGTTCGCATTTGCCGCTAGGATCTGTTTCTGGACATAGATAGTCGGAAAGCGACTCTTTTGCTTTAGTCGTTGCTCGATTTTCAATCGGGCGCCTGCATTCGCAATCAATCAGATGCAACGGAACAAGACGTTAACTTCTTTGTTTCCTCTTTTTTTTTTCTTTTCACAGTGCAATGGCAACACGAGCAGACGTGAAGTCTCTATACAACGGCAGGCTCAGTCGACATACATACTAGGGCGTTGTAGCGACGTCACAGTGTGTAGGCTCCGCCCAGCCCAAAGCGATCGCCAACGCCCTCTATGCTCAAGTGACAACTGTGTTCCTACAAAGAGGATCCCCGACGCGTTGTGCTCGAAGGCAGCTTTGCAGCACTTGTGGCATTTGTCACGTGATCATGGAGGGCTGTGGTCAGCTGTCCAGCCTCCACGGCGGTGGCGATCATTGGGCTGGGCGGAGCCTACACACCGCGATGTCGCTACAAGCGCCTCATGTATATATGTCGACGGCACCTACCGCTGTTTACAAGTTGGTGTTTATCGCCAGTCGCAAACGATTGCGCTACCGGCGCTAGTCGCTGGTGTGAACGAACAAACAGCCTCACTGTTTATAATGAAGTGGCAGCACCTACACATGTCCTGCATTTATTTTCTTAGAAAAAACGTTAGCGCGGATTTCGTCGGCACACGAGTGTTGCTTGGCTAACTATCCAATGGCAAAGGCGTACTCCGTTCCGAATGAAGTGAGGTCGTCGATCTGTTGCAATGACAGCTTTGCGAGGTCGGTGTTCCTGAGGCACGCCTGCAAAACCGAATAAATAGAGCCATCTCATCAAGCGCATCGAACGGCATTGAATGTTATGACAAAAAGATTGCAAGTCACGCTGGTGCACACGTTAGCGTGTTGGATGTTGCATGATATGTACGCATGAACCTGTTCAACACGAACAACTATCTATTTTACAACAACAACAACAACAACAACAACAGCAACAACAACAACAACAACATAATAATAATAATAATAATAATAATAATAATAATAATAATAATAATAATAATAATAATAATAATAATAATAATAATAATAATAATAATAATAATAATAATGTGTGGGATTCAACGGTCCAAAACCACAGTATGTTTATAGGAGACGCCGTACAATGGAGGGCTCCGGAAATTTCGACTACCTCGGTTTTTTTAACGTACACCTAAATCTATAGGCACGCGTGCCTCAAACATTTTCACCTCCATCGAAACAATAGCCTTAACTTCGCGTGCCTGATAATCATATCGTGGTTTAGGAACGTAAAATTCCGCTTATTATTAACAACAGCCTTTATTTATAAGTAAAGGATCTGTTGAAGCTGGAACGGTTATAGCGGTTTGAGTGACTATGATCAGCGTCTCCGGCGAGCAGCGATAAAGATCTGCTCATGCACACGAAAAAGTGTTCAACAACGCAAAACATGAGCGTGCGCAAGGGGGGTGGGCGAGGGGGTAGCCTTTCTCAGGCCTAGTCACCTTGAAAGGGGGTGGGGGCACACGCCTATGACGCAAACAGCAAACATTATTGAAGGATTATAATTGGGAGTTTTTGAGTAGAGGTCCCAATTGTTTTACCCCCCTTCTCCCCCCCAAAATATTGTCGAGGCTTCTGCACATGCGTGAGGCCCAAACAGCGTTTGGGTTTTGCGTAGTGGGGGGGGGGGGGGGTGCTAACACCTCCTGTAAAGTTTTTTGCGCCACTTGGCATGCCTGTTACGCACATTGGCCGCATTTCGGGTTCACAACTACCGAGCGGTAGGTGGCGGGGTTCTCGCCAGCGTTTATGACCACCACCATCATCATCATGGTTAGAACGGTGGCGCCGGCAATGACGCCTTGCGGAGCCTTGGTGGCGGCACGGGAAAGAGGAGCAGGTCTTTTTGGAGGTTGGCGCGAACGGTTGTCTCTCGCGGTGTGTTCCCGGTGCACGGCACCGCGGGCTGGGGGCCCTTGTGGTGAGTCAGGCGTTAGCGACGCTGTTTTTTGTTTGTCAAGTTGTTGAGTGTTTGTAATTTTGTGTAAGGTTGTTTAGCGTGTAGACAACAACATGTAGTATTCGGCTGGCGATATCGTCTGTCTAAAAGCAGTTAAATAAATGTGTGTTGTTTGGTTTGTTCCGACCGTTTCTACTGTGTCCGTTCACTCCAAGAGCTTGGTGCTCGCCACTCCAGACCCCACAGCGTTGGGAACGCGCTATCTCAAATTTAAAGAGACTCCCCAAAGCCAGCCTCTAAAGCTTTGCGCCAGGCAAACATGACAGTGCCCACTGAAGCAATGGCTCGTGCCCATCTTCTAACTCTTCCTGAGAGGCATGGGAGACTGCCCTCTGAGCCTCAATGAACTCTGGTGAGACCAGCGCGAGTCAGGGCCTCGTCATGCTGTGTCCTGAACTAGGGGCGCGGACCATGTAGTGGGGTTATGCTTTGGCCTCCTCCCAAACTCTCTCTCTTCTACAATAAATGTTCACATCTTTCTCTCTCTCTTTCTTGGTGAATACTTGTGTTACCCAGAATCGGGGGCAGTGTCCAAAGCGCCATTGCAGAGCCTTTCCGAAAACTCTTAGCTTATGCTGTACCCAAATCAAGCACCCGCAAAGGGCTTTGGGACATCTATTTAAAGGAACAACAACAACAACAACAACAACAACAACAATAACAACAACAACAACAACAACAACAACAACAACAACAACAACAACAATAATAATAATAATAATAATAATAATAATAATAATAATAATAATAATAATAATAATAATAATAATAATAATAACAATAATAATACGTTACTAGAGGTGATAATGTCCGGTGACGTTCTTTCCCAGGTATGTTTTGTCATTTTCCCTCTCACACAGTTCTGGTAACCGTAGGTGTCCGCACTCCATGATAGGAGGGAGGGGGCAAGCTTTAACGCAGCGCCTTCCTTCCCTTCCACCATCCTCTTTGGTCGAGTCCGAAAAGACACAAGCTCCTCCATGGATGCAAAAATGGAAATGAGGCGCGCATACGTGCTTGTTGTCTCCGGTTTAACGTCTGTGAAGGTGATAAGTGAACAGTTCTTGTTACGCACGGAGACGAGAAATTAATGAGGGGGCAGTCAACCTTCTTTGAAGCCGCTTGCTGCTCGCGTTCGTGCTCAGTTTCCATCATGCTACTATTTTATTTCTTTTTTTTTTGGTGGCCTCGTGATCAAAAACGAAAATTGACGAGCAATAAAGCATTTTCCATTTCTTCGAAGGCCCTCCCTCAGCGTCTGAGGTGAAAACGCAAGAAGCCTGCGCATCATGCTCACGCCATCATATGTCTGTTGGTGGTTTGGGGCATGACGTTTCGTTTCTAGTCCACGGAGACGGAATCGTCACGGGGCAGAGGTATACAGCGTCGCCCCTAAAACAATGGTGAAACCGGGATGACTGAAAAAAAGATATCTTGGCGCCCCGCTGAGATGACTAGGGGTGCCCCACCCACTCCCCCTTGTGGGCATGCTTATGCTGGTGACTATACTTAACGAAAGTGCATAAATAGCGTCTCCTTATTTGCACTCTCTAAGAAATATAGAAATATACGCGTCCTTACGAAAGTGGCACCTATGGCTTTGTACATGCTCTCGGAAGAGCCGGTGGCGTGGTACGGGCCAGTCTGCAAAAGAAATGTTATTTACAAAAATTAAAAAAAGCGTATAAATATACGCACTCGTCGAGAACTTTAGCAATAATATAACATTGCAACTGTCTGAGTGGGAGTGCTGTTTTAGAGAGTAATTTATTCTCTGGCGTCATTCAGGCATGCATGTGTAAAATGACATTTTGAGACCTTTGAAGTTGCGTTTCTAAGCCATTTAGCATAGTGAGCTCTTTCAAATATTTTGTACTTTCTCTATACCAGTGATCTGACACCCTAACCTTAATCTCTTTGTTGACACGATGGCGGGCGCGTTCGTGACAGACAAGACAACGTGAAAACGAATGAGTGCCTGGAGCAGAGGTCGGCAACGAGCAGCCCGTGTGGCCCCCAGCACCCCGTCCTATAGCTCCCCCCGTCCATTTGTAACCTCTTATCTGAAGGTAAACGATGCACTTTTGACTTTAAATTGGCTTCTTGTTGTAGCCTTTGCTTGTCAAGTGCAAATTAGGTTACGTGTGTGCGGAAATTAACCGCTATTTAAGTATTTCAACCACGCTTTGTTACATTTTTCTCAGTTCAGCTAATGTTTGTTCTTTGCCTCTACTTAGATTGTGCTTATAAAGGGTGCCGCAATTTCTAAACATAGTTTGACTGTGTGATCTGCGCCCAGAATGCGGAACAGGAATGTTCTTGCACATGACCTCCATTTGAACTCTAGCACCGCCTACAGGAATCGAACCGGCGACCTCGCACTCGGGAACTGAATATGGTCACTTGACCCCTACCGCTGACGTGCCAACTTGGATGAAAAAAAAAACAGTATTCTTTCATTTGTTCCCGATAAACATGCTAGGTCTTATAAATATACATTACCTCGTTCTTGACTGCATACGCCCAACAGTCTATGAGCTGCAAAGATACAGAATGTCACGTTGGCATTTTTTTTCCTCCAGGAAAACTGACACTCTGTCAGTTCAGTTGACTAGCCAAAATAATTCACCTCAACTGCATTTCCATCTGCTGTCGAGTTCATACAGGCATTGTGGGCTTCGCAGAAAGCGTTCATCAGCTGTAAAGTTGAAGGAGATGCAGAAATATATTAAGGCAACCGGAGTACATTATATCTTTGCTATAGCGAAGTAACCTCGGGGATATCAATTAGTTCATTATGTCCGATATTTTTTGTAACACCGGAGATAGAAAATGTGCCTAATAAACTTGCAACGTAGATTTAAAAATGCATTATTGTGGGCTTCAGGCATACCTTAAACGGATCTTTGTCTGTCTGTTTATGGCAGCTGCAGCTAAATAGGCGTGAACATGCTGAAGCGCAATTACAGCAATACACGATTCCTTTGCTTATGGAGACACCACGTGAGCATCGAAAAGTTTCCCGTTCAGTTCATATGGTGGCGCAACCAATCAATTTCACTTTTTTTGCTGTTGTTGCGCTAGATAGACAAAATTTCGGCAACTTTCAAGAGACTAAAAGAAAAAAAATGTAAATTGTTATTCACTATTTATATTGCTTTTTGTGCTATCTTTCAAATTTGGAGCCTTGCACAATCCAAATAGTTCTTAGTTACAGCCGATATGGCGGAAGCTCTCACGTTGGTCGTTTCGTTATAAAAAATAGTGCCACCAAAATGAAGCATGCAAAACTAAACTTTGTATTTAGTTCACTCTAACCACTAATTCGTTATGTTAGTGTTCGTTATAACGAGTTTCAATTGTAATGCAGCATAATTATGGTATGCAAGAGGCCGTTCCGATGTAGGAGACCGAAGTATGATGGGCAGTGCAGGTAATAAGGGATAAATACACATCTATTTAGTATCAAGAACCTCTGTCAATACGTGCAGGGTATAAGAATGGGTAACATGATTATTGTATTCGGCTAAAAATTAATTGTATTCGTCTAAGTGAAAATAATTAGCTATAGCAACAGAGGTAAAGCACCATTGTTGTTCAAATGTGATGCGAGCAGGTTTTCATGGCATGGTCATGGCAAGTCATGACCTCACCGCACTCTGCCACCTTATCTGTGAATCACTGTACTCTTCACTGTACTACGCTGACATCGTTCAAGTCACCTCAGAAGCCACTTTAGTTAATTGCTTAAGCAGGGCCCCCTCGTGCCCTGCTTAAGCAATGACACATTCGCGCGTACGCATTGCCTCTGTGAACCATCACTCACAAAGCAGACTTGTGTAGTACACGAGGATAAGTTTTGAACTGAACTGTACTTGGTTCATGGCTAAGGCTAAATCGAGCAGCTGAATTTAAACACGGGCTGAAATAAATGAGAGGAAACAGTCAAGCACGCCGAACGAGGACAAGCTGTCGGTGAGCTCATATTTCACCGGCGCCTTGGCCTGTATTCCACTCGCGCTTACATTCAGTTGTTCAAACTTGCCATAGTCTTGTGTGCCGTTTTATGCAGCGGACAGTCAGTCTGATAGGAATATCCAATATTTCCGAGTATTTTACCACGCGAGAAGGAGAAAAAAACAACAACGGACAAACCAATAAAGATGGAGCAGAGAACAAGTAAAGACGGCGCATTAATAACGTTGGTCTTCAAGTGAATTGACACTTTGAAAAGTGCGAGGGTTCAAAGAACGCGCGCGTGCAGAAGAGTGCTTTCAAGGGGCCCTGCAACACTTTTCCAAGTAACCATCGAGTAGATTCCCCGAAGTAAGTTTTATTCTCTCTATTGACCACAGTAAAAAAAATTAGAATCCATCAAGTAAGAGTGGAGTTACAGATATTTGTGCCATGCTCTAATTGCCTTCTCTCATTAGTCGCCCCCCAAAGTGTGCTCAAAGCGCTCTTCTAGGCGTGACAGAGGATGTGTCCACGAGGAGAGGAAGCTACGACACGCGCGCTACATGACATTGAACGCTCTCTCTCTCTCTCTCCACACACACACACACACACACACACACACACACACGCACACACACACACACACACACACACACACACACACACACACACACACACACACACACATGCCCACGCACACACACACACGCACACACACATATATATATATATATATATATATATATATATATATATATATATATATAATCAATCAATCAATCAATCACTGAGAATGAATCGTGAATTCCAGGCCGCATGCTGCAATATATTATTTTAAAAATCTGAAGAAAGGTAAAATGGGCAACCACCCAATGTTGACACCTCGACCACCGATCGGCACCGTTTTCTTACCACGCTGATAAATTGTTGCAGGACCACTTTAAGAAGAAAAGATGTTATTAAATTAGGGCAAATTTGTCCTAGGAGCGTGAAGCTTGAAGGAAGGGCGGATCCCGGTGACCTTTTTTTTGTCTTTTTTCTTTGCTTTCTTTGTTTCCGCCTTTCTTTCTTTCCTTCTTCTTTCTTTCTTTCTTACTTTCTTTCTTCCTTTCTTTCTTTTCATTCCTATTCATGTTTATTCTTCCTATATGTTCTTCCTTCCCCTTCTCTGTCTATTTTTCGCTTGCTTTCTCCTTTTTTTTTATTGAAATAGAAAATAAATGAATGAGTTTTGGTCACCGTTACTTGGCGACGGCTACCCCTTTCCACCTGATTGGTACAAATAAAGAAAAATAATAAAAAATAGCATATACACATATATACAGTCCTGCATGGATGAGAGCAAAAGTTCTCCTATGCGCAGAACAAACACGTAGTCACCACGCTCACTCTTAGCTTTTGTCCGCTCAGTAGCGGTCACAAATCTTCGTTTATTCGAAGAGTTGTTGCAGCACCTTCATTGCTTTGCATTTTTGTTTTGGATGCCCATGGACCTAGTATTTTATTCAACGCGAATGGCTACTCAGGATGGAACTTATAGAGTTCCTGTTCTAGTCGCCTTCGGTGTGTGTCGTGATTCGGACAGTCGAGCAAGAGGTGACAGATATCCTCGTCGTCGTGGCCACGTGAACATGCTGACGATGTTGCACGCTGAATACGAAGTAGGGAGTGCTTTGTGTAAGCCGTTCCGAGTTGTAGGCAATGTATGAGTGTGTCGATACGTCTTGGGAGGTCATGGTCTAATTGGTATTCAAGACTAGGGTCAACAGAATATAGGATCGATTCCTTAGTTTTGTCTGTGAACAAGGTAAACAGGCATAATTCACGTTTTGTTGTTATTAAAATTCTATTTACATCATATTGAGATACCGCAATGAGGCACGTTTGCGTAGAATTATAAGCGGTTTTCGCCAACTCATCCGCCATTTTATTTCCCTTAATTTCGCAGTGACTAGGGACCCACTGAAATGCCACTTGATGATTCGACTTCGTAGCTTCTGAAAGCTCTTTTAGTATAGCGTACACAATACGCACATCAATTTGACTTGAAGTGGCATTTTCCACACATGCGAGTGCTGCCAGAGAGCCTGTAATTACCACCCATTTTCTTGGTGTCGTTGACATTTTAATAAAGCTTGTGGCTAGCAAAAACGCTACGAGCTCCGAAGTTGTTGAAGATGGGAGGTGGCCCAACCGACATGCATATTCTTCGTTCAATTCCGGAATTATAAATGCTGATGTCGCTGTCTCTTTGGTGACGGAGCCGTCAGTGTACACGTGAGTGTATCCTTGGTACCTGTCAAACAGATGATGTGATGCCAACTGCTGAGCGGCAATGGTTGGCACTTCATGTTTGTTGCGAAGTCCTTCTATTGACTTTAATTTTTATACGTGGTTTGTGTTGGCGTGTTTCCATAGTCATAATGGTAATGTCTGAACTGAATATAATCATCAAGAAAAACAAGAGGAAGGAGACTTCTCTTTGGCACGAGCACGCGCTCAATATGCTACAGCTGGCTACAGCTGGCTATGTGTCTTTGCCTGCATTACGCCAAGCGACGACGACAGCGTACGACAGCCTGGCTTTCCAAAGCGCTCCGTACTTACACAAAAAAGATCAACAAATTATTAGCTACTCTCCAGATATGAAGGCGTTCGTCAAATATTTCTAATGCCCAGTATGATGCGTACATACATACATACACACATACATACATACATACATACATACATACATACATACATACATACATACATACATACATACATACATACATACATACATACATACATACATACATACATACATACATACATACATACATACATACATACATACATACATACATACATACATACTAAAAATCTTATGCGGTCCTCTTCTCCCCCTACACCATGAAGAGAGTGAAAGTTACTTCACGCATGGTACAGCAGCTCCCTCACTGGCTTCGTCATGTAACAAGCACAGTGAAACCCACGTACCTTTTTAATGTCGTCCCGAGCAACAAGTTTAATTGATGTGAAGATTTGCTTTTTGCACTGGTTTTGTATCTTTATGAAGTTGCCTTTAAGCCGCATAAGCCTCCTTCGTCGCACTGTAAAGAACAATAAGAGCAACGACGAAGAACAGATGTGAAAGGAAGACACCCCTCTATGATATAGGAATGAAATGCTTGATATGAACTGCTAATCGTAGCCCTTATCGACAGACCTAACACACTACTTTAAATGTATATTTTGTTTGGTGAATCATACATAAAAAAAACTGAGAAAACGAGTTGTCGGTTTATACGTCAACATAATAATTATAGTGTACAAAGACAGTGTAGCGCTTATATGACATCGGATAACCTACATTTATAGCGTTGAAACAGTGCCGCAAACGAAGGAACGTTGCGAGATCCCTCTTGTGACCTAGTTCTTGATAGACCGCCTTGGTGGTACAGTAGCATGGGTGTAGTCTAGAGGGGGGGAGGGGAGAATCAAACTCCCGAAAATCTTCAATTTACCTTGCGTATACGTACACGCACACATACAAACGCACTTACGAACATACATAAAATATGATAGACCCCCCCCCAAAAAAAAACGAACAAAAAAAAAAGAGTTCTTGCTACGCCCTTGAGCAGTGGTTATGGTCAACACCTGCTACACAAGTTGTCTAGACGGTGTTGTTGCGGTGCCGGGCTACTGATCCGAAAGTCGCCAGTTCGATCCCATCCGTGGCGGCCGTATTTAGATGGAGCCGCAGTGCTAGGGGCCCGTGCCCTGCGCGGTGTCAGTGCATAAGCGCCTGGGGGGTCTAAGTTTCCGGAGCTCTCCGTTACAACGTGCCTCATTATCATATCGTTGTATCTGGCGCGTAAAACTCCGGGCATTATTAAAACGAAATCTTTAGATGCCTCATAGAACGCGAATCCACCTTTCCCACAATGCCCCGTCGTATCGTGGGAAAGGCGGATTTCCTAGTAGAAATCGTATGCCTAGCGCAGAAGTCGTGCAACGACTCCTGGTTTCAGAGGCCTTACTTCCAGCAATGCCAGTTCTCCCGGCCCCTTACCCCCCCCCCCCCCCCCCCCACTAAAGCACCAGAGGGCAGTGCATCGGTGTCGTCGGCGTCAACACGTGTGACGCAAGAAAGCATATCGCGATGGTGTAACTATATGACGGCATCATGACGTCACAGATGACCATATTTTGCGATGTCACGCAACGCGACGTCTGGTGATAGCTTCATCACGAGAAATGGTCGCTCGCTCAAAGGTGAATGGATCACGGAGGCTGTGCAAAGCCAGGCGAGGTTCTGAAAGCTTGCTCCGATCATTGAGGCTGTAGAAAACCACGCTAAGATTGATGCATCGACCGAGAAAAAGAAAAGAAAAATTGGCCTTCGCCTTTGAGTCGTCTTAGAGGGATGCATAGGGGACTCAGTGATTATTATTATTATTATTATTATTATTATTATTATTATTATTATTATTATTATTATTATTATTATTATTAGTAGTAGTAGTAGTAGTAGTAGTAGTACATAATGGAATTCATTTACAAGCAACGACGCTTCTCATCAGAATAAGTTCCGGGACTTGGCCGAGCAAGAAAACAGTGGATGTTGTTACGTTTAGATAACAGCCTGCCTCTACATCTCTCCATGCCGCGCCTGGTGGTCTAGTGGTTATGACGCTCGGATGCTAACGAGAAGGTCGCGGGATCGAATTCCGGCAGTGGCGGCTGAATTTTCGATGGAAACTAAAATGAATGAGGCTCGTGCGCTTAAATTTAGGCACACGTTAAAGACAAGGAGGATTAAAAAAATGACTTTTTTCTTTAATCCTCCTTGGTTAAAGAACCCCATGGCAGGTGGTCGAAATTTCCGGAGCCTTCCACTACGGCGTCTTTCATAACCATGCGGTGAATTTGGGACGCTGAACGCCAGATAATATTGTTAACATCCCCTCACGCGTTTCTGTATCGCTGGTGTGATCACAAGCACATAACGCTCACAGCCCACTTACTGAGTCGTTCGTGTTTTTTTTTTCCTGCGTGCGATATTGGACAATGCCTCTACTGACCGGAATCAAACGGCTTGCAGCCGAAGACCTCGCTTCCCAGCGCCGTGAGGAAGACAAGTAGGAGCACTTTCCACCGAACGTCGGCCAGCATATCGCGAACGGCGTCCAGTTGGGACTTCCTTAACGAAAGACGCATCGGCGGCGAGACACATACAGTCGACGCTACTCCACATTGAAAGAAAACATTCCCCGAAAAGACAGTCAACTTGCATACATAGAAGAGCAAGAACAAAAAGAGAACAAGTCATGACAGTAATGATGACGGCACGTATGCCTCGTGCCTGCTGATTGCACATGTTCCGCCGTGAGAATATATTGGGGGAAAGGGAGAGAGAGGAAGGGGGGGTTGCTTAGTGCAAAATTTTGTTTCATTCTCGCTGAAGGTGGGAGCTGGTGGCGTGTGTATTCAGGTGCGTCGCTAAGCACCGGAAAACAAACCAGCAGCGTATGTTGACGCTAGCCCCGCAAGGAAGAAAATGCTATTGCAGCAGTTGATGGCTGTGGATGCACATTGCGGATAGAAACCATTCAAGCCGGCTCCACAACGGAGCCAGATGATAGAGCGATTGCTATTGGAACCACCATTGAGGGCACGAAATTTGTCACATTGGATTGGATGCCGGCTTTCAGGGCATATGCTGTCGCGAATACAACTAGCACGGCTTTGCAAAAATTAGTATGATCTCAACTGGAAATGAAGCTCATTTGGTTTCCGGGCTACTGTAAGAACACTAAAGAGGGGGGGGGGATGCCAAGTCAGCCTTATACATTGACACATTGACATGACATGAAGGGGGTGCTGCGACGATCCTTCGCCCCCCCCCCCCTGAACCCAGCGCATGCGTATGCCTTTGGGCCCCTATCAACCCCCCTCCCCCCATCGTCCAACCTGGCGACCGAATTCTCACTCCCATTTTGGTATAATAATGTTTATTCTTCCTCCTCCTATTACTTCTCCTACGTCAAGAAAAGAAACATTAGGACTATCCAACGACACATGGCTACATGTGCACGCGCTGCAGCGTGCTGGACACACTAGCACACTTGCTCCTGGAATACCAGTGCCATGCAAACCACGACATGCAACCGTAGCGGGACCAAGCCCCAAGAATAAACTACGACTACCTAATGGAAACGTGGGAGACCAAGCTCGTCCTAGAGGACCTGGGAGACCAGAGACAACTCGTCGCCAGGGCGAAGAGGGCAGTCGAAGCCAGAGGGTTCCTGGACTATGAAAACCTCCCACCTTAGGGTGATACCAGGCCTCGCTCGGAACACTGTTTCAAAACAAACGTTTATTTCTCTCTCTCTCTCTCCACGACTGCGCGAAACGTGCAGCACAATCACAGTGAGAGCTGGAAGAGCGGCATTTAAGAGCCCTTTTTAAACAATATTTGCTTAACTGATAACATGCACACTTGCTGGGTACCAGCTACGCCATAAATCATATTTTTTGTGTATTCGGGAGACGTTCACTATGCCATCCTTCGTCGTTCTTCAGAGAAGCGTGCTACCCGCTACTCACCTGCAAAGAATTTTGTTTTTGATGCTGTGGCTGACTCGGCGACGATAAAAATTATGTCTAGCGCTATTGTAATGGGTCTGTAGCAATCGATGAACCACTCTTTGTGCATTTAGCATTGTGTGTTGCATGACTGTTCCTAGTTCTAAAACGCTTTATTACATACAGTAATGCGATTCCTTTACCGACATGAAGCCTGCCTATAGGGTCAGTTTGTAACGGAGCTCCAAGCACCGGGGTAGCTCGGATACTGGGTTGGCGCGCGAGGGACCTGGGTTAGAATCCTATCGTGTCCTTGGTGTTTTTATTTACATTTTTTAAAATTTGCACGATAGTGGTTACAGACACCAGCGGCGGACAACTACGACGACCCTTGTTATGATCTCATATAACAGCTTTCGCTGTAAAAACAGACGGTTTCTAGCTTTTGAAAAAGAAATGACTTTTTTATTGATAGACGGGACAGCTTTTTTTTTCAGTTGTATACCGAAAGAGAGGACAAAAAGGGGCCATTTAAAGAAAGAATGAACAAAAGAACGCATTAATGAATCAGTATTTGATTGACTGATACATGGGTCGGTCTATGTCGTACAACATTGCTGTGTATTGCTATTTTTAACGAGTCTGTTATACTTTCTTGCACAACTTATATCGTACAACTTCTGCAGCTTGTTGGCGCGTTAGAGAAGCGACCATATGCGGCGTATTTCAGGCGTCTTTTCGGCGGGGCGTCGTTATGCGTCGACGTGCTCACTCCGTACGGTGCGATTACTTTGCTTGAATACTGGTTGCTCAACGAGATTCAGAGCTTGCGTTTCGAAGCAACACCGATCTCTCGGAGGAGGTAATAAGAAGTCTTACCCCCGTATTCACAAACGCTCCTCGACTCGGCTTTCACCCTTCACTTTGCAGAGTTGAGCACTGCGCCACCACTCGGCTGAAAATGACGCTGCGCTACTCAAGAATCGCAGCAGACTATTGCTGATATGCAGTCACCTACCTAGAGATGGCGCTCCCATCGGATTTTTCAAGTGAAGGCGAAGCGTTGAGTGAAGGGAGGTTCTAGAATACGGGGGTTAGTTTTCTTCCTCGCGCGTTTGCTTCGACCAGATTTGGTTGTAGCTGTTTTGTAGTTCACTGAGTGCGCCGTAATGCTTACATTGTGCCACCTCAAGCGTCATTTCTCGTCATTCGTATATGTCGCCACCTCTCATGGCAGCTTTGCCGTCTTCTCGAATGTCGTGAATCACGTTCGACGCCGGGTAAGCCTATCCAACATACTACAGAAGCAGCTTCTGTCCTCCTCTTCAAAACATTGTTAGTTTAACCGTTTACAAAAGTTGAATACAACCGATGAGCTCCACACACTCCCTCGCTCAGTCGTTCCCGTCCCCTATAGCGCAGCAGATTCTCTACCCACCCGCTCCCCGCCCGATCCCCGTCCGCTCCTCGCCCGCTCCTCGCCCGCTCCTCGCCCGCTCCCCGGTTGCTCCCCAGCCGCTCCTCGCCGTCCCCGCCCGCTCCTCGCTCGCTCCCCTGCCCTAACCACCTTCGTGAAAGCTAGCAGTGAGATCAGGCGCGTGGTCGTTTGCGTCCCATTTCTGAGGAGCTTCGCTCATCGGTTGTATTTGTACACGGAAGCAATGCTATAGTTTTCTGTCTTTCGATCGTTCCGTGCTGCAGTTCGCCGCTCCGGCTTGTCTGCTTTGAGCGCCGGGATGCGCAGTCTGTTATTCCGTGCAGTGTCGGTTTCTAGTATTGTAAGAACCACAACGAGACGACCTCCCCTGCGTTGATTGTGCAGCTCCTACGCTGACAACTCCCTCTCAGACGTTCACGATGCCATAAAAAAATCTATGCATATTTCTTTCCTAGAACACTTCATTAAATCGGGCTTTCCGGCCACGTTTTTTTTATTTCGAGTTTGTAAAAGCATCAAGCCTATGGGCAACTGCGGAGGGGGGGGGTATCCAAATTTGTTCGTTAAATTGGGAAATTCGTGAAATCAGGATTCGCAAAGTTGAGTTTCGGCTGTACTTCATTTCCTGTAGCATTTTTTAACGGAAACAATAAGGCGAAACCGAGACCGACACAAGTAGTAACATGGAAGAACGCCTACTAACAATTGATTTACTTGAAAAAAAAGGAGGAGGATACATTTAGGCAAGTATTTAGTCACCGCTAATCACACGGTGTTCTCAAAATCGGTGAAATTCGCACGTGGCGGCATATATTTAACAAAACTAGATATATGGTCTAGGACACGTGGTGTAAAGCATAGTAACATGAAAAAGAAGCAATTTTTTGGTTATTTCAGCAATAAAATCTTCGTACAGTTAAAACACTGCAACCCAAAAAAAGGAACATCTCCTTGTTTTTTCGGTAACGTGCGGTAGGAATTCTACCTACTGCGAGAAGTTAGTTTTATTCAAGTGTTTCTAAAAATCGCATTTCGCATTCGTATAACATTTTTGATGGTTTGATTACACATGCTGGGTCCTATCTTTTTATACAGACGGCCTCTTGTAGCTCGCGCGCGACTTTATCCCGACTTCTGCCCAGATGATAGTTACAGCGCGAGAACAGAACGACGACAAATTGTCGTCGTTCTGTTATCGCGCTATAACTATCGTCATGTCATATAGCCCAAACTGCCACACTTCTACCCTGAACCAAGGTTTCTTGCAAACGAGGAACGCATCCGCAGGCTTTACGAGGAATTGCAACATTGAACCCTGTTTTTTTAGTAAACGCTCGTGTTTTCTCAGCCTTTAATTAATAAACGCCATGTTTGTCCTTGTGGACATTAATGCAAGTGAGAAGGATCTGATATACCACGTTATCCTTTCACGTGACAAATGGTCTTTGTCGGGTTCCGAATGGCTTCTTTTCTTTCCTGTTGCAAATTCGGGAGCACAGAAATACAAGTTTTAAAGGGGCTGAAAACCTTGTACTTGTTTGCGACTTTTTTCAGGTTATGGGCTACTCGGTGAGAATAGGGTATTAACTCTCGGTTGATCGTCTGGTGTGTTTGCTCTTTTTTTACCTTTAATATTTTTGGACCAAGGATTACTTTATCAGTGCTGTAAGTACCGTGTACGGAAAGCCTGCCCTTTGTATTATTTGAATCTAGTACAGAAAACGGATTTGCGTGAAGTGTTCACACGACCTTTTTTTTTTTACTGTGGGCTCCAATGTCGTTGTGGCGATGCCTGTTTTTACGGTCTTAGAATGCGCTGGCTGATAAGTCAGCAGCTCTTTTTGGGCTAAAGGGTTGTACATCCAGTGAACCTCTCCTTCCAAGGTGAGCTATATAGTCCAGAAATTGTAACTTATCACCCTCTGGTAATTTGCATGTGTACTCGAACCCTCAACTATTTCTTCTAAAAACTTCCAGAACTTCTTGTACAGTACTTGAATGCTCTGATGGATTTTGTTTATTTAAGACAGTGAGAAAATCATTAAAGTACCTAAATACTTCCATAACTTTCGTTTTGTCAAACTTCGTATCTAAAACACCATCAACTGCAGAAAAGAAAATGGTGCCTGGTAATGGGGTTACACAGGACCCTATACAGGTGCCCTTTTCTTAAATATGCACTCTATCTTCGTTTTTTTGTTCTAGAACGGCATTATTTGACCTCGGTTTCGACCACAGCTGCGACACGCACTTCAACCACTTCGGCGACAGTGGCAGATAGCCGACTATACTGCTGCACATTGACTAAAAGTGCTACTCCGTATCAAACTTGCATTCAAAGGGTCACCAATCGACGCTCTGTTGTAATCATTCCCCTCAAGCTCGATGTCCTCGAGGTTTCCTCTCTTCACTCAGAATAAGTGCAACCCGGAACAAGAAAGATAAGAAACAATGTGCGCGCATCATGAAGTGTCCCGTGATGATAGATGCATGCTTGGGCAACGACGAGACACTCAGAATGGTTTCGTTCCCAGTGATAGGTTAAATACACCCCTTATCTACCGCTTTCTTTTGCCCGCCATACATGTTCGTGCTTGTTGAAGTGGTGAGACAGGTACACTATACAGATATAGTGACAGACCCCCCACCCTCCCCGGTCTTGACATGTCAGGACGTGACGGCTGGAACACGTGTGTACCGATGGCCTCCAAGAAGTCGTAGTGTTGCCTCTTGACATTGTGCATGCGTCGAAGTGAGATATTACAACCACACAACAACAACATAGCGCGCAACAAAGGGCTTCCTTTTTGGCGCACGTATATAAATGAATAAGCAAACAAAGTTGTGTTTCGCGGCAACCTAACTTCAACACTTTTCGATTAAGTTCAACATCGAAAACAGATGCCCTTTAACCAATTCATTTCGAGTTCTGGCGCCTGACGTGTACAAACATATAGTTATGGTCATCCGTACGTCGCACCGATGGGGACTATGGACTAATTTGCCCCACCTGGCTTTTGGCTATGCACTTTGGTTTATATGTACTTACGCTTATATGCACTTACGTTTACATGTATTCGTATTTGGAATGGTTGGGTACCTTGACTGTATTAGTTCTAGAAAGTAGTCTCTTGTGTAGTATTATAAAGAATCAATGACGACAGCACAAGAACTGCACTTTCCAAGTTCGCCTTTTTTCCGCGCACAATTAAGGAGCGGATTTAGCCGTACCTGTTTCTTCATTGCATTGTATAAAAATGATCGACAAGTCATCACGGATAATATTAGGTTGTAATATATTTGCGTAGATTTTGCTTTATGTTTCCTTAATTTTTCGGTACTTGGCTGTGAGAATTCAGAAATAGGCCCCCCCTCCCTTCTTTTCTCGTGCAATGTATGTAAATGTTTATGTATTGTATTGCCTTGACGAGTGCACTACTTGCTCTCCTGCTATTGTGCCTTAAATGAGACTGTGGTATTTTTAACTGAATGAATGCTTCAGACGGGGCCCAACCAGCTAAATGTTTGGCATTCGAAGAGAAACTGAATTATGGTGTCGGCTTACCGCACTCTTCTAAGTTCGTCACCCGCCATGGTGGTTCAATGGTCATAGTGCTCTACTGATGACCCGCAGGTCATGGGATCGAATCCCAACCGCGGCGGCTGCTTGTTTTCGGTGGCGATGAATTTACTTGAGGCCCGTGTATACTCACATTTAGATGCACGTTGCAGAACTCCAGGCGGCCGAAATTTGCGGAGCCCTACACTACGGCGTCTCTCATAATCACATCGTGGTTGTGGGATGTTAAAGCTCAACAATTTTTGTTCCTAGTTCGCCTTAGTACGTAGCACATGTGACCTGCGCGGGGACAGCTACGCAAATATCTTACACGTCCTTGTAAGCTACACATTTCGGTTTTAGGGACGAAGCTCCCTAGGGTCAAGCCATGACCGCTGTCTATAATACCCTGTCCGTCGGCGTGATAGGCTATGGATAACCATATCCATGTGGATATTCACACGAACACCCATATGACCCATATTATTATACATATCAATACCAATATGACACATGTAGATATCTATTTCCATGTATGCGTATCCATATGGGTATTCATATGGATACCCATACGGATATCCATATGGACACCTCAACACCATATGCGCTTTGTCATTGATAAACAGCTTTGTACATATTGTACGCACGTGTTGTCACGTCTTCGCATGATCGACTGGGCAATGTACGGGGGTTAATAATCCCCCGGAGCTTCGCCCACTCATCACCATTCACTTCGTGGATATGGTGTGATTTCTTTTCTACCTTATATAGCCTATAGCTCGCTGTCGACGTACTAAATTTTTTCATGGAGTCGTTTTTTGTAACTTGGCGTTCCTTTTGGGCTGTTCATGCAACTATGCGAGATAGCCGACGCCCGTAGCCGATGGCCACGCGGTTTTACTTCAATCTGTTCCTGGTCGCAGACTACGTAGTTCCTTCTAATTACACTCAACAACATATCGAAGTATTCATTTGGAACTTAATCTTTCACCTTGTAATGCTGCTTAGGTGTATAACCTGAGCGTATAGCTTGTCTTCCAGAGCTTAGGGTTCAAGCAAGTGATTGATTGTTTAAATGGGGAATTAATGAAGTTAAACTAGATGCGTTCGCGTTTTCAATCGAAGTAAGTTTGCTATTCATGATGCTCGTACAGCTGAGCTCTGCTATTATAAAGACATTAATAAGCAGCCGTTAGTGATACCGAGTCGGCGGGCAAACGAAAGGTCTATGAATAAGTTACTTTAATGCCTCAAGCATTAAAAAAAATAGAAATGAAGTCAGACCGCCTCACCCAGCAGTCGCGCTATTAATGAACTGGTTACAGTTTTCAGCAACCGATTATAAAATTACAGCGAACTTAACGACTGATTAGCGAGAATTGCTTTGATCAAATTTTGGTGGTGGTATCGGTTGTTTCGCCTTTAATGGGTCATTAAGTGTAATGAGCTGGTGCCGTGGCTAAACATCGGGCACACAGCGCACACGTACAGTATATGCTGTCGTGTCACAGTTTTATGATGTGCACTCCTGCTTTCGTAGAAAAACATTAACGTGCCCCCTTCTCCGAGTTCAGAAAGAATTAGTTTTGGTTGTCTTTAATTACGTGTTTTAAGCAACACAGACGAGTACGAAAAATCCGCAGGCAAATATGATTGATGCGCATAAAAGGTACATACATCTTCTGCTAAAGGCTACGTTAATGTATAGATACGTTGAGAATTCCAGAGACATGGATCTCTTTCGGAACTACGTTTGATGTTTGCATGTAGTATGTTTTGGAAAGGTGCGCGACATCGTACGAAAGAAACTCCGGTTATGTGGAAAATTCTCTTGCTCATCAGGAACACCTGCTGGTTCCTACAGTCACTACAGGACAACACATACGCATTACTGCACCTGCGCTGAGCGTCGGTGCTGAGTTTTGATTGGAAATTAACCGCCGTGACTTAAGCTTAAATCTGCAACTACGCTATTGTGTTGTTCCGCTTCTTTATTAAATCAGTTTGCTTTCATTGTAGCGCACATAAAGCTTGCAATATTTAAGTGGAACACGCTTAAAGTTTCCTGCAAACTTATAGACGGATTGGCACATTACTCGGACACATGAAATTAGGCAATAACACTAAGTATTGGAGTTTTAGGTCCCAAATCAGGCTGTGATCACGAGGCAGTAGAGGGTTCCGGAAATTTCGACCACCCGGGGTCCATAAGTCAGCGCCTGAATTTTAGCACATGGTCCTGTTGCATCTTGCCTCGATTGAAATACGTCCGCCACAGCCGAGATTCCAACCCGCGACCATTCGGTTCAGACATTGTGAATACGTACACTTAACTGATAGATTGAGTGTCTTGTGGACACTGTTACGCTTGATTAAGAAGCTAAGAACTCTTAGTGGTCAGCGTTCATCAGTGCTTTTTTTTTCAAAGTGACGGTGTGCATATTCATTCGCTGAAGCAATATGAAATTTTTGCAATTTATCTTCATGGTTTATGCAAACAAAATATATACAAAAAAGATAAACATAAGACAGAACTGTCTCTTACCCCTCCCCACCCCCCCACCCTCTTGTGATAGATACTCGGTGCACAGTCTCCCGTGTCACGTGCAGACGACGACAGCCCCGAAAGTGAAGCGTTTCTGAATTTTTTTTTCACTTTCATGTTATGTATTTTTTTTTTTTCGTTTTGAAACATCTCCTTCCTGCCTTTGCCGACTGAGCGCATCGTGAAGCCCAGCTGACACGTTACAAATTCTCTTCGACGACTTCGTTATCCGGCCCGATATCCGTGCAGCGCAGCTCCCTCGCTTATATGAAAATAGAGAGCGAGGAGTTCGATCAGAAGACCAGTTTTTCATCGGGCTTTTCGATCGTCCCATTTTACCCGTTTGCTGCGCGCGCCTTTCGTTCATATAACCGCTTCTGCGTTAATCATTTCAATATGCTAAACGTGCTTCCCGAAGCGAAATTGTCTTCGATCTACGCGTACATTGCGCTCTGGGCTTCATTCATCGTGACAAGGCTCCGCGGATTGAGATCTGAACGGGTTTTTCTTTCCTCGGAGAGAATTAGCGACGCCCGATGGAAATCTGCGACAAGGGAGTTTGAATGCGGTGTCTCCGCGCACTGCGGTTTATTTCGTTCGCTCCCATTTATTCCGCCGCTCAGTGTGTCTGCGTTGAAAGGGCCAACTAATGATCCTCGAAGGGCCTGGGAAGTTGGGACGCCTCATCGATGCGTAATGCATTGCGTGCACAGAAAAAAAACTACTTCTTGCTTTTAAAAGGGAAAACCCGGAGATGCCTTAGCAAATGCGAAAACTGGCCGTCGGCCTCCTGCGGCGTCGGCGTCAACACGAGTCACGCAAAAAAGGTTCATCTTAATGTGATTGCGTCGTCGTGACGTCGCAGATCACCAAAAGGTGGGACGTCATAACGATGCTATCATGACGTCACACAACGAGGCGTCGCGTGATGGTGTCGTCATAGAGCTGCTTATACATACACTTGAAGGAACTCCGGCGCTAGTGTTTATGGGAGCTGCAACGCACGGCACTTCAGTCAGCATGGGAATGATGGGTATTACACGCATTTGCCTAATATCCGTTCTTTCGGCTCCGTTTGGCTTCGCATGGATTGAAGCCGCTTTGTCACGAGACGACAATCAGCAAATTTTCAGCAGTTTCACTGCACAATTCTTAACCTTTAGGCTCACCAATTCCAACCAGGCCATGAATTTGACAACGCTCCGTTCTTTTATTCGAAACAAAACCAAAACACAACAATAAACAAAACCACAGGTGTTTTCGAAGCTTACAAACACGAACACTTCGGTTCCTGCCTACGGCAAGTTATTATTTTCCCCGCCGCAGTAGCCTAGTGGCTAAGGTACTCGGCTACTGACCCGCAGGTCACGGGATCGAATCCCAGCTGCGGCGGCTGCGTTTCAATGGAGGTGTAAATGCCATAGGCCTGTGTGCTCAGATTTAGGTGCACGTTAAAGAACCCCAGGTGTTCGAAATTTCTAAAGCCCTCCACTACGGCGTTTCTCATAATCATATGGTGATTTTGGGACGTTAAACCCCACGTATCAAACACAAAGACGAGGCAAAGTTGCAATGTGCACTACCCACCATTCCCACGGTGGCTAAATGGTTGTAGCGCCAGAGTCCCCTCTCGTTACTTTTAGAAAACTCTATCGAATCACCAGATGAGGTGCATGAACCTTACTATGCCTATGATCCCTGACGCAATGCAAAGTTAACTTAGGGTGTGAAAAGATTTCATAGTGGGGCCGGGCAGGGCCAATACTTAAACCGAGAAGAAAAATAAGCTTAGCGCTTTCGCTTTCGAGTCGTTTTAAGCGAATGCATTAAGGCATTGAGTGAGAAACTCCATGCATTCGGGACCATGTGAGGTTTTTTGAGATGCGACGTCACCTTGATCCTTGAGAAATGACGTCAGTGACAACACCGTTAATGTTTCCGAGGAAAATAGACGGATGTCTTCCCGACAAACACCGTCTACTGCGAAGTAGCTATAGGACCTGAACAACTTGAGAGCCGTCGTTGTATAAAAGGCGGTATAGTTAAAGGAGCGCGGGCACGACACCGTTTACATTTGCGCGAAGTCGATTGCACCTTGCCCGTCTGTTGACCTATCCACTCCTAGTCCACCTCTACGTGTCGTGATCATATGAGGCGTATAGGTGTTGGCAATGTGCCCGCATCACGCGCCATTCAATAGTGCCCTTCTTGACGTGCTCGCGAGAAATAGTTCGGCCGATCCGGCGGTCAAAGACATGTTATCGCGGTATGCGGACCTGCTCCCAACATGTTCAAGGTTGTCGGTTGTCGTGTCTTTATGGCGCAAGAAGGGTATTCCACACGCGATAACAGCGTCTCATTGTGTAACAAGGGTTTTCTCTCGTGAAGGAAACACGCCTTGTGTGTCGAGTCAGATCAATACCGTCGATATTTATTTCGAACCTGCTTGGGAAGTAAAAACAGCGAGAAAATAGAGACAAGGACCGAAGAAAAGATGAGTGGGCACTGAACTGGCAGCCAAAATTAATTGGAACGCACACGCCCATATATCAGGCAGCCGACTTGGTCACGTGGAACACCATGACCATGGACTAACCCGACTTTCCCTTCTAGTGTTATTTTGAACTGCCTAAAATAACAAATGAAAGGGTGGCCAACAACGTTACACGTAACAGAGATGTCTAAAGATGAACCCACAGTCGTCCACAGAAAATATAGGACGCTACGGTTTATTTTTCTTTAATGCTGATGAGAGGAGTACACCTGCAGAACAACCTGCGCAGCGTATGCCATATCATATTGTACCCACCGTCCTTTACTACACTCAATTTCTGTGCCTTCATTCAATATTTGTCAATACTTTTGTCCTCGTTATGATTCACCAGTTTACGTTCTCCTCACTGTATATGTTGTATTTTGAGTCGGAACTTCGAACACGAGATCAACTTTTCAGCTTGCCCCGCCACGGTGGTCTAGTGGCTAATCGGTAGCTGACCCACACGGCGCGGGATTAAATCCCGGCTGTGGCGGCTGCATTTCCGATGGAGGTGAAATGTTGTAGGCCCGCGTACTCAGATTTGGGTGTACTCAGATTTGAGTGCCCAGGGGGTCAAAATTTTCGGAGCCCTCCACTACAGCGTCTCTCATAATCAATTGGTGGTTTTGGGACGTTAAACCCCACAAATCAATCAATCAATTAATCAACCAATCAATCAATCAACCAATCATATAATCAATCAACTTTTCAGCTTTAATTCAAATGCGGAATCTTTCCGTTGGTGGTACGAGCAGCAAGCTTGGTTTTGGTTTCTCAAGCGAAAGCAAATCTAATCGGAAAGCGACAGGAAATCGAGTGCACTGCCGGAGGGAGACCAATTTTTTTTTTGTTGTTCTTGGAGACGATACCCAGACACATTTGCAGCGCGGATAGGCTAATTACGTGTAAATCGATATCATAAAAAATTGGCAGATCTCACGTACAGTGGGAATCGATGATATGCGTAGCACGAATGAGAAATGTTGATATGTCACTTTAACATCATTACAACGTTACGAGGCTGAGCTAAATGATGCCGTTCATGACTTCCGTGTCGTGATTATCATGTTCGGATGTGTCGTTTACATTCGTCATCTATTCACGTCACGTGTTACCAAATTAAGTATATGTGAAGCTAGCGAAACGGCCGCGAGCACGCCATGAGCGTGATATGTTGTCATGTTCTTACATGACACGCGTGTCAGGATTATCATGTTTGTATCAGTCATATATTTCTTCATCCATTGACGTCAAGTAGCACCAAACTTGTTATATGTGGAGCTAGCAAAATGACCTCGAGCGCATCATGAAGGGCACAATATACTCCAACGTAGCGTTGACGCGTGCGCACGGAGGGCACAGCAACGCTACATTAGCAAAACGCGAGCGCTCTATAGTCTCACGCCAGGCGCGACCAGCGTCTGTCAGCGCGGCCTGACGGCAATCGGCGCGAAATGCGACATGCTGCATTTCGCACCGATGTGTTGCCCAGACAACACTGCGTCTTCCTCTTTTCGTGATGGAGGGCCGCCGGACGCGCTGAAACACGCATGCGTCACAGCAACGCAGCGCGGCGCGTGCCTACGAGTGTATGGGAGGAACGGCGCCTGGCGTGGCAACGCCGGCGTGACGCGACGAAATGAACGCTGGCGAGCACGCGCACCGCATCACGTCCAAATGTATTGGGGACTTTGACTGTGGCATGTAGTCATGTTCTCACATGACACGCATCTCATGATGATCATGTTTGCATCAGTCACATACCTTCGTCAACCATTGGCGTCACCTAATATCAAATTTTGCACATGTGAAGCTAGAGAAACGGCCTTGAGCGCATCATTAGTGTACCATGTAGTCATGTTGTTACATGACACGCACCTCATGTTTATCATGTTTGCACCAGTATCATACTTTCGTCATCCATTCACGTCCCGTAATACCAAATTTGGTATTAGTGAAGCTAGCGAAACGGCCGCGAGCGCATAATGAGCGTGGCATGCAGTCATATTGTTACATGACACGCATGTCATGATTTTCATGTTAGGGTCGCTTGTGTTCGCCATGCAATTGTGCCATACAGTCCTAGTTTTGCAACATGCCATGTGAACGAAACGACCGCAAGAGTTGCAGGACCATGAAATGTAAATCATGACATTCATGACATACATATCATGATTTTCATGCTATGACTAGTCAGATATGTTCTTCACGCAGTGATGTTATGTTGTACCAAGTTTGGTATTGATACCATTATCGAAACGGCCAGGAGAGCTAAAAGTCGTAGGTGGCTAGATAGATAGATAGATAGATAGATAGATATATATATAGATAGATAGATAGATACGCTCAAAGTCGCTGAAGTTCGCCGAGAAATGCTTCGCATTTAATAGTGACGTAAAGAAGCGACCACGTTTATTTTAATTTTTCCCTACAAAAATATACAAAACAGGGCGAAGCCGAAGGCGTCTGTAGAAACTATAGGCACTTGTATAAACCACCGTATGATTATGAGAGATGCAGTGTAGTGCAAGTCTCTGGTAGTTTCGACCATCTAATGCACTTAAACGTCGACTGACATCCCGCAGTACATGCACTTCAAGCACTTCAAGCACTTCGCCTCCATCGAAATGTGACTGCATGCCGCCGCCCGGATCGAATCCGGGACCTTCGGGTTGGTTAAAGCAAGTACGAGGACTTGAATAAACAAAAATTTTAACTCTTCCTTCGTTAAAGAAACCATTGACATAGATGCATAAAAAGTTTGTGTGGGCAAAATTTAATCCTAAAATAATAAAAATAAAACAACAAACGATGCCCTGCCTGCTGCACTGATGTAGTGCAGGCTGCCAAATTAAAAAAAAAAAACTCGAATAGGACAAGTGTGAAATGGTATTTTGATGTAGACAATAGAGATAAAGAGAGAGAGATAACAAGAAAATGGAGAGCACGACCACCGTTGCCAACCAAGCGAGCAACTCGGCGACATATTGTACTCTTAACACGATACACAAATAAATATTTGGACTAACCATGTATTGGCAGCCGATCAATATTTAACATTTATGTCATGGCTGCTTTCCGACATAACCTGGCGGAGAGAATACGTACTAAAGATCCGTTGTCCCCTCCCTTTTGCCTCCTGGCTTTTATTTAAATAAAAAAGGAAATAAGCTGACATAACACCAATACAGTTTAAAGCAAACAAATGGATTACAGTTACGAAATACGGAGTATTCTTTGGGAGCCATATGACCAGAATGCACGATGAAAAATGAAGAAAAGAAATTGAGGCGACAACATGTATCACATTCTCTGCCACTCCAGAGTATGTGTGCGATATATTCGTGAGGATTTCCCTTTGAAGTCGAACCGAAAGCCTGCTGGCCTTGATGTATGATCTCGGAACTTCGGCGCCACGTCACAGGGCTATAGCCGCGCCTCTTAGATTATTATTATTTATTTATTTTTTGCTGCGACATCACATTTGCGTTCCCTGTCGCTTATTTATTAAAGGCGCGCAGCTTTCTTCTTCTGCATGGAGCCGTATGAGGAACGAAGCGCATTATATAGAGAGCGTTCACGCGATCTGGAATCACGCCCGGGAATAAAAGGGCCGAAGACGATAACGTAGGGCCATACGTCGTAATTTTCCCACCATTCACGAATACCCGGATTACTTCCGGTCGCTTGCTCCCTTCACTTGTTGGGCACTTTTTCTGCTCTGCTAGGTGGTGCTAGGCAGGGATTGCACATCAACAGTAGGATGGAAAAGAAAAATCACAGCATATTCACGGAGTGAATAATAATGAGTGTGGCGAAGCGTCCGTTAGTCTGTCCGCGTTTCTGCTCGTCCGTTCGTCCTTGCTTCCGTCCGTCCGTCCGCGCGTGCGTTCGTCCATGCGTTCGTGTGTGCGTCCGTCTGTCCGTTCATCCGTCCGCATGACCGTCCGTTTGTTCGTGCGTCCATCTAGTGAACACTCCGAAATCCCGCATCTCTTCATCATATATTCGGATGGATGGATGGATGAATTTGATATGGCTGTACCCTTTAGATTGAACGGTGGCTAACGCCACCAAATCGTAATACTTAGGGAACCAAAAACTAAATTTATCTTTTTTTTCCCTTTAAATAGTGAGGTGTTCATCTCATAAAAGTAGCACCATCCAGAGAACATTCCAAGGACTAAACGAGAGGTGGCTAGCTACTACTACTACTACTACTACTACTACTACTACTACTACTGCTACTACTACTACTACTACTACTACTACTACTACTACTACTACTACATACATACATACATACATACATACATACATACATACATACATACATACATACATACATACATACATACATACATACATACATACATACATACATACATACATACATACATACATACATACATACATACATACATACATCGCGGAACCACGACCCACGGCTTAAGAAGATTCACCCATAAAAACGTGTGTTCAACAAATAAAGTGCAGTGATTGCCTTAGTCAGATGGCTGTTGTCCTGTCTGCCTCCGAACATACGTTTTTTTCAATCATACTGTTGATGCATAATTTTTGCTTAGCGTTCCCTGTAACCAGCTGGGTGCATTCCTCGCACCTGCGTTTTTGGAAGATATATGTGTGCCTTTAATTTTTTCATTAACAATGTTAGTAGCACTTGTGATGTGACGTTCTTTGGGTGCGCCTTGTCGTTTTTTTTTGCGCTACATTATGAATAATATGTGCTGACATGGTCGAGCATTGCACTAGCGGGTGCGATTCTCGACCATGTCAGCACACAAAACTATGCCGCAGTTCCGTGCAGTTCGCATCAAAAAGTGTTTTTCGAACAGGGAATGGGACCGCAAGGTCATTAAACACAAAACTTTCAACTCGTGCGCCGCGGCCACGGACTCGCAAGCAGCCGCCGAGTAATAGTCTGCTGGAGCGAACGGGAACGTCTACTTGCACTTCAACAGCTCTAGGTCACGTCATAGAGTTTATTAATATACACTAGAGGGAACTCTGGCGCTAGTGTCTACGGGAGCTGCAACACACGGCGCTTCAGCGAGCATGGCAATGATGGGTAGTAACACACATTTGTCTAATTTTCGTGCTTCTGGCCAGCTTCTGGCTTCGTGTGTGTTCGTGTGGCTTGGAGCTGTTTTTTCGCGAAAACACAAATTAGCAAATGTTCACCGTTTGCGCTTCACAACCTTATTCTTTTAGGCTTAACATTTCGAATCAAGTCACTAAGTTCAAATGGGTTCGTTTTTTTCTTTCAAAACAAAACCGTAACCAGTAATAAAAAAAAGCCGCAAGTACGATTCGCCGCCCGCAAGTGCGAATTCTAGGCAAATGTGTGTACTACCCATCATTCTCATGGTCGCTGAACAATCGCATCGCCAGAGTGCCCTCTAGTTAATTTGGGGAAACTCTATGGGTCACGTGACCAGAGTTACAACGTCAAATATGGCGTCATTGGTAAAGCAATTGGCTAGTATATCCCGGCCCTGCGTACGGGCTATACTGTGCTGCTTTCTACGCCACGAGCAGCTGGTCAGACCCGATAATGTATTCAGCGTAAATGAAACAACACAAATATTTCGTTCCAATGCGGGGATTTGAAAACGTGCCCTCATGCTCCAAAAGTGAGTGTCCTTACCACTAGGCTACACACCAACGCTTTCACAAAGAAAGTACACTGTGTAGTATACTGAAACACATTAATCTGTGCCCTTTGTGCAAAAAAATATTGCAGAAAGACAACACTTTCTAGTCAGACTTTGCTGATTTTTGCGGAAAAGCGTTAAATGTCCTCAGCGGTACACGATGTAGAGCCGATATAGAGAATTGCACAAATCAATAAATTTTTTCTTCTTCGAAAAAAATTTGATGCCAAACTTGGGTCTTCATGGTTCTCTTGGGGTGGCTATTATATGTGTTGATTGACGAGCAGAAGCGAGCATGGGTACCTCATCTAGCAGTAAATCGAACTCTTCCTCGCTCGTCCGCGAAAAGGCTCGAGTGGCCACTCTTTACGAAAGTATATTTCTCTATGGAAGCCAGGGTTTCTACGGCTATACTGGAGATACAAAACGTATATATATATAAACAGACAGTAATGCCAAGGAATGTACAAGGGAAGTTATTAGAACCAATGGAATGTAAATAAGAAGAAAGAAAAGTGGATGAAAAAATTACCAACTGTGAGCTCACAGTTGGTACTTTTTTCATCCACTTTTCTTTCTTCTAATTTACATTCTATTGGTTCTAATAACTTCCCCTGTACATTCCTTGGCATTACTGTCTCATTAACTCATTATCCATATCTCATTATTATTGTGTTAAAAACACGGAAAAACGAGCCCTTAGGTATACACTTCTTTCCCTTATTATATATATATATATATATATATATATATATATATATATATATATATATATATATATATATATATATATATATATATATATATATATATATATATCCCACAACGTGGTTTATTTTGACGTCTCAGTCAGAGTCTGGCCTTCATACGATGAAGGCCAGACTCTGACTGAGACGTGGAAATAAACCACGTTGTGACTGCTCACGGAGGATATACTGAACCGAGTGTGTGTTTGCGTGCGTGTGTGTGTGTGTGCGTGTGTGCGCGCGCGTGTGTGTGCGTGTGTGCGCGCACGCGTGTGTCAGTGTGTGTGCGTGTGTGTGTTCAACAACTCGGCGTACTCAGAGAGCTCAGCGTAGTGTGCCGCCGCAGCGACATCACGTGAATATCCCAACGTGTTGCCAGGGCGCAACAAATCACGCAAGAAACGCACGGTTCGTCTTCCTGGAACGTTCAAGTCAAACACGCAGAGACACATACACACAAAAAGAACATACGCAGGTCAAAAAAACGAGTGCTGTAAACGCACCTGTAGGTAACGCACACTGAAAAGCTCCGGCGTAAAAGACAAGTTCTTCGCCATCCACCATGAATTGAATACCAGAAGCTACCGTCAATGTCAATGAAATGCTAGACTTCACCACGACACCTTTTTCGGATTTGTTCAATAGTCAATCAGCACGCACCAAAGGTGACACTTTTGCGACTGTTACTTTTGCGATTGTAACGTTTGCGACTGGTGATAGTAACAGCCGTGCTCTTCTGCAGCTTCCGAGTGGGCTGCTGTGTTGCAGGTAAACGATATAGACACGCGTGCCAGAAAAAGCCTGAGTAACAAGCCGTAATCTGCGCAGTGCTCGAAGTCGACTGCCGTGTACCTCTCCCCGGAAGAGCTGAAACTGTGGAACGGCGTCTGAGCACGTGTTGGGCGCGCTTGGAGCTGAGAATGTCGAATGTTGTGTTGCCACCAAGTGTGTTTGCCTGCAGCTGTCAAATCGGCCGCACGGTCGTTCCACGTATTTCTTACTAAGTTCTGTGCATCATCGTCTTTACGAGAAGTCCAAGCCTTACGTGTTCCTTGGAAAAATGTGCTCTAGAGAACCTGCCTTCGTTGGGCCGGCTTTCAGTTTTACAACATGCGCCCTGATTCTGTGCAATGCTAGACGGTGAAAGTGCTCCAGATAGTTATGCCTGAAGTCCATCGAGTTTCTTCAAAGAGCCAAGAGTGGCAGAGTGTCTGTTGCCCGCAGGATGAGAAAATAAAATACTGATAATAGATAGTAGGTGGACTGGCAGCATTAGATTACTATTCAATTTATGTTCAAAAGCTTGATACCAGATCTATCAAAAATCCCCAACGGTCTTTGTAGAAGTGATGCATGCCTCAAATTTTATGAGAGCAACACCGCTGAAAAAAAAAAACACATTATCTTTACTTGAATTCCTGCCCACGTTTCCCGCTATAGTGTGTTATACTAAGTCATGTGACACTGCGCAGGGTATACTTAATTTTTTTTTTAAAAAGGAGGGGGTGGGGGAGGGGAGCAGCTTGCTTTGCCAATGTGGTTACTGATTTCTTAGTGCTGTAGGTGGCATATAATCGCAGCTACTAAAGTGCGTCGCCCGAGATTAGACTTTTGGGCTGAAGGGCCTTCGATTTTGGTCCCGCGCTTACGTAAAGCTTGTCCTTACTTTCGCAGTGGTGCGCTGGCCAAGCGAACGTAAGCATCCAGGCTCGTGTCATAGTATATCTGGAAAAGGTTTGCTGACTCACTCCCAATTTTCGTTCGATCTCCCGCCTCTGCACGCGGTGCAGTCGACAGAGTATACCGTCCTAAGTCGAAGTGATTAGATATTTAACACCTCTGATACGAACAGCATCATGGAAGTGTGGCAGCTTGGACTAGTTGGTATGACAAGACGATAGTTATAGCGCGAGAACAGATCGTGTCCTTCGTGTCCTTCTTGTCTCTGTGTTATCGTTCAGTATCCGGGAATCGGCGAAGTTTGAACACGTGGCGAGGGATGTGACAGTGTTTGCTGGTACGTCGTCACAGCGCGTCCGTCATCTGCCCGCTTCGGCCGGGGTAAGTCGCAGCTTGCTTCGCGGGTTTTTAACCGTTTATTCAGGTCAAGCAAAAGATGTGTGGCGTCCTGTTAGTTCGAAAGAAAGCACGCATGTACAGGCGTGAGCATAAGTGTGCAGACCAGTGGCCGAAGGCATCGATGCGCAATCTAGTGACGAGATGCCTACTGCGGTGCGCATGCGCGTTCCGTCGTATCACTTGGCATGTCTCCGACGCGCTCGTAGCCAGAAAGACACGTGGGTGTCGCTGTCTTTCTCCATCGAATTTGCGCCTTGTTATTATTTTTTTTTCTTTGCGTAGCGGCTGCGACGGCGTCTGTTGCAGCGCCGGGCTCGCGTCGCTATTTATGCCGGTTGACTAGCATAACTAAGCGTAGCCAGCCTCGCAAAACCTGATGAAGCCAAGCACACGACATTCAGTTTTCTCAGAGGAGCTCAGCCTGCCTTTGTCGCGTTCCTTTCTATTCCCACTGTACGCTCTCGCGCGCCTTTGTACACCCAGCTGCACCCGTGACGGATACAAAGCAACGCAAAGGCTTACGTATACGCAAGGCGCTTCGGCGAGCCGGGCACTAAAACTCTATTATAAGGCGAGAGGCACCTGCACAACTTGACACACCTCGCTCGGCCACCGCTTCACCCGGCGGCCTTTCCCTTGACCACGCGCGGTGTGTCCATACGCTATCTTGTCATGAAAACAGGTTTACGTGAAATGCTCGCAAGTACCTTCGGCGGCGTCCACTGTGTTTACTACGAGGGAAGGGCCATCGGAGGATGAATAAAGGCGATGGATAAAGCGTTAATGAATAAAGCTTCGTTAACGGCGCCTGCCGATGATTTCCCACGCCGGGACTTCTTTCATGCATCGTGCGTGCATCTGCGAAACACCCCGCCACTCCCAGCGTAAGTGATTGTATACGGCGTCGCCCCTATGTATATATCGTCGGCGTATATCCTCGAGCACTGCCGCTATGCTGAAAATTAAGAGAAACTGTGGCTCATACCCACACTGGGAAATAGGTCAAGAGCCGGTCGTTTTTTAAAGGTTGTTATGGAATTAAAGTTTAAACTTGATTAAGACAGAAGTATAAATGAACCAAAATAAATATAAAGTAAAATGGAATAGATTTCAAGCAATGAATCCGAGAATCTGGAGGAAAACCAAAACAGATTAAGAATAGCAGATTTTATAGCCTAAATCTTTCGAAACTTTAAGAAATTCCTGTAGTGCATCAGCAGTCTTACCTTCACCGTGGCCGAGAGACAAAGTCCCGAAAGACAGTACATTTTGTACATTTTGTACATTCAGATGTAATATAAGAAAACGCAATGGAGGTCTCGTTTTATGTGCTTTCTTTTTTTTTCTTTGTTCACCTATAGCACACTTACTGTAAGCACGTGTACGAACATGGTCTTGCAGTTTCAGATTAGCTTCTTTTGACGCATTCGGTTGCGCGAGTTCTATAGTTATATAGTTATAAGCAGCGCTGGGCAGCATCGAAGATACATGTATCTGAGATACTATCTTCATATATATATATATATATATATATATATATATATATATATATATATATATATATATATATATATATATGTGTGTGTGTGTGTGTGTGTGTGTGTGTGTGTGTGTGTGTGTGTGTGACGCTATAATGAATGGGCGACGTGGCCTGGCTCATACCCCATGTTTATTGCGTTCTGCACTTCTTCCTTCTCGGCTTCTACCAAGTCCTTACCATCACTACCTTCTCACGTTACAGGATTCCCCCTCCCCCCGAAAGAATGCGCGCGTTGCATATACAATGCCTGATGAACAAGCAGTCTGAACACACACACAAAAAATGTTCAAATGGGCTGTAGTTCCACGTCAGATTGAAGTTCCGTAATGTCGCACAGAGATTTCACAGGAGAGGGCAGCAATCCGGAGTTAGTGCAGCTCTGGTGGGCGAGGCTGACTGTTGCGTTCTGGAAAACACAAGTATACCTTGGGCGTAGAAACTGATGAAACAGTTGCCATTGTTGCGAGGAGTGGACGCTGTTTGAAAGCGTTGCAGTAGATTGTTCTTCGGCGTCGTTGTCTTTGCTGCGTGCGTGCTCGTTGTCGTAAACTAATGGGATGGTGTCTGAATCCTTGCGTAGTGGAACTGGTGACTTCTTGTCTTGTTCTGTGTTTCCTGAGGTTTCGGAGCTGTAATCCTAGGCGCAGTATTGATCTTTTTTGGCGCCGATCCCTTAAGCGAAGATGTCTCGCTTCTTGAATTTGTTTTAAGAGGCTTGCTTTGCGTCGTCGTCCTTGTGTGTGTGTCTGTTTTAGTTCCTGGAGTTTGTGGAGCTGCCTTTGTTGAAATTGCTCGTCTTGTTGCGAAAGTTGGTCAGATGGGCATTTTTCAGGAACATTTGTCTGCTTTCCTTTGCATGGTGATGTGATCAGTAGATAGCTGGTAGTCGATACTGTACTGCTGTCACACCTGTCCCGTTTATTAGGGAGGCAATCGCCGGGCTAATTCCAAGAGCCGAGGTATCGGCCCCCCGAACCGCACCACGAAAGCGTGGACAATTTTGAAGTGGTCCTTTTTGGTGCGCCAGTGGACGCCGGTCGTGGCCCAAAGAACAAGTCAGAGCCGAGAGTTGATAAACAAACAAATTATATTCTCAATACTGGCAGATCGAAAACAATACACAAAAATGCACACTCCACACTAGTTGCATACAATATGTCACCAATCAAACCAATCAATCAACGTACTACACAACACAATCAGCCACACTTAATACAACGGACACGGACAACAATACGCACTACAATGCAGTCGCATGCATTGGACAACCAAGAAACTTAAAGACTAAAGAGATAGAAAATCTATTCAGTCCAAAGTTCTTGGAACCAGAGTCTAGATGATACTCTTCCGAGAATCACTCACTCAAAGTCCAGCGTTGTTGTCGTTCCGCAGCCCTCTGAAGTTTCTCTTCCAGGAAACCTCGCCGGAGTTTCTCTTCCAGGAGACCTCGCGTCCTCAAATGGCCGCTCTCCAAGCTTCAAGCTTCTTCGCCGGAAATCCGTCGGCTTCACACACGCAGCTGTTGCCCGCGTCTTCGCTCGATAGCGGTAAACCCACGCTCTTGCCTGTAGCTCGAGCCGTCCCTACGGACCAAAAAACTTCGCCGACTACACGGCGGAATTCCTACGCGCTCTGGCGCTCACTTCCGTCTCCTCCTGTTCTGTCACTACGGGCAGAACCTTCGCCGACTCCACGGCGGAATTCCTACGCGCTCTGGCGTTAACTTCCGTCACCTCCTGTTCTGTCACTACGGGCAGAACCTTCGCCGACTCCACGGCGGAATTCCTACGCGCTCTGGCGTTAACTTCCGTCACCTCCTGCTTTCTCGTCTCGGCTGCCCGATTAAATACCTTCCGCGCCACCTTCCAGAAATTTCTCGTCCTTTCGTCGGCGCGATACGCAGCGAAAGCTGGGAAGAGGGCGAGACGGTTGGAATGCCCTCTCCGGCGGGTGAGTCAACTCGGTATGACCACGCCTCCTTCGTTCTAGAAAGGTCGAGCGTTTGCCCGGCCGCCGCTGTGGGGTGAGGAGGTTCGTCTGCGAAGCCGTGCTTCTGCGGGGAGAGCGCGCGCCCGGGAGCCTTGGATGTTTGCTTTCTTTTTTTTTTCTTTTTACCTCGCGGCGTTTCTGCCTGCCGTTGTCACCAGGATTTGGCGGCGCGCTCTATTTTTAGCGCTCGTTCTGTGACAACTGCTGGGCTTGTCTTGTGATGAAAGCATAGTGACAGACTGATGATAAATCTCCCAAGATAGTTGTGAGTCATCATTGATTGTAAATGCTTCTGTAAGTTGACAATGCGCCGGCGTTGGTGGGTTTGAAATTCCTGCAGTGCTTTGACTCACATGAGTGTTATCACTTGTCGATGAGAGCACAACAGACATGGCTTCGGGTGGTTCTGATGGCATATGGTTTTCTTTTTGCAGCGTGATTAGGCTGAGAATGTCTGTCGAACGACCCTGGTCCGGAACGTCAGGGTATGGGCTGGTATTTTGAGGATTCACCAGCTCGTCACGCGTGCATTCCGTTGCACGTTCGCAACCGTCTGGGCCTTGTGTGTGACACGACGCATCAAGGGATTCGGGTGGTTCAGTAAAATGTGAAGTGTTGTGGTGCAGTGAACACGGTGAAAATGCCGATTTCATTGCTCTTGGGAAAGCCGGCTTTAGGTTTAGTCTTTTGGCGAAATGGTCTAGATTCCTTTCGCTATACGGAGGCTTTACCTTGTCTGTTGCGACGTGCAAGTTACCAGTCCGTGTCCGAATGCGTGACGTTCTTTCGGAAGAGTCATATGATGGTGCAATGGTGGTATATTTTCTCTGAGGTCTCGTTTGGAAACTAGGCTTACTGCGGGAAGACTTCGCGTAACTGTGATGGGTGAGTTGAAAAGCCTTCCGCTGATGAGGTATGGACACATCTTCATCGTATTTGAACCAAACGATCATTTCTTGTTTGATCTTTTCCCATGACTCGTCGTTTTGAAATATGTGGGTGAGGTAGAATTTGAAGGCCTCACCGGAGACGTAGTCGGTAAAGTTGGCGATCATCTCCCGTTCCGACCATGATGCGGCGGTGGCGTGGAGCTCGAACAGGTCGAACCAGTCCTGTACAGGTCCATCGTCCGCTGCTCCGGTGTACTTGGGGATGGGAAGCTCTGTCGATGGTTCTGTCATGATGCCGGTAACTGCATGCGCCTGAGATCACTTCTTGTGTCGTCGATATTCAGTTGAGGCGCACTGCCGGTGGCTTCGTAAATGATGTGAGGTTGATGATTGGTGGCCAGGTCTTCATCCTGTCGACTTGTGTGACGCTATAATGAATGGGCGACGTGGCCTGGCTCATACCCCATGTTTATTCCGTTCTGCACTTCTTCCTTCTCGGCTTCTACCAAGTCCTTACCATCACTACCTTCTCACGTTACACACACACACACACACACACACACACACACACACACACACACATATATATATATATATATATATATATATATATATATATATATATATCTCGAACCTGCGAATGTCGGCCGAAAAGCGCGAAATGCTGATATGCTCAACATTTAGTGCTTATATTGGCCACGCGTTTTGTGAAGAAATAAGTGGCGAGGAGTTGATAGGAGCTGTAGGAAGGATAGTATAGGCAAGAAAGAAATCACTCTCTCGTCTTTGAACCCGCGATGCGGTTTAGAGGCCGTTTAATGGGCCGTTTTGCATACACTTGAATGGCATGCGTGTTGCTTCCGCGGTAAACCGAGTCCACCGACCTACACGAACGGTCAGGCGATATGGTGGATCCACCACGGAGCAAGAATGAATGCACTGACCATGCAAGTGGAGGTAGAAAAAAAAACAGTGCAGTACTCAGTCACACGTCCAAGCATTTGCATACGGGTTATGCGTGACGCAGCCGGTACGTGTTTTCCGGATATGCGTAATGCGCTGTCTTCAACGCGTGCAAACGAATGCTCGTTTGGGCGTACTGCACGTGTGCGACCTGTTTGTTGTAAAGTCGTGTTTGTTTGCTGCCTGTGGCCGTTCGACCATGCTAGGTCGTTTGTCTCTATTAACGCGCGCCGCTGCCCACGATCACATTAGTTCGTGCTAGCACGCGTGCTATACGCATACTCATTTACGTCTTTTAGGGGTGAAGCTCCTTATGGTCTACCCCACCGCGGTGGTCTCGTGGCTAAGGTACTCGGTTGCTGATCTGTAGGTCCCGTGATCGAATCCCGGCTGCAGCGATTGCATTTTCAGTGGAGGCGAAAAGGCTGTAGTCCCGTGTGCTCAGATTAGAGTGCACGTTAAGAAACCCCCGGTGGTAGAAATTTCCGGAGCCCTTCATTACGGTGTCTCTCATAATCATAGGGGGGTTTTGGGACGTTAAACCCCTGTTGGTCGCAAGTGGTCTCTTCTGGGACCACTTGCGACCAACAGTACGACCAAGAGTGCGGAAATCAATCCTTATGGTCTAGGGCAGTCCCGCGTCCCTCTGACGTACCCTGCCTTATATATCCACAGATATACAGACAGACGGACAAACGAATGTACGGACTGTTCGCCCCACTCATCAGTATTCACTCTGTGGATATGCTAGGATTTCTTATTTCTTACGATGTGTAGGGTACGCTCTCTGTCTCAAGTGAGCGCACGCTTCTCAGCGGGTATCCTGTGCCCACGGTGCAGGGTAAAGCTTCTGAATGCTAGGTTTACATGGCGCTCAGCTAGTTACGCCTGGAACATTTTGTAGCGCAGGAAAAACAGGCGCAAATTACTTCACTTCTCGTATATGTTGTGTGCTGTCTTATTTCGTGTCTCGCGCTACAAATTGTTCCAGGCGTACAACCAAACAGGACTCCGGAAATTTCGACCATCTGGTGTTTTTATAACGTGCACTGACAACAAGCACTACGTGGGCCTTTATAACATTTCACCTCCTTCGAAATGTAACCGCCGCGGCCGGGATCAAACGCGCGACTTTCGGGTCAGCATCCGAGCACAGTAACAGCTGTACCACCGCGGCTGATAAAGCTTTCAAGTTATAAAGAAGAATGAAATACAGACATTGCGGAAACCATGTATTTGCAACAAAGAATAAAGAATGAGAAAGATAGAGAGGCTGCATAGAAGACGACATATTTCCTCAGGGGGAAAAAGAAGAAAAAACATAATATAGAAATAGAGAAAAGAAAAGACTGGAAACACCCTGGCTAAACGGCCGTCGAAAAGATGCCAGTGGCTTATGAATATGCTCGGAGTTCGCGTCGCAGTAATACGTCGCTTCAGCAATGCTCTGTATACGCCTACCGGCTACAGGGGCGATATAGGAACGGTGCTTCGAGTTGCCGGGAGATAACTTGTTTGGGCGAGGGTATACTAGCTCATCCGTCAAGCTCGTTGGTGGCCTAAATCCTTCCGGCTTTTGTACGTACGTGAGACACACAGGAGCGTGCGTTCGCTATGCAGTGGTGTTGCGCCGTGCTCCCTACCGGGCTGCAGAAATTAGTCTTCTTCTTCTTCTTCTTCTTTTCTTCTTCTTCTTCTTCTTCTTCTTCTTCTTCTTCTTCTTCTTCTTCTTCTTCTTCTTCTTCTTCTTCTTCTTCTTCTTCTTCTTCTTCTTCTTCTTCTTCTTCTTCTTCTTCTTCTTCTTCTTCTTCTTCTTCTTCTTCTTCTTCTTCTTCTTCTTCTTGTTGTTGTTGTTGTTGTTGTTGTTGTTGTTGTTGTTGTTGTTGTTGTTGTTGTTGTTGTTGTTGTTGTTTTAAACACAACAACAACAACAACAACAACAACAACAACAACAACAACCGATAGTTGGGGCTCGATTCCGGCAAGCGGTGGTAGCATTTCGCAGGCAGCGAAATATTAGAGGCCCGTGTACTGTTCGATGTCGGTGCACGTTAAAGAACACCAGACGGTCGAAAATTTCCGAACCCTCCACTATGACGTCTCTCATAACCATATCGTGGTTTTGGGACGTAAAACGACAGATATTAACGACTGGTTTTCCTCCTAGTTTTGTCACTGCGTGCGCTCTAACAAAACGAAGATCACGTGTTCTACTAATTAATCCTGAGTTGCTGCATATATAAATTTCTCTTAAAAATGCTCGTTAAATATATATTTTAGTGGTCATTACAGTCTCTTACAAGAGTTGTGAGAGGTGCGACTCTCTGAGAGAGGGCTAATGTGTGTCTCCAAAGAGAGTTACGCAAGGGGTGAGGCAGCGCTCACATAAAAAAGAGATTAATGTTTTTTTTAGTGTTATGCCGCGTTTTAATAACACGGTATCCTCTAGAAATTTCTTCGGTGTTAAGCGAAACCTATAACACACGTCATATGGGCACTAAGACAATCCTGTCTAAGTAAGTCTCCACAAAAGCACCGGTTGGCAAGTAAAAGACGGAGAAACGCTGCTGAGGTAGCGGTGGATAGCCAACACTAACTGATGTTAGCCACAACACTAGCCAAATGAGTGAGTTATAATTTAGCTATAGCCTTTGCTGGCACCGTGAGAGAAAATATGGTTATAGTTATTTGATAAAAACTGTTGTAAACAAAGTTAGCGGTGTCCGTCTCGCCATCAATGAGTCATGTTTGTCGTATGACAGAAAGCTGGAACTTGCGATCAGATATTGTGCTAACACGAACGCAAGCGAGAATAATAATAATGATAATTCAATAGTTCCGGAAATTTCGACCACCTCCGGTTTTTTGCGTGAACACACGCGTGTCTCCACCATTGGATGCACGTTAAAGAACCCCAGGTGGTCTAAATTTCCGGAGCCTTCCGCTACAGCGTCTCTCATAATCAGGACAACACAAAACCCCGTTTGTGTTGTCCCGATTTTTCACTTGTGTTTTTATTTGCCTACCTGTACCGTTTTTGAACACGTATTATTCTTCTTGCTTATTGTAATAGTACTGAAAGTGGGGCGAGTAAGTTTGAGGACACTCTTGGAAACATGTCGGTGCGCACACAGTAGACGGGAAAACGAAAGGCAAGAAGACGAACGGGCCTGTTTGCGTTGTCTTGTTTTGTGCTTTTACTTAGCCCATCCTCACCACCACTCTTTGCGCGTTCAGGGTATACGTTATCCGACGGGACGAAAAATTCGCTAACTGGGGTTCTGAGCTGAAGCCGATTCGTTGAGGCGGCAACTTGGTTGCAAAAGTTTCGCATCCTTGAAGTCCGCTTGTTGAAGCGTCGCTTCCATCACACACGTTCTGTTAACAGATTTTTCATCATCGCAAGGTTCCATCTTCCTGTGGCTCCTGATTTCCCGCCACTATAATGTTTTTTGTTGTTGGTTATCTGACGGGGGAAGGTTGTGTAGCTAAGCAGACAAGCGCGCAAAGTCAACTATCACAAACGCGCTTCAATTTGCATTTCCTTGCGCCGAAAAGCTTGTCTATCATTGACGTCTCGGAACGAAGGGGCTCAGTTCTAAAGTACAAGTTTGCTCACTGATAGGGAAGCTGAGAAGACGGTCTTTCGGCTTTCAACTCGCATGCATTTTGTGAGTTCAACGCTTCGCGATCGTTCCGAATCTTCTTAGACATATATTTGCCAATCGGAGCAGATATATTTGCCAACTGGACCTTAACGTTACGCCTCTTAACCCAATGTGCTCCACCGTGAACGCCTAAAAAAAAAAAACCCTCGTGTGTTCCGGAACTATAGGAGTGGGTGAGCCAGTGTTGCTCGAAGCGAAACTCACTGCCCCGTGAAATAGTTCTCATAACGCCCCTTTAACGACCCAATATGCATCCAAGCATTGTTATCAGTGCGGGTGTTATTCTGGTTCAGTTTTGTCTGCCTTCCTGCGCCATCTCCTCTCCCTTCTTACTGTTTTATTTTTGTTTCTGTTTTTTTCCAAGAAATGTGTATCGGGTGGGCGGGTATCTATCGCGAGCGCTTCCTATTTCCCAGGGTAATAGTGTTTCCACCCCTGACATGCATGCGCGATATCGTCGCGTGTAGTTCGTGTAATTGCCAATCATGCGGCGAAACAAAAACGCGGGAAAGACGAGGAAAATTGCGCGTTGCACAGTATACCTTTGTAAACCAAGCACGCTTTTTGGCAGAAAAAAAAAGAAAAAAAATTCAATTGCTTCCGGTAAGCCGGGTGATGCCGCGCGAAAGCTCGCATTCAAGCAAGGCAGTTCAATTACGCGAAAGTGTGAGAACTATCGTAAATAGAGTTTGTTGCTGCTGAACAACGTAGCGCTTCGATATTGGATGACTGTTGTAACTTTATATCAGTGAACGTTAAGATACGGAAGTTAACTAAAAGGAAACACTCAACAATTTACTGTTCTTTGCTACATCCAAATGTTGTTCGAATCGATCGGGAATGAATAATTCTTATTTATGATCCCCGTTGTTCACTCTATATAGACGCCTGTTCACTCTGTTTGATAATCATAACTGTAGGGCTTTAATGCACTGAAACTGTATGCAATCATCAGAGACGCCGTAGTGGGGGCTCCGGAAGTTTCGACCACCTGGTGTTCTTTAACGTGTCACTAAACCCATAGTAGAGTTTCCTAATATACACTATAGAGGGAACTCTGGCGCCAGTGTCTGTGGGAGCTGCAACGCACGGCGCTTCAGTGAGCGTAGGAATGATGGGTAGTACACACATTTGTCTAAACTTCTTACTTCTGGCCTGCTTCTGGCCCCTGTGTGTTCGCGTGGCTTAGAGCTGTTGTTTTTTTTACGAAACAAAAATCGGCAAATGTTCAGCGGTTGCGCTTCACTACCTTATTCTTTTAGACTTACCTTTCCAAATCGGGCCAAGAAGTTCAAAAGGGTTGAATCTTTCTTTCAAAACAAAACTGAAACGCAGCAATAAACGAAGCCGCAAGTACGATTCGCCGCCCGCAAGTACGAAGACTAGGCAAATGTGTGTACTACCCATCATTCCCATGGTCGCTGAACGATCGCAGTGACAGAGTACCCTTTAGTTAAATTTTAGAAAACTCTATGGCTAAACTTAAGTATACGGGCCTCAAGCATTTTCGCCTTCAATGCAATATGGCTCGATCCCGCGATTATTGGGTGAGTAGCCGAGCACTATATATAACCACTAGAGCACACCACAATGAATTGAAGAACGAAGGAAGAAGGAATGAGTGCAATGCAAAACTGTTACGTCCGAGTAGCGTGTGTTGGGGTCTAGTTGGTAAGACATCGAACACATAAAACTACGTCTAGAAACAAGACATAAGGAGAAAGAAGTGGACCGTTAATCTAAGCTGGTCCCGCCGGTTTCCGTACACTTTGGGTAGGTGCCAATCATCCAAGGATCATCATCATCATCATAATCATCATCATCATCATCATCATCGTCGTCGTCGTCGTCGTCGTCATCATCATCATCGTCGTCATCGTCGTCGTCATCATCATCATCATCAATCATCGTCATCATCACCACCACCAATCATCATCGTCATCATCATCATAATCATCATCATACCGTCCACTTCTTTCTTCTTGGGTCGGGATTCTAAGCGCAGTTTTATGTTTTCCATGTTACATCCGCATGATATTTGATGGAAATATGAATTTTCGTCCTCATTTCGTGGCCGTATGCGCAGTGGCCAGACGCGCAACGCATTGCATGCCCTATTCTAAAGGTGCATGCGTGCACTCATAGCCCTGTCCTGCGTAAAGGGTTAGATATAACCAGGACAGTATACCTTTGTCGGCTAGTGTCCCGGCTTTAGCACTTTACCTAGGAGCAAACTAAGTGCTAAGGCGCGTTCAGCACGCGTATGAAAGTCAACCTCTATATGTGGCACCGCGCCTGTGTTTTAGAGGCGAAGCTCCTTAAAGTGACACCCGTTCGTCCCTCGTAGTTGTCGTTGTAGTAGTAGTGTGTGACCAGTCTTAGGTTTTGACCTGCAAGGTGGTGCCGGTGTGAGATTTCTCCTGTGCATTGTTCAATAATAAAATATTCGCAGCATGCGCGTTAACTAAAAGCCGACTTCTCCTGTCTCTCATTCCCCTTTTGCAGCCATTGGCATGTATACTGGGCACCATCTGAAGAGAAATAGTTGCTACATTATACTCGCTGGGCGTAGCCTCCTTGGTTTTAGAAAGGTTTAGCGAGCGTTGGGCCGCAGTGCCATGAATACAGTGAACTAGTATATACCATGAACTCGAGGTGGTTAAAGGTGGCAAGTAGACACGAAGCGCAAGCCGTAAGAAAGTGTGCGTGTGCCTCCTCTCGTTCAGTCCTTGGAATGTCCGCTGGATGGCGGTGCTTCTATATGGGGAATATGTGATGAAAAGATGCGAGATGGTGGTACTTGGAGGGTTGACTAGATGAACGAACGGACACACAGACAGATGCTTGGTCAGACGCACGGATGGCTGTATGGACGGATGGACGCGTGGCCGGATGCAGGTGCGGATGCATGGACGAACGCCGGGACGGACGCACGAACAGACGCACGCACGGATGGGCGGATGGACGCATGGACGGTCACACAGACGGACGCATAGACGGACGGATGCTTCGCCCCACTCTCCATCATTTATTCTGTGGATATGCTGTCATTTTTTTGTTTAGCGTTTGCCACGACTACCTGTACTCAGCCTCGCCGCCACTGTAGACTTAATATAATTCCTCCGTTATAAAGCGCTTCCATCATTTTGTGCAGAGCGTTTAAAGTAGGCATGCCTGATGCCAATATCGATAGCACGATTGCGGACTGTGCTTTTTCATTCCGTTCTTGTCTATGCACCTTGTGGACTGCTTCCAATTGGCGATCGCGCATCTTTTTATGCTTACTCTTGTGAGACATCACCTCGGATGGGTGCGTACCTGCGTGCCAATATAATTACACGATGATAACCACTCTACGGTGTACTATAATCAAGTGCTTGTCGCTGATTCTATAACTGCAAGAGACACCATTCTGAGGCCCTTATGCGAAGTCGTCGCCCTTGTAAAGAGGTCGCCGACGTCAGTGGTGTGCGTTCGGGACGTGCGATTGCGTCTGCGATAATTTTAACCCCTTCGTGCAACACTTAACGTCAAACGAAAGCATTTGTCGCTTATCGTCAATTTCTCGACCCGACGTTTGTTCACGTGATAAGCTTGCTTGCGTTCGCTAAATGTTTGCTTTATTATTAGTTTTGACGTGTTGAGCGTCAAGCAAGCAAGTGTAATGCCCACTATGACGGGATAAATGATATGAAACAAGATTAAGTAACACTTGAAGCAATGCACTTGTCACATTGCATTACTGCGGTATAAGCGTGTCGTTACGGCCAGTAAAGACGTAAAAATACGTAACAGGGCTACCTGAATCGTCGTCGATTGAGCTGTTTAAATGTGAGGGAGTGAGTTAATGAGAGTGAAATATGAGTGAGAGAGTCACGCGACTGATTTGAATGAAAATTATTGCATGCATTTGACAAAGATAAAGTTAAATTACAGTGACTTCGTGAAGCAAAGTTTCGATTGAGGGCATGAAACGTTTTACAAAAGTTCCAAGTCCTCAACTGAGTGCCCACGTGACGGCTCCTGGAGAAAATTGTTCCACTCTCAACGCCTTGGCTACGACGGACGCTGGCTAACATTTCCCGTGATTACACGTAGCACGTAAGCATCTAACGAAGTAGACGGGAAAGCGCCTTCGGTCGTATCATTTGGTAAAGCACCGGGCGCGTAATTTAAAATTTGTGGGTTCGGACACCATTGCCAGAAAGTGTTTCCCCCTCTATTTCACCGAAGTTAACGCCAAAATTACTACACTAAGAGGTAAAGAAAACAATAATTGGTGCACCTAAGTTTTTTTTTTCCTTTTGGCTGATTGTCGGATTAATCTGGCCGTGCTTAACAACAACGCCCCGCCGCGGTGGTCTAGTGGCTAAGGTACTCGGCTGCTGACCCGCAGGTTGCGGGTTCGAATCCCGGCTGCGGCGGCTGCATTTCCGATGAAGGCGGAAATGTTGTAGGCCCGTGTACTCAGATTTGGGTGCACGTTAAAGAACCCCAGGTGGTCAAAATTTCCGGAGTCCTCCACTACGGCGTCTATCATAATCAAATGGTGGTTTTGGGACGTTAAACCCCACAAATCAATCAATCAATGCTTAACAACAACAAAAAAAGCCCTTCCAGAGAATAACTCTTATTGCGGTAACCTAAAACAGGTCACAACTCTGTAAGCTACACAATGAATCCTTTGGGACGGACAAATTCACAACTTTGCTACATTATTTATAAAAGATTTGCGAAAGTCCTATTTGCAGTTGTGTGGTGTTTCGAGGAAGTGTAGAGTGTACCAGTGGTTACGTAAACCATCTGTTGGGACAACTGGATACGCACAAGCTTGATACACGAGTTTTACTGCTTACGCGAAATCGTTACCGTATAGTGACGAGGGATTTCGCACAAGCTCTGCCAACAACTCAGGACGACTATTTAAGTGCTCTGTAATACTATCTGTACGTAAATCAGCGGCGGCACGATTCATAGCAAATAGGCCTGAGAATCGCCCTCCGGCTGAAAGTCACGAACGAAACGGTCGGCGCGATGGAAGGTGCGGCCGTGTCTCCACGTAATCTCCCGCTGCCGCTAGTTACAAATATCGACTGTAGAAGACGCTATGTAATCTCAATTACGATGTACAGCTCGGTGTCTAGAGCATTCAGAGTTGGCTCTCGTGAATTGAATGTTGGCGCCTGCTTTTACAAATGTCAGCAGGGACTACCTGCTTTAGCGCTTGAAGTGCATAGCATAACAACTCGAAGTGCGAATTAGGGAGGTATCATCATCATCATCATCATCATCATCATCAGCCTGACTACGTTCACTGTAGGACAAATGCCTCTCCCATGTTCCGCCAGTTAACCCGGTCCTGTGCTTGCTGTTGCTAGGGTGGTATAATACATGATAATCAACGTAATAATTAACGAGAACAGTTCGCGCTTGTTATTGGCACGACACGACAACAGCCATAAATTAAGACACGCACAGAAGAGGAGAGACAACATAAGCACTAAAATAATCGAGAGAGAGAGAGAGAGAGAGAGAGAGAGAGAGAGAGAAATTAATAGCTGCGAATAACACTACGCTTAACATCTGCCGCGTTCCTTGGATTGGGTGGCTTATTCTTATCTCCCGCGAGTGGTGTCGCAATGTGGGGAAATCGGCGGCATTTATGCTATGGTCGCACCTCACTTCGCAGAGGCGTTGGCCGTAATGCTTCATGGGTTTTGGTTTGCACTCGTAAGAGATGTAAGAACATCGCGACCACCTCTCCTTCAGAGTACACCAGTCGAACTGCAAGAAAAATTTACGACGTGTGAATAACGTTGTAAAGGTCTCCCAGTCCCTGTAATAAGACGCTGTAAATAACCACTGTCGCTCAAAGCGACAGGAAAGGGGAGGAAATCACACCCAATACGCTATAGCAAACAACGCAGGAGTTCTCCGGTCTCGGTAGCGGCTGTACACCGATTGCGGCTTGCGCATGGCCTCGGTACGTGGATTGGTATTTACACGGTGGTGCGCACATACCATCGACTGACCTGTGAAAAGCCCCACGTGCCTAATGCTCAGAGAGAGAAAGAGAGAGTGAAAGGTTGAGGAGAGGAAAAGACTCCGCTTCTGCAGCCCTAGTTGGGAGCACGGCTCATCGCCTGTATTTGGGTAAGGGTAGTAAAGATGTGGAGAAGAGAGAAGTCTTTAATTCATATATACTTTGAGACACTGCCTCCTTGAGAGGGTGGAAAGCGTTAACGCGCTCGCTGGTAAGCATATGAAAGGGGAGGGGGGCTATTATTCTATAGGGGCTGCTATTTTGAATGTTTTTTCGGACCGGGCGGCTGCAGAAACATTTTGGAGGTTCTGTTCTAGACTGTATGTAAAAAAAAATCACATGGCCTCCTATTTATTTGCGTAAGTGGACTCAAACTTGAAAGCTATCCTTTTCTTTGTTTTGATTCGCAGTCGATTGTGATTATGCCCCTCCTTCGAAAGCTTCCTGCGTCCAACGTGGTATTGCACTGCCTTCTAAACGGGATGCATTGAAGGCTTTTTTCACTTCGCATGGTCTTACAGTGCCTGCAGTATCGGCCCACCATCGACCAAGCAGCGATGCCACGTAGTAATGTCGTCATACGCACATCGCGTTATGTGACGTCCCTGTGATGTCAGGATGACGTCACATGGTATTGTCACCACACGACGATGTTGTTGCAGCAATCGTGTCGACGCCGCCGATGGTCACTTTTGTCTTTTTCAATCAATCAATCAATCAATCAATCAATCAATCAATCAATCAATCAATCAATAAACTTTATTTTCATGAATAGATATATGCAATTACAGGGATTACTTGGACCGATAACTTACAGTGACTAGTGAACGGTACAATACAATGTGCAGGAGGAGGAGGAGGAATAAATGAGGAAGGACAGGGAGGTTAGCCAGTTCTCAGACGGGCTGCCTACCCTGTGCAACATAAATACAATGTGCAACATAAAAAAAAGTGTACAGGTCAGCTTTGAGGTAACAAATAAAAGCAATCAATAAATACAGACAACACAGTAATACATTTTTCCTTATTAGCTTGCAGCTAGCTTTCTATACATAGCCTTTGACGTGGCATCTGAGGCTTTCGCCTTAGAACGCTGGTATGAACTAGATCCTTCAGAGTAGGTCAATGCGGTACGTTTTGATTGCGTGAATCCATCCTTCCTGCTCTAGTTGATTTTATAATTTATCGGTACATTCGTCAACATCAATTCTTCTCTTGTGCGAATAATCAAGATACCTGAGAGGACGCTCTAGCCTGTGTTTGTCATAGCCTAAAGTGCAGCGTTGGAGAGAATTACATACAACTGTCTGACTTTTTAGTTTCTCTTCTATTGTGCTTAGAATGCTCGTGTTTCAGGTACGTAACGACCAGTCCAAACACGTTATATCGCTACTCCCCCAAGCAGCGGTGTTGCTACGTCTGTCGCTTGTTATACATAGCGCAAAGCTGACAGCATCTGCAGACGAGGAAGTGCAAAAGATGATACAACGGATGCACCACGAACACCTGAACAGGAATACAACTTGTGCACGATTCAGTACGTATACTCGAGCGCATCGCAGATACTGAAAACTCCGTCGCGAGAAATGCGTGGAGTGGGGGCCTCGCCGTCAGACGAGAACGTCTCGCATCTCGAAGTTAAGAGTTTCCATGCAAACGTGAACCTCGCCGCAAGATTCTACAATTTGTCGAGGATACATTACAAAAAAAAGCACATGTGCACAGCAATTAAACTCCACGCAGCCCATAAGGCTAGGTCCCACGCTAGCCGGCGGTAACGATAAAGGTACTCCTAGAGAAATGGAACGCTGGTTTTCAGCCGCATATCGCACTCCAAGCTGGTACTAACCCCGCATCGTAAACGCAGCCGTGTCACTGCCCCGTGGGGCGTATAAACGGTACCGCTATAGAAACGCAGCGATGTTTGGCGGCTTCAACGAGTTTCTGTCGGAATGGTTTTCTAGCGTGCACGCCAGTGGGGTGAGGGATTTCGCTAAACGCCTCTCCCATAGCACAGATTGTACGCTAATGAATAATGGTTGCGTTGCCACAGAGTTTGCCGCCGATTGCGTCGCCCACCACCCTTAAATGAGGGTTGGCGTGGCGATTTCTTCCAAGTGTGACCCATTCAGGGGAACAAAACCTCTGGTGTTTACGTATAGTTATCGTGGGTCTAATAATAATAATAATAATAATAATAATAATAATAATAATAATAATAATAATAATAATAATGAGCTTTCGTGTGCCATAACTACAACATAGATCATAAAGCATACGTCAGTAGGGGAGGGTACGTCAGATTTAGTTTCGGCCACCATGGGGTTCTTCAACGTGCATGTGCCTAAATCAAACAATACGCTACGTTGGGCCAGTTGATGAAGAGTCTTTATAATGGAAACGTTGGACGAAAATAAACTTAGCTATGAGTTGGCGCTATTTCTTCCTCTTCTTTGTTCTCGCTTTTAAGCTTGCGTCACGTCTTTCAAGTACCTAAGTCTAAGCACGTGGCCGTTCTTTTGCATCTATAGTATGAAGAAAAATACGGCCACTACGGCCGCTAATCAATCCCGCTTTCTCGAGCTGAACAAGGTGGTACGCTACATCTTTAGCTATACCATGACGAGTTAAACAACAAAAAAATTATAATCTGATAATTTTTACACGTCAACGTGTGAAGATTATGAGGTTAGCGCTGCTATACGAGCATCGTAAATCGTCTCTTATCTGCGGGGCAGCTCTACCTGCATGTATTTATTTATTTGGCACTTCCACACCGTGGCGCTGGGTGACTGTAGCGCCATCTCAATTAAGCGACGAGATACTAGTACTATTAACGACATGTCAAGAATGCCGTCTTTTAGTAGTTAACGTGGTTGCTTGGGCGAGTTGGTACGACATGATTCACATAAAAAACAACGCCAATGACGAGGGACAAGAGAAAGTAGGAGACAGACAGCGGCACTGATCCGCTGTCTGGATGTCTCCTTCTTTCTCTTGTCCCTCGTTATTGGCGCTGTTTTTTATGTGAACCATGTCTTATAGTAGTTTTTTTCCCCTCTGAGCTTGCTTCCAGTCAGTGTTCTTGCGTATCGCTCAGCTGGTATACATCTGATTGTACTTCGAAATATGAAGATTGTCATCTAGCCCAGCGGCTTTTGTTTTTACTCTGAAGATTCAGTGTTAGGTAGTGAGAAATTCGCGTCTTCGACGTCACTTGGACGTTATCCGTGGTTTCCGTCTTAAGCGGGCGAGAGGGTGGTGTTGAAAACGCTCGATGCTAATCGTCGGCAGGCAGAGGAACAGAATGCGGAATGGCCAGTGAGCATAGGGAAGTACTTGCGACTTCGCAACTATCGCTTCGGCAATCACGTGTCCGATGCACCGCGCGCCTATACCAAACGCGTTTATCGACTGGCCATTTTTCCAAGCACATGTCACGTGACATTGTGGTCATTAATTTTTCTCGACATCCGAAAAGGCAGCCGCGTCCTTCAACACAAGGGCTTCTACTTGTGCCCCAACGACGTAACGTGACTAGGGATTTTCACTTCCCCAGAAATTTTCACGCAAGAGCAGCACAGGGTAGCCAACAACCGTTCTGAGAACTGGCTAACCTCCCTGTCCTTCTTTTCCCCCTCCTCCTTCGCGCAAAATTAATAAAAAACACAAAAAGAGAAAACACTCTCACTATGTATGTGCCGTGCTTTCTAATATCGTCGTTCATGCCATTCCTTTTCATATTTTGCATTTTATTTGCTCGTTTCTTTGCCTTGTAACGATCCCGCAGTTAGCGGGATCGAATCCCGGCTGCGGCGGCTGCATTTTTGATGGAGGCGATAATGCTGTAGGCCCGTGTGCTAAGATTTAGGTGCACGTTAAAGAACCCCAGGTGGTCAAAATTTCCGGAACCCTCCACTACAGCGTCCCTCATAATCATATGGTGGTTTTGGAACATTAAACCTCACAAATCAAATATAACGTAGGTTGGGCACGTAAAACCACAGAGATAATAATATTTATAATAATAATAATAATAATAATAATAATAATAATAATAATAATAATAATAATAATAATAATAATAATAATAATAATAATAATAATAATAATACTATTATTCACATAAGGCAAACGATAAACGTTGCGATGGCATTTTGCAAACTTTTGTCGGGCTACACAATTCTTGACTTAAATATCAGTAGTCAGTACATGAATCATCATCGTCATCGCAGCCACGCTCGTATTAGTCTCGCACACGGAGGAAGGAAAAAGGTAAGGAGAGGGCATGCCCAGCCGGCGCAGGGCGTAAAAAATGTAGCGGAAATGACATCATGGCGGCCATATTCACTAGGCACAATGGCGGCGTTGCTATGGTTACGTGTTGCGCAGTGGAGCTGGTCTAGCAGTGAGCGGCCGCGGCTGGCGGCGGCATGTATGCCTCCCCAGGTCTCGTGCTGAGCCGTGGCGGACAATATCTGTGCTCTGTGCCGCGTTATTGGTTACGCAGTGTTCTCCTGGCTGTTACATTACTCTTAGTAACGTTTACAAATCCCTTTGTCCATCACGGGGTTTCAACAGTGCGTAGAACAAGTGCATATCCATGTGTCGTGCGGCGGATGACGCGGATGAAGCAGTTAGTGTTCAGCGAAATTGCGTTGGGCACCATGACGAAGCTGAATGACGACGAACGCCCTGCAGGTCAGTTACGGTTGAGCAGTGCTCCTGCTTGTGACAACGGACGACGCTGTTGAGCCCAGCAAGACGCCGTGAGGACCATGTGCACATACGTAGTTTAGTGTTGTGTATGTACAGTAACAACTTGCATGTGCGTATTAAAACACCTTTTTTGTTCCGCTTGGTACACTCTCCACCAGCATTGCATGTAATCTCAACGTAACAGCAACCACGTTCAACTGTCACTAGCACCGTGCTCCAAGTCACCACGGTCGCAGAATGCTGACGCAGGTGAGTTTCACGCGGAACACGGACACAGTGGCAGGACGCTGCGTCAGTCGCGTGGCGGAATGCAACCGTAGAAGGCGCACGACCGATCGTGTTGTCTGTACAGTTGCTGAATTAATGACGTGAAAGCACTCGCCGTTGTCAGTGCATCTAGCGCGCGTTCTCTCGTAGTTGCTTCTTTGTCGGCGAGCTGTTACTCCCTGTTATTACTCGGACGAAGCGATTTCGCTGAAGGTGTCCCGCTGGCTCTGAGTTATGAGCCCAGTTCCATTAGTTTCGGATCGTCACGACACACGCGCTGCGCAGCCTACGTGCTTTCCGAGCCGGAGAGGGAGTCGCGCCTTCTGCTTCGCATTCATATGTAAACAAGAGAGGAGAATTTGCCTACTCAATATGGCCGACTTCCGGCTTCATCGCGGCTTCACAACGAGTGACGTCAGGGCCTCTCCTTACCTTTCCTTCCTCCGTGGTCTCGCACGACGAACTACGAATTCACGTACTCAACTTTGAACCGTAGTCTGAGAGGCGTAGTCTGAGATTATACACGATTTTAAATATCCTTCAAAGGCTGGTTTCATAAGCTCAACAAAGCCGCCAAACTTCAAGCTCCGGAGTGTGTGTTCTGAAGCCCACTCTCGACTTCTGCTTTGAATAGTGAGACGCCATAACAAAAGCTAACATTCATTTTTGGCGCGCTTACATCCCGCAAACGTGTTGAATTTCGTTGTTCTATTTCTAGGTTAGACAATCGGCGCGCGAGATAGTAAACACACGTTCTTTTCTGTTCAGCCTCGAAATGCATAAGTAAGGAATCATTGTTGCGGATTGAAAACACTGTTTGGGACACCGTTCATAAACTTAAGTTAGGAAGTCTCGCATGGATCACTTTGTTCTTTAATTTTTTATCTCTCGCGTGCCGTCGTCCTGTATTTAGCCATAAGTGACTTCTCCTTTTGTAAAGTGTCAATCGCAGACTGCTGTCGTCTTGGTCTTTGTATGCGGCAGAAGTGAGACTGCTAAGGTTAACACGTACGTGCACAATACTGCACGCGCTGTGAAGCACAATGCCCCTAATGTATATTTAATGATCCTGCCTGCAAGCACTGTCGGCGCGCCGCAGTGTCTGTGGCTCTTCGCCATAGCCAGCGCTTCGTATGTATGATCAGCAAATTGTGCTTCACTATGATTTCATGGTTCTGTTCATGTTTTTTTCCCGTCGTTTGCCTGCTGTTATCGCAGGGTGAATGTTTACGCAAACCAGCCATTCAGGTTTCATGATAATAAGCTTCGCGCTCCCAGGGATGAGGCGGGAACAAACCAACAAACAAACAACCAAACAAAATAAACAAACAAGCAGGCATTACCAAAAGAATGCCACGACACTCCCAAACGGTAAATGATGCGCAGTATTATAATGGAGGGAGGCGTAGCGGTAGATGTACATCGCTTTATTACTGTGATATAAGAGAAAGAATAGCCAAATTTAGCCAGAGCTGGTTTTATGTGAGTAGTACGAGGTCGGCATCGCAGAGGTCATGTACTTGCTCAGTATTACTTAATTTTAATGTATACTTTGTCTTCAATAGGTTTCTTAAATGGTTTGTTTGCATTGTTTCAATCAATCATTCAATTTCAATTTTATTGACAAACACAAGGAAATGGAGACAAAATATGTAGAGCGATAGCCTACAATTAGGCTAGTCTGTACACACTTGTAGTACATGGATATATATATATATATATATATATATATATATATATATATATATATATATATATATATATATATATATATATATATATATATATATATAATATTGTCGTTTTTCATGACGATAGCCTTAAAACACCACTATATAGCAATGTAAAGCCTCATAAAACGTGAAAACTGACCGTCGGTGTCAAACGGCATCGGGATGAACACAAGTGGTGCAAAAAATCATCATCGCATGATGGCGTCTCCACGTGACCCTGACGTCACATATCTTTAAAATCTGTGATGTCATTGTGACGTCACCATGCCGTCACCTCATACGCGATTGAAAAGCTAATGTTACAAAAGCGGACTCATGAGTGGACGCACTCTGGCTCACTTGAACTCAGGTCAAGCCGCGAGTTTTAATCTGACTGAGCCCGGCTTAGGAAAAACTTAGTGATTTTGACTCTGAGTCGGTTCCGTTGAGTAAAATTACAGTGACCGCATATTTGATGGAGGCGGAAATGCTGTAGGCCCATGTGCTTAGGCTTGAGTGCACGTTAAATAACCCCAGGTGGTCTATAAAATTTGGGTGAATCTCAGGGTAGTTCGAGTAAGCTCTCAAACCAGAATGTATTTCTTCAATGACAGACAGATAGACAGAAAGAAGGTTCCTAAGAACCAACCGAGGGCTGCACCCGCGACGGGGTCTGGGACCAGAGGTTCCCGATTGCGTCACAAGCTCCCTGGACCACCCGGAGTTGTTTCGCAAGGTGTGTGATACATTCTAAGAAATCTGTCTCGTCTACGTGATGCCTCCTTGTTGAAACGCGCAAGTGGGGGGACCGCCACATCAAATGAGGGAAGGTGGCGAGCTGATCACATGCCGAGTAGTTAGGAAAAATGGCCGTATACAGCGCCATAGTGGGCGGTGACGGAAAGAAGCTAGTTTGGAGGATTTCTTGAGTGAGTCGAAGTGAGTTTCTCGAGCAAGATGACCCGATTTCTCGAGCAAGAGGGCCTTTACAGGCCTTCCTGTTTAGCTTCACAGGAGCCGCGCTATACTGTAGATATATTGACGCCCGAAGGAAGCCACGTAGTCTACAACATCCAGCGGAAGCTTGACGGCATCGCTGCTGCGCATGCATGTCTGTAAAAAGTAACACAATACTATTTGTGTGTGTTTCACGTCCCAAAGCTACGAAACGATTATAAAAGACGCCATTGGGTAGGGCTCTGCGAACTTCGAACGCCCTAGGTTGCTTAATAAGAGACTAAATCTAAATCACACGAACCTGTACGATTTCGTTTCCGTCGAAATACGGCTGCCGTGGCTGGGATTCGATTTCACGAGCTTTGAGTCACCAGTCAAGCACCGCTTATGGGTAACGATGATTTTGTCTTCGTCAGCATAAAGCGAAGGTTAGAGGCCAACTTGGCACTAAAAGATTTTCGCGGACCATCTATGTATGTAGATATTTTAGTCCTATGCTTTTCACACGAATTAGTGTGTAATGTGAATGCCTGTAAGTGACTCTAATTTATGCTTGAGTGTGTGTGACGCTATAGTAGGCAATTTAAATAGTAAATAAAAGCTTAATATCATGCGTTTTTCAATTAATCAGTGTGCCGTTGTTGAATACATCGCTGTTGCTGTCTATACTTCAGTTTTCGGGAGAAACAGCTTCTTCTTTAGCTGCTTTATCGGATGGCCTTCAATGGCGTTCTTATTTTGGCATTGTCCCCTAAAAAACAAAGAAAAAAAATAAGCATACTCAACCACTCCAAGTTTCGTTCAATTTCCGGTGATTGCAAATAAGATAGCACGCTGCCTTGTCCGTAGATCTAGGTCACACGAACACTTCCAGCTATCTCAATGCTCCCCCCCCCCCTCCCTTACTAGCCCTGGGCAAGCACAATGAAAAGTGCAGGAATCTGGGCCCCTCTCTTCCTACTCTAGATTCTAAACATTGTTACAAACAAGTGCTTCATTATCTGATTGATAGCGCGTCAGCTAGAATATACAACACCTAAGAAATATTATTGCATGATGCACCGATTAGTCACGGGATATATCGACTCATAAAAAAGCTATGTACATTTAAGGTGACTAGGTTTATATAGACAAACTGCACTCTGGGAACTCTAATGCCACATGTTTAACTATCACAAGTTCATTATTATCGGAGAAAAATAGTCACGGTTTTATTGTTAAATTTTGCTCCGAAATGTCCACACGTGACGTCAAAATTTCAAAATGGTCTTTTTGTGCTTTCGCGGCATTGGCTCGATGGACTTTTCCGAAACTTTGTATGCTAGGTCTGTGATACCCACAGATGACAATGTACTTCATTTTTATTGATTACAAGCTACGCAGCTACAAGCTACGTCACGTCAATATCTATGACTTCACGGTGTTTACTGTGGCAATCTCAAGGTGGTGTCTCCATCCGCATTTTCTTTTCGCTTGTTTTATCGCTTAACGAGCGTCATGTGATTGTGGCATTGGAAAATTTTACTTCGCTAATACGCGAAAAATTGTTTTCCTCTTTAGTGGCCCTTTAAATCCAAACAGCCTCTCCCCCCCCCCCACCCCCGTGTGAAACAAGCGTGGGAGCCGATCACATCAACGACTAAAGTAGTCTTCACGCTTTTGCACACTGAAGTGCTCTCCAAAGGCGGAGCAGGGCTTTTCAATAGGCCCGTAGTCAATACGATGTCACGATCTTTCCGACTCGTGACGTCACTATGGGGCACGCCCTCATTGGTGCAAGATTATGTGCCTTCGCCTTGAGGAGGAAATGCCGCAGACTTCTAAAGCTGTACCCATCTAAGTTACGCAAAGTATCGCTGTGAAAGCATGTGCGTGCTGTAATAGACGCAGTTACGAACTAGTTCCAACTTTACCAAGCGTCTGCCCTTATTCCTACGAAGGCGCAGCTGCCTGCAACATTGTGTTCGGTTCGTTTCGTAATACTATCACAGGCAATTCAAGTCACACCGAAGCATTCTCCCACCTACTTAATTCGCGAAGTTGGATGTGGTGGTGCGCCATCGATCGACCATAGGCACAGTGAAGCGGTAACCGAGACCAGCGGATAAGGTTTCCGCAAATAGCAATCATACATTACAGTGCTAGAGACTTGGGACAACAAGCGAGGTGAGAGAGGCACGGTATGCGAGGTGAATGTCACCCGGTAACACGCCGTTCGGCCGTCGGGAAAGAATTATGGGTACTTGCACCATTTTATTATATGTCCAGCCACCGCCGATGTTCCGCATCGGTTCCGTTGGGGTGCCATGCAGGCGTCCGATTTCGCGACTCTTGTCTCGGCGCCCGAAGCGAGCGTTTTGTCTTGGCCCCGTATGTGTTCCTTTGCCTGGCACAACCTGACTATAGAGGTGAAACGAGTTGGCGGTGAATTACCGCAAAGGGTCATCCACCGTCGTGACGCCTAACTGCGTAATCATCCTGTGTCGTCCCGAAGCAACTGCCGAGTGTTAAAGGCGATTGAGATAAATAGAGCTGCACCGTTCGATCCTCGACAAATGTGGGCGATCTTTTCTCGCACTTACGTGAGCACAAGAGCGACGCGGTTGCGTGCCAAAATGTAATAAAACGTGCGGTGAATATGGGAGTGACAATGAGAAACATGTAACTTATGTTCGCGGGTATCGTATATACATTATTAGACATTAAGAAGATGACTTCATGATCAGGTACACAGGACAGGCGCAGTGTTTTATTAGTGTATTTGTGTAAGAGGAGAGAAAGACCTGTTCGATGCGGCAGGATATGCGCTTGCGAAGCTCTAGGTGAGGCTAATAGCATTTATCAGTTCTGTGTTCCGTATTACATTTTATAGGTGGTTCGATTGGAACGTTTGTTTGTGCTAGTCTACCAGTTGCAGCAGTGGCACCGGTCCCCATTGTGGTCACTGTCAACACCAGAAACGCTTGAACATATCTTGCTCATGTCCAGTGTACGCAAGGCAACGTCAGAAACTGACTTCTTTGATTGCATGCTTTCATAGTAGACAATCAACCAATAAGGTTGGGTCAAGTCCTTTACGTTGCCAACAGCGTAATTCTCAGTCGTAGCTTTTCTGCAAGCCACTGGACTGCTGCCACGGCAGCTACTTCTTGCAAGCCACTGGATGCGCCAATTTATACTTGTCCAACGTGAAGGGACTGTGTTCACTAACTCACCTCCCTTACTTATTATAGTCCTTTATTACTCTGTTGCTTCTTCGTCAGCCTTCCCCAGCGTATAGAGTAGCAGGGCCGTAGCGAAACTATCGCTCAGGCCAGCATCGCTGCCTTTGTGTAAATTCCTCTGCATCTCTCTTCATCGCAGCCGTTTTCTTGCAGTAGTGAATATTTTAAAACTGCGAAGCATTTCTTAGCGAACGGCAGGCATATTTAGCGTATCTATCTATCTATCTATCTATCTATCTATCTATCTATCTATCTATCTATCTATCTATCTATCTATCTATCTATCTATCTATCTATCTATCTATCTATCTATCTATCTATCTATCTATCTATCTATCTATCTATCTATCTATCTATCTATCTATCTATCTATCTATCTATCTATCTATCTATCTATCTATCTATCTATCTATCTATCTATCTATCTATCTATCTATCTATCTATCTATCTATCTATCTATCTATCTATCTATCTATCTATCTATCTATCTATCTATCTATCTATCTATCTATCTATCTATCTATCTATCTATCTATCTATCTATCTATCTATCTATCTATCTATCTATCTATCTATCTAATCTCTAGGAGCTCTCGTGATCACGTGATGTTTTCGTGTTGACCACGATTAGTACTGGAAACGTTAGAGGGCTTGACGCATAGAAATGTCCGGTGACGTCATGAGAACCGTGAAAATCCCGTCGGGTACGTTGTGAAACACACGTTGTCAAACACACTTTGTCAAACGGCGAGAACAGACATCAATAATTTAAATGCGAGAGCCTGAAAAAATACGTAAATCGGCAGCGTTGACCCGACTTTTGCGAATAATAAATATCGGGCTCCTAGCAGGAATCGAACCCAAACATTCTGCGCAGCAATAAAATATTCTACCACAGAGCCACGCCAGGTCTCGGAACTGCCTACAAAAAATGGAAAATAAAAATAAGTAAATAAAGAAATGAAAGTAAAAAAACCTATTTGCAGGCGCCATGCTCCTGAAACCTCCATTGTGGTTTCAATGATGGCGATTTTGTTTTATAAACACTACATGTGTACTTACTCCTATCATACAGCCATCGTGTCGGGTTAAAGTAAAATAGAGTTACTGTAGATGCTACCTTTAGGTAACTGCCCCGCCGCGGTGGTCTAGTGGCTAAGGTACTCGGCTGCTGACCCGCAGGTCGCGGGCTCGAATCCCGGCTGCGGCGGCTGCATTTGTTATGGAGGCGGAAATGTTGTAGGCCCGTGTGCTCAGATTTGGGTGCACGGTAAAGAACCCCAGGTGGTCGAAATTTCCGGAGTCCTCCACTACGGCGTCTCTCATAATCATATAGTGGTTTTGGGACGTTAAACCCCACATATCTATCTATCTACCTTTAGGTAACTCTAACGTCAGTTGTGGTTAAGCGCCATCTGCGTAGCGCTATCGAGGGCTGCCGTCACGCAAGTGCACAAGCACTGCATATCAGCTTACCGCTTCCGGTGTTGCGGATACCCATTTGCTATTGGCGTCAATTCGCAAGTGTAAAACAACATATAAATATAAAACACATGCGACTGTTGGAAATATGTCCGTGCGTAAACGCCATTTGTATACATATAATTTTAAGCGTCATGTTGTAACGTTTTGCGCAATGAAGAGGAAATTAAACCACAGTCGTGTCCGTGTTTGCACGCTGTTTCTTCTAGATTGAATACGTGCGAACAAGTAGCTCTCTGTTTTTCTAAATAGCAGTCTCCTTCTATCCGCATGCTTCGCATCGGTTCTCATGGTACGTGGGGTTTTATTTTTTTTCCCATGGTTTGTGCTGGCTGAAGTGCCACTTTGACCGTGAGCGAGTTCATTGAAGAAAACTGGCAACCGGTTAGCAATCGGTACTAGTGAAGCAGACACTTTGCGCGCAATGTTTGTATTTCTGTGAACGGGTTATAGTTTGCCGGATGCTCCATCTCTCGACTTGAACGGCTTTCGATTCGCTCAGCTGTTGAGAAGGCGTGCCGCACGGTGAGGCTACCTTTTCAGCGCCAAGAAGGCGGGACTTCAAGTGCGACTTGCCCGAGGCTTCAAGTCCCAACTGCGTAGTTTTCTCACCTATTTATAAATCGGTGTTTCAGTCGTAGCTTCGCGATAAAGTCGGGTTGCAGTTCTACGGATAGACTTGCAAATACGACAGCCGCACAGCAGTGCTGTACTTTTAAAACGACGCATGCCTCCAGCAGCACTGCGTCTTACTTTCAGCACATTTCGTGCTGCCTATAGCTGGGCGCTATAGTCAGGGAACTTCTTGAGACTAGTTTGAATCAAAGGATAAAGCAGCGAGATATAGCTGCACTGAGTCAATTGCTCCCTGTGAATTCGTTTCTTGTGGTCGATGTAGCTTTTCCATCGGCATCTGCGGAGTCAGCAACCTGACCTTTCACTGGTGATTAGGATTGCATGATTGTATATGCTCAGGAAACCTTTCCCTGGTAAAGCCTGATTTCTCTGCCTTTTCTCTAAGTACTATCTGACTGTTCTTTAGAAAAATAGACTATGGTTGTCACAGCCATTGGTTCGTGACCGTGACAGAGGTCAATATCGATCACACAGACGTTGCAACTAAAACAAATTTATTTCAACGTATAGTGGACTCACCGCACAATTGAAGGTGTTCAGCATGACTGCTTAAAACAGCGATTTTACCAATGCGGCAACAGCGACCTCGCGTACTATGTTCACAAACAGCACATTCATGGGCTAGTGGTACTAATGCGTTAGGTTTTCAGTGTCCTCTGCACATCCATGCGCTCCGAGCCACCAGTGCAACACAAGTCCATGCATTGGCCCCGCTAAACGTAACGGTTTTCTTTGTACGAAGTCCTGCGTGCTGTTTTTCCTGACGTAGCTATAAATGAGCTCATTGTTCGAGGTAAACAGCGCGAAAAACGAAGACAGAGAAAGGCACAAGTCGAGCCCCGACTTTCAACCAGTATAAAGTCAGCGTTGGTTTTGTGTCTTTCTATTTCTCTGGCTTCGTTTTTCGCGCCGTTTACCTCGAACAATAAATCGTTACCACTTTTCCCAGTTTTAAATATTACTCTGCATACACAGGCGGATGCTTGCATTGTGAGCCATGATTTAGGTGGTCTAGAGAGTTGTCGCCTAGACTTTCGAAAAGAAGAGAAGATGGTTCAGTCTCTTGCCCGAAAGTGGGTGGCTTCTCCAGCCTATTGTTGGCGTCACGCACCCTAAGAAACATAATCTCTGTGTGGCTCGAGTGCAAGTAGAAGCTTCAACGACTACAGAACATCTAATGGTAGCAGTTTTGATAGCGTCGTTGTTAAGACAGCACTGCCAGAGTGGGGGCTAGTTCACGTAAAGCTCGTGAGGTGCCATGAGAGGCAGCACTCGGATCAGCTCGTCGACGCCTTGCTCGAGGGAGATGCTCGCTCGGAAACCCAGCTCTCGAATACGTGCGTGGGACACGCGGTAGTCTCGACAGTCCTGGTCGCGACCTGAAGCGCCCAGCACCAGCCGGGTATCCCCGGCCCGCTCGCAGATGAGTCGCGCCAGCTTCGCCTTCGTCACGTTCATAGTGTCGTCTCCTACGTTGAAGGCGCGACCACGCATCTCGTCGTAGCGGTCGAGCGCCAGCACGAAGGCTCTCGCCGCGTCACGCACGTGGAGGAAGGTGCGCCAGAAGTGCGGCTCGTACACCTCCAGCTCGCCGTCACGCAGGGCCCTCCGGGACAGGTCGTTGGCGAGCAGGTCGACGCGCATCCGGGGAGCCACGCCGAACACGGTGGCGAGACGCAGCGCGACGCCCCCCTTTTTCAGGACCAGCTTCTCAGACTCCGCCTTAGTGCGACCGTACACCGAGAGCGGCGAGACCGGGGTCTCTTCCGTGCAGAGACCGTCAGTGACGGCACCGTAGCAGGAACCGGTGGAGGCGTACACGACTCGCTGCGAAGGCGAGAGCTGTTCGAGCAGCGTCCGCGTGCCACCCACATTGACGTCTTCGGCGAGGTCGGGGTCGCGACTACACGCCGGGAAGCCCACGATGGCTGCCAAGTGCACCACGGCCCCGACGCCCTTGAGCGCGGACGCCAACGCCGCGCCGTCGCGGACGTCGCCACGAATCAGGCGCACGCGGTGGGCCACCGGAAGCAGCGGACCCAGGCCGTAGGAGAAGGTGTCGTACACAGCCACGCGCCAACCCCGGTCCAGCAGGAGCGGCACCAGGCAAGAGCCCAGGTATCCCGCGCCGCCCGTCACCAGCACTTCCTTGGCATCCGGCATACTGTAATGCGCCCAATCTTCGCACTCAAGTCAACCGATACAGCCGCCTAGTTCTGCTACCTAGACGTATGGGTACCTTAAGAGATAGATGGAGAATGATGAATACAAAGTATTGTTAGAAAGTGTGGATACCATTTGTGCCATGTAAAAAAGACAGACTACGTGCGCTATACAGTATATGGGTTGAGACGCGAACAGAACGGCCGTTAGGGCTGGGCTCTGCTGTCCACCTTTGTATTCATAGAGATCTTAGCTTAGTGGCACTAAATAGGCGCCAGATTCGTTCTTTAACGTTTTGAAGATGAGTCTTCGAGTATGAAAACAATTCTGGCCATAACCGCTTGCGAAGAAATGTGAGCAGCGTAGTATGCCGCACTGTTCACGTTTCTTTGCGTCGCAATAGTACGACAGCAGCTTCAAGTCCATGGAAAACAAGAAAGACCGTACGGAAAGACAAATAAAAAAATGAATGCGATACACACGCCAAATCCGTCATACGGCTTTTATCACTGACGCCAATTAGAATATGTGCACTTACGCAAGCGCGCATCGTATCGTTAGAGATAGAAATTCTGTAGCAGAGACTTTGACTCAAAACCTGGGACGATACGTGCACTATCTTTTCACACTCTCATTTTGTGCCGTATAAGAAGTACTCTCACGTCACTGTTGAGTACCATTACACGGAAGCAACAGCAAGTTTTCATATTCTTCATTTTAATCCACTCAAGTTATTTCGTATTCATTACGTATACCCCACACTCGGTGATTGTATAATTGAGAATCGCTCAACAAATTCTACCTTGGTGTATCTGTCTATGCATTTGGGCTCGCGCGTTACGAGTTGTCCAACTTCTATAGCACAGTAGCAACGATGTTAATTTGCACGCATATATCAACAGCGCAACGTGCTAATTAAAGAAGTAATAATAACTGAAGTTTTACGTCCCAAAACCACGACATGACTATAAGGCGGCAATCTGGTGTTTAACGTGCACTTACATTGAAAAGTACACGGACCTCTAACATTTCCCCTTCACCGAAATACGACCGCCCAGGCTGGGACCGAATCCGCGACCTTCGGTTCAGCAGCCGTGTGGCACCGTTACCTCTGATCCACCGTGGCGGACGATTATAAAAAAAAATCGATATATTGGTTGAAGCTATAGCTTAGGTTTTGCCTTGTATAAGAGGCTGATTCCTCGTACACTGACATCAAGTTGGCCACGAAGAACCCCATTTGCTCCCATTGTTCCGAACTATATCAATACGTTTGCACATAAAGAAAAAGGGACTTAGGATAAGACACACATTCGAAAGCACCAACTAGCCCAAGCAACCGTTATGTCGAATTATATGAATTGTTTATATGTTAAGGGTTACCTTCTTTAGACAAAAAGGAAATTATATGGGGCAGTAACGAAACAGAAGAGGGAAGGAAAAGTACGTTAACCACGGAGTATGAGATATAGTTCTCTACATGACAAAAAATTCACTAAATAGAACAACTACGGATTCGGAGAAAGTAGCTGCTAGAAGCATGTTACTACGTTATTTTCGGCATTTGACAGTCTATTCTCGTGAACATCATGAAGTTGTTGCTTCCGAAATATGAATGGACAACAGAACGCTTATGCGGTCTGTCTTCTTTCGGGAAACGCTTTCAGGCAGCAATCTGTGCATGCCTCATCTGAACAGGGGATACCACAGGCTTGTACTCAAAGCTATGCGCCAACGCGAATCTGCTAACTTGCGCTTATAGGCATGGTCGTAAACTGAGATTTGTGCGTCGCTACTTCGAACTCAGTTCTCCCGCATTTTGTTTTCTTTTCCTTAACCAATAATAGCGGAGTGTGCAATGCCTTTCCTTCATTAAGGTCGTTTGCTATTGGCCCAACGTTTGAACTTGTAAGTATAACAAATAACAAGTAGGATGAAGTCAGCAGGGTTCTTATATTTTTTAAACTTATATACTGGGCCAAGTAATCTACATCAGCCTATCTCTGACTTTATATTCTACTTCTCTAACCAGCAAACTGATGAATATCTTAGTTCGATATTTTGTCCAAATGATAGGAATTTCCTGAACACAGTGGCCCGCATTCGTTGTCTAAGTCGTAACGTAACACTGGCCGGTACGTACCTTCTGGTCACACGAAATGTCGCTGGTGCTCTGGTGAGCGCGGATTTAACGCACACGTGCTATGCATGCACTTATCACCGCCAGTGGCGCTATCAGTCGGGTCATTCGGGGCACCCGTCACCATTGTTCGGCGCCCCTATCGTGAGCTGCGCTATCGCGGAAGGCCTCCGGTCCTCGTGCCAGCTGGTCGGTCGGAATGGGTGTGGCGTTCAGACGTTGTTTTTATCGGCGAGCCGAACTTGACGATGACGCAGCAGACACTCCAATCTTGGCATTGTTTCGGGTAGCTTTCACTAGGTGAATCTTATTTGGGAAGGAAAGTACGCTTGAAGGTCAACCGCGTGGTCTTCCGGTTAGCTGCCCTGCAGAAGCGTGGTGAACGGGGCCAGTTTGAATGGATTCATTACGAAACTGTGCATAATAAGATGAAACACTGAAGATCAGTCGACAAGCCCTGCCTAAACGGCGAAGAGGGACAGAGAAAACTACGTTGAACGCTTACAAATGGAAGATTGATGATATGTGGGGTTTAATGTCCCAAAACCACTATATGATTATGAGAGACGCCGTAGTGGAGGGCTCCGGAAATTTCGACCATCTGGGGTTCTTTAACGTGCACCCAAATCTGAGCACACGGGCCTACAACATTTCCGCCTCCATCAGAAATGCAGCCGCCGCAGCCGGGATTCGAACCCGCGACCTGCGGGTCAGCAGCCGAGTACCTTAGCCACTAGACCACCACGGCGGGGCTTACAAATGGAAGAGTCCCATTTGTAAGCCCCGTTTGTAAGAGTCCCATTTGTACAAGCCCAGCCGCGGTGTTCTAGTGGCTAAGGTACTTGGCCGCTGACCCGCAGGTTGCAGGATCAAATCCCGGCTGCGGCTGCTGCATTTTGTATGAAGGTGAAAATGCTATAGGCCCGTGCGCTCGGCCTTGGGTGCACGTTAAAGAACCGCAGGTGGTCGAAATTTCCGGAACCCTCCACTACGGCATCTCTCGTAATCATATGATGGTTTTGGGACGTTAAACCTCACATATCAAATCAATTATCAACAGTCGACCCCAAAATAACACGGACCACGCCAGCACGTGCCGTTATCGCCGTCTGGTGGCGAGTCGTCTTCTGTCGAGAGTACTGCTCCAGCGAGTGCGCAGCCATAGCTGTGCTCTCGACAGCAGACGCCTTCCCACTAGACGGCGCACATAGTCACTTTGGTACTCGCACGAGTAAAATACAAAAGGCTGGGCAAATTGGAATTGCCGCGTTTACGTTGAATCAGCGCGAAAAACGACGGGAGTCATTTGGATGGAAAGGATGCAAAATGAGGGCTGATTTTTTTCAGCACCAAGAATTTGCTTCCTTGAGGCTTCTTTTGTATTCTGCTGCTGTTTACCTTCGAAGCAGCATTCATGCGTAAATGTTCTACCTACTAAACCATACCAATACGCGGAGGCAGAATGTGAGTGTTCTGTCCCACCACGGAGTTCTAGTCCGTTGGCGATTCGCACGACCTTGCAGTGTCTCGCCGATTGTGTCGCCAGAATCGGCCTCCTTGTGTGAGAGAGATAAAAGAACGCAATCGAAGAGCCCTAACTGCCGCGAAGGAACGTCTCGTAATATTGCGAAACATTGCATTGGCGCAGCAAATAGCTCCTGACCTTATACGTTCTCCGATAAGACGCAGTACACGAGCGTTGATGCGATTGCACTACATAGGCTGTCGCCGTTTGCTTGCCTTTGTGGAGTGCTGCAAATGAGGAAAAGTAAATAGTCGAGATAGCTCGATATGACGTTATTGTCGGCTACAGACTAGCTTAAAGTGAAGGTTTACCTAAAGAAAAAAAAACAAAATGACAGACATAGTAGTGACGTCTTAAGTCCTTAGGTATTTATTAAATGAGCAACGTCCTCCAAAAATGGTAGCGCTGAAAAAATGAAACACAGCGCGTGAGCTCACATGTTAACTAGATGCTACAAGAAATAAAATAGGAATGTTTTTATAGCCGTAACATATCTTACAGTAGAATCGGCATGCCGTCGAATTTCTAGCTTCAAGTACTCATACGATGCTAAGTTTCACTGTATTTTCCGAATTTCCTTTAGGCTAACATCACTCTGAAGACGTATTCAACCTTCACGGTCAAACTTAATAGAGAGTTTTAGTACTACGTACGCTGCGTACGTGGCAGCGTTGCGTACGTAAGGACGCCACGTTCTGCGTAGTGCGCATGCGCAGACTGCAACGCGCACTTATCGCATTACGTACGCGGCCGCTACGTACGCACGCATGAGATGCGTGCGTGCGTACGTACGAGGTGATCGCGCCGCTCTCGAACAAGTTCGCTACAGCGCGAGACTTCGTTTAGCAAAATGGCGGCATCGAAGGCAAGCACCGACCGGCTCTGTGGCTCAAAATATGGCCATAATCTGGCTATAACACTTGGATTGGCTCACATTGGCTGTCAACAACACGTGCTTCTATTTTGATCTACCAGATGGCGCAACACGCTTCCCGCTCGTTGCGTACGCGGGTACTACGGCATACTAAAAGCTGATTAGTGGCAAACGACGCCACGTAACGCAAGGCGCTTGCGTGATGCGTACGTATATAGCACCATTCCGCAGTACTAAAACTCTCTAATAACGCTTCACAGCTCCGGCGCGTAGCGCCGCGGCTGCTCCGATGCCCCGCCGTAGGTTAGGGCGCCTCTAGCGGCTGCTCCTTACTCTATATGAAACTTTCGCCGAAGCTTTATGAACAGTAAATCTATTGAATGACTGATATTACCAAAGCATACTGAGGTATTATGTCGGCAACAGCGCCCAGTGCTTCGCTGCTGGCATCTGTGAAAGTGGTCCAGGTCACACGTCGAAGGTTTCGTGTTAAACTTGCTGACGGCTAAACAGTTCTCGTGGAACTTGATGGAATTTATATTTTTACATTCTGTTTATACTTATGCATCGCGCGTTTGTAGAAAAAAAAAACCCTGTTCTTTATAGCATTAACGTAAAATACACACACATTCCTCATAATCTGTCGATAACGAGCCAATAATCTTTAGCGTCCTTTCGTCGTCATCTCTAGCGACATATGTGCTAGACGTTAACGACATTGTTTGGCGTAGCCAGTGTGACGCGTGGTGTTGCTAATGTAACTTAAGTGACGCAATTTACTCAGGAAGCATCACAATTGCGCTTGCTGTTTTTACTCCGCGAAGCAACGACACTAACCTCACCGCAATAGCGTATGCATCCGCGAGGCATAGCGCTATCGCAAACTGCTTATCATCGCATATTAGAGTACGCTGTGAAAAGCGGTATAAAAGCCGGGAAACCCAGCGCATAGTACACAACATCGTCATTTTAGGTATACGCTTTCGATGCATACAGAAAACGTCGTTTCTCCGGGCGAACAAATTGCATTTCACATCGTTTTGCTCGGCGCAACGAACGTGACCGAATTGAATGCTTCGACAAGCTTGCCCTTCTATATTGAACCAACCTCGCATACACGAAGCCCGAGACCCACAATAAATGTGGTTATGCAAAATAACTATTGCAGTCTCGCAGTTTCCCGTCTTTTTGTATTACACTATAGGCGAACAACGTTTTTTTTTCTTACATTTCACGGGAATAACTGCATGGAACCTTAGGACGGAACAGAATACCCCTTTCCTGTGCAAGCACGGGTATTTTGCAAAAACCAACACGCCTTTTTTGTTGTTGTTGGGGACGCGTTGGGAATTTACGTCTGGGTATTGCATCAATATCCCTTGCTTCATCGTGAAAATGCCCCCCCCCCCCCCATAGGCGGTCGGAATAGGGAATACTGTGCGATTATTTGCTTCTTACTAATTTTGCTAAATTCTTGCTCCTATTCTGTATTTTTGCACTCGTAATTTTACCTATTTATTTATATTCCTGTCTAAATAATCAAAGTTCGAACTTTAATTCCATAATTTTTCATTAAAAACAAACTGGTTTTCTGCCAATCCCCCGGTGCGGGCTTGAGCCACAGTCTCTAGGGTCTGCTGTATTCTACTCGTATAGTCTCGTTCACCCACAGTGGTAAAGTGGTTTGAGTGCTCCGCCGCTGATCTGAAAGTCGCCGGTTCGATCCCTGCAGCGGCGGTCGTACTTGGAGGTGAAACGCTATAGATGCGTGCATGCGTATACTCGCGCTTTATCTGTGCGCTTTAAAGCACATCGTAAGGTGCAAATTTGCGGAGCCCTCCACTATGGCGTGCCTACACTGCGACGACGTAAAATCCCAGTTATTACGATACTCTTCGTGTCTTCTTGCTATTGTTTCCACGAACACTTCGAGAATTTATGGAGCATTCCTTTGTCAGTCTTTAGAGCCGTGCGTGGTGATGTAACACACAGAGGCGAAAGGAAAGGGCGTACGCCGCCCCATTTAGCAGCTTTGTCGCCGGAAGTGTTCAAAGGCTAACTTTCTTGTTTTTTAGAAGTGTTTTGTGGTTCTAGAACATCATCTATCAAGATGTTCAGAGTGTTTTACGTGGAAGCAAAGCCGTAGTGCTTCTACCTGCCTGCACAGCAGCGATTAAAGTAGAGAAGCCACAAACAAGCAGACTTCCGGGCGAGGTGCTATATTTTTTATTTATCCTTTACTCAAAGGTTACCGCGCATTGTCCAAAGGCGTTACAGCAGGGGGGTTACAGAAATGACATAAACAATTTTTCATTCTTACAGCACACTTGCATGACAGACAATCCATTCCACTCTTTAACAGTTCTAACAAAAAATGAATTCGCGAACAGGCTCGTCCTGGCTCGTCCTGGTACATACCAAGCAGCATCTCGTCGAGTTCACAAATCTCACCTCGTCTTCACTTGCCGACAAACTTAGTGTTGGAATGTGTAGTTTCCACGAGGATCGACAGTGTAAGATCGATGCGTCCAAATTTATCTCGCGTTTTCCACGTGACAGCGTTCAAAGCCCCCAGAAGTAATCGAGTGCGAACAACGCATTCTTTTGTTTCTGAAGGACAATTTACGGCTTATTCCGGCTTCTTCATGAAGACTATATTCTAAAAAAGCCTGTAGTTGGTCCACTAAGCTCTACGCATCGGCAAACTTTAAAGACGTATCAGCGTACATACCGGCCGGCATGCTCTGGTGACATTTTTCGCTTCTTTTCCCGGTTTTCACCCAATCCACGACATCTTCCATATACCTGCTACCTTTAAAGAAACGCAAACGGGCAAACGTAGTACATTGCAAAACTGAGCATGCGGAGAATTTCGTTATAGGCTGTCATACTACGAGTACAGCAAAGCGTTATCACGTGTCACGCTCCACGAATTCGCCAGCGTGGGCGGACAGGTGCGTGGGTTGACGCAGGTACGACGTTGTGCGCTGCAGTTGCATCGAGAGATGTGACGCTCCCAAATTTATCGTTGTCGTCTTTCCCGCCCTGTTCTTAACGGTATGGGCGCTCGCCCCCGCAGCGAATAAAAGGCTTGACGGAGCGTGTCTACTTATTTCGTTAAGCTAAGGAGTAACGACCTTTACTGGACAAATTATTAAGTGGGCGCATTTCAACATTTCGAGTCTGCTTGTTCACTTTTACCACCAGCTCGCTCCAGCCGCAAGGAACATCACGCTGCACAGAAATATTTTTCCTATCCTCCAGTAGTGGAACCAGATATTTAAAGTCTTGAGAAAAGGCCCCCCGCCGTGGTGGTCTAGTGGCTAATGTACTCGGCTTCTGACCCGCAGGTCGCGGAATCGAATCCCGGCTGCGGCGGCTGCATTTTCAAAGGAGGCGAAAATGCTGTAGGCCCGTGTACTCACATTCGGGTGCACGTTAAAGAACCCCAGCTGGTCGAAATTTCCGGAGTCCTCCACTACGGCGTCTCTCATAATCATATGGTGGTTTTGGGACGCTAAACCCCACATATAATCTATCTATCTATCTATCTATCTATCTATCTATCTATCTATCTATCTATCTATCTATCTATCTATCTATCTATCTATCTATCTATCTATCTATCTATCTATCTATCTATCTATCTATCTATCTATCTATCTATCTATCTATCTATCTATCTATCTATCTATCTATCTATCTATCTATCTATCTATCTATCTATCTATCTATCTTATTTAAAATATTACATTTTATTCCTATGATTCAGCAACCTATTTTCAAGCGTTGCTCCTCCTCGGTGGTAATGAAAGTTGCGTGTGATATTCACCTCATCACGCCGTAAAGATTACTTCGTTTGAATAATATTCGCTCTAACGTGATTTCTGACGTTATGTCACACCTTCATTAACCGATTCTAGTAAATAGTAGACGCCAGTGGAGTGGACATTCCTAGTAATCCCACGGTGTGCACACAACTATTGCAATTAACGTCGACCCACCACGTATACTACTTGCCTCAATGCAAATAACCAAAAATAAAATAAAGCATGCGATTGATCATTACGCTTCGCGTAAGGAACATCGTGGACTAATATAACATTTAAGGCTACCACAGCTCGTGCTAGTAGCGCTCCCTCTAGTGGTGGCGTCGCTACCCAACTATGAACAATGAGGTCTCACATTCACATGTTTTGGAGATACGGGAATGCATATGAGATTTCTACACGTTTACCTACCGAGTACTACAGTTATCCGCCTCGTAACTTCATGTTCGTTCGGAGTGCCACAAAGCGAAATTCGTGATGCATGCTTAGCACATCATCAATTCCCACGGTACGAGGAATGTGCCAAATTTGTGTTTATTTCCCTTGATAGAATTGGCAGCTTACCTAGCGCAGACTAAATAGGACGGCTACTATAAAACTGGTGCATATCGGCTGAAATGACGAGAGCGAATTCGTCAACACTCAAAAGCAAGTTGGACTTTTATAAAGTTCAGGTCCGAGAAGGAACATCGGTTAACTTCAGCACTCAGGACAAGCCCTACTTCATATTCTAACGAAATGCTAGGTGAGGACACGTAGGGCTTTAAACTACTCACACATTATATATACCAGCAACAGAAACCGTAATCAACTGCACTCACAGCCGGATAAGCAATACGTGTTGAAATTAAACTTTCCGGGGTCATCATTGTGAACCACCATTTTATTTGCAGTTTCTGGTTCAAGAGAAGCATTCACTACTCGCTTACAAAATCATGTACGAATAAAAACTTTATTTTTTTTTTGAGCTGCCTTGTCAGATTGGGAAGACTTGGCGCCCACAACGTGGAACTTGGTCGTTGCTTCCGTAATCATCATTCAGTTACGCCGTCCACAGGCAGCCCCCAAATGCAATGACGTTGCTCGGATGGTAGTTCTTGTTTGTGAAGGGCGGTCCGTACCCGGACAAGGTTAACCCGGAAGGCGGCTTCGCTCTTTCCTTCTCTGGCTTAGCGAGTGCGTATGGCACGGCTAATACGCACTCCCCCTTTCAAATACACCTTAATGTCATTCCGCTGAGCGGGTCACGCGCTACAGCGTATCAATATACGGCATGCATATCGACGCTATATTGTCACTTGTGATGATATGAAGCTTCGGAAAAAAAATGTAGATCTGGATTTATCATTCCGAATGCAGTGACCACTGGAGCCGATGGGCAACATGCGTCGCGTGAGGTGTCGTCCACTGGAATCCCATTGTCCAGCAAGGAGTTTCGTCACACCCACAAGTGTCGGCAGTATGCATCGTAAGTAGCCATCGCCAGTAACTGACGGTTTGTACTCTTGTGCCTGGAACAGAGAATGCGTTTTCTTCAGTAATTCTGCTTAGGGGCGTCACGCTTAGATGTGCGAATAACCGTCTCGGGCTGACACACTGAGCGCGAACATTCGAAAAAAATGTTTAAAAAAAGCTTGAGAAACCACCAGTAGCATATTGTTCACGTTAATAACGCAACAGCCAGTTTTTAACAACATGTAAAGTGAATATAGTAAACGAACAGTCGCTGAAGAGACGACGAACCATTAACTGTAATTATAGATTTTTGAATTAAGCAAAATCTGAGTCGTGAACAAAACAAAGCAGGCACGTGACCGAAAGGTCAGCCTCGTAATAATCTCTGTACTCACCCCCTCAGAGTCATTTATCCACTCACCTCACCACTGAAATAGCCTTTTTTTTGGGGGTGAAAAAGCAAGTGTAGTGTGCAGGCGAAGCTGCAAAATATCTGCGAAACAGTTAAAACACAATGCGCTACGCTGAACACGTGCGAGAGAGAGAATATTGCTGGTGAGGGAAAGCCAACAAAAAACAAACTAGCAAGCAAGTAAAAAAATTTATTGTGAAATCAGTCGCAATTAGGTGGGGAGCAATCAAACCAGCAAACAAAAAGTTTCAATCTTGCACATGCGCAATGTCATTCATGCGACTAGGCAAACAACTACACGTGCATGCAAACCGACTACTCATTCTCTAGACAAGCGGCAATAGCAAAAGAACAGCGAGAATATCGTCAATGAAACAAGTAAGTATTGAAAGAGTTAAGCAGGTAGCATGGCGAAGTCGGCACAAGCAAGCAGAGAGCCATTATGAAGTAAGGAGCCCACAAATTAGCACTTAACAATTCAAGACGTGCAAACAGGCAGGGCACCTCGCGTGCAGACAAGCCATCAAGACGCCCATGCGTCAAGGATAAAGTGTGCACAGCTGAGTAAGGTCTGATTAAGCAGGCAAGGAAAGAAACATGCAGGCAATCAGTTGTCTAGCATGGTGAAACCCATGAAAAACGACAAGCAAGCCGTGAAGCTAGCAAGGAGCCCCAATATACCATAATGTCCATTCGGCGATAAGGCACGGCCAAGTTTCATATGCAAAACACTTCAGCAATATCAATCCAGCAGGCAGACAGAGTATCGCGAAGGCTGGCTTAAGAAAGATTCATACAGAGACAGTAAAAAATACAGTGCAAGAGAAGTATCAGTAGTCAAAAGGGTCGAAAAGGGCAAGACATTCTGCTCGCCGAAAGAAAACGCCAGCGAGCGGAAGCAAGCAGCGAGAAATAAATATAGCACAATGGAAATGTCATTCAGTAAAGCAGATTCGGATATGCCCTGAAAATCTACGTGACAGTAACCAGACAAGCAGCACAAGGAGCAAGAGAGCAGGAGTGAAGAAAAAATGTGAGCAAGTTGATTGATATGTGGGGTTTAACGTCCCAAAGCCACCATATGATTATGAGAAACGCAATGTGAGCAGGCTATTTAGTGGATTGGGCAAGTGACTAAATGAACATGATTGCAACATTACGAAGACAGCGCAATAAAGTAGGAACACGCAAACGTGCTGAGCAAAGATCCCAATGGAAAGCATATTCGCAATAACATTCTTAGAGGCAGAGTATCGCTTGAGGCTAGCTTAAGAGACAGTCACCAGACAGAGACAGTCAAAAAGAATAGCGACCATACTCAGTGAGGCAAGCCAGTAAAAGCAATCTGTCAACGCAGGGACATCTGACGAAGCAGTCGGCAAGTCATGAAGACAGAAAGTTACTATAGAGCTATCAGACTAACATATCCGCAATGCAGACAAGGCATTCAGCTTGCGCGGCTAAACTTATGAGATGGTCACAGGACCAAGTAGCAATTGTCAAAGGGAGGAGCAGACGAGTAAAATTGAGAAATAAGCCAGTAATTGAAAAGGCCAGTACAGTAGCGAAATAAGGTTGTGCAACTACGAAACCGCATAACAGGCAACATGTGCGCAGTGTCAACCATGCAGTAAGACAGGGAATTCATTGTGCAAGTGAACCTACGAAACGGTGACAGGAGAAATAGCAATAGTTCAAATGAAGCTGGCAGACAAAGCCAGAGAAGCAAGCCACAACAATAGTAAATGATGCAGCAAATTAAGGTAATGCAACCAGGAAACCCGGAAACAAGAAGTATATGTACAATGCCAAACGTACAAGTTCACCAAAATTACAGCTCGCGGGAAGGCTCAGCGGACAATCATAAGAAAAGTAGCAGTCGTGAAAAGTAGTGGAAAGACGAGCTAATTGAAGTAAGCGCTGAATGAACAAGCCAGAGACCGTCATCGGCTGCAACAAGCATATCACGAAGCCAGAAAGTTACCCGAGCACAGCCTAGCAGATACGCAATGACAATCGTGCCAGTAGACAAAAGATTTAGCGTGCAGGAAAGCATACGACAAAGTCACAAGCATCAGGAGTCTGATAGGTTCAGCGCAATTTAGACGAAGACCATAGGAGACACACACAACATAGACGAGCACGTTCGGCGTGTCTCCTGTGCTCATCGTCTAAATTGCGCCGAAGCCTATCCAATTAAGTACAAACTCGCCCAAGTAAAAGTGCTTTTGCATCAACAGTCAAGACTCAAAAGTAGCCAGAAAGCGAGGATGCTAAAGTAAAAAAGTCTGTAATGGAACAGGAAAGTAATATATAGTTAGATCAGCTTATGCAAGCAGGAAGCCGCCAAACAGGAAGCACGAACGACGAGCCTACCATGCAAGTAGGCATGCCACTTAGCGTGCCACGAAAAATACGAATGAAAGAGTCGCAAAAAAAAGGAATACAAAAACGAGTGATTAGACAAGCATAGTCAGTACGAGTAACATGGCGAGATCAGCTGATGCAAGCAGACAATCACAACCAAAAATTGAGAAGCAAACGCGCAGTTCTGATCTCACAGTTAGAGAGGTACCCAAGTGCAGTAAAGGGCAGCCACGGGAGAACCGGCGATAGTGAAAATGAGCAAGTATGCCAGTATAATCAGTTAGTCAAGTCAGTTAAAGAACATGCAAGCAACATAGCGAGATTGATTGATTGATTTGTGGGGTTTAACGTCCCAAAACCACCATATGATTATGAGAGACGCCGTAGTGGAGGGCTCCGGAAATTTTGACCACCTGGGGTTCTTTAACGTGCACCCAAATCTGAGCACACGGGCCTCGACATTTCCGCCTCCATCGGAAATGCAGCCGCCGCAGCCGGGATTTGAACCCGCGACCTGCGGGTCAGCAGCCGAGTACCTTAGCCACTAGACCACCGCGGCGGGGCAACATAGCGAGATCAGCTGATGCAAACAGGAAACTGCAATGCAAGAAGAACACCCGACTTGTCAGTCATGTAAGTAGACAGGACACTCAGGATGCGGCAGAGTCCATTAGACAGTCAAAAGACTAGTACCCTTTGTGACATCGAGCGTTCACATGTAGACGTCATACACAGCACAGGCAACATAGTAAAATTAGATGATGCAAGCAGGAAACAATAAAATAACTGCATGCGACATGTTAACCATCCTAGATGACGGAGTACTCAGCGTGAAGGGACGGTTACGAGACATTCACTTGACAAGTATATAGTAATAGTGAAGACAAGCGAGTGCATTACTACAGTCAGTGAGGCAGACAAGCCTACAAGACATTCACCAGACAAGTAGCAATAGTGAAATGGAGTCAGTAGACTAGTACAGTCAGTAAGGCAAGCCAATTAAGGTAGCAACATAGCGAGATCATCTGATGCCAACAGGAAACCACGGAACAGGAAACGCATGCGACATATCAATCACGCAAGATGACAGGGTAGTTTTCCGCAGGGTTGTTACGAGACGTTGACAGTACAAGTAGCAATTGTAAAATGGAGTGAGTAAAAAGATACAGTCAGTAAGGCAAGACGATTAAGGTAGCAACATATTGATATCATCTGAAGCAAGTAGGAAACCATGAAACAGGAAACGCATGCAACATGTCAATCACGAAAGATGACAGGTACTTAGCATGAAGTGAGGGTTGGTTGCAGGACATTGAGAGTAAGAGTAGTAATAGCGAAAAGAAGCGAGTAGACTAGTACGGTCTGTGAGGCAAGCTTAAAAGGATCACATTAGCGAGATATTCTGATGCCAATAAGAAACCATGAAACAGGAATAGCATGCGCCATGTCATAGACGCGGGATGGCAGGTTAGTTAGCTTGCAGGTAAGCACGCGAGACATTAACCCGACAAGTAGCAATAGTGAAATGGAGTGAGCAGACTAGTACAATCAGTGAGGCAAGCCGATTAAGGAAGAACATAGCGAGATCATTCGATGCAATTAGGAAACCACGAAACAGAAAACGCATCTACATGTCAATCACGCGAGATGACGGGTACATAGCGTGCAGGAAAGCAAACAAGACATTTATCGGACAAGTAGCAATAGTGAAATGGAGTGAGTAGACTAGTACAGTCAGTGAGGCAAGCTGATTAAAGGATCAATATAGCAACATCAGCAGATGCTAGCAGGCAACCACGAAACAGAAAGCGCATGCGACAAGTCAATCACGCGAGCTGACAGGGTAGTTAGCGTGCAGGTAAGTTCACGAGACATTTACTGGAGAAGTAGCAAGTGTGAAATAGAGTCAGTAGTGTGGTCAGTGCGGCAAGCTGATTAAGGTAGCAACATAGCCAGGTCATCTCATGCGAGTAGCAAACCAAGAAACAGGAAAAGAATGCAGCATGTCGATCACTCAAGATGACAGGGTACCTAATGCGCAAAAGGGTTACGAGACATTCACAGTACAAGTAGCAATAGTAAGATGGATATAATAGACAGGTACAGCCAGGGAGGCAAGGTGATTAAGGTACTTACCGAGCAAGACGGTTACGAGATATTCAGAGCAGAAGTAGCAATAGTAAAGAGGAGTCAGTAGACTAGGACAGTCAGTGAGGCAAGCTGATTAAAAGAGCAACATAGCGAGATCATCTGATGCCAGTAGAAAACCAAGAAACAGGAAACGAATGCAACATGTCACTCACGCAAGATAACAGGTTACTTAATTTGTAAGATGGTTACGAGACATTCACTGTACAAGTAGCAATAGTAAGATGGATATAGTAGACAGGTACAGTCAGTGAGGCAAGGTGATTAGGGTACTTACCGAGCAAGACGGTTACGAGATATTCAGAGCAGAAGTCGCAATAGTAAAGAGGAGTCAGTAGACTAGGACAGTCAGTGGGGCAAGCTGATTAAAGGAGCAACATAGCGAGATCTGATGCCAGTAGGAAACTAAGAAACAGGAAACGAATGCAGCAGGTCAATCACGCAAGATGACAGGGTACCTAATGCGCAAGAAGGTTACGAGACATTCACAGTTCAAGTAGCAATAGTAAGATGGATATAGTAGACAGGTACAGTCAGTGAGGCAAGGTGATTAAGGTACTTACCGAGCAAAACGGTTACGAGATATTCAGAGCAGAAGTAGCAATAGTAAAGAGGAGTCAGTAGACTAGGAGAGTCAGTGAGGCAAGCTGATTAAAGAAGCAACATAGCGAGATCATCTGATGCCAGTAGGAAACCAAGAAACAGGAAACGAATGCAGCAGGTCAATCACGCAAGATGACAGGGTACCTAATGTGCAAGAGGGTTACGAGACATTCACAGTACAAGTAGCAATAGTAAGATGGATATAGTAGACAGGTACAGTCAGTGAGGCAAGGTGATTAAGGTACTTACAGAGCAAGACGGTTACGAGATATTCAGAGCAGAAGTAGCAATTGTAAAGAGAAGTCAGTAGACTAGGACAGTCAGTGAGGCAAGCTGATTAAAGGAGCAACATAGCGAGATCATCTGATGCCGGTAGGAAACCAAGAAACAGGACACGAATGCAGCAAGTCAATCACGCAAGATGACAGGGTACCTCATGCGCAAGAGGGTTACCAGACGTTCGCAGTAGAAGTAATAATAGTGAAATGGAGTGAGTAGACTAGTATGGTCAGTGAGGCAAGCCTATCAAGAAAGCCACATAGCGAGATCACCAAATTCAAATAGGAAGCCACGAAACAGAAAAGGCATGTGTCCTCTCAATTATGCAAGATGGCAGGGTTTTTAGCGTGCAGGTAAGCCCCCAAGACATTCACCGGACAAGTAGCAATACTATAATGGAGTGAGTAGACTGGCAGAGTCAGTGAAGCCAGCCGATTAAAACAGCAACATAGCGAGATCATCTGATGCAGGTAGGAAACTACGAGAGAGGAAACGCATCTGACATGTCAGTGACGCAAGATCACAGGGTACTTAGCTTGCAGGGAGGATTACGAGACATTCACCAGACAAGTAGCAATAATGAAAAGGAGCCAGTAGATTAGCCTAGTTAGTGAGGGAAGCCGGTTAAAGAAGCATTACTGCGAGATCTTCTCATGCATGTAGGAAACCACGAAACAGGAAACGCATGAAGGCAGGGTACTTAGCTTCAAGGGAGGGTTACCAGACATTCACACTTCAAGTTATAGTGAAAAGGAGTCAGTAGACTAGCGCACTCAGTTGCGCAAGCTAGTTAAGGATGCAACATAGCGAGATCATCATATTCAAATAGGAAGCACGAAACAAAAAATGCATGCGACATGCCATTTACGCAAGATGACAGGGCAGTTAGCATATAAGGAGGGTTACAAGATATTCGCAGTGGAAGTACTAATTGTGAAAAGGAGGTAGTAGACTAGTACAGTCAGTGAGACAAGCCGATTAAGGTAGTCACAAATCGAGACCATCTGATGCAAGTAGGAAGCCAGGAGACACGTGTTGCATGGCAATCATGCAAGATAAAAGGGTACTTAGCGTGCAGGGAGGGTTACGAGCAAGTCACAGTAGAAGTAGTAAGAGTGATAAAGAGTCAGTAGGCAAGTACAGTCTGTGAGGCAAGCCCGGGAAAGAAGCAACATAGCGAGCTCATCTGATGCAGCAACATAGCGATAGTATCATATTCAAGTAGGAAACCAGGAGACATGAAACGCATGCGGCACAACCATCAGGCAAAATGGCACGGTACTTATAGTGTGCAAGGAGGGTTGCGAGGTATTTACAGGACAAAGTGGAAAGGAGCGAGTAGTACAGTCAGTCAAGCAAGGCAGAAGCAATATTGTGAGATAATCTTATGCTAGTGGGAAACCACGAAACAGTAAGCACACATGACGTGTTGATTTCTTAAGCACAAGTGATGTAGAACAAGATGGGGTACTTAGCATGTCCATTACACTATGTACGGGACATTCAAAGGACAAATGGCAGGAAGTGAAAGTTAGTAAGTAGACCAGTATAATGAATGTGGGAAGCGTGTTAAGGAACAGGCAAGCAACACAGCAACTTCAGCGGATGCAAACCAGAAACCACAATACACGAAGCAAATCCTACTGCTCAGTCATGCAAGAAGAGTGACATAGTGAGATCGGCTGAGGCAAGCAGGCAACATGAAACCGTGCACATGCGCAGTTTGTATTATGCAACTAGACAGGACACTGAGCGTGTAGTGATGTCTACGAGACAACCACACGAGAAGTAAATATAGAGAAAAAAGCGAGTATACGTGATTAGTCAGTGCATACAACATGGTAAGATTAGGTGACGCAAGCAGGAAATCACGAAATTGCAGATGCGATGCATCCATAATGCGATTAGACATTTCACTCAGCTTGTTGGAAGGGCTACAATAAATTTACAGGACAAGTAGCGCTTGCGCGAATGAATGAGCTTATTGGTACACTCAGTCAGGCAGTCCAGTGCAGGGGCAGGTAAGCAACATAGCGAGATCAGCTGTTGCTAAAAAATACAGGTTACGAGAAGCACGTGTGACGTGTCAATCATGCAAGATGACAGGGTACTTAGCTTAAAGGAAGTCTACAATACATTGACATGAAAAGTAGATATAGTGAAAATGAGCTAGTAGACGAGAACAGTCAGGGAGGCATGCTGGTAAAGGAACAGGCAAGCAACATAGAGAAATCAGCTGATTCAAGCAGGAAAGTATCAAAGCAGAAAGCAACAAGTTGCCAGCCCAACGACTACGCAGTGCGAACCATGCAAGCTGAGAAGGCATTATGCTGCAAAAAGCATGTGATATAGACACAAAACAGTTTGCAATAGTCAAAACTATTGACCAGACGAACATGGTTGAAGAATGAAGCCAAGAAAGTTGTATGGGGAGAGTTCGGCTTTCAGTGTGATGAAATTGATAGCATGCCAGCAGGTAGGGAGTGAGCTGCGATTTCTAAATGCGGCACATGTAGAATTGAAGCGTGAAAGTATGCAACGTGCAGTCGGTATACAAGGTAGTCATAAAAGGGTCGGTTAGGCATACGGTCGAGCATATAAGTAGTCACATATGAAGCAGAAAAAAATAATAGATTAGGCGTGTGTGATCAAGGAGGCAAGCATTGGGGGAAGAAACATGCTACACCACTAACTCAGCAAAATCCATCGGGAAGCTACGAAGCCAGCAACAAATTTAAAGTTTTCGGAGTGCAGGGAATCCTATGAGACAGTGAAAAAACAGGGACAAAGGGTGAAAAAAGGAAAGTGATCAGGTAGGCTATTATGCTCGAGGCAAATATGATCGAAGGCGCAAGCCATTAAAGTTAGACGCATGTAATCAGCCAAACAATGATAAAATTATTACGAAGTAAGGAGTAAACGATGCGTTAAAAAGGTAGATCACCTAGAGGCGTGTATATAGAAGATGTCATTCGTGCAAGGAGTCAGAAAACTCCGCGGGACTGCAGGTTTACGAGAGTATCAGACAACAAGAATGAATACTGACAAAGAGTGAGTATGTTAAAGAGTGTATGAGATCGGGGAACGAGGAAATCCCATTAGTCATGAAACTATTACAGAATCAAGTCAGTGATCAGCTGCGTGATCAAACATGCAAAGTACGCGTAGTCATGGAATTGCATTACGATAACATAAGTACTAATAGAGATGAACGGGCCACTGAATGAACAAGTGACCGCACAGTTCTAAAAAGCTGATATGGGTTCATTTTACTAGACACGTAACTAGGAAGAGAACATAAGGTGATATCAGGGACATTACTGGCCTGATCGCTGGCCTTATATTATCTTCTCTTGTTATTTGTTCTGCTGGAAATTGGGAGACTATTCGGGTTTTTTCTTTTTTGGACAGTGAGAGCTATTATCGCGTTGAGCAGTCTCAAGTAACGAACGACTGCACATTCTCCTGCTTTGCCATACTTGCAATGTAGAGAAACGTAACCGATGTCGCAGAGAAAAAAGAATGGAAAGCATATTTAACCTAACCGTGACTCGCCCTTACTAATGAGAAGTTACTGCCGGTGCCGGCTGGTGCAGCAACATGTTCAGTAGTGACCATGGAGCAGCGACAACGTATAGCAGAGCACTCAAGATTTTGAGAGCCCTCATAGCGGTGGGTTCTTCCGTGGTAGTGTTCTCGTAGCCACCAAAGTGCCTGGTTCCACCGCGGTTCAAATCAAGATCACATACCAGTGCGCTGCGGACGCTCGAAGACCGGCAAGTTGGTTGTCTGGGGCAGGAAGTACATGTAGCCTGACCTGGGCTCTGAAAAGTAAAGTCGACACTAAAATGAACATTCAGCCCCCGAATTAACATCTTAGAATCTGGGAGTTTATGTTTTGCCAGTAGGTAATTAAATGTCTTACATTAAAGTTATACTATAAACGTTTATCACTATCAAGATTTCGTCTGAGAGTTTCGTATGCCAGTGAAGTCGGCAAGACGCGGGGACCTCCTCTACGTGACACGTCATCATTGGTGCTCTTCGAATGGTTCGGTGGAACGTTCCGATTTGCTGTGAAAATGGCTACGGTGTGCGATGTGCTAGGAACCCGTCGATAAAACAGCAATGCATTATTATTGTGCACATTTATGGGAATAGCGAACGCGGTCCTTGCAGTACATGTACAGCCGACAGGCAAGTATAGGTATCAATTATAGGTGCGTGTCAAAAATAAAGATGTGATCCGAACAGCGTAAACGAATTCTGAGGTGTTCAAAGAGAGCTGCACGTATGCAGATCTGTTTTGCAAGTATACTGTACAGCGTCCACGTCATATTGAAAGAGGGCGACACTCAGCACATTGACAAAGTCCGAAAGCGCTCGCTAAGACAGCCTCACAATGTAAAAAACGATATTTCACCATCAAAAACGCACGCCGGTTTAGTTCAGTAGAATGCTGAGACGTTCAGACTAGAATTCATGCTGAAGGACGAGTACAATGAAACGCTGTGCCCCCAAGTTCATCTATAAGCTGTGCGTCTGATGTGTAAATCCATCGTGGTGAACAGATTATGAGATTGCGAAACGCTAAGCTTTACCAACAAAACATCCCGCGGCGTAAAAGACGTATCACTATGCATTAAGTGCTTCGTTTAGGGATGAACTTTCTCGAGATGCCGGATTACAATGCTAACTGCTGGTGTATAAACGCCTGTCGATTCGCTCTGGTGCATTCGACATGCGTGTAAGGGTCCGTCGAGGCTGCGTTCGGTCCATTTTTGGACAAGCCGGAGCGGCTTCAGATGGTGCTAATACTATAGCATTGAAATATTTGAAGTGGATTTGGACTATCGTAGGTAGCAAGGAAGGTTGACGAGCATTGAAATTAGAGCACGCACTTGCGTTCCAACCGAGGCGCGTTTGCGGTAAATGCAAAGCTTCACGCAATGCATGTGTTGAAAAACCTTCCAATAAAGGCGCGTCTGATAGTTAAGAGCGGAGATATACAGCGGAACGCGTGGTTGTGGTAAGGGGTTGGCGAGTGTAGTTGGTTATAAACCAGAAAGGCGAAGGAAATGTGACCGTAAAATAGGTCACCCGAAAAATTTGAGTTTGCCGCAACTGTACATGCATCATACGCCAACCTAGTGGCACGCAAGTTATATTTCGAACATACCAAAGTGACGCACGTTATACGAACTCCATTCAAAAAGAAGTAATATGGCAACGAGGAAAGGCGTGGATGTTAATTAGTCTAGCATAACCATTATGCTTTCCTACTCTGGATATAGACCTGAAGTTTAGAATAGCACGCTTCAAGAACTCCCAACGAAATCTTTGAATAAGCCTCGAAGGGGCTTGCTTTGCTACCTTAAGCACGCTACGTTTCAAGAAAGAACGGGCGCACCCAAAATGGTTCGTCATGCGCAGTCGTGACGAGTGCTAACGCAAGGTTAACCCAAACGATAACGCCTTTCTTAGATTGCCTAATGATTTCAATAGCAATACCTAGCGCTGCGCCTGAATAAACTTTACCTGAACTCCTTGAATGATGTTCTATATAAGCATACGCGAATGCGCAAGGCTGCTTGGGAGGAGAACCCGGAACAGTGCTCTGGTAACTTCCACACAGGCGTCTCAGAAAAAAAACAGTGAAGTTCACGTGGTATTTGGGTGGTCTGCATATATTAATATAAATGTGGCCGATAGAAAATCTAATTAGGAAATGTTCAGCGAAGCGTCAGACATCACGATCAAACATCAGCAAGATGTGTATGGCGCGTCTGTGCATGCGTCCAATGGTCCACCACGAATCGGAACGTCATAGCCAATGATTCATTTCGCCGACGAAGCTACTCAGGCCATATGCGTCTGCGCCTCTTCGCTGCCCACAAGCAATTATGTTGATAGCATTGAAATGGTGTCGCTTATACCACTGGGAATCCTGATATTACTTTGCATGTACTAGGATATTAGGAGACGCAAAATAAAGGATTACGCCACGAATGAAATGCTCTATAGCTGCGTGTACAGCGTTCACATGGAATGAAATATAGATGAACAATTCAGTGAATAGCACAAAACTCGGTCAGATAAATCTTTGCGTTTTGATAATATAACATCTGCCGGCGACAACGTTTCTTGGCGCTGAAGGGAAAGCTATGGAAACGGAGCTTCTGCACATGTCTCTTTTGTCATGATCGTTAGAGTATGTCTAAGAATGAAATGTTCTGTTGAGCGTTGTTGAAGTTTGTGGAAATATTTTTTTTTCTAAACACATGTTGGCTCTACGCATCGTACGCCGTGCGGGCTAGCTTTTAACGGGACGGCTCCGTGCTCTCCCATAGTTGAGTACGAAGTATTCAAATTTATTAAACACTTTTTTATAAACACATGTGGCGGTACGCGATGTAGTTCGATTTGCCACACGTCTCGTAATGCTATGGAAGGTCGCAAGGGCGCACCATCAGCGTTTCATTGATTTATATCTGGCGTTTAACGTACCAAAACCACCATATGATTATGAGAGACGCCGTAGTAGAGGACTCCGGAAATTTCGACCACCTGGGGTTCTTTAACGTGCACCCAAATCTGAACACACGGGCCTACAATATTTCCGCATCCATTGGAAATGCAGCCGCCGCAGCCGGGATTCGATCCCGCGACCTACGAGTCAGTAGCCGAGTAGCTTAGCCACTGGACCACCGCGGCGGGGCACCATCAGCGTTTCATGTAGACGCAAACAGTGCTGAGCGTTTGAGGTACACTTAAAAAGGCGTCACTTTCTCGCGCCTTCAAAAACACGAAGTCACAACGAACAAATTAAAGAAAAAACGAATATCTTACTGGTGTGAGCTGCGTCCTGTCTGGAATAGCTGCACGTAGAAAACAAAGGAGACACTCTTATGCTTCATATTGAAAATGTGGTCGCTACTGTGGAACTACATTCACTGGCGGTAGGATTCACGCGATTTGGCTCTGTAGCCTTCGCTGCAATGCCAGGAAACGTTGTCGCCGAGTATATAGATGCAGGCCATGACATCACTGAGGCGACGCTGGCGTTTACGTCGATACTGAAGAGTCGCATGAAGTTTCCACATAATGGACGTACAAAAAGAAAAAAAAAGACACGAATAAGTGCAGTGAAGTATAACTTGCAAAAACAAAAAAAAATACACAAATAAGTGCAGTCAAAAATAACTTGATTGATTGATTAGATCAATATGTAGGGTTTAACGTCCCAAAACCACCATATGATCAAGAGAGACGCCGTAGTGGAGGGCTCCGGAAATTTCGACCATCTGGGGTTCTTTAACGTGCACCCATATCTGAGCACACGGGCCTACAACATTACCGCTTCTATCGGAAATGCAGCCACCGCATCCGGGATTCGATCCCGCGACGTGCGGGTCAGCGGCCGAGTACCTTAGCCACTAGACCACCGTGACGGGGCAGTGAAAGATAACTTGAAGGGCAGCAATCGGCTAGTGGCTGACAAAAAAAAAATGGAAGGAAGAGAATGTCCAACGCGCTTAGTGCAGTGGCAGCGTCCGACCTATAAGTGTGCCTAAGCGCGCATCAATGCACATTAATCCGACTGAGGTATACGAACTGGGCCTACCTGACGTTGCTTGCTAGCTGTAGTCCGCATGTATGGCTCAGGAGGCAAGTAGCACCATGCTCTCGGCGTTTCGGGTTGGACTACTCAGCGTCTGTCGAAAACAAGTCCCCGGAGTTTCCACGCGTACTTACAGTGTGTTACCCATCTCTGGAAGTCGCCTTAAATCCTCGTCACCTGGTGACCCACGTCGTGCACGGAAAGCACAGGTCTCGCTCGCAGTCGATGGGCCTATGATGGCGGGTAGTCTGTTCGTCTCGGACCACGGCCGCTGGCCCGACTTTCGGGTGCTCCTCGTAAGCTGACGAGCATCAGGGATCCAGGCTCGCGACAGAGTTTTCGGGTCCTTTGTTAGGGCACAGTCGCGTTCGAACTATCGTGCAGTTGGTAAACGTCTCTATTTATCTGGTCGCATACAAAGAGAGAGAGAGAGAGAGAGAGAGAGAGAGAGAGAGAGAGAGAGAGAGAGTTACACGTGCAGAAAAGAGACTGGGAAAAAAAAACGTGATTGCAGAGCGCTTGATCGCACGTTCAATCCGTGCATCTGGCGCCACGTTCAAGCATGTGGCGCCAGATTCAAGTGGCCGCGAGCGTGGAACGCTATGTAGAGAAGTTGTTCACGTTATATAATTTGTAAACCAATATCAAAGCAACGCGTCAACAACGCATTCTATATTTAAATAGAGGAGGCGCTGGCGTCACTGCTATAGCCACCGCTATTGTTCGTTTATTCTTTTTAGCTTAGTAAATGTTTTCTACTTATCTTATACTCTGTTTCTTTTCCTCCCCATTAATTTTTCTTGTTAATCACATTGGTTTCGACACACTACCGTGTTTTACATGTGGAGCTTTATGCAGCTCCTGCAGGAAACTTTGTGTCTGTACCAGGGGTGCAGCCAGAATCTTTTTCGGAGGGGGGGGGGGGAGGCACTTTCTTGATTTCTCGTAAGGTCATTTTTCGCTCTGTATGCCACGCCGATCAGAAACTTGGCAGATAGATAGATAGATAGATAGATAGATAGATAGATAGATAGATAGATAGATAGATAGATAGATAGATAGATAGATAGATAGATAGATAGATAGATAGATAGAAGTCAAACGTTTTTGCAGTACGCACAAAGAAATGCTTTGCGCTTAAGCTTTCGGGGGGGGGGGGCACGGAACTGGTGTGCCACCCCCTGATTACGCCACTGGGCTGTAGCCAGGGGGTACAGGGTCACCCACGCGTCAATCGACCTGACAAACGTGACATGACTAGTTCGAGGTTGACCTTAAATCTCGCTGTGCCTGCATTTATCGGGGAGTCGCCACAAATTTGCGTTTTAAATAGAAGGCGACGCATCTTTGCGTCGGTGGTCGCCAAAGTAGGCTAGCTGTGCCCACAAGTGAATCGACCTGTAAAGTCGGCATGACTTAACTCCGCCACCTTCAAGCCAGTAGTCGAGCACCATAGACACTGAAGAACCGGGGTGACTTCCTGCGAGGCAAGATGCAGATCAGGTTTGATTGATTGATTGATTGATTGATATGTGGGGTTCAACGTCCCAAAACCACCACATAATTATGAGAGACGCCGTAGTGGAGGGCTCCGGAAATTTCGACCACCTGGGGTTCTTTAATGTGCGCCTAAATCTGAGCACACGGGCCTACAACATTTCCGCCTCCATCAGAAATGCAGCCGCCGCAGCCGGGATTTGAACCCGCGGGTCAGCAGCCGAGTACCTTAGCCACTAGACCACTGCAGCGGGGCAGGCAGATTAGGTTTAGCTGTAACAAAACAGTCCGTGAACACGTGATGTTTCTGCTTTTTACCTTGATAGAGTGAAGCTTAGAGCTAAAGTCGGTGACAGCCCAAGAACAAATACAGGCTGCACCCACGAGGCCTCATTTCCCTTATTTTGCATGTCTCCGCGATACAAAAGAAGTAGTTCCTAAACATTGGCCATAATTTTCACGCATACAATCATTACCTTACAATACTTGAATGGTGTTGAAATACAGAATCCGAAGCTCGATAAGTGAACTTCGGAAGGCGCGGGCTTCCGCGTCGATAGTGGTCATCCTAGCAACGTAGGGAACGTAGACGCCGTTTCGCTTCTTCACGCTGCCGAACCGATGGAACGCGGTGAAGCTCTGCCGCTTCGGTGCACTTGAAACGCTGCAAAATCATAAACGCCAGCATCGAACGACGGCCAACAAAATGATGCAACACCACCTAGACTATGAATAGTCAGGTAATGTTGAATGATGCCGAGTGTGCTCTCACTCTCTGGATTTCGTGCCGACCGGTTTTGCCGCCGCTATCTCCGACGACAGCGCAGCTCTCGCCGACTGGGCTCGCCCTATACGCCATCTCCTGACGCCGACAAGAGCTCTCGCTGAGTGGTACCGGCCCCGTCCTCGAACTCCTGTGACCGTGTCCATCTTTCCTATCTCCTCTTTACTTCCGTCAATTTTTGTCATTTGCTGCCCCTGCGCCACGCTCTCTCCTTCTTCTATCTATTTACCTTTTAATCCTATTCTTTTAATCCCTCCTTTACCCCAACGCCTCGTGAGCTACTATTGAGGTGTCACACTCTGATGCAGACAGTTACGGGGCTCACTTTTATCTTCTTTTCACTTTAAGAATCACATAAGAATCACAGAAGATGCTGAGGGTGAGTGAATGAAACAGCTTCTTCTTGAAGAAAACACCACAGAAATCCGCCTGATGGTCTCGGTGCAGCGGCACATCGCCTCTCGTCGCGAATGGCGCCATGCTGAAGTTGTCAATATATAGTTCATCGTCACTCTTACGTCATAGCAATGATTCGTCGCAGTTGGACGTGCATAATAGAAATGGACAGTGGTAGGCTTTACTTTTTATTCTTAGCTTGTCACCGACTATTGTTGGTTTTGCATAATGAAGTACGAACAGCGCGACATTCTGCACGGGGCCACGAAATAAAAGACACAGACAAGCGTAGCGTTTGTCTGTGTCTCTTCTTATGTGTCTCCGTGTGGAATATCATGCCGTTCGCATTTCATTACGTTTTACATCGAACTCGGTTTATCTTGTTCTTGAGCTTCTGCGGATGGAATTCAAACGGCAAGCGATGCGCGAAATGAGAACGAATGTGCCGTACGATTGTTTTTTTTTTCTTGGCGAGCTTCGCCATGAGTCGCTACTTTTATTTCACAACACCAGGATGGGGCGCGCTCCTCAAGTCAGTGGGTGTTTTTTGCGCAAACCTTTCTGACGCCGTGAGGTGTAAATTTGATGATATGATATATCTGTACTGATTGACCAGTTTTTATCTTGGGTAGTCTTGTATGTATACCAAACGCTGGCAGAACTTGAAGGACACTTGAGTTTTGCTTTCAAAAGTAGAACGCGATAGCGTAATCGGGCAATGTGCGCGACGCTTTTTCAATTGCCAGCCTCACTTCGCGCCTCCGAACGCAACACACAGACCTACACAATGCGCGCGCCCAAAGTTCGCACCAAGGCCCACTTAGTTGATTCGATTGATTTGTGGGGTTTAACGTCCAAAAACCACTATATGATTGTGGGAGACGCCGTAGTGGTGGAAATTACGACCACCTGGGGTTCTTTAACGTGCACCCAAATCTGAGTACACGGGCCTACAACATTTCCGCCTGCCCCGCCGCGGTGGTCTAGTGGCTAAGGTACTCGGCTGCTGACCCGCAGGTCGCGGGTTCAAATCCCGGCTGCGGCGGCTGCATTTCCGATGGAGGCGGAAATGTCGAGGCCCGTGTGCTCAGATTTGGGTGCACGTTAAAGAACCTCAGGTGGTCAAAATTTCCGGAGCCCTCCACTACGGCGTCTCTCATAATCATATGGTGGTTTTGGGACGTTAAACCCCACAAATCAATCAACATTTCCGCCTCCATCGTAAATGCAGCCGCCACAGCCGGGACTTGATCCCGCGACCTGCGGGTCAGCAGCCGAGTACCTTAGCCACTAGACCACCGTGGCGGGGCCATTTAGTTGATTCTTTCGCAGCTGATGATAGAACGAGTTAAAGTCTTTAACCCTTGCGCGGAGACCAGACCCCTGGCGCCTGCCACGGCGCCGTCCAACATGACTGTCCTCGACTGTGTTGGGCTGGTAATAGAAATAAATGTTGATCATGATAATATTGGCTATGTTTTCTCGTTCTTAGGCTCACTCTTATTGAACGTACCCTTTAAAACTTTTCATGACTTCATAGTTTTACATGTTTTTCTACCTGGTTGCGTACACTGACAGCTTGAGAGATAAGTGTTGCAAGAACGGGGGTGATAGGGTCGCGCAGTGCAAAGTAATTCATCGTAGAGATATCAAAATACGATAAAATGAATGCTTAATTTCAACTCGATTTTCGTGGGTTCACCTTACCGCATTTCCCTTGCGCCCTCGCCGTCTGACGTTGGAAGGCTGCCCAATGAAATGAACTGAAAACCCTACTGTACAGGTAGCTCGCATGACATATTGCCTGTTACGTCCAGTGTACTAAGGACGCCGTTGCGATGGCAACAAACAATGTGGTACTTGAAGAGGAAGCGACACGTGCGAAACGAGTCAGCTCGCGAACGCTTCTATAATGTTTTGCAGCTTTACTGATCTTTCTTTTTGCAATGACGTATATATATCAACGCTCTTACATTTTTTTCTTTTAGTTTCTTAATCCCGGAGCGTCGCCAATGCGCTTTCTGCAGCACGCAGTGTTCCGCACATTCATTGTCCAGATTTGCAGTTTTCAAGCTGGAAACGTCGGAGAGCTTTATCCTCTGTTGCTTTGAATGAAAAATCGTGCTAATGAAAAAAGAAATTTAATAGTAATCCCTATTTTTTTTGCAATGCCGCGATCATCACATTTAACGTTACATTTATCCAATGATATGGGGGCAACCTTCCGGCGTCATTTTTGCTCGCAGTATAGTTCTGACGAGCGCCAGTACGAGTTATGCAGTCGGCACCGATGTTTTCAAGCGTTATAGGGCCCCGTTAAGTAAGCTCATTGGTGGGAACTGTGTCGGTGCCGGTGCATGTATATGATAGAAATTCACGGACAAAGCAGGATCGGATAATTTTGTATATTGTGTTCATGTGCGAGATCTCAATACGAGTAATAACTGGTGTTAAGGCCGCCCCAGCCTGAAGTTCCCACGGATAGTCTTGCTCCACCACACAGTGCTACTGATCCTAATTTGAAAACACCAAGCTACTCGCTTCGCAGTCATCCCCCTTTCATCAAGCGAAATGTTACCACAAGATGACGAAAAAAAATGCTTACTACTCTCTTAATTGTATGTTCAAACTGATTTCCTCTATTACACAATGCTGTTTTAACATTATATACCAGCACACCAGAGGTTTCGCTGATTGCAGTGTGTCGCATGTAATTAACGTTAGCAGTTAAAAAAATTATACGCTGCTCATGACGAATGACAGTGCCTGGAAACAACTGCGATACGTTTTTTTTTTTTGCAGACATGTTTTTCTGATTGCGCATACTTCGACATCTCTGCTAGCAAGTAAGGTGGTTTTTTTCGCATGCTTACTGAGCTAACGAAGAAGCCAGCTTTACAAAACGGTCTTGCGTCAGCTTTTACTTTACGACATACCCCGAAATAGTCGTTCTTCCAACACCTGTTGTCGTTAGTAAAAGTTACCTACCTCTGCAAGAAAAGTGCGCCACAGCGGTGGATTTCAGCGTGTCAGCGTGCTTTGGTGACGAAATATACATTGAATTTTCTGAAGCCTTTTAATCCACGGAGCTGCCAGAGGAACTTGAGGCAGCACACTTCTCTGCAGGCTTTTAAAAATTGCTGGTCTATTCATCGCAAGAACAAGCAAACAGTTAAATCAAACCACAACAAATAGCTGAATAAAAGCGCTGGTTCCAAAAGATAGTATCCTGCGCCGCTGAAACAATGATTTTATATTCCCAAAAATAAAAAAAAAAGATTGTACTTCGTCGACGGGCGTCTGAGACGCCGTGGGAAAGTGACGCAAGCCTGAAAAAGGAGAGCGACACTGGACAAGTTGGTGTCACAAACTATGAAGTGAATGGTAGTGCTTACGACATTCACAGATAGAACAAGGCGAGCGTTAGTGTAGACATCCTCTCTTTGTTCGTCTCGTACGCGCTGTCATTCACCTCGGATGACGCCATCCTTATAGCTTTAGTTTTGTACGTAATTCTTCATTCACGTAAATCCTTGGATACGAACATATTTTGATTTTCAGGCTTGGATTGATTAAAAAAGCAAGATACTTCGTGTTTTTCAAGAGTATACGTGCCTTGGAGTTGCGTGACGTTCCAAATCGGTTCTGGCAACTAACACAGTGCAACCAGCTTATAAATATATTCGTGACGTTTCACATCCCAGTTAATTTCTCTGTATTACACGTCCTTCGATTGAATCTGAAGCCACGATTTCAGCAATGCCAAGTAGGTTTTTTAGGGGCATCAAGGAGACCGGACAGAAATGAAACAATTTGCTATTGGTTTATTCCTTGACTTCACCAAAGCGTTCGACTCGGTTCAACATGATATGCTGTTAGAAAAGCTAGAAATTTATGGAATTCGTGGCATGCTAAATGTCTTGACTGGACGACAACAATGCACAAAGGTACATAATGACATTTGCTCTAACTACGAAACAATAAAATATGGTGTACCTCAGGGTTCAATATTAGGACCTCTCCTATTCACTACATACATAAATGCTGTTGTAAACATTTCTTCATCTTCGAACGTTATCCTATATGCAGACGACACTAATATGTTTTTTTTCTGGCTCTAGCCTAGAAGAACTTGCTTAGAGAGCGAATAGCTGGCTTTAAAAATTAGAGGGATGGCTTAAACTAAATAAACTGAGATTACACGTAAAAAAATTCATTCTATTCCATGCTAAAAACCAAGCAATAAACCACAACCCAGAACTCCATTTTCCTAATTCAGAAGTATCATGCAATAGTAGTTGTAAGTTTCTGGGCGTACGTTTCCGCACTGACTTGAGCTGGTCTGATCACGTCAATCATTTAAACATGAAAATGGCTCGATCCATAGGTGTTTTAGGCTGTATTAACCGTCTACTTCCACATTCGATGGCAAAGCAACTATAATTTTCCCTTGTCTATTCGCACCGCACATACTGCAACTTATTACGGGGCACATGTAACAAGACAGATGCACAAAAATGATTGCAATGCAACAGAAAGCATTGAAACTATTAGCAAGAAGACCAGATAGGCATAGCAATATATTTTCTGTTTTTCATGTATTACGCTTCACTGAATGCTACAAACTTAAACTGATGATTTTTATTTATAACCACATAAAACAAGATTTTGCTTCATTCAGCAATATGTATCTAACTCGGGACATCGAATATAACTAGCGAAGGACATCGCTTGTTTCAACTAGATCTAGGACAAATTATGGTACGCAATCACTTGACTGTCAAATAGTAGACATATGTAGCAGTTTTTGTTCTGTTGTTAAGTTATCACAGATAAGTAGATCTGTATGCTATTTTAAAGAGAAAGTAAGAATGCTCTTTGGTCCAGGATGAAGTGCTTAACAGTTACGTCTGTTTCCTTTCGCCTAATCTCGGTGGCATGTAACCGTAACATGCCAGAATAAGCAGTTTTAATAAATAACATTAGCGAACTAATTGAGAAACAAAACTCAAGTGCACTGGAAACATTTTATGGTGGAGTCAAGACTAGATAAGTCTGCACAGAGATGAAGGAGAGGTATATACCTGAACGCGGAATTTAGCTGGATTCAGTTTTTTTAACGTGAGAACTCGTCTTTGTCGGGGCATGAGGAGGAGGAGGAAGAACAACCAGAGAAAATGCAGAGATGTTACGGAATCGAATACAACCAGAATACCATGCAGAGATGTTAACCGGGCACATGCCCAATTGGCGGGGGAATCAGAAAGGGCAGCATAAAAATAAGAGAGAGAGGGAGAGAGAGAGAGATGAAAAGGAAAACATACCAGAATATTGTCCGTAAATGGGCTGACGTGCATGCATGTGGTGGCACTATACAAAAGTCAAAGGCGTGCACAAGTACACACAAATCCATGGGACCTAGCCGAACAGGCTATCCCGCTGGAGTGGGATTTCTAGTTTGGCGGCATTTAATTGCTTTTGTTCACTACGTATCCCTTTTTCTCCTGCCTTGCTCCTGTCTGTAGCGGGAGCCTAAACCGTGTTGCTAACACAATTTTAAACTTGATTGATTTGATTGATGTGTGGGTTTCAAAGTCCCAAACCACCATATGATTATGAGAGACGCTGTAGTGGGGGGCTCCGGAAATTTAGACCACCTGGGGTTATTTATCGTGCACCCAAATCTGAGCACACGGGTTTACAGCATTTTCGCCTCCGTCGAAAATGCAGCTGCTGCAGGCGGGATTCTATCACGTGACCTGCGGTTCAGCAACCGGGTAGCTTAGTCACTAGAACACCGTGGCGGGGCCACAATTTTAATTCCAACTGTTACATCACTGATTTCATGTAGCATTATGGCGCACGTTACTGCGTTATCAAACTGACATTCACTGCGGCTTATTTCTGTCTGTAAGCGACTGTTCTGCGGAGTGCAGACCTCACGTTCGGTGATATACACGCACAAGTACAGCCTCAAACGTACAAGGAGAAGAAGAAAAAAAAAAACACGTCAGAGGGATCACAAACGAGTGTAATTAAAAACAAGGAGACCACTGGCTGACGCTTGAAACCTTCCGTATTGATTTCCACAGTACTCTGCACTCTAAATAAACGTATACGTCCTCCACGTCGAACGAAAGACACTGCTCCGAAGACGCCATAATGCCGCCCCTCCAGGTCCCGCCCCTGTAATCATCAGATTTCGGTGCGGGAGCAATTCATAACACCGGCGGCGTAGTGTGGGTGCCCGCATCACCCCGTAGCCTTCTCCACGAAAACCGGGGAGAAGTCATCAGCACCGACAAGGAAGAAGATGGCGACCGGGCCCGTCAGCGCCCGAGGTGCATCGGAGGGCGTTTCGAGCACTTTCGGGAATGGTCTCGGGCGCGGAGGAAGCACCCTGCCGACAGAATGGGTCTCCCACGAGAGAAAAAGCCGAGTGATGCAACGGACTCCGGGGGCGACACTCGTGGCAAATTAGGACGGCCCTCCCTCTACAGTCGGGCGCGATGATTACGCTGCGGGCGGCCGGACGTCTGTGCGCCAGGTCAACGCACGCATGGCATTGCCTTTTTGGCAATGTGGTTTCGGGCTATCAGCACGCGAAAAAAATGACAGTCATTGTGGCATGCGAGAGTTTCGGCACCAACGGAGAACGAGTAAGCTATGTTAATGATGTTCCTTTGGCTTACATTTATGAAGCCAGCGTTGATCGGTATGTTAGTGCTTGTCTGGTTACTTCCGCAGTCGAACTCATTTCAATAATCTTTCTTTAGTATAGTCACAGAATTCGCTCCGACCTTCTACGTTCGTATAGTGGTTATGACACTCGACTGCTAAGCCGAAGGTCGCGGGGTCGCATCCCGGCCACGGCCGCCGGATTTCGATGGAGATTAAGTACTAGGGGTCATGGCCATCGGCAGAGGTGTGTAAAAGGGGCACTTGCCTCCCTCGAGCTTCACCAGCACTCGCTCTCACCCATGCTACAGCAGTGATCTCCCTTACCCCAGCACGATGCAAGACCGAGTCCGTGTACTTAGATTCATGTGCACAATACAGAAAGCCAGATGGTCCAAATCACCGGAGTGCTCCGCAGTCATGTTGAAACAGCTTTGACATAACGTAACACGACTCTCGGATAAGACACATGAGGACACCACACATGTCTTCTCGTGTCCTCGTGTCGTTTCGCGCTACATAAAAACTGAACGGATGTTTCACCGCCAAGTCCGCATTGATGCCATCGTGAATATGTTAGAACTCGTGCCAAGTATAATATAGAGCCCTGCGAGATCGATGTATATAACTGGGAATAACTTCAGAGTCATTATTTTGTAGCGATACTTTTTTCTGATGTCAATATCTCTCCGCACAATCCTTCCATGATATCAGCGGGATTGGCCCACCGAAAATGGTGGGTGAAAACACTAGCATAGAATGAGGCATAAAGAGCCACTACGAAACAGCTTGTACCGGCGACTTCCTAAAGACATTGTGTAATTTAACATTTCGTGGCATTCGATTGAGAACTCTTCACAGCTGCGTGAAGAAAATTCATAACATGACTCAATGGAGTTGATAGTGGACTCGTGGCGAACGTTGGCAGGAACTTTTTCTGCGCAGGTGCAGCAGTCCTTGAACACGAAGCCACTGTTGTAGGCTTGATGCAAATTAAGAGGAAGTGATTAGCGAAGAAATAAGCCCATGGTATCTCTCTCTCCTCTCGCACACTGTTGAATTTCGCAATATTATTGTGTGGTGAAAATAGGAGACTAGAAAAACTCGGGTAACAGTTATTTCACTTTCCACAAAGCAGGACAAAGTCCTTCCACAAAGCAGGACTTTCCCTTATATATATATATATATATATATATATATATAAGGGAAAGAAGTGTATACCTAAGGGCTCGTTTTTCTGTGTTTTAACACAATATTAATGAGATATAACAGACAGTAATGCCAAGGAATGTACAGGGGAAGTTATTAAAACCAATGGAATGTAAATAAGAAGAAAGAAAAGTGGATGAGAAAATTACCAACTGTGAGCATGAATCGAACCTACGACCTTCGAATTACGCGTTCGATGCTCTAACCACTGAGCTATCACAGCGGCCCTCCCTCCATCCACTTTTTTGGGTTTATCTGTGAATTTAGAAGTAGGAGTGACAGTCAGCGCCATCTATAAGCCAACGACGAGTGTGAAAACACTCTTATGCGCATGTTTGGCGTCACGTAGCACGTGAACTCATTATGAGCGGGCAGCTGATTAATTGTCCCTCTTATACAACCTAAACACACCAAGTCTGCCAGTACGAGACCCTCGTTCAATGAAATAAGGGAAAGAAGTGTATAACGGAAAGAAGTGTATACATATATATATGTATATACAATAGCACAATGCCTCGCAGTTTACACAAGGCTATGCCACATCACAGAGTCAACATCCTTCTCTATAGAAAAAAAAGACATAGAGAGAACAAAACCGCGAGGTCGGACGTAACACACACAAATTATCAGCCTACTCGATGAGTCACACGACAAGCAAACTACCTGTTACGCCTACGTGCCAAAGCAGAGAAAGGCTAGGATGTCGACGGCAATTACTGTTCTCGCGATGTGCCCGTGCTGCCGCGCCGGCTGCGGCGACGCATCGACCACATCACTCGTGGGTGTTCTGCCGAAATTGAGTATAATTTTTTCGCCTTCCCCGTCGCAACGGTTGGTTGCGATGTCGCAACGCGTCGAAGTGGCAGAGCGATGTCCCTTCCTCTTCTTTCGCTCATCTTTCATATCGGCTGCGGTCAAAAGATGTCTAGTGGGCGGTGATGACACGTAGGGCAGTTTTCCAGGCTCGCTTGCATGCGCTTCTGAAGTGGTCGTGCTGGCGCCGAGTCTCGTGCAGCCGCCTATAGCCTTCCGGCTTCTGCTATAGTGTGAGAAATTGCGACAGCAGTGTTTTGACTTGTCGATTGGTTTTCATTACTGGACATTAGGCACGTGACGTGCGGCTATTGGTTAAGTGCGGACTACCGAGGACCGACGCTCTCCAGAACGGGTGCAAGCTGTCGTCGCACGATTAGCGCCGCGATGGACCTTGATATCGACGTTTTGAGGGAGCCTCCGCTTGGAGCTTCCGCTGCTTGGAAATTCAGTGAACGCAACTTTCATGCTTTACCAAACACATGCGTCCTGTATACATGCTTCCCAATACATCATGAAATATTGCACTAAGAATTCGCGGTACAAGGGTACATTGCCATCAAGGGGTCGGAACATGTGCCTGTCATAATGACGTCATGGTTTAAAGCCGGTCATCCGCTGTATACAAAAGGCACACGCGTTACAGCGCCTTTTCCCTTTTAAAAGCTCGAAAAGATTTCACGCGCACAGTTGCCCGTGGTTTGAAGCATGCTACCCATACGAAGAAAGCAGTCTAATGCGAAAGCTTCACTGACACAAGCCATTTTGAACTCGGTTCGCACTAAAGACAGTATATCACTATCGCGTTCAACTCTCAAAAAAGAAGCTTAAAAATCTCGCAATTTTTAGACCCATGTTATAGGCATTTTTCACGTCACCAACTATTGTTGTTGCACCCGTCAGTTGAGTTTGTTTCCTTTCCCATTTGCTTTTCTGTGGCATTTGTCAGCCTGCTCCCTCCATATTTCCTCTGGGTCTTTGCGGCTTTGTTTGTGTATGTAATAATAATAATAATAATAATAATAATAATAATAATAATAATAATAATAATAATAATAATAATAATAATAATAATAATAATAATAATAATAATAATAATAATAATAATAATAATAATAATAATAAGCCCACAACGGACTTCTTAAAATTGTTGTTTATTATTTGCCGTCACTTTGAATGTCATGTGACGTTTCTTGTTCACATTGTGACTTTGCGGGTTGTTTCATAACTTCACTTAAATCATTCGCTTTTTTGTGCTGTTATTTTAAATCAAATCAAATAAAGTAAAATGATCTTTATTAAGACAAAATATAAAATATACGAGGGTCCCAAAGTACGTGACTGCACAGGGACCCTCGTTATAGTTACAATTGAATAAAAATTAAGCAGCAGCTAGAACGGAAAAAACAGACTATGAAAAAAAAGCTATATAAAAACCGAAAAAACAAAAACACAGCGTATAATGAGTAAACTTCGAAGCATCACAACACTAGAACAACTGAACAAACAAGGAATACCTAAACTAGAAAAAAACGGAAAGACATGTTACTAAAACACAAATCATTTGCACAATATATTGCAATTATTCCGTTACACCTAAATAAAAGAACTTCATAAATTTAACAAATAATGCTTTAATGACTTTTAAAGCGAAATCAGATAAATTTTACACTTTAGTGATGAAGGTAGGAAGTTGCATATTGAGATGGCACAGAAGTGTGAAAATGATTTGCCATAATTAGTATGAACTTTAAGAAGCAAGAAGTTGTTGTTAGCCGCAAACTTGGTAGTGTACGCATAATGCCCTCACGCATAATGACCTTACGTGGGCATTAACTACTCTCATACGCGCCTTTCAACGCAAATTATTGGGTAAGAGGGTACAAGAACAAAAATAGCGTAGCTTACTCCAGAAGCGCAGTGCTAAAGAGACAGTTAAGCCAATGGGCACCTATAAAGTACTGACTTTTGCTGCTTTGCTAAGTTTGGTTATTCTTCTTTCTTTTTTCCTTTGTTTCTTTATTATTAAGTCTATTTTTGTTGCGCCTTTTTCGTCCGTGTTCATTACTTTTTATTTATTTCGCTCTCTCGCTCAATTTCCTTTTCATTCCCGCTCTTTTTATCTTTTCCTTCTTTCTTTCTCTCTTTCTCTCTTTCTTGCCTGCTTCCTCCTTAGTATTATCCATTTCTCCCCGTATCTTCCTTTCTTGCACGCTCTTAGCTCTTCCTTGCTTCGTCTTTGTTCATTTCTTTTTTTTCCTAATTTCTCTCCTTCTCATTCTTTAACAGCTACACTTTACTTTCTCCAATCCTCACCATCACTTCTCTCCTCCTCAGGCTCACTTCCTTTTCCCGTCGCCTTGCTATACTATGCTGTACAAGACTTTGCTATGCTGCGCTAGCTGGCTTTCACCCGCTCATGATGATGACAGGCCACCTACCTCCGCTGTTAGCTCCAGTCTTGCGCCGCTGTTGCAAGCTGACCATTTTTTGAATTTTCAATTTGATTTGAATTCATCAACGAATGTTTATTAAAAATATTGCGTGTGGGTAGGTTTCGCGGCTTACCATGATATTTTTCGAAACTTCTTATCAGCTTTTTTTGCAGTTTAATTAAATTGTAATTTTTGCAGTTGTTATTCCCCAGACGAATGCACAATGACTAAGTTTTGAGTAAAAAAGGCCGTAGTACATCTCGACCGACCTTTCTCAATAGAAGAGCTGTGAATGGCTATTGACGCCTGCAAAAGGCAGACAGCGCCAGTCCCGGATGGCAGGAGCAATAAGATGTTAAGAAATTTGCCCGAAACACGACTGGAGTTTCTTCCCGACACCATAAACCAAGCTTGGGAAACAGGCAATATTCCCGCAGAGTGGAAAATGGCCACTGCAATTCCCATTCCCAAGCCCAATAAGGCACCAAACGAAATTTAGAAGTTTCGCCCGATTTCACTGACATCATGTCCAGGTAAACTTATGGAGCGCATGGCGCTAACGAGACTACTCTGGCAGCAGGACAGATCCTGACCGGTTCACCCGCGCGTCATTGGTTTCCGAAAACACATGTCTTCGCAAGATGCGATGCTTGCTTTGCAGGATGTGTACACTGTGCACAGCACCTCTCAACTGCGCGCTGTAGTTGGCCTTGATATTAAGGGCGCATTCGACCACGTAACCCACGCAGCGGCTCTTGAAGGCCCCAGAGCGATCCGACCGGGGCAGAAGCTATATAACTACGTCAAAAATTTTCTTACCGACCGCACAGTCGCCATGCAGGTAAACGAAGTAAAGGCACACATGCGGTACCCCCAACGAAGCGTTCCGCGAGGGTCGATTCTGTCACCAAGACTCTTTTACTTCGCTCTCAATGGTCTGAAGCAGCAACTCGGATCTACACCAGACCTTCAGTTTACAATCAATCAATCAATCAATCAATTTATTTGGCATTCATTACAGCAAGATAATGAACACGAGGACAAGAACAAAAAGCTGCTATACAGCAGCTTGACAAAGGTCCTTGCCCCAATTCTCGACAGCCAAGAACAACCTACCATGCATTTAAACATCTCTAATTTCACATTTCTATTAAACATTTTCGGTTATCACATCTAGCAGAGTAGTTAACAAAAAATAAAGACACACATCGAAATGAATACATGACAATTACAAAGTAATTACAAAAAACAAATTACAAAAAAAAAAAAAAGAAAAAAATCATGAAACAGTGCATAACGCAAGCGGAAATAATGTAGAATAATGGAATGCACAGGTTATTTCGCACAAATGAGATGTACCAAATTTGTATGCGCAATAAAGACCATTATGCATCATGTATGTAAACATCTTAACAAACTGAGAAGCTTGTATAACAGGCAAATTTTTTGATAAAAATAACTTAACGTAACGCGCACTACTACTTTGAAGATAAGTGCTCACCCACATACCGTTTTATTGCACTTCTTGAAGATCTTTGTATGCAAATGCCATTTCTTTCAAATTCGTTGAGCAAGCGTGGCACAAGGTATGACAGACTGCTCACCCCATATTTCGTTCGCGAAAAAGGTATGAGCCATCTGTCTCTCTCCCTTATGTTATATGAGATAGCTTTAGGTATAGTCAGCTTGCATAATAACAAAAAACTAAGGTTGTTGCATCGGAAGTATTTTTGGCATTTTAAAGCGAGGTTAACGTTATAGAAATTTTCGAGGGGGCAGATCTTAAGGGTGGAAAATAGTTCTCCAGTATTGGCATCATACTGAACATTTGCTATGTGACGAACTGCTCTTTTCTGAAGCACACTCAACCTATGTAAATTGGCTTTTGTAGTGTCACCCCATACTAACTGACAATACGTTAAGTGAGGGGAAAATAGGGCGTTATAAATCATGCGTTTAACGCTCCGCGGTAAAGTATAGCGCAGTCTACAGAGCACCCCACAGGCTTTCGCTAAACGGGTGGCAATGTGATCAACATGATCATTCCAAATGAGATGATTGTTAAAAACAACTCCCAAGGTTTTGACGTTTGATGCAAGTTCTATGCGAGCAGATCCAAGCTCCAATCTGAAATCTTTAAAATCATGTCGTTGCGGCGGGGTGAAAAGGACCGCCTTAGTTTTTGCTGTATTCAGTTTTAATGAATTAACGAAGCTCCATTCGGCCAAGCATTTCAGTGCACTGTTAGAGATGACCGAGAGAGTACTTATGTCACTTGATCTCAAGAAAATGCTGGTGTCATCTGCATAAACTATGAAGTCAGCGTCATTAGAAATATTTGTTATATCATTGATATAAATGTTGAATAGTATGGGCCCCAGTATGCTACCTTGCGGTACTCCTTGAGTTATTTTTTGTAGTGTAGATTGTTCTGACATGATGGCAACGCATTGCCTTCTGTGCTTTAGATACGAAATTATTAACTCAAGAGGAGTGCCACGAAATCCGTAATGTTCTAGTTTTGTAAATAAAGTGCGGTGATTCAGGCGGTCAAACGCCTTAGAATAGTCAACAAAGATACCCAACATAAATTGTTTATTTTCAAAACTGTTCAAGATTAACTCTTTTTGTGTTAGTAGGGCAAGTTCTGTTGACATTCCTTCACGGAAACCGTACTGTTGCGCTGTTAAGATCAAGTGTTTATCGCAGAAAGCCGTTATTCTTTTGCAAATAATTTTTTCCAATCCTTTTGATATAACAGGGAGAACAGACACTGGCCGATAATTCGAGAATACATTTCTGTCACCAGATTTGAAAATGACGCTAACTTTCGCGCATTGCATTTCCTGAGGAAAGATTCCGGCACATATTGAAAGATTAAAAATGTGAGTAAGTGCAGGTGATAAGATGTCAGCCACAAACTTTATCGGTCTTATCTGTAACCCGTTTATGTCACGTGCTTTGCTATTTTTTAAGGACATAAAAGTTTGGAAGACTTCATCGGAAGTTGTGGGCGCAAAAAAAGCTGTGTATGCATTGCGCGGACCTAAAAATTCAGTCGCGGCAATATTAAAATCGCTTTTTTCCAGACTAGTAAAATAATCGTTAAACTGATCTGCAAGTTCTACGCCTTTTATGACCCTGTGATTATGTATTAGCTCAAGCTCAGCAATCTGGCGGTTGTTGCGGTTTAACAACTGGTTAATTTCGCGCCAAAGCAAGTCGCTCCGACTACTTATTTGACTGAAAAGGTTTTCAAAATAAACTTTTTTAGTATGTCTCAAGAACTTTGTTACCTGGTTGCGATATTTCTTGAATGCCGCAAACTCACATGGGTCCCTTGTTTTGACAAAATTATTATATAGTAAGTTCTTTTTGCGTATCATGACTGCGCACTCGTTATTAAGCCAAGGTTTGCGACCTTTCGCACATTTTTGTACGGTTCTAAACTTAAAACACTTCTCATAGACACCTTTCAAAATGTGTAGGAACGTGCTATATGCTCTATCAGGGTCATTACAGTGAAACACGGTTGTCCAATCTACGTTTCCAATTTCGTTACGGAACATGCTTAGCGTTTTATAGTTTATTTCCTGGACAAGAAAAGTCTTGGAGTGACGAGCACCCCCAGAAGATGCACTGAATGGACAGAACATATAGATTGGCAAATGATCACCCATGTCAGCTACGATAGTACCTGCTTTCGTGTCTTCGTTAGTGCAGTTTGTTATAAAAAGGTCAAGGAGGCTATCGGAAGTGCTGCTAAGGCGCGTAGGTGTTGTTATCACATTTCTACAATGAAATGACTGAAAAATAAGTTGTAGATCACGCGCGCATTTGGTATTTTGCAAAAGGTTAACGTTGAAGTCACCACCTATCGCGAGGTACAGGTCGTTTAGGCAGATGAAACTTAGCAGCCTTTCGAGAAAAAGAAGGCATGCGTCGATATTTCCGTTTGGCGGGCGGTATAAAACAACGAAAACATATTTTTTACATTGCACGCTTAAAACTTCATAGTCTGGCGCTATAAGGCAGAATTCTGGTAGCATCGTGCATGACAGCTCATTCGATACCAGCTGCAGCACGCCTCCACCACGACGTGTAGGTCTGTTTAAGAAGAAAGTTTGATATCCGGGAACGCTAAGTACGTCGTCAGCATATTTGTACCAAGTTTCTGATAACATTATTACATCGAAGTTAAAAGAAAATGCATCAAAAAACAAAGTCAACTCGTCGTATTTATTCCTCGCGGACTGCGCATTTAAGTGTAAAAATTTCAGATAGTCGCCATGGTTCGAAATATCCAGTTTATAAAGCATAATTTATCACAACAACGAAGTAAAATGCAGAAAGTGGCACTCACAAGTGTGCAATTAGCTAGTAGGCGTTTGATCGACCATTTTTTCTAGGTCAATTTCACATGCAATCCGCACAATGCGTGATGTTTCCGTTTGCCGCGCGAAAACTTTGCCACCTTTGGCCCACGCAAAGCGCCAGTTCAGTTCCCGTTTTTTTGCTATGGTCATCCCAAGCAGCTTCTTCAGCCGCGGGCAGAGGTGCTCATTAATATAGACCGGCTGCTTTTTCGTGTAGCCGATGTCTGCTGCAGTGAACCTACTTTTTCTGGCCCTTTCGACGATAGCATCTCGCTTAGCACGGTTGTTGAAAACGACTAAAATGTTAGGGTCAGAATCGGCACTCCGCATAGGCAACCGGTGGCAAACTTCAATGTCATCTTTCCTTATTGGTTCACCTATCAGATCGCCCACTTTGCTGAGTATGTCTTCAAGGCTCTCGTTTGCTACCTGCGGAACCCCTTTGACTTCGATATTCTTATTTCTAGAGTATTGTTCCTGCGCTGTAATACTCAATGCATTTTCATGGGCTTTCTTCTTCAATGCTTCAACTTCTTGCAGGAGCGCTTCCTGCGTTGCTCTGAGAGTGGCATTTTCCTTTCTTAATTCAGTGCATTCATTTTTCAGAGACTCAAACTCTTTGTTGATGAAATCCATACTAGTTTTCATTTCCCTCATTTCTTTACGAAAATCACGCTTCAAGGCATCAAGTTCTCCTGACATCGTCAATGTTGGTAAGTAACACGCAACAACAGTTGTAGTGGCAGCAAGGGACAGCAAAATGCAAATTGAAGGAGTGCACTAAAAATCGAGAAAGTTCCAACCTGAAGAAACAAGTGGAAGCGTTACGGATACGCTCGGTACGCTGCCCCAGCTGCCAAGTGTCCGTCGCAGTGGCCCGGCGTCCTTTTATCCGATACCAGGGTGTGACGTAAACGCCACGTGGTACTGTACAGGCTGGCCTTTTTTCAGAGCGGTGCAGCAACGCAGGAAAGATGCAGCGGTTACGTAGCTTGGCCACGAACTTTCAGGCAGACTGTCGCGCTTGCTCCGGAAGGCCCTGAAGAAACAAGTGGAAGCGTTACGGATACGCTCGGTACGCTGCCCCAGCTGCCAAGTGTCCGTCGCAGTGGCCCGGCGTCCTTTTATCCGATACCAGGGTGTGACGTAAACGCCACGTGGTACTGTACAGGCTGGCCTTTTTTCAGAGCGGTGCAGCAACGCAGGAAAGATGCAGCGGTTACGTAGCTTGGCCACGAACTTTCAGGCAGACTGTCGCGCTTGCTCCGGAAGGCCCTGAAGAAACAAGTGGAAGCGTTACGGATACGCTCGGTACGCTGCCCCAGCTGCCAAGAGGTATCGGGCAAGAGGTATCGGGACAATATATGCGGATGACATCACCCTCTGGGCCAGAAGGAGTTCCCCATCAGAAATACAGCACATGCTACAATCGGCCATTGACACGACTGCCCGATACCTTGAAGAAACAGGGCTCACTCTATCCAGTGTCAAATGTGAGTTCATCGTCTTCACAAACAGGAAGCTTCCAAACGCTCAGGAAGACCGGCAACTCGTTGCACTATCCATACAGATTGTCCCTATTTCCAGGAAGCCCTGCATCAAGTGCTAGGCTTCTGGTTCCAAGATGACGGCAAGTTGAAGGAGTGGCTCCGACATACAATACAACCGTTGCAGCAAGTACACCGTCTTTTTGAACGCACATCGCGAAAGCTGAGAGGCATCAATGAACACCAACTCAGGCGCATGACCCTAGCTTTAGCCATTCCCTGTGTGATGTATCAATTTTCATATATTGACGTCACCAAGACCCAAAAATCGAAGCTCGAGACCTTGCTTCGTCAGATTTCTCGCACGATACTGGGTACCCCTCATTATGCAAAGTCTGACAGGGTTCAAGGAACTGCGATCATACCAAATCTCGACAAGTTGGCTAAAGTTCACCGCGAAGCACAATGCACGCGCCTCAAACAGGCCGCACAAGGATACGCCCTGCTTCGTGAATTAGGGTACGACGTATCTCCACCTGTCACATTTGAAGCAAGCCGGCCCCCATGGGCGACGCTCGACCAGATCACCGTCCAACCAGTGCCGCGGCACACGGATCGAGATACCCAAACAGGGCGACGTGAATCAAAAGTGCAACGTCTCCAAGAAACCACAGGAGATTGAATCTTGTACATGGATGCATCTCCGTCTCATACCGGCGAGGGCTCTCGAACGGAAATAGCTTCCGATGGACTACCACTGTCATGGGGCTTCCATTACAACCTTATTACGCCATGCATTGCAGAAATCACGGTCATTCTAGAAGCAGTAACCATGCTCAATCCAAATGCCTGTAATTTCCTGATACGCACTGACAGCCAAGCAGCCAGTCGAGCCCTCGCGACATTCCAGACGTGCATTACAGCAAACTTACGAAGCACTTAGCTGACTAGCCTTCGTTACGTATTTGTATACAGTGGATACCTGCTCACTCAGAAGGAATGAAGTGGCACCCGCCATGTCCTGCGTAAATATCCCAGGCCCTCCTCTGTGGTGGCCGGATTCAATGAAGCGCACCGAATTACTTACTATGGCACGTTTAGACAGGCGATAACGATTAGATTAGATGCGCAACAATCGGAGGGTTTATGCCGATCCTCTTCACTCCATGACGAGACGTAAAGCAGCCCTTATAAGGCGAGCCTAAACTCGCTCTTTGACACCACACATTCAGCACTACATACAAGGTAAGGACGGGTCTCCTGCATGCATGGCCGGTGTGGCTTCCTGGATGACGCTCACGTTCTGTGGGACTCTCAAGGTGGTCACACAGCCATGGGTGAGGGTCTCAAGCACATACCAATAAACCTAAGACCTGCGACCCTGGAGGAGTGGCTGGCGGATTCTTCCCCAGACGTCTTGGAGACACAGCTCCAGCATTTGCGACTTCTAGGCCTGTCTCGTGAATAGGCCTTTTTTTTTTAGTAGACCCGGACTGGGGTTCCTTTATTTTTTCTCTCTCTCTCTCTCTCTGTATGTGATTGCGGCTGCGCGAGCAGAGAAAGCAGCGTGTTGGAGTGCCTCGATGCCAGCTCCTCCGCGGGGGCGCGCGCATCGAAGCACCCTTAAGGTCCCTAGATAAAAACTTGTTTCATCTAGGGACCCTACAGGCACTTTAGCAGTGTGTGGTTGAAAAGCGCCAAATCCTGACTGGCTCAACTCATAGTGCTGACATTACGCGTGTTTTTATGAAGAAATGAGTGGCCAGGAGAAAATAGCGCTTGTATAGGAAGCAAAGTGAAAGCGAGAAAGAAACTGCTATCTCACCCTTGAACTCAGGGAGGTTTACGGACACTAAACAGCTTTGATATTAAAACTGAACTAATTTCAGCAAATATCAATGAATTGATATGTGGGTTTGAACATCCCACATTGAAACTACCTTATGATTATGGTGGAGGGATCCGGGAATTTCGACCACCTGGGGTTCTTTAACGTGCTCCCAAATCTGAGCACACAGGTCTGCAGCATGAATATCAACGAAAGCTTCGCTTGTAACCAGTTCTCGCAGGTGCGTGATAGCACGCTGTTTAGTTTTTTTTCTCTTTTTTCTTCTTTTTTTTGTAAATGGCTGACCCTAAGCGTTGGAAGAGCTCTGCGCCCCTGCGGCGGCCACGGACTTACGACACGGATGCTTAGCGTACCTCGGTAATTTGAAGCTCGTCTTGGCTGCCCACAACCGCAGTCAAGAAAAATTAGCGGGAATCACCCGCGTGACACGCGATACTTCATGGTGTTGCCAAGGGATGTAGCTTTCGTAACGACTATAGTCGTGGGCGCCCCTAAAACGAACGCTGGCACCTAAGTGTAATTAGAAACTAAACGATGATGAGGGAGGCGTATATGAACGATCGTCTAGATCGTTAAGCATGTCTTGCAGTTCTTACATAACTGACTCGGATCATCGCCGGGCGCTGTCCTCAGAAAGATGGTCTACCAATAGGGTGAAGCAAAGTGACCACTTTTATCTTTGCTTTTCGTTCGCATAAAAGCCGGTATTTTTCTCTTTATATAGAAGTTGCAAAATATTGTCCCAGATCACGGCTCAGAAAGAGTTTGTTCCCAGCAATCATAATTTGGTTCAAGCACAAGGCAGAAGTAACGCATGCGACTCCGAGGGCCATTATAATGTCGTAATGCGTGTAGAGGCCTGTATTTATGTAATTAACGCGCTCAGTAGAATTCGCTCTGTTATACCCGCAAAAAAAAAATGCTTCTGGATAGCTTGGACTCGCCCGCCGGTCAGATGGTCTAGTTCGGCTAACTGGTTGGTTCTTCAACTTAAATCAAGCTGAAAAATCAGCTAGCTCATGGCATAGTTCATTGGCCTCATTCCTAAGTACTATCACTGCCCATGCCTGATTTAAACCAAATTTACTACTATTACAGGGAGCTGTGGTAATGCTGTGTGTACTCTGTATATTTGTAGTGTCCCTCAATCGCCTTTATGGCCGCTTGACGTCAACATGTAGAGTTAACCTCGAATATTAATCAATGGGGAAGGAGCCTACACGTTGTAAAAAGACATGATTTTCAATACAAGTGGAAAGACAAACATGAAAGCGTAATTTTTACAGGTTCCTCTGTGCATGAATAATAGAATAAAACAATCTCTCGAATATGGACTCAAGTCGAGCAACTGCAGGTCGTTGAATGAAAAATATATCTCGAACTTTACTTTAAACTTTTCTCAAGCAGCTTCGTAGCCTTGAGCACCCATTCAGCTCGTATTAGTGTCTATACTAACGTACACTTGGCCTTGCAGTACAGTACCACACACACACACACTGTTTGCAAAAGGCTCACCTCTTTCTTCAATGGGAGGTAGAATTCACTAGTACCGGATACGCGTACAATCAATGGATGATGCTGTCACACTAAACGTGCATAAAGCGCTAAAACTGTTAAGCTCAAGTGCGCAAATCTACCTAGGGCTTTGCTCTATCTAGCTGGGTACTGAATCCGCACCTTCCGACGGCCTGAGCATGTCTAAATCATTGCACTTGTTCAATTTTTTTCTCTCAGGTGCCTGTCCGGATATTGCGTTTATGTGCACTGATGCGTTGCACACGTATCTGTGGCGGCACACCGACCGGCAACATCAAAAACGCCGGCTCAACGGCGCCGAGCAAGACAGCGAGACCATTTGGAAAGCTATGAAGGTGCGCGAACGCTGCACCTTCGGGCGCGCATTAATGGTGCGCCCGTTCTGATACATCATAGCTCAAACGCGAGTCGAACGTGCAAGCGGCACAGTGCTGGTGAGCATCCGGCAAGCGCGCCCCAAGAGTGCGCAATTTCCGCAACTGCTGCTCTCCGCGGTTCTCCGCGACCACCTCGACAACGCCGTCCTGAGCGGCACACCGTTTATAATCGGCACTTGATGGTCCGCAGAAGTCACCCCCCACTGCCTCTCACGGCGACTTTCTTGTTTCGTACCGCGGCGTACTCGCTCGACGTTCGTCCGCGATTCTTTTTGGGTGCCTCCGGTTCGACGATTGGGTGCGCACGTAGAGTCGTCTCCTGGGATGTCTAGTTCGATCCACTCGGCGGCACGTCTATAGGAGATCGCTTGCAGCCACTTGTGGAGAAGGAGGCGCCAGCGAGACGTCTTTTATACTCCGACTTCGATCTTCCTCCACACCGAAAGGCAAACACGAAAAGCTTTAGGAAGGGTTTAACTCGGTTGCTTGCCCTTCTTGCTCGTGGTACACGGAGTTTATGTTGAACAAGAAGGTGCCGAAAGAAGAACAAGAGTGGGGAAAGGGGGAGTGTATTACAATGCCATATCTGATATGCGAGATGCTCACGCTTCGTGAGACTTTTTCTTATATTTTTGTTTTGTTTACGTCAGTATCGAGGGTTCTCGACAATGCCACGTGGTTACGTATATTTAAGAACTGCTGCTACTAGTGAAATGATTGGTTCGCCGGCTCATTGACGTCAGGCGTATCATGCGCTCTGAGGTCAAACAAGATTACAAGCGCAGAACAATTTGTGGTACCAAGGCGACGCAGCGGAAGTGTTTTCAAATCGAAATTCTGATATGCAGTCAGTAAAACACGAAATAGTGTAGTAATGTGTACACAGCCTGCTTAGTACATTACATAAAAAACGACTATATTTGTACTCATGAACGTTGTAACAAGGATCAGTGTTTAGTTAAGCTTGTATGGGTTATGCTTGTCAGAAAAATGGAATGGAAAGCAAAACACATGTCGACGCTGCCGTTCTTCACTCTAGCAGACTGTTTTCACGAAAGTTGTGTTTTCTCATAAAGACAGGTGAGTTGGTGTTTTTTTAAGGCTGTAACAGCGTGATTTGTCTTGGAATTAGGATAACAAAAGCAGCACAGAGCACTATAGTTTCTTATGACAATTTTAGGAGTTACTAAATCTCGTGGTGATCACTGCGAGACCTTATCAATTTGAGTTTAAGACAAGATACAACTGTAGTGGTTCCAAAGCTGTGCGAAAATTGACGAAAAATCCATAAAATATTGTCATGTGCGTTTCTTATTCCCAATTTTGTTTTATTCGGTTTTTGCCCACACAGACTGTCAGGATGCTCAGCGCAAACGGTGTCTCATTGTTATAGAAGGTTAGCGATTATTGTAGATCATTAGGGAGTTTTAGAATAGCGCACCGCGAGCCCTTGCGGTGCGGTCGCTGCCACTGCGCATGCGTCGTAACGCGAGTCGGCGTTCGCGTTCGCGGACCGCACGCAGAAAATCTGAAATTGCGTGTGGTGATGGCGGCCCACATGTGGCCCGCAAGCGCTGGTTTCGAGGCAACGGTGTCGCTGCGATCGTGCGTTGCGGATCGCAGCAGGGCGAACGCTATTCCAAAACTCATATGGCACCCGCTAGGTCCGGAGGGCTTGCAAACGGTATTCTAAAGCTCCCTATTCTATTAAGATCACGCTCAAGACACGAACACTCGAGATTATGCCAGAGCTTGCGTGAAGACCAGTGATAAGGCTTGAATTTCTAAAGTAACATCCGGCGTACCCCAAGGTTCCGTATTAGGCCCTTTGCTTTAATGATCTCCCCAACAGCATTAACTCCGCTATAAGGTTATTTGCAGATGATTGTGTAATTTACCGCGAAATAAACAATGAATCTGATAACCAATTCCTACAGTCAGACCTTGACACTGTCTCAACCTGGTGCAATAAATGGCTTATGACTCTCAACTCTAACAAATCTAAATGCATGTCAATAACCCGGCGATCTATTTCTCCCCCCTGTACCTACTGAATTAACGCCGCTCCCCTCCAGCATGTCTCTTCATATAAGTACCTCGGCGTTTACATTACCAACAATCTATCTTGGCACACGCATGTTACCTACATCTGTAATAACGCTAACCGAACGCTAGGATACTTACGCCGCAACTTTTCTCGCGCTCCGCTGTCCCTCAAAATTCTATTATACCGATCACTAATTCGCCCAAAGCTTGAGTACGCGTCCGCTATATGGGATCCCGTGCAGCAAAATTCAATCAACGCGTTAGAATCTGTTCAGAACCGCTCAGTTCGGTTCATTTGTTCTAATTATTCCCGTACTGCTAGCATATCAGAAATGAAATCTAACCTTGACCTGCCCAATTTAACTGTCCGGAGGAAACTGGCGCGACTGCATTTTTTTCATAAGATATTTTTTCACAATCCATCAATGAAGCGAGACCTCATTTCACAACCGTCATACCACTCATCGCGCATTGATCACCAGCATAAGGTTGCCATTCCGTTTTGCCGCACCAAATTCTATTCAGCAGCCTTCTTACCGAAAACAGCCGCCGATTGGAACCACCTTCCCTCTTCCGTTGTAACAATAACAGACCCTTTGTTATTCAAGACTGCAATTTCTCAGCAATGCTTGTAACTATACGCAGTTTCCATTATCTTTGTCTTGTATGTGCTTGAATTCTTACTTATACATTTTTACTTGACTTATGTTGCCTTCCTGATTTGCGCATCTGACACTTGTTTCTTTATTCTGTCTTTTTTTTTCTTGTGTGTTATAAATGTTGTACCCACCCCCTCTGTAATGCCCTACGGGCCCTGAAAGTATTCTAATAAATAAATAAATAAATAAATAAATAAATAAATATCTGGACGGCACATGTATGCATGCCGACGTGCTTCGTCTATGTCAGTTGATCGACGGCCGACGCTCGTTTCGCCGCTGTCGGTGCCGCTGTGTGCCGCTCTAATCTGGCTTTCCGTCTACCGCCCAGAAGTTCGGCCTAATAAGCAGCTTCATCTTGCACCTATGGTCTGCTCACTTCGTCGCCGTCATGACCCCATGATAATATTTTATACGTCCCAAAACCACAATATGATTATGATTGATATGTGGGATTTTACGTCCCAAAACCACCATGATTATGAGAGATGCCGTAGCGTAGGGCTCTGGACATTTCAACCACCTGGGGTTCTTTAACGTGCACCCAAATCTGAGCACACGAGCCTACAGCATTACCGCCTCCAACGGAAATGCAGCCGCCGCAGCCGGGATTCGATCCTGTGACCTGCGGGTAGCCAAGTACCATAGCCACTAGACAACAGCAACGGGGTGATATGATTATGAGGGACGCCGAAGTGAAAGACCCTAGAAATTGCGACTACCTGGGATTGCGTGCACCTAAATGTGCACCTAAACCTACTAGAGGTCGGTGTGTTTAGATTTAGGAGCACCGAAGTGCACCTAAATGTAGACACACTGACCTCTGGCATCTCGCTTCTGTGCGACCAAACGCAGGTGTTGCTAATTAGATTCTAACTAGCAACTTTCAGCAGTCCTCAGCAGCCGAGCCCAAAACCACAGTATACCACCGTGGCAGTTGGGCGATTTCTTGCTTAGACTACATGTTGCAATGTCTATAAAAAACGGCAACGGAGATTCACGCAATTGTAGGCGAAAACTGATAGAAAGTAAAAAAAAAAGGAGGATATAACGCACACACCACAGGCGCGAAAACCAGTTGCGGGGTGCTGTTCGGGGCGTTACGCGCACCATTACTGCATACGCTGCATACCTGGTCTGAACTACTAAGTGATTGTAAGAGAGGGAAAAGAAGAGAAAAGAGAGCCCCGTAACTGTCTGCATCCCGGTGCGACACCTCAACAGTAGCTTACAAGGGATGGGGGTGAGGAGGGATTAAAAGAATAGGATTAAAGGTATATGTATAGAGAAAGATGCGCTAAGCCAGCGAGCGAGGACATATCGAGGGGATAGGAGAGATAGGAAAGATGGAAACACGGTCACAGAAGTCCGAGGAAGGGGCACCACTTGCGAGAGCTCTTGTCTGCGTCAGGAGATGGCGTAGGGCAAGCCCAGAAGGTCAGAGCTACGCTGTCGTCTGAGGTCGGCGTCAGGAAATGACGTAGGGCCAGCCCGGTCGGCCAGAGCTACGCTGACATCGGAGATCGCGAGGGCACAACCGGTTCGCACGGAATCGAGCGAGCGAGTCCCCCTGTCTGAACAGGAGCGGGCCGTTCGCATTCTTATAGTATGATTGGGAAGCTCGAATGACCAGGCGATAAGCGCTCACAGCACTGAAGACTTTGCAATGTTTGTTCTCCTCGCGTTATTGCTCTTAGGTTCCACTCTGCAACACTGCATGTACAGACGGCTATTTACCCAGCGTAAAACACTGTTGTACACGTTCGTCACAGAGCCTGCATAAGCAAGGGCGCAAGTCGATGTTGCCTGTTTCCGGCAAGATTCATTTGCTCCCAGAGATAAGCGGGAGCGAAATTGCCCACGCACGCGGAGAAGGTGCTGCGCACCAGTTTGTTGCGTTACAAATAGAGTTCGGGGAAAGCACTCCACCGAAAGACAGCTCTATCGCGGTCGTGCAACGTGCCAGGAGTCCGTTTGTGCCCGTTAATTATACGCTGGAACGGCAGTGGGAACGTCGCGGACGCGTACACAGAATCGCCGTTGGGGATGTCGCCCGGAATGCGTGTGCTACTGTGCCGGGCCCACTAAATGGGCATGGAGAACGCGGGGGGAATGCACCCATAAGACAAATGAGCGAACCCTCATTCCTACCGATTCGAGAAAGAGCAAAGAGAGCAACGGAAAGAGTGTATCTGGTTTCCTGTCTTTCAAGTGCAGCGAAGGTGAAAAGAAAGAAACGGACAGACAGACCAACGAACTGAAAAACAGCACGTAACACAGGACAGGGACAGAGATGGACGAAGTGCTCAACTTACACCCAAGGTTTAATTCCATACAAGGGTGGATGGATGGATGGATGGATAGATAGATAGATAGATAGATAGATAGATAGATAGATAGATAGATAGATAGATAGATAGATAGATAGATAGATAGATAGATAGATAGATAGATGAATCCCGGCAGCGGTGGTTACGTTTTTGATGAAGGCAAAAATGCAGTAGGCCCGTGTGCTCAGATTTGATTGCACTTAAAGAACCCCAGGTGGCCCAAATTTCCAGATCCCTCCACGACGGCGTCTCTCATAATCATACGGCGGTTTTGGGACGTTAAACCTCACATATCTGCCTATAATGTCCGTCTATTGGCCGAGTGTCCGTCCTATCAAGATCGAAAGACCACACACACAGATGCCACTGATGACTGCAGCTCATATCACGCGTGCCATTATTGATCATGACGCATTGGCGCTCATTTTCTCACGGCGCTCAAAGCTGTGCGTACGAGTCGGGGGGCGGTACAGTGGTGAATGATCGTGTCTAGATTAGTGGCACTACGCAGGATTTCCTGCCCCTCACTTCTAGAGCGTTAATTTTTTTTCTTTTGAAGTGAGAAGATTGCTCTGATTGCCTTGGAGATTAGCGAAATCGCTCGTTTGTTAACCCCTTTGGCGACTTTGCTGTGGATGGCACATTGCTAATCCTAACAAAAAGGCTTTATACGTAACAAAGCGAGGTACATCTTTCACCTTTTGATTACCTTTATTTTTTAACCCACGGGCGGTTTGTGAGCGTCTTATACCTTGTACTTTGTGAAATTTTGAACTGGCCTTATTCTAATTATTTCGGTGATAATTACACGCCTTGGCTACCCTTCAATAAACGAGGTTAACCTGCAAACTATCATGTTCCCCAGCCGCCTCCAATGATTTTCTTCTTGTTGGTAAATAGTATAGTCATTATGTTAATTCAAGTATTTCGTTACCTATATACGAGCTTACATTTTATTCATAGATGCCGCAATCTTATTGACTTTTTAAACGGATGACTTCTCAGTTTTGTACGCCGTTACGATGAATTACCAAGGCGAAAAAAAAAAAGACTAATGCTTATGTGCAGCCACTTGCATGCGTGTGTCTACTGAAGTATCACTCATTTGGTTGTCACATTATGGAAATCAACAATGTTATGAACCCAATATGGTGGCATACACACATATTCATACATCGCAGAGCGTTTGCATTTAATGTACCTATCTTGAGACTACTTGAGTTCAGGTTGGAAAATGAAATCGGTAAAGCCCGGGGCTTGATTTATGCCTAGTAACAACCAAATAAAGCTATTGGTTCATGTATTCGTGATATTGTCACGTAAGAGTGAGGTTAGCCCGAAGACAGGAGACCGGGAGTTTAATAGAAATAGAAGGAGATCCGTTTATTTGGCGGACTTGCGCCCACTAAAAAGGAACATGGCTGTTTCATTCGCCCTCAACCATCCTCCATACGTCATCCCTCCGACGTACATTTCGCACCGCACCAGCCACCCCCTCCAAGTCTCCCGTTACCGCACTAGGACTGCTACCTTCTCCGCATCCTTCTTTCCGCGTGCTGTGAAGGACTGGAACGACCTCCCAAACCACGTCGTCACAATCACCTGCCCATCAACTTTCGCTAAAAATGTAACAACTCATCTCTGTCAGTGAAACTTTATGGCAATGCATATACCCACACCACGTAGCAATATTTTATACTTTGAATGTAGCAAAAGTTTTATATCCTGTATACCAACCCCTTATGTGGCAAATGTTTTTCATATCCTGTACATCCACCCCTTATGTAATACCCCCTTGTGGGGTCTTTAAGGAAATAAAATATGATGATGATGATGCTTTTTCACGGTTTCCTTTGAAACGCAGGGAGTCAGTGTATGCGGCTCCCTGAATCGGCAATGCTTTCTCCTTTTATATACGACAACCGCCAATTACCGATGCGTCCTCAGAGCCGCCCGAAAAAAAAAAACGACCTACACAAAATACGTTCGGGTCTGGGAAAGAAGGAAAATGAAACATTTTGCACCTACCGACGTGGCATCTTCTCGCAATCGGCATTGCTTCTGCGACGCGCCCCCACCCCAACCCCTGCCCGCAGTCGAGTGTAATTGCGGGGTAATTCCGACAGGATCGCAAAGCCTCTAAACTGGTATTACCGCTTACAGACTGCAGACAACGCGAATAGATTTATTTTGAGACGTAGAACAAGCGTGCGGTCTATGTACCGAGCCGTTTTACTGTGCCTGTTTGAGTTTCATTACGGGGCGTTCAAGCAATCTGTCTCCGAATAAAAGCGTACCGGGAGACTTCAGCACCTCGGGACGAGGATGTAAAAGGGAGGTACGCGCTTTTCGCGGTGGACCCATCGGGCGATGTATTCTGGGCTTTGGAGCTAAAAAGCGAGTAAGAGTAATGTGCCACCCACGGCGCCCGTCATCATTCTGGTTTTCCCCTCCCCATCAACGAAACTTGGAATAGCGCTGCTAGCGAGGCTTGCTCGTTTCTTTGGCAGTCCGTTTAATGTCGTTTTGCGGCGACAAATGCCCCTAGCTTAGTGCGGGGGTGAAGATAACGCGTTATCAAGCGCGCAGATAAACAAAGACACTGATATAAACGGGAAGCGATAAGAGAAGTTGACAGAGACTTAGTTGGGGGACAATGCGGTCAGATCTTTTCGATTGCCCTCTCTTTCAACTGGGCCTCGAAATATCATTTAAAAATGTCCCTTTCTCTCCGTCTCTTTATCTGCACCGGAATGCAAAGCGGTTGAAGTCATGATGTAACTCTACCACAACTAAGTGAAAAAAAGGGGGGGGGGGGGTTCGTTTAGTTGTCACAGTGAAACTACTTCCTTTCTTTGCGTTTATAGTTTTTAACATCCTGTGCGCTTTGAATGGCGACGAAAAAGCTGCTAAAATATGCGATGTTGATATATGTAAAGATTGACTTTTGTAATGAGAGCTGGATGGCGCTCATTATTTGTGCGCGTGCAGATTAATGTGTCGTCTAAGAAATAACATGGTGAGATGGCAGTCTACATAGCATCATAATGCATTCTGCGCATAATTATAGAGTTCTGGACTCCCCGCATAGTTCCTGTATAAGCCACTGGTACGCGGTAACGCTTCCAACTGTTTTCCAGTTAAAGAATGCTCTCCCCTGCCATAAAAATACGTGGTTGATGTCACAAACAGCGTCTTTTTACTAATACATCATACTTTCTAGGTGTAACATCGATAATCCTTCGTAACATACACCAGTATTAAGCACATCCCTCGCTTTGCTTAGTGTACATGATGTTTCACAGATGGATGCGCGTTTTATTGAGTCCACCTACATACCTAATGTTAGAGCCAAGCAGCCCATAAAGAAATTCAGAGCGGAGTAATTTTCCTTGCTTTTATCGCAGCAGATCTTTTTTTTTCCTGCTGCAGTATTGAGCTTTCTCACAGCACTCTTATAAAATAATCGCGTATATTTTTCGGAATTCATTCTCTCGGCCTGCTTCATAGTCCGCCTCGGTAGATCAGTGGCTAGAGTGCTCGATTGATGGATATGTGTACTTTAACGTCCTAAGACCACCATATGATTACGAGAGGCGATATGACCACATGATTATGAGTTCGTGTCATAACGTCATGCAACTACACGAACTCATGAACTCATAGCGCAGCGGGGTCGTGCGGAAATCCTGGGACGTACGTGCCCGCGTCACTTTGTCGAATAAAGTTTTACCTCCTCCTCCTCCTCCTCGTTTGTTTGTTCCTTTCTCGCGTTATCTATCGTGATTTTTTTCGTTGACATATTAGGGTGTCTACACCCATTTTCTCTCCATTATCTTTCTGCTTTTACTTCGTAAACGTTAGGCAACCAACGAACCTAGAGCCCGAACCGACAACCTTCAATATCGAATTGTCGGTTCAGTTCAAACCTTCGAATTGGTGGTTCCTTCCGATTGGTTGCAAGCTGTTATTTTGTCTAGTCTAACTATTTTACATGTAGTCATAATTACAACATTACAGTTAAATAACGCAAACAAAAAATATCCCATGTGCTCTTATTGGCTTGACCGTTGCTCGTCTAACAGTGTAAGAATAATAACATCTGGGGTTTTACGTTCGAAAACCACGATATGATTATGAAAGACGCCATAGTGAAGGGCTCCGTGAATTTAGACCATGCGGTGTTCTTTATCATGCACTGACATCTAACTGCACACGAGCCTTCATCATTTCGCCCCCATCGAAATGCGACTGTCACGGCCGGGATCGAACCCACGACCTTCGGACCAATAGCCAAGCACCTTAGCCGATGCCCCACCGCGGCGGACTGGTCTAGCAGTGACTAAAAGGCAAAACATCGGCTGTGTTTTTGTGATCGCTTTCTGTTGGAAAGCGACATTCTTCGCACTGCATTGGCGCGTGGCATACCAGCAAAGCGACGCGGGCATTGGTACTTTACTTAGCGATTGTCTATTACAGTGTAATGAATGGTCAGCACTTCCTGATAACATCATGTTCCTTCTTTCTTTTTTAAATCCATTTCAATCAGTGTATACAGGGTGGCAATCCTGACGCGCGTCTGGCTGAACTTCCTGGTTTTCTTCCTCCTTATGTTCTCTTTGCCTATGCTGGATTTATTAGCTTGCGTCTAACATGAAAACGAACCCCCGATTCCTTTTCCTTCCTTCGTGCTTTCTAAACCTGCACCCCACCGTCATTGGAGTACACTGGGCTCGTGACCCTCCTTCTCCCCCCGAAACATTTTCTTGGCATGGCATACAGGGTGAAAAATGACTATTTAGACGGGGTGCCCTTTTCCCCACCCTCTCCACAAAAAAAAAAATGGCAGCATATCCACGGAGTGAATGATGGAGAGTGGGACGAATCATTCGTCCGTCCATTCGATCTTGCTTCTGTCCGTCCATGCGTCCGTCTGTGAGACCGTCCGTGCGTGCGTCTGTACGTGGGTCCACACGTCCATCTGTGCGTCCGTCCCTGCGTTCGTCCATGCATCCCCCCTTGCATCCCTCCATGCATCCATCCGTGCAGCCATCCGCGCGTCCGTCCATGTATGTGTCTGTGTGTCTGTTCGTCCATCTATTCAACACTCCAAGCACCACCATCTCGCATTTTTTCATCATATATTTCCCATATAGAAGCACCGCCATCCAGCGGACATTCCAAGGACTGAACGAGAGGAGGCACAAGCACACTTTCTTACGGCTTGCGCTTCGTGTCTACTTCCCACCTTTAACCACCTCGAATTCATGGTATATGCTAGTTCACTGTATTCATGGCACTGCGGCCCGACGCTCGCTAAACCTTTCTAAAACCAAGGAGGTTACGTCCAGCGAGTATAACGTAGCAACCCTTTCTTGTCAGATAGTGCTCAATGTACATGCCAGTGGCTGCTAAGGGGGAATGAGAGACGGGAGAATTCGGTTTTTAGTTAACGCGCACGCTGCGAATTTTTTATTGTTCAATAACGCACAGGAGAAATCTCCCACCGGCACCACCTTGCAGGTCAAAACGTAAGACTGGTTACACACTACGACTACGACTACTACGAGGGACGAACGGGTGCCGCTTTAAGGAGCTTCGCCCCTGAAAATCCTGCCTACGCCCCTCTCCACATTGGTGGTTATGGTTAGGAAAAGCAAGCGTGGCGCTACGAATAAGCAGTCCCATAAGGGGGGATTCGCTCGCAGGATTTCAAGCTGGACGGTTGTGCCCTCGCGATCTCCGACTTCAGCGTAGCTCCCGCCGACTGGTTCGCCCTCCGCGATCTCCTGAAGCCGTGCAGCTCTCGCATTGTGGCACCCCGCCCTTGGACTGCTTCGACCGGATCCCCACTTTCCTATCTCCTTCTTTTTTCTCTCGTTGGCTGTCTTCTTCTCCTTCTATTTTCCTTCTATTCTTTTTATCCCTCCTTCCCCCCACCCCTATAAGGCACTGCGCCGTGTCGCCTGAAGGCAGACAGAAATCAGGTGCCTTTTTCCTCTTCATTGTAACCACTACCACCACCAGCCCCATAAGGGAGAGACTTAGCGCCTCCGCGCTAAGGGTGCTCTCTTGAATGAAAGCCGACTCCCTCACCCGCGCGCACACTCACTACAAGCCCACGCTGTAAGCCCACGTGCCGGCGCTGTCGCGAGAGTAGAACCACGTGCGCGCATGCAGGACAGGACGCCGCCGCCCCGCGCTTGCGCAGTCACACGCCGGCTCCGAGCAGCGGGAGCAGCGGATCATCTCACCCCGCTGGAGTCAGTCGCGCGGTGGCATCGGAGGAGACGCATGGCTGCCGGTTCTGCTCTCCCGTCCGAGGCAGCCGGGACGACTCGAGAGGTGACTTCGAGGGGGGCGGACCTCGAGTCCCGTTTCGCGAGCTGTCAGACGAGTAGTCCTAGTGGTGCGTCAGTCGACTACGAAAGCGGTTTGCGCATCGTTTAAAGCTCTCGAATCGTCGCGTATCGTGTTGTTTAGCAGCGTGGCACGCGATCGCCGGTGACTGCGATTGCTGACTGTGATTGCTGAGTGTGATTGCTTACTGTGATTGCTGAGTGCGATTGCTGACTCACTCCACTGTTATCGGTGCGGCGCGACGAGGGTCGTTGGCTGTACCTGAAGTACGTCAGAGGTGTGTGAACTTATGATAACCTGTAGCTGGGCTGTAGTTGATAGTTCATCTCGGTGAGTTGGCTTCGAAGCGTGACAAAAAAAAAACAAAAACAAAAAAACCTAACGTTTCCTTATGAGTGTTAAAAGAAGGGGCGTCCACTTTCAGATTGTCTGAAAGCGTACGTGTGAGTGTATTCCACTGGTGTTCTGAAGGCAACTTAACAAGTGTGTGGATCATGTGTTTGATCGAACCAGTTCGCCGAGACTGTAATATCTGGGTTTCGGCTATCTACCTTTCACTGTGCGCTCGAAAATTGAGTTGTCCTCGTTCACACCATTTCCAAGGATTGTTCCGCCGTTCTGTTGCGATTCGTTCCGTAATTTTGTCGCTATGGGTAGGGCTAGAGGTTTAGGAAGCTAAACTGTTGCTGATTTAGTTGCAGGGTCAGTTGTTGATTGCCAAAGCATCTTTAAAATAATAACATTGGCCTGCCACTTGAGCTTCGTTGTACTGATTTAAACGATGCATGCACGTAGAAAGCGTAGGATTAGGAAGTAGTAGTGACGGTGAAAATTGGTTCAAAGATGTCACATCAGCCATGGCAATGTACTTCGCATGTGACGACAATTCTCAAGATAACTTCTCCTAATATCTGAACGACCAAGTAAGTCTGCGAAAAAAATGCTTAGTTCATTATCAATTTATTAGAGTTTTTTTCTGCTTTATCGATAATTTACTCGAAGCATGTGACAGCTTTAGATTGTACAAATCCCTTTTTTTAACAAGTGAAGCATTTCTGAAATTGTCTTTCATTTTTTTTTCGGGGGGCGGGGGTGGGTAAAATTTGCGGTGACATGTTTTCGAGGCTTTTCATTCATCTTGTATAGATTACATCATTATCGTCACGTTGAGCAAGAAAAGATAGGGTGACTTCCCCGGATGTTTTCTCAGAACGGACCAGACTGCACTTAACGAATCTGCCAACGCGCTAGTTCACCCCATTACCGGATCTCTTTCACTTTCGCGAATTAAATGTGGCTGCGCCAATTCAATTAATTTGGTGGTCTTAAGAACGTGGCACTCATGTAAAGGCTTCCTGCGGCCTTCATTTTACACGCATGCAATAAGGCGCCTGTTCACAGCATTCTTGCACCCAGTGCGAAAAATGCGGCTTGGTGCGACGCTGTACTTGTTGATATCTAGGTGGTTCCTCTAGTACAGAATGTACTATGATGAAGTGTGAACTTCGCCTTTTCACGCAATCCATTTTTTCAGGTTCCGGATTACTCCGCGAAGCAAGGTTGACTCGGTGGCTGCTGTTAGTTCCCACAATCGCAACCAAGTTCTTCTATATCATCCTGCAATGGAGCCTACGAGACGACAGTATCAATGCGACGCATTACGCACCAGCACGCGCAAATCTGTACAGAGACAGGCACCACCTATCGCGCTGCCCAATCGGCATACACCAGAAAGTGGCGTGGTCGCGTCTGCATCCCGATGCTCGTCATACGCGTTACACTGTCGTAAAGGGTCTCCAAGAACGACGGGATGTCACCGGTCATTGAACTTTTTCGCGGAGTCTGTGCTATAATCTCCTCAAGTCCTGTCGGTAGGCAATCAAACCAGTGAAGCGCAAAGTGATTGGACAGTCATGGCGACCGAAACAGAATCCCCGACTCCCGTCGCTTCTTCGTCGGGTCTGAGTGCAGCGACCAGTGCACCGACCATGTTGGCACCGTCGGACGAGATTCAGGAAGACGCCGGCGAAGACCTCGCGGAAGACGCGACGAGCCCTGTAGCGCCGGGCCGTCAACTGCACCAGCAGCGGAGGCAACAGTTCAGAGCGAAACAAGAGCAAGGCAGATTTGACAGTTTCGGACGTCCCGAGAGACCGCCGTCCCGGTCCGACACGCAGCGACCGCTCAGCAGCGCCGAACAACGCATCGCGGCAGCTATCCGACAACACTACTACCCGGAGGGCGGCTGGGGCTGGGTGGTGTGCGTCTGCGTGTGCCTCGTCAACGCCCTCAGCTGGGGCATGCAGCTCAACTACGGAGTCATGCACGCCACAGCAGTAAAGCAGTTCGGCGAGGAGCACCAGTACGAAGCACGTGAGTGTGATCAACAAGTGCATGTGTTAGAGCAAGCGTAAAAATGAGCGCGAGCCCCACGCAGGTCTGATTAAACTTCGGCCTTATGGCCTGGCGGCATTGTTGCGAGGTATTTGTTGTACACGAGGTGAGGTGAAGTGGAATTGAAAGATTCAGTGCTTTGTAAAGAAGGGACCGCTTGCGACCAACAATGCATTAGATGGAACAGTGGTCACGCAGTCTCACGTTACGCATGTACGCGATTTTACAAATTGTCGGATGTGTCTAGAAAATAATAAGATGATAGAATATTTAGGTTCATAACGGAAGATAACGCTGACCAGATGAAAGGGATAGGACGTCTCACGTTCGAAGCACTCAAAGAGGACAAGTTTGTGTGGGCACCGTACTCATGCGGGCAGACTTTTGTCACTTTTCTCTCTTTTTTTTGTGAACACCGTCGTTACCTCTGCTTTGTGTCACGGAAGAGACGTGCAATAGAACTAATTATATTAATCTAATAAATTAAATAAACCTAACATAAATTGAAGTTAACTGGCAATTTTCAACTATGACACGACGAAGACCGTTCGTTGTACGAGAGAACTTCCAGCCTAAGCGGGGACCTCCTTATTTTTGTTTTATTGAAACGTACTTCACGTTCATCCCGGAATGCGTGTTAATAATATTAATTGTTGTGGTTGTATGCCTCCAAACGATGATATAATCATGAGGGACGCCGTAGCGGAGGGCTCTGAAACTTGGGCTATCTGGTGTAAGTGGTTTTTAATATAGAGAAAAGAAGATAAAAGTGAGCCCCGTAACTGTCTGCAATATAGTGCCATACCTCAACAGCGGCTCGCGAGGGATGTGGGTAAGGAAGGATAAAAAGGGATAGGAATAAAGATAGGAACAGGGACAGAGGCGCACATAGCGAAGTAAGGAGAAGATAGGAAAGGTGGACACGGTCGCAGCAGTCTGAGGACGGGGAACCACTCAATGTGGTGTTCTTTAACGTGCATCAAATTTTATGGGTACACGGGCCTCTACTGTTTCGGTTCTATCAAAACGCGGCCGTGATATGGTCCCGCTTCTTTTGGGTCAGTAGTCGAGCGCTGTAACCCCCTGACCACGACGGCGGGGCATCATATGTATTGCCACTTCAAAAATAAATAATGATAATTAAATGCACTATATCATTATTGGGATCTGTATGATTTGGTTCTGCCACAAAGTTAGTCACTGTCGTACTATTTCTTTTACATGTTCTACAAGTGCGGCAGCGATGAGATTACGGCCATTAACAGGTGGGATCGTGATCAGCGATCGTGCCTAGACCAAGTGCACAGCGCTCAACCTGAACGAATTAATACAGTTAGAATGATACTTTGCCAGCTTCGCCTATGTTCGGCCGAAGTGATGGTGCCAAAGTTCCATTCGACTTCCACCGTTTAAATTACGTCAGGCTACACACACGTTGAAATTCTCTGGGTGGGGTGGCACCCTTTGCAACACTGCGTGGCTGCCTCTGGATCATAGATAATTTCGAGATTACGCCGATGATTAGATTGATGACAATGAAGCGCAAAATCGGCGGGAATACGACAGCCCGTGCACCTGCACGTAAAACAGGACAAGTTCTCTGCTCGTGAAATAGGACAAAATTGCCAGGAACCGTTTAATAATCTGCTTTTATACTGGATACTTGCCATTTCCGGAATGTGTGGTGCCAGTCTTAGGCACCATGCGCGTCTTGCTGAACATCGCAAAACGCCGTGTCGTAGCATTGCATTGGCCGCGAAAGCATTCGGCGCCTTGACATACCAAGACCAAGATATTGGCTCGGGGCTCTATGTAATGAAGAAACATTGCGTGAAAGTCGCTTTTTGTGAGTATCCCGGTTCTGAATCATTGACCTTTCAACCTGTTTCGAGTTTTCGTTTTTTTTTTTAATTTCTCGAGACCTTGTCGAAGCGAATCTTACTCAAGCATGCCACTCTTATTGAAACTTCCCGGCTCTGATGTTGAGCAAGCTCATTTTGAACTCCATCCTCACCTGGCGGTATGTTCCTGATCCCCGAAGGTATTTTAAACCCGTGTTGAAACGGGCAGCGCGACATAATCTATAGTGAGAAGAGCTCAAAGGTGTCAAATGAGAGTCGTGAATGCGGAATGATGCTTAAGCCTGTATACTATGAGAAGAACGTGGGCAGTGATATGCCCGTCTGTGTGTAGGTTTTAACGTGACTTGAACTCCTGCAAACGAACTGTCAATTGACATTTTATTGGCTTTACTTGTACATTTTTTTAGTGCCACTGTTAGGCGCCCGTTTCTGCGTTGAGTGACGTTGCCGTTGTCCTCAGTGGCGTAACCAATATACATAAAAAACTAACCGATAAACATGAAATAAAAAAGAAAACATGCCTAGGATCTAGTGGGCTTTGAACCTCGGCCCTCAGCGTGGCATTGTGTTCGACATCAAAACGACGCTGCTGCTTGAAACCCATTTAGAAGAAGACTGACTATACAGGTGTCATGTCAGGCAAGGAATCGCGTTGCACAAGCGTAGAAAACAACCTGTCATCACTAAATGCTAACAGTGCAACAAGTGAGTGGTTTGACGCTTCCCACCCTCTAAAAACCGCTCAGCGAAAATTCATTGCCATCAATCACATGCGGTGCCCCCTAGTACGCGATATGACCAGAAATAAATTTAGACGGGAAATAACAAAGTGCGACAAAATATGGAAATAGATGGTTCGGAGCAACAGCAGGTGATGGCATGCATGCATTGGATTGCGCGAAAAAACTTCGGCAAGCTTTACTAAAGAAGGTAAAGGAGTGACTAATTACAAAGGCATGAAACGAAAATAGAGTTACTTTTATTTAGTGATTTTCACAGCAGGTGAACTCTTACGATACATAATGCAGTATTGATTTCACTCAAAATCGATTGTGAAATGCCAAATATAATCCTGAATTCCGCTCTGCACATAAACAAGAAAAAAAGCATTAAAAAAGAGTTTTGTTGGAAACCTCGAGATACAAAACGGCTTTTGTGCTTTAAATACTGCTTCAATAAAAAAAGAAAAGAATCGCTAGGAACGTGGTCTTACAATGCGCCTGTTAGTACAATGTCTGTAAAAGGCTCCTACGAGCTTGCAGCGTAACAAAAGGTGACACATTCGAACAATTCAAGTAATGCTCAGTGATTCATTCGTCCGCAATACCAACGTTGGTTTTGATGGAGTATATTCTTGCTTTTTCCACATCAACAAAAGAGACAAAACTGTATGCTGCGCATCAAAGACATTCTCTTTATCTTTCTATGTTGGTCCAAAGCGGGCTCGCCATACCAATCAGCTGTCGAAATCGTTTTTTGTGTCGGTATTTCATGCATCTGTTTCCTTTGTCTGCAGACCTCAAATTTTGAGGCAGTGTCCCTGCGTCAGACGCGGAAGGTGACTGGTCCATTGTTTTTTATATTCTAACAGAGAAAAAAATATCAGATGATGTTAACTACTTCTGGCTCCGGGCCATCATTCTTTTTTTACCTTTCTTCCCCATTTTCACATTCTGGTTTATTAACATTCAGGTTCTTGTATTTGCTATATCTTTCCACAGCTCCTCCAACTCCCCCCTCCAATCACTTTCTCTCTCTCTCTCTCTCTCTCTCTCTCTCTCTCACACACACACACACACACACACACACACTTATTTTTTAAAGAATTTGTTTCATTGATATAAGCAAACGTTCGTTCACTGTAATTTACATTTGCATAAACATGTCCCCTTTCAGGCTTGCATGATTTATTTTGCCCTTTATTATAAATTTTCATGGATTCTTGCAGACATTTTTATATTCTCTGTAATTTTTTATAGTGGCTGATGACGGAATAATTAAACTAAAGATTTTAGCCCTGCATGAGTTTGAAGCTCAAGCACAGGTTGGTAGACTTCAACGAAGTAACAACAACAACAACAACAACAACAACAACAACAACAACAACAACAACAACAACAACAACAACAACAACAACAACAACAACAACTACTACTACTACTACTACTACTACTACTACTGCTACTACTTCTACAAGAACAACAAACACTACTACTACTACTAGTACTACTACTACTACAATAGTAATAGAGCATTTAGTGCTGTACAGATTGCATCTTCACTCTTACGTATCGTTTGAAAACGCGTTTGGTGCGCTTGCATGGGCGCACACCTAACGCGCACGCACGCGCGCAAGTTATTCCACATTACATAATGGCAGCCGGTGTCCTGCTTACATTGTTTTCACACCAAGACGTCGATCTAAATTTCCCTTACATCTGCACTTCACAGCAGTCCGTAAGGGTTCCATTGTTGAATTGACTTTTCTTTAACCCCAAAGTGGCGAAAAGCACGAAACCTCTCGGTGTAGGGGACGGCTCTGCGGTAGATAAGAAGGTTCTTCCTGAGCCCTAAACGGAAGCGCCGCAAATGTTGTTTTCGAGAACTGCTGACACGGAAACACGGAAGGACTTAAGACGATGAGGTTTTTTTTTTTATTCGCTCAAGGCTCAGACATCAGAAGGGTTGGAACGCCAATCTAATCCAGAATTGTCCGACGCCCCCTATCCTCTACATTCCTTATTTTTGTATCGTCTTTTAGTGTCTGGAGTTCATTACTTTAAGTGGACAATGTGTTGCCTTTTTTTCATTCTTTCGTCTTGGTAGTGCACTAAGACACAGAAATCCCCTGACCCGTTCAGAAGCAATGCTACACTGCTGTAAAACTTTCGCCGCCTTTCTTTAAGAAAAGTGTGAGAGAGAGGAAAAAGCACAGAATGTCCACGGAGTGAATGATGATGAGTGGGGAGAAGCATCCATCAGCCCGTCCTTGCTTCCGTCCGTCCGTCCGTCCGTTCTTGCTTTCGTCTGTCCGTGCGTCCATCCATGCATCCATCCGTGAGTCCGTCCATCCGTCGGTCTGTCTGTCAGTCTGTTCGTGCGTCTATCCATCCGTCCGTCCGTCAGCTAGTCTGTCAGTCCGTCCGTCTGTGCGTTAATCTAGTTAACACTCCAAGTACCGCCATCTCCCATCTCGCATCCCCTGTGGCACATACCAACTCTATAGCGGGTATGTGCCACCGGATCCGATATGTGCCACCGGTGGCTACGTACTACTATATACATACAAGGAAAGGACAGACCCACGCTTTAATGAGGTTCGCCCCTAAAACGGAAAAGGATGCGTTAAAGCAAGAAGGTCTCTGAGGTTTATCTATGATTTTTAATAATAATATCTCGAGTTTTACATTACAAAGCCACTATATAATTATGAGAGATGCCGTAGTGAAGGGCTCCAGAAAATGTGCACTGACATATCACACAGTAGACGAGCCTCTGTTGTTTCGCCTTCATCGAAGTGTAACCGCCATGGCCGGGATAGAACTCGCGATCTTTGGGTCAGCAGCCGAGCATACTTGTTTTATTCAATGTAATAATAATTTATACGGTCTTACCTGACAAACCACGGTGTGACTGTAAGAGCAGTCGTAGGGGGGGGGACTCGGTATTGACGTGGCAGCGTCTGTCACCTTCGCTGGTAACGAGGCATGCGATGAATTATTGGCCAGCAACCAGATCGTAATAAGGCCCCGTGTTACGACACTTATGTGGCGACAGCAGGCAGAAAAAGAATATTCTACACTCGTCGTCGCGGTTATACTATATATATATATATATATATATATATATTATATATATATATATATATATATATATATATATATACCAAATGAGGTAGCCTGGAGGACGACCGCTGCTGTAGCTGAGTTGATAGAGCATCGGAGGTTTTATTCGAAGGTCGCATGTTCGATTCCTGCCAGAGCGAGTTATCTTTTCGTCCATTTTTCTTTCTTCAGATTTTCATTACACTTATTACTGATAACATTCCCTTTATACACTTTCCTCTGCATCGTTGAGTATTAGTTTACATACGCTACAAAATGTCCCAAGCTTATGTGTAGCGTAGGTATTTTTCGGAACATTCATGTTACTCTTTGGTAGCCTTCCCCTTATGGATAGGCAAGCTATCCCGAAAGCTTGCGTCTCATTTTATCATGAGCACGCCATATTTTGTCGCATGCATGGTGTTGGCAGTGGTGCCTGTACTTTATCGTTAGATGAATAATCTCGGCGCGCGAAATTTCAGCATGTGTCACGCCTCTGTGGTGCATGATGTGGTGCGTTAGGTTTGAGCCCGTTCTTAATTGTGGGTACCAGTGTATTTTGCAGATGAATGGGCGGTTGCACAAATAAGTATCAGAGGAGCATTCTACACCATGAGGTGTCATCATCATCATCAGCTTGACTACGTCCACTGCGGGACAAAGGCCTCTCCCATGTTCCGCCAGTTAACCCGGTCCTGTGCTTGCTGCTGCCAATTTATACCCGCAAACTTTTTAATCTCATCTACCCACCTAACCTTCTGTCTCCCCCTAACCCGCTTCTCTTCTTTGGGAATCCAGTTAGTTACCCTTAATGACCAGCGGTTATCCTGTCTACGCGCTACATGCCCGGCCCATGTCCATTTCCTCTTCTTTATTTCAACTATGATATCCTTAACCCCCGTTTGTCCCCTAATCCACTCTACTCTCTTCTTGTCTCTCAAGGTTACACCTACCATTTTTCTTTCCATTGCTCGCTGCGTCGTCCTCAATTTAAGCTGAACCCTCTTTGTAAGTCTCCAGGTTTCTGCTCCGTAGCTAAGTACCGGCAAGATACAGCTGTTATATACCTTCCTCTTGAGGGACAGTGGCAATCTACCTGTCATAATTTGAGAGTGCTTGCCGAATGTGCTCCACCCCATTCTTATTCTTCTAGTTACTTCAATCTCGTGGTTCGGCTCTGCGGTTATTACCTGCCCTAAGTAGACATAGTCTTTTACAACTTCAAGTGCACTATTACCTATCTCGAAGCGCTGCTCCTTTGCGAGGTTGTTGTACATTACTTTCGTTTTCTGCAGATTAATTTTAAGACCCACCTTTCTGCTCTCCTTGTCTAACTCCGTAACCATGAGTTGCAATTCGTCTCCTGAGTTACTCAGCAATGCAATGTCATCGGCGAAGCGCAGGTTACTAAGGTATTCTCCATTGACTCTTATCCCTAACTGTTCCCATTTAGGCTTCTGAAAACCTCCTGTAAGCACGCGGTAAATAGCATTGGGGAAATTGTGTCCCCCTGCCTTACACCCTTCTTGATTCGTATTCTGTTGCTTTCTTTATGAAGCACTATGGTAGCAGTTGATCCCCTGTAGAGTTCTTCGAGAATGTTTATATATACTTCATCTACGCCCTGATTCCGCAGTGTCTGCATGACGGCTGATATTTCTACTGAGTCAAACGCCTTCTCGTAATCTATGAAGGCTATGTATAGTGGTTGGTTATACTCCGAGCATTTCTCTATTACCTGACAAAATAGAACTGGCAGAGCTTTCGAAGTTGATTAATAGACGTAAGGTATGCGATGTGAGAAGGTATGACATGGAAAGAATTGAACACGCTCTGAAAAACGGAGGAAGCGTCAAAGCAGTGAAGAGGAAACTTTGGATAGGCAAAAGTCGGATGTATGCACTAAGGGACAAAGAGGGCAAAATAACTACCAATATGGATAGGATAGTTAAAATAGCGGAGGAGTTTTACAGAGATCTGTACAGTAGCCGAGACAACCACGACCTTAATACTATAAGAACTAGCAGTAACCCAGATGACACCCCACCAGTTATGACAGAAGAAGTCAGAAAAGCTTTGGAGAGCATGCAAAGAGGCAAAGCTGCTGGTGATGATCAGGTAACATCAGATCTGCTGAAAGATGGAGGACAGATTCTGCTAGAAAAACTAGCCACCCTGTTTACGAGGTGTCTCCTGACGGGAAGAGTTCCAGAGTCTTGGAAGAACGCTAACATCATATTAATACATAAGAAAGGAGATGACAAGGACTTGAAGAATTACAGGCTGATCAGCTTGCTCTCTGTAGTATACAAGCTATTTACAAAGGTAATTGCTAACAGAGTAAAGAAAACATTAGAATTCAATCAACCAAAAGAACAAGCAGGATTTCGAACAGGCTACTCAACAATTGACCATGAGGTGTAGCAACCTTTAATGAAAGACTGCGAGTGCCATGATTGTGTGAGTACGAGGTCCATTACAAGCACATAGATGTGGAAAGATTTGTTGTTACACATAGCAACATTCTTTTCTGTTGCTTTTCGTAAAAAGAAAAAAACGGTGTCGTGTGGAGGTTTATAACTTACGTATATGTCGTGTTGAGCTGTATAACTTACATTACTTTCTTGCCGGCCATTTTGGAACTTGCCATCGTTCTGATCACATACGAGATAAAAGTCATAACTTTATTGATTAATGATAATCGCATCGACCCCAACCTGCTACAAAATGGAGTTTGGCTAATCTACAAAGCCTTCTTTCTTGAATTGTTGAATGTTCTATCGATCCGAAGTGTTTGCTTTGTTCGCTGACCTCGGTTTCAAGCCGCTCCGATCGTGCGATTCATTCCACCAGACAGACAGCCACCCGCAAGCTTATATCTCGCGCCATCATCAACCGATACCACAGCCGGGGCTGAAGCCACTGAAAAGGAGGTGAACCGTTCTTTGATTCAGCCGCTCGAAGGGACTCCACTACTATTGAGGTGAGCCTTGGCCCTTATAACATCCAGACACGCCCCTTTATGAGTCTAACAATTCGCTTCTTCGTGGCGTAGAAGATTTTGGATATGAGCGTTTGCTCAGTTCATCGTCACACTGGGAGGCGTTTCCGATGGCCACATATGATAAAGAACCGCTTAGCGTGGTCGTTCCGATCCTTTTGATAACGGGCTTTTTTTTTTCATCGCGTGCCTCCTGTTTTTATCGGTCTGTCAGAGCTCCCGTTCTGACCCCTTCGTTGCCCTGTTATCTTCTGTTCGAACTAGTTTGTACACGAACCCTAATGAGTATACTGCGCTTGCATATTCGGTTACTGCTCCATTTGATCGTGGAGCCACGTCGATGTCGGCTCTTTTGACGTCAGTTCAACCTGCAAGCATCTTCGTGGCACGTTGCTGTCTTGTGATGTGTGACACTGTCAATGTGCTGGGTGTTTCAGTGGAATGCTTTGCGGACAGAGTTTCGTGGGCGCTTCTGTGCGCCCTGACTTGAGCGTGCGCCAAATTTTCCTTCAGAGGGGTGGGGGGACGAAGGTTCATCAATGCACTTCCCTTTCCCTTTTGTGTCAAAGTATCGGGCGGACTTCGTCCCCCCCCCCCTATAAGCAGTCCACACCCCTGCTCCGTCCCCTTTAAAGCTGGTATGGTGGCACTGTGGCACTTGGACGATATCGCGACGGATTCACGTGCAGCCACTATACTGGCGCTGATCGAGCATTCGTTCGAAATAATAACCAGTGCTAAGCAAAAGAAGAAATTTCGCACGTTACACCACCTTTACTCAATGCTCTCATCGTTCGTACTATAGTGAGCCTTCCATGCCAGTCCGTGCAATTTTATTTTTTGGCAGCGTTGCTGCAGATGTTACGCAGCCATACACGCAACACTTCTGTGCAACCGTGAATTAGCTTGATCCCTTCGAACTGCTATTTTATTGTCTACACAGCCACTCGAAGTCGTGATGATTACCAAAGCGCCGCGCCATGGAACGGCGCCACTTGTTCAGTCAGAATTGCAGCGCATTAGGTCAATACGTTCGAATGTATGTTCGCTTTCACCAACTTCACTCCAGTCGTCGCAAGAATACAAAAACTGAAAATGCCTCTGAAAATGAGTTAACACTGCGCACAGCACCAAACGCAAGTAAAATAAATATACAAGACGAGCGCGGACGAGCACGGACGAGCACTTCTACTTGTCTTTCGTCATTCGCGCAACCTTGGCCCCATTTCAGTGTCCTATAACATCACACGTTACGCGGTGTAGTCTACCCACTGGCTTCAAGTGCTTGCGAGTTCGACTTCCACTAGGCTTTCGCTAGACCGAACTATAGCAAGGCGTGTTGTTCGTAAGCGATTTCTGCCAGTAGGTCACCGCGGTCGCTAATGATGTGTTCCAGTCATCGCATTGATTCATACTTCTTTTTTCTCGGGAGTAGTTCTGATGTAAGAATGTTTAGTGAATGTGGAACCTGATGTATACGGTGCGGTGGACTCGAAACTTCGTTTTCAAAGTGTAATGGTGCTAGCTTGTAGAAAGACTTCATAGAAGACAACGTTTCGCGTAGTTCGTCCGGCTTTCCTCAAGTAATAGATCGCACTGGTGGCCGAAGCACACAAGTTTCTGCAATACATATGTCGTAGTTTTGTTTTATGGAGCTTTCATTCACTCTATTCATCATATTTCCTTTACTTCCTTTTTCGTTTTGTTGGGCTCTCATTTTTCTTTTTCTATTCCACTCATTTTTTCGGCAGTGCAATCATAGGTTGCGTTTCTCGTCATAGGAACCTGTCCGTTGTCTTGCCTTGTGTACTTTGTTCAAAGAGTCATCATAATCTCGCCAAAGCTACAGCTTTAAGGCTGTTTTAGTGTGATGATAATAGTTTTTTTTCTTTTTTGCTTTATGAGCAGCTTGAGCATAACTGACGCTTTTTAAGCTGTTTTAGAGATATCGTGGGCTTGCACAGGTCGTGAGTTTGCATAGCTTTTAAGAGTCTAGCTGTCTTAAACAGCTCGTTAACAAAAGTGCCGTTTAACCTCTCCCGTTTTTTTTTGCAAGTAAGGACAGCGGCCCGAATTTTCAGTACATCGCTTTATTTGTTTCCATTTCTCGCTATCTACAGCAATGTATTTCTTCTTTTTTATTCGGACTTTCATTATATTACTTTGTCGCGGACTAGCTGGGCTCTAGCGATAAAAAACCTTTACTGAAACGGGCGCTGGCGAACCTAACGTCGCTATGAAGAGGAAAGCGAAATTACCCATTATTTTTGCTAGCACTGTTAGATAAGCTGGTTTCGCTAAGTTGTGCGAACGTTGCTGCTTTCTTTCCTCTCTTTTGCGAAGCGAAGCGTCTATAGGTGGGTGCTCCACTCGGCTCTCAATGCGCCGTCCGAGCGTGGTCTGCGGTATCAATAACGCTGTCCAAACGTTACCACAATGCGCCGTCGTCAGCAACTTGATTCCAATATATCTAGTGGCCTCAGCCGACGCAATGCCGCGGAAAAAATGGTATCCGTAATACCCGTCAATGTAAGTCGTTAAAATAGTAACCTGCGTGGTTTGTGATGTAATATCGTGAAGTAGTTTATTCTTACTACTTCAGACAGTGGGCTAAAACGCCAGGCCTGCTGCGGAAGGCGCAGCACAGTCACAGCGAAAGCTAGAAGAGCGGCCGCTTCAGAACCTTTTCTTAACACTCATTGAAAACTGCTACAAGCACACTTGCTGGGTACCACTACGGAATTATTAATAAAAATTTTTGGGTAGTAGGCCGGCATTCACTATGCTATTTTTCGTCATTCTTCTGTGAAGCGTGGTATCGACTAAATACTTGCAAGGAATTTTGTTCCAATTGTTCTTGCAGTGACTGACGACGATGAGGAATTATCCCTGAAGTGGATGTGCGTCAAAGTTAATAGGTGATCAAGCACAAGGTTTTATAATGGGTTGGAGCATTGGACGGCCCCTCTCTGTACGCAATTCGCATTGTGTGACGCCTAGGTGTTCTTTTGATGTTCTAAAACGCCGTATTCCTCATATTGTCGCAGTACAACGCGAACAAAGCACAAGTACGCCTTGAGGCAGCGAAAGCAGCGTGTTCTCAACAGATGAGCCACAAGATCTTCGTTCTCGCGTCAAGCGAGAGGCCCACTACCTGGTGTCCGCTAAATCCCCCCCCCCCCCCCATCATCGTTTTTGTCCACATGTAGACACGGGTCAATATTAACGCGATTCCTTTCCCAACATCAAGCCTGCCTAAGGCAAGTTTAGAAACCGTTTCAAAGCACCGGCGTGGCTCAGTGGTAAAATACTGGGCTATCACGCTGCGAACTTGGGTTCGAATCCTATTGTGTCCCCATGGTGTCTTCTATTTTACTGAGTTTTTGTTATTTCTTGCGCCACTGGTTACGGACACCGGCGGCGGCGGCGGACATCTACGAAGCTGCGCGTGACCCGTGTTCCGATCTCATAACAGCTTTCGCTGTAAAAGACTTGGAACTCTGTATTGAGTCCTTCTGTCCAGCGCCTCCTATAGTTGTTTGTCTTCTTGAGCCCATTTCTGAAAGAACGCCGCTCATGCCGGGAATCCGCGCATCTCTTTGACTCTGACCATTGCGCATTGTCGCCCGCGCAATAAACACATTTACAACGTTTTTCTTTCGCCAAGTAGAGACAGAGAGAGGAATATGCAATGTCCGAGAGAGAACGGGGAGCTGAAAGGAAAGAGGGGGATGTACAGGATACGAGAAACGACAAAAACGCGAAGCCTTTGTTACTATAAGGCTTCATATAGGAAATACGGATCGCGTATGTAATATACGACAGGCCAAGCCGGTTGCGGCGTTCGCTTCCCATTCAATTCGCGCTAGGAAAAGTTATATGGCTGCTTGACATAGCGGTGTCGGCGGGCCTTTTCGACGCCACGTCACAGACGAATGGCTCGCTTCTCGGCTTGTCCACCGCGTTGCTGCCCTCTCGCAAGTTTCGTAGGTTTTCCACACTTCCCGAGCATTGCCTTATATTTCGCGTGTCGTCCGCCCCGCTCTCACGACTGCCGCCAAAATGTGAAAGATGGAGCAAGGTTCGTGGAATCACGCTTCTAGGGAAATATAAGGGTCGCACCGCAATATGGGAAGAGATTGTGATCCGCATGTTTGTTTATTCGTTTGTTTGTTCGTTGATTTGTCTGTTTTGTTTTGTTTGTCATGCAAATATCTTTCTTTGGCTTCTTCGGAGGGTTCCGAGATGGTATGTATCACTCGCACTGTCGGGCCGACGCAGACACACCTTTTAAAACTCCAGAATTTCGTATAAGTGCTATAACCAACGGGCACGGTAACTTAACGAAAAGGTGGTGGTCCGTTATAGGTTATAACTTTTTTAGGGTGCAAGGAAACGCCCAGAAAAACTTTAACAACTCGTATAAAATAAATATTATTGTTTTAATGAGGGGGGGGGGGCTGTCGTTGGAGCTGACACTTCGACAAGACTTGTGCAGGGTGAATATTCTATACTTGAACTTACCCATTTCATTTGGCTGCAGTTTCTTTACAAAAATTCTGATCTTAATGTGGTTTGCGTCAAATCATTCTGAAAGATGAAAATGTGACGGTTCGTCCCGGCTTTCTTTATGTGCGTTGCTGCAAATAAAGAATAAATTAGAGACTGTTTCGTTTTCAATGAAGATTGGTCTCTCTTGCGCGGAATATTGTGGTTTTCGTTATTTATTAGTTATTCTTGTGCCGACATTGCACATCAAAAACAATATGGAGAAGCCACTAGACTTTCATCTTTCTTTATTATTTTGACATAAAGAGCATTGAAATGGAATAATTTGGATTGAAACTACAGCCAAATGAATTAGATCAGTTCTAAAATAATCACCCTGTATTTGTGAATGCAGCAGATTCCTTGACAAAGGCAAGTCCACTCGTCGAAACTGTCACTGCGGTGACATTTTTAGCTGAAAGATTTTTCATACCTTCAAGCTGTCATCTTCGCCATAACTTCCGCCTTATTCTTATTAAATTGATATCACTCCCGCGCACATACTAGTGAAGTCACCAGGAGGCGTTAGCGACACGTGACACTTGTCACCAATAAGCAGTACAAAATCGTGCAAGTACAAAAATTAAGCGGCTGTTTACAAGTAAACGCTAGGAAAAATTGGGCGAACGTTACTTGGTGCCTGCTTCTTCGCCGTGACGTCACTTCCCGCTCACGCCTAATTTCCGTTGTGTCACTTCCGCTTCGTCACAAGACCGAGTGGTACACAAGCATTCCCGTCTCGACTGCTCGACTGCTAACTGATTGATTGGTTGATTGATATGTGGGGTTTAACGTCCCAAAACCACCATATGATTATGAGAGACGCCGTAGTGGAGGGCTCCGGAAATTTTGACCACCTGGGGTCGACTGCTAACTCGGAGGCCACGGGATAGAATGCCGACTGCAGTGGCTGCATTTTCGACAGAGGCGAAAAGGTTTTGAGGCCTGTGTACTCTGATTCAGGGGCTCGTTAAAGATCCCCAGGTGGTCGACACTTCCGGAGCCCTCTACTACGGCGTCTCTCATAGTCATATCGTGGTTTAGGGAGGCTAAATTTCACATATCAATCAACGGAAATGTTGTAGGCCCGTGTGCTCAGATTTGGGTGCACGTTAAAGAACCCCAGGTGGTCTAAATTTCCGGAGCCCTCCACTACGGCGTCTCTCATAATCATATAGTGGTTTTGGGACGTTAAACCCCACATATCAATCAAATCAATTCACATATCAATCAAATTTTTACTGAACTTCTAAACAATTTTTGTGTTGTATAATTACCTGCTTCATGAGACGAAAATGTTTGGGCGGCTACGTTTGGGAAACATGAAATCAAGCGATAAGCTATTATTCCGTCCTTGGTAACTGTCTCTGCGGTGTCATGTGTAACGCGGGTGCCGACACTTTAGTTTGCCACGCAGGAGGGCCGCCTGTATTACGCGATATTGCCTGTGGTGATTCTTACGCTTCGTGGCGCGCTGATGGTAAAGCCTCCTCGGCTCCTTCATCTATCTATAACTTTTTATTCGAACTGTGTGTTCTTCCTCGCGTTCTTTTCTTCAATAAAGCCATGAGAATTGCCTTGTTTTTTTTTTAAACTGGCTCTTTCTGCGGCGATCACAGGGGGAGATCCTTCATCACGCCGCCTTCCCGGCCACACTGACGCCCCCCCCCCCCCTGTGGGGGGGGGGAGGGGGCGTGTCGGCTGTCATACTTCAAGCTTAATACGCCCCCTCTCTGAGCTCAAGTCATTTATCAAACCCTCGTTCAAGCGACTACGTGAGCGGCGAGGTTAAATAGATAAATCTGAGCGTGAACGAGCATTCATGTTTGTATACGGCAGCACACGCACGCAGTCCTCGTTCAGCTGGCGCTATTTCGTTCATATTTGGAATTAACAACCCGTGCGCCCCTTGTCTCGGTTTTTCAGTCCACGCACTTTGGGATTTCTGTTTGTAATCTATCTAACTGCGATGCCATTTACACCTTGGTGGTGCTTCTAAGCACGTCGAATTCGTTATACACGCCGTGAACCTCATTAAGCGTAACTAATACTTAAGTAGCGATTAATCCCTGTTTAAGAGAAATCGCCTTGAAGTACGAAGCTTTTCCGGGAGGTGAGAGGACTGGTGCCTCAAGAGGACATATAGACAAGAATGATCATCCGATCGCAGCTAGCAAGCACTGAAGGAAACGTCTCTAGAAGATAGCCAAGTCGCGATTGAGCGTCAGTGGGCGACACCTTTAGTGAGATAGTTAACGCACGTCAGAGTGTTCTATTGGTACCACTTGCGCGATGCGCACGTTTTTAATCAAGTGACAAGGAGGGAAAAAATTACGTCGACGGCTCATAACTGAAAATAAATAAGACAAATTCAACAACAGGGTTTCTTCAGGCTAGAGAGTATATTGACATTACAAATATAAAAGTAGGCATAACTGACGCGTGTTAAAGGCACGAGGCTTAACCAACTAGCGCACTATGAAGAAATAATGACAGAAGGCGTATAAACGTAGAACACAGAAAAGCGATAGTTGTATTAGGAATCGGTAAAAGCTAAAAGGTTTCTAATAATAAGGTTGTCAAAGTAGAGAGTAATGTTATTAATAAGGAAAATATAGTCGATGCATCTGCGATGAATATGAGACGGCGTAATGACTGGAATACAAAAAAAAGGTATTCAATAAAAAGACTGAAGAAGGATTACGGAGAAATTGTATTTCGCTACGCACTACATCCTTCAGGTACTTTACTTGATGTTCTTAGACTAGTTATTGAAACTGGAGTTTCCTTTCCAGTTCAAAGTTACAAAGTTCCAGTTCAAAGTTTAATTCAACCGCACTGTTCAAATCTAGTATGACTGTCAACCAACAAAACCACCAGCTTGGTTTTACCAATTCCACGCTTTATTAGTATGGCAAAGCGTATTTGGCTTGTATACCCCCGGTGATTGCACGTGACAACGCGTGCTAAAGAGACTTCGTTCTGCGCAGCAAGCCGGCGTGCGTGTCGCCTCAGTGGGCGAATGGTCGGGTCGCGTGCAACTACACCGTTCCGAGCCGTCGCGGCGGAGCAGCTGGCGTGGATCCTCTGTCTTCGACAGAGTTGCAGCGCACGGGGAGGGCGCGAAAAGGGATCTGCTCGCTGTCGACCGACCCCAGTAGGCTCCCCGAGAATAGCCGCCAGGAGGGCTAACTGTGCAGAGCTTGCTTCCCCCCTGCTTCTGGAGCACGCATCAGCACTGGTGCGCGCGCTGGCGCGATCACCTGGATCGCGAGGAATGCGCCTCGCCTTCTTGCCGCGCTTACGTCGCTCGCGCGGATTCGCCAAATTCCAAAGCGCTCTTCGGTCGAGCCCCGGCAGGCACGTGATTAGCTGTGCAGGAGTCGCGGGACCCGCGAAAATGGGGCTCTTGGTTGCAACTCTATACTTATCAATGGGCTGCAAGAGTTCTGTGTTTACCAGAAGCGCCGTAGATAGTTTTACCAGTTTCATGACCATAGGACTAAGACATGATTACGGGAGATGCCGTAATGTGAAGCTGCAAAAACAGACCGCCCAAGATTTTTTAACGTGTACCTAAATCTAAGTATTGTAAATGGACAGGTGCGCTAGCTGGCATTGTACATTGGAATGAAATTAGCCAGAGCCCACAAAGAAAAACACAGGAGACGCAAATGTGTAGACGCATATCTAAGCATCTCGCTGCTATCGACATCTTGGCTGCTGCGTGGCCGGGATTCGATCTTGTGACCTTCTGATCAGCAGTCATGAACCATAACCACAAAACCATGCAGCGCGGGTGATATGAAGCTCTGTATAGGACAAATTCGACTAAAATAGCATATACAGGCGTTATGGGTTTCTCGTAATTTTTTACTTTGTTGGATGCTAAGTGCAAGTGCAACCGTATGTGCGTTAAAAAACCTCAGGTCGTCTACATTAATCCGGAGTTCTTCTCTACGGAACAGTGGGTAGAATGTGTGGCTACTGGCCCGCAGGTTCGCTCCTGGCCACGGCGGTCGAATATCGATCGAGGTGAAATGGTAGATGTCAGTGTTCTGTGTGATGTGAATGCACGTTAAAGAACACTATACAGTCGAAATTTTTGGAGCCCTCCTCTAAAGCGTTCCTCATAATCTTCTCGTGGTTTTGAAATGTAAAACTTTATATATAAAGATTTCCTCTTTTCAGCGTGTATACTATAACGTGATGTTGTTACCCTAAAAATTATCATTCGTACGACCAGAACATTGTCAGGTGACCCCTATCTCAGCTGCACTTCTTAATTTGGTTTTATTGTATACACAGACAGAATTTTGTGCACGAGGCCGTGATTAGAGGCAACTTACGGATTGGCGCTGTACTTTCGTTCGCGTCACTTTATAGATGCCGCCGTTTGCCGTGGTGCACGCAACTAACCAAGCTTTAAGACAGACGACAATGTGCATAAGCACTTGTGACGTGTCTTCGTTTAGCGAAAGACTTCTCACGCCTGGACCCTCCCTTCTCTTCTACGCACGAAAGCTACCTATGTATGCGACCAAGTACACCATGCGTAACCTTTCGCCTCGGCCACGAAACAGCGAGGTTCTTTCATGCGTGTACGACGTAGAGGCATAAGCCACGCAACGCCAAAAGACCGAGGCGAAGATCGCGACGCGCCGGCCATTCTATCAACCTGCGCCCAGCTCGCGCTGTTTCTTTGGTAAACTCGGCGCCGTATTTAAACGAGGGCCGTAAAATGCTGCTCCGAGGATGGTTTATGGCTCGAGGTAACCGCAAATTTTGGCGTTCCACGGCTGAGCACCCGTGCCGCACCTTCTGGGTGCGTGCGAGTGGTTCGACCACGTCGCCTCGGGAGGCGATATATAAACTGGCTTGACCAGTGAAACTGACGCCGGGACGCGCAAACTGCGTGACCCCTGGGGTCACTAAACACGACGGACTCCCAGTAGCAGAACGGGTTTGGCGGGCAGCGGTGATAACAGCAAGTCGCAAATCTGTGCACGGGCTTCGTATTTTATGATTTGCTTCGGGGCACACTCCATGGTCGTATATACAGTGGCTTGTAACACTTTTTAGCACGCAAATGGAATGGACTAGGGCAGAAGGCAACGCGGACACATTGCTTGAGCATTTGTGCGCTATAGAATGTGAGAAATCAATTACCGACTTGCCTAAGAATACGCTCTTTCAAAGTGGCTTGTAAACTTGTCTAACTTGTTCCTGCGCCTGAATCACTGTGATTGAATTCTGCTCTCTGTTCCATGCTTATTAGTGGCCTGATTGGCAGCATAGCCGGAAGAGTGAGATGTTACATCTTGCATCATTGCATTGCATTGGCAGTGGCGTACCATGGAGCGGTTTTACAATTAAATGTAAGACCCTCAGCGTTGCCCTATATTCGAGTGCTTCCCGACGCGACCAGGTGTGTTGGCCCTGAATGACAACACTGTTTCCCTCACATCGGGGAGAAGGATAAGCGAGCGTCGATGAGTGGCCGTTCGGCAAGAAAGCGCTGCAACGAATCAAGTATATATGCAGACTGATTGTTGATAACGGCGAAGGAAAGAGTGTCGTCATTAAGGGCGATTTCGAAGTCATTGGTATGCATGCGCTGGTCAGCGCGTTGGTTTCGGTTTGTTTCGCCGAGCCAAATTTCATTGTCCTGCGGTGATTAGCAGGGGCCGCCTTTCAGAAATTTCAAAATAGCTACGGACTATTCGCAGCGAGAACTTGAATTCGCTTGTTTGATTCGGCCGCTCATTTTCACTGTTAATTATGTTAATTTATATAATTACCGCCGTAATTATTGTTAGCATGCAATTGAAGATTCGCTCTGCCACAGGTAGCACGCAGATAACTCATTTCTGTATTTTTTAAAACTATACTGAACACATTTTTTGAACCACCCTGTATAAGTGTACGTGTGCTCGCAACAACAACAACAAAGATATGGTACTCCTTTCTACTGAGCTCTCTTGTAACGGGAACACGGAGGCATTACTGCGTGATATACGCAGACCACGTGGTGCATTCTCAATCTGCATATCAGTATTTTATCACACCCGAGTATATCGTTCTCGTCTGCATTTCCGTACATCACAGGGTCACGTGGTAACTTGCGTATACCTTTTATATCGGCGGGATTTTTGCAAAGTCGCCGTTCTCGCCTTTCAGCTATATAATCTTGCGCATATGCAGCCTACATTGTGACGTTTATTAATTTTTGACTTATCGGTACGCTACAGCTCTGAACTGTTCTGTGGTGTTAGTTTAGATACCTGCTATATCTCTATAACTTCCGGAAAGAAGGTTTGTAGAAATAAGTTACTGCCACGTCTGTAAGTCGAAGTCTGAATGTCGCATGTGACGCGTTTATTCCGTGTCGGTGCCTCTGGCCGTAGTGTTCGCTTGATGCACAATCCATGGTACATGCATGAACCATTAGCGCACAAAGCATTCAAAAAGGCCCTCGCCTGACATAATAGTTTGCTGATGCAGCATTAACGACGCATGAGTCAAAACGGAAGCACCGCGGGTCATTGATATCAACTGGTAGCTCAACTTTCTCGCGCGCGAACTTGCTTTGTGATTCGATTTCGGTTTCTATGAGACACCCGTGACTGCTACTTTCTCGCTTGCTAATGCGTAGCTGCTTCTTACTTCTTTATCTTGAATTCAAACGAGGTTAGTTGATGTCATGGTTGATGCGTTGGTGGTACAGGTAATGCTTTGTAAACACGACAAGCTTATCAGAGCATATATATACGCAACGCGCGTCATCAGCTCAGTTATTCCATGTCTCACCTTACAGATTCGGCGCATTGAATGCATGTTAGCGAAATCTTAGTTTCAGACAGCATCAAGCTTCATAATGTCCACAATGCATGCGAAAAACCAATGGCGCGCGCTCGTAGAGAAGTCTGTTATCATTCGAAGTCTTCAAAAAAAAAGAAAAGAAAAAGAAGTTCAGGATTCTCCTCATTAGACAGTAAGATGTGGTGAAAAGGAACTCCTGGTGATTTAGGAAGTGTTCAACGTTAGGACGTCACTTCTTTATCATTCTTTATCAAACGTGAAAGCAGGCTTACTATTTCTGAAGCGAAGCACCAAGTCTTTGTGCTTCGGGACGCACAATGACGATTAATTAATGGATCAACGTGTTTATGTTTGCTTAAAGTTGTCATATACCAGTGATACCGCCCGCACACGAACATTGCGAAGAATGAAATATTCGGTAGACTTGAATTTAGATTTTGGGTCTTGCACTACTACGACATGATTGCGAAACACGCTGCATAACGAAGGACTCAGGAATAATTTCGATTAACTGCCACTACTTAACGTGAGCACAAATTGAAGTATGCAATACTCACGGATTGAAATATAGCCCCGCCGTGGTGGTCTAGTGGCTAAGGTACTCGGCTGCTGACCCGTAGGTCGCGGGATTGAATCCCGGCTGCGGCGGCTGCATTTCCCATGGAGGCGGAAATGTTGTAGGCCCGTGTACTCAGATTTGGGTGCACGTTAAAGAACCCCAGGTGGTCGAAATTTTCGGAGCCCTCCACTACGGCGTCTCTCATAATCATATTGTGGTTTTGGGACGTTAAACCCCACATATAAATCAATCAATCGTATTGAAATATAATGTTCGAAGCACGTGGCCGCCGATACATACGCCTCTCTGGAGTGCTCATGCATGGCCTCCGGGATGGCGGGAGCGTGGCATGTTTCTAAACCCACCGCACGCCCACCATCTCGAAGGCCATGGCTTGTGGAACCAAGGTGTTGCATTGCGGTATAGAACTAGGGGAGAATAACCACATAGCAGAATTTCTTCTTCCCGTCGCTAACGAGCCGGTCTACACTTCATCACATTGCCAGCGCGGCGCTGCAAGACTGCGCGCTTTCGTATAGGTGGCTTGCACCGACGTCATCGAAACCGCCATGTTGGTGCACCGTAATGGCACACGCAAAGTTTCTGACGTCACGTGTTGATGTTATCGTTATATCACTTGTAAGTTTTTTTTTTGTTATGAACGGGCAAAGGCCAATAATACTTTTGTCGCATCATTATCATACTGAAGGAAGTCAAGCGCGATATATACTGGTCAGCCGTGTTAGTGCACTAGTTTGTAACGCAGATGTGACAATGACGTCACTAGCAAGATATCTAAACCAACCGAAATGGTTTGCCGATGCGCATCTATATATATGGCAGCCTAAGCTAGGGACGCCTCGCTGCGTTTCGGTGATGCGGTTTGCACGCTGTGCAAGTATGACACAGGAATGCCCCGCCGCGGTGGTCTAGTGACTAAGGTACTCGGCTGCTGACCCACAGGGCGCGGGTTCGAATCCCGGCTGCGGCGACTGCATTTCCGATGGAGGCGGAAATGTTGTAGGCCCGTGTGCTCAGATTTGGGTGCACGTTAAAGAACCCCAGGTGGTCTAAATTTCCGGAGCCCTCCACTACGGCGTCTCTCATAATCTTATAGTGGTTTTGGGACGTTAAACCCCACATATCAATCAATGTGTTCACTGCTAGACACTCAGCAAGTGACGTCACTTCTTTATCGTTTAGTAACAAACATGAGAAGTCGTACTGCTTCTAAAAGAGAGGCCGCAGAAAATGTTTAATGAGTAAGGGAGTGTTTATGGTCTTACAGTGTGAAAAAACGGGACGATTTGAACGTTTGTGCGAAAACAAGTTGTGCATATACTGCCCTCTTCTTTCTACAGTCAGCCTCAAGCGCTTAAGTACGACGAGACGCACGTAAGAGCCTAATATGCGAATTGCTTCAATAGACAATCTTGCATTTGCTTTTCCGGAATGCTGTGCGATTCGCTAACACGAACTGCGCAGTTCGACCGAATACAGTGACAAGTTAACGAGAAATAAATGCAAATTTTTCTCGTGACGTCGACGGTACATACGTTATCGATCTCATGCTGCGTTGTCGAGAGTACTGAAAATATCCACATTGTCTTGTCATAAAATAAATGTTTTCCAGACAACAAATAAAGACGGTGACCACAGGTCGTGCACGCTGTCATTCAAGTTAACATTCTTGAAAATACCAAGTGACGTTCCATGGCGTACCGCGACTTTCCATGCGGCTGCCAAGTGGTTCTTCGACCAGTGGTTCTTTCTCTGGGTCCTTCAGTTTGCAGATCACTTCGAAATTGCTACGTCTTTCCCTCCGTATACATTGACACGTTTCCGAGTTTTATTCTATTTATTCAGCACCCTGGCTTCGCATACTTTTCGAATGTCTTGCTCCGGCTGTTTGCGTTACCTAAGTGTGACGCGTGCACATTCTATAGCGAAATGCAAACAATGAATTTTGTCAGTTGCTCTTAAGCAATGGAAGCTTTTCGCACAACGCAACCGTGGTATCTTTATTTGATCCGAGTACGAGAAATTGCAGCTGGTAGCAAGAGCCGGGTCCGACAGAGCTAGACATTGTTATTCCTCCACGCGAGATCAAGTAAGGGATAACTGGAAATTCTTGTGTCATCGCAAACCAGCCGGCTTAAGAAAAACGCAAATGCCGTCTGTAGTAAGGATTCGGCACTTTTGACATGCTCACTGTCATGAGACAGGCTGCACCTCCACTTGTGGCCGGGAAGGTTGAAATCACCTGTTACAAGAACTTTCCATCGCAGATCCCTCCACTACGGCGTCTCTCGCAATCATATGGTGGTTTCGGGACGTTAAATCCCACATATTAACGTTCGAGCTCGAATTCGTACATGTATTTCTAACCGTCCTTATTTAACGGTTTTTCTGTTTTTGATGTCTGTACGTGTACTATATATAGCATACCATGTGCACCGGTTTAGTTCTCTCTATAGCCTTAAAGAGCTTTATCTCTCCTCAGCAAAACCGACCCGAGGCCCGTTGCGAACAATTGTGGACAAAGCGAAAATCGAATACGATGAAAATCACAGCCAAGAAAGAATTCATCGTCAAGAGAAAAAAAAAACCAGGAACATGTAAATGAGGGCATTTCTTCTCATTTTCGGTTTATAACTTTTCGCGCACTCTAGATGGCCAGCATCAATTTGCTGTATCTAAGAACCGACGAAACAGAAACAAGTGGGTGGGCAGCTTTCCGCATTGGACGGCACTCGCAAAAAGGATTATGTGACAGTTCGTTAAGCCTCTATTGCACTCTTCCGCCCACGTTGCATTAATTTTCGCGAAATCTGATGGAAGGTGCCGCAGCTTCCGAAAGGCGTCTCTCCCACGCGCAACGTGGGACGCCAGGCTTGTGCAAGAAGCGAGGCCTGCCTCTTGGCATGCTAAAGTACTTAGGGAATCCTTAATAATTACTGAGCTTTACGGGTACTTAATGAATACTTTTTGCGTGCCCGGGTGCTTACGCACCTAGAGTGTGTGTTTGTGTCTTTCCGTGCGTGCGTTTGTACGCCCGCGTTTCTTGTCAATTAAATTCATGATGTAGCAAGTCAAACAGTTGGAAGGCTCTGGCACGTGCAGTGGCAACGCACGACTGGGTTTTCTTAATAGAGCCTAGTTTTCAAGTTTACTGGTGATGCGGCTCAGGCTCTGTAGAACTCGAGTAGCCCTGTTCCTACGGTTCTTCCTTATCAACAATTCCTCACGAGTGCATCGCAAAGGTTTTTCCTACAAGTAGTGGCGTATAATATTTGAAGCCATCTGTAACTAGACACGACTTACTTGATTTAAATTCTTCATTAGGCATGACCTGAACAATTATTATATGTAAATAAAGGGAAGTTGACAACCACCCGTTTCTATAGAATAAATTCATACATCACCTCGCCCGTTTCCCCTTTTTCAAGAGGCCCTGTGGATCTTTTTCAGCATGGTGGGAAATCTCTGCTGATATGTAGCCGAAGCAGTGCTTGTTTTATTATTACACCTCAAGAACGGAGCCGTCAGAAGACTAGTAGTTCAGGCTTTTGAGAACATGCGAGCAAAGCATCGTGTGGTCTGTATTGAACGTTTCTCAAAGTCGGCAAACTATCGCTCCCTATTTTTCTCTACAAATCATGCCGTATAAACTGAAACGACAGCACCATACATGCCCAAATTCACGGCCGTTGCCTGATTTGAGCGTCTTCGGCTGTATAGATACTTGCATCTGATCTTGAGTTGCTAGTTCAGCGCCGTGCGTGTCCCTTTCTTTCCTGTGTCCTGCGTTGAATCGCTGTTTTGTATTTTCATCATGGAACCTCACCAACTCGTCCAATATGCTTGTTCATGGCCTCCGAGATGGAGGCCACGGCTGGCCTTACTTAGTTGCGGCGCTCACCACAGGGGTACGCCACGTGTCGCCGCGCGCGCTCGCGATTCCACTAAACGAAAGCCGTGCGTTCAAAGAAAAATAAAAGGTGTTCAAGGTCACGACGCACGCGCGTCGTAACATGTCGATCTCCGCGTTAAGACGAACACACGAGGGAACAGAGCACAGGTACAATTGACTTGCTGGTTTATTGCGAGGTTGCAATGAAATTTATAGCACAGCAGACGTACCGAGTGACCATCGAGACAACACCACCTACCAAACTATATGTGACATCAAAATACCTCATCTCGCTCTTACACAGACAGATGGACGTGAATATGAGCTCGGTATGTCTGTGCATCACTGTGATGTATACTTAATTACAATATTTGCAATAAAAGAGTTATTATTGGCCCGTGCCAAGTCATTTCTCATGTATTCGACTTTATCAGCGCCCCGCCGTGGTGGTCTAGTGGCTAAGGTACTCGGCTGCTGACAAGCAGGTTGCGGACTCGACTCCCGGCTGCGGCAGCTGCAATTCCGATGGAGGCGGAAACGCTGTAGGTCCGTGTGCTCAGATTTGGGTGCACGTTAAGAAACCCCAGGTGGTCTAAATTTCTGGAGCCCTCCACTACGGCGTCTTTCATAACCTTATGATGGTTTTGGGACGTTAAACCACCTATATCTATCAATCGTCCCCCTTTTCAGCGCGAGAGTCGAGAAGTTATGTGCTCACCAACTCGACCAACGACAAAGGCTTACGAAGTATGTGAAATAACTTTTTTTCCCCGTGTAATCTCTCCCTGCTTAGCTTTCAGCACGCTCGTCGGGACAAGAGTAGAGAGACAGCAATTGCAGCATGTGACATCTCTCCAACCACGTTCGCACTTGACGAATGTAAAAAAATTGCGGGGCTCAAATTGGGGAACAATAGACTTATTTAAGGAAGCAATTCGATGATTACTTGAAAAAAAAAGTGTTACAGAGCCCTTTTAACTCTTCCGACACTTTACAGATTCCGTAGAACCTATTTCTTGTACTAATATATACCTATTCTTCATAATACTACAGGATAAATTGAAACACCGAAATTTTGACCCATCGGGTACATCATACATCAAATCGAACTTCTCTTTTTGTCAACGAAATCGTCTGTCTCTCTCATCATTTTTTTTGCAATCGACACTTTATTTACGTTAGCCATACAGTTGTTTCTTTCATCCGATCAATTCTGAATGTGAATGTCACGACAAACAAGTATACACGAGGTAATTTTCAGTGGAGAGTGGAGTATTTCGTCGAAGTCTAAATTTAGAAAAAAGATATCGTTCCAACGGACAACCCAAGAATTAACGTTTTCCATTCACAACACGCGTAGAAACGCATTCTCGTGTTCTCAACGTTCGCTGCGCTTACTATAGCCCGATCGAAAATAAAACTATAGAATGAACGGTGCGCCTTTGTAATAGGTTGGACATCTGGCGTTTTCTACGGACGTGTATTGAACAATAGCGACAGCAGCGGGTCTCGTATTTCGGGCTGCTCAAAGACTGCGAAGGGGCCAACGACTTCTCGGATATAGCGAAGAACAGAACATGCGCACGCGCACGAATCTTCACGTAGCGAAAATCCTGCGCCCACTGAACTACCTTAGACAACATGTAAAGCTTCTAGAGCGTACAGCCGCTTCGCTTCGCGGTAAAACAAAGCTTTGAGGGCTCCCGAGAACAAATTTCTCTTCTGTGTTTGCACTGCAAGCTTGGCAGCCGCATACCTGCCCGCTGTAGGAGCAGCACAGGTGGGCGGCATCGGGCCGCGCAAAGCAGTTACGCCGACGCCGTCGCTTTTTCTTTCTTCTTGCCGGTATTACGATTATTTTTTGTATGGTTCGCTAAACCCATGGGTCTGCCATCATTTACCTGGCAGATTACAACATTGCTCGTACATTTTCGTGTTCTCGCGCTCTATACACATTGGGCTCTCGACAGCGCTTATGTATGTACATTTTTGCCGGCATGTGTGTTTTTGTGAGACTGCGAACGTGCGTGCTTGCTTCTGTGTTTGTCATGTGCGTGGGTGGTCGCTGTGCGCGCGCGTATGTGTTTGCTGAGCCTGGAGAAAAGGGCGCATGGGTGGGGGAGAGAAGACGTTTTTTGATCCGACAGCCAAGCGTGGGCGTTCTTGAAGTATAACTATATTTCTCATAATTAACGGTGTAGAATGTTCGCCGTTGCCCGCATGGTCGTTGAACCTCAGGCAGTCAGCGAAAGCGCGAGGAAAGAAAGCGAAAATTTGGTACCGTGGTTTCGAATAATGTGCTTTATTTATTTCTTTTTTTAGATAGGCGTGGGTTTAGTAAGAGGGGTGTTGCGTTTTGTTGCGTATAGCAATTTAAAGCACGCTGAGCCTGTATCAAGACACCACTGATACTAATATTGTGTGATTACGTTCACATGTATATTGTTGGCTTAAGCGACACACCTGGACTTCATCGAAACGTTCGAAATGAGTGAGTTAACTGTTTATGTTCGGAAGAGGAGAGAAAATTACTCCTCTTCATTTTTATCTTTTTATTTTGCTCTCCAATAGATAATTAGACGCCAAGCAGCTCTTTGGCTGGCCTGTGTAATGCTGTCCCTCCGTCCGCACCTCTCTCTTCGCCGCAGGTGTTGGAGCGGTGCCAAGTAGCTGATATCCTCCCAGCAATGCGCAGTGACGTTTCTCTTACTAGCTTGCCGCACGCTCGCCGTGAGCCAGCTCTTTCTCGCTTCACCGTCTCCACCACTCGCAACGTTCGAGCCCACTCCTCACGTGGGCATCATGTCACCCGCGTCACCTCTCTCCATCTGTCGGCGAGAAACCACGAGCCAGCTTCTGCGCGTGCCTCGAAAATCTCGTGGCGCTTACATTGAGGACAGTGTGCCGCTGCTTGCCGCGTGATCGCGCTGAGGGGTGGGACGCCGTCGCGGCAGGCTTTTCGCTGGTATGCGCGTACCTTACCCGGCTGTCACCGGCACTGCGAGGGTTAGCGAAGCCGATGGCGTTCGCGAATAGCGACGTCAACACCGACGAGGTGCGAGCCAGGGAAGTCGGATGCAAGTAACGGCAGTGGAAGACCAGCGACACCGTCCCGCAGGTCGTGGGATCGGCTGCGGCCACTGCATTTTCGACGGAGGCGAAACTGCTGTAGGCTTGTGTGCTCAGATTGCGGTGCACATTAAACAACCCAATGTGGTCGAAATTTACAGAGTCCTCCACTACGGCGTCTCCCATATACATATGGTGGTTTTGGGACGTTAAACCCCACATATCAATCAATCAAAACCAGTGACTTCAATGAGTTGTGAGCCATGAAAACCGATCGCGTTCTAGAATACAGACGGCGCGCGGGGTAACACCAACACGACGCAATCCAAGGAACCAGAGCGCAAGCGTCTTCAACGTGTCCCACCTCACGTGTCTTTGCGTTTCAAATTAATGTTTACTCGAGTAAACGCTACACCGAGTTTCGCTTCAAACCGTTCTTCCAGCACCCGCGTTGACGCCAGTTTCGACCGGGTCAACGCCGCGCGCACCTCTGCTGCTTCGCATCCTATCAGGGTTTGCTTCAGGGAGACGGCCTATAGTTTTTTTTTTTATATCGCAGTGGCCCCAGCCGCTTTCAGTCCGACATGTTGTAAATGTCCCAGTGTGCCTGTTTTATATTACGAACTTTTGAAAGCGACGACAGTAGGGAGCTATTGTCAGTCGCCTTTTCGCTGGCTACTTTTCTTGTAATTTCATCCGATGGAGGCGGAAATGTTGTAGGCCCGTGTGCCTAGATTTGGGTGTACGTTAGAGAGCCCTAGGTGATCGAAATTTCCGGAGCCCACCACTACGGCATCTCTCATAATAATACGATAGTTTTAGGATGTTAAACCCCACATATTCATTTTCTTGTAATTCCAACACTTACGTCCCTTAACCCCATTCCGGGGTAGCTAAATGGTACGGTTACATTGTTTACGTTTTACTCGTCTTTCTTTTTACCCTGCTTTTTCGTGGAGACGCACTACACTGTGGTTTAGATGGGGTGGACAATGAACGTTAATTTACTTTGCCTTTCGAACAAGAAGCTACAGAGTTGGTGAAAGGCGATGACGAGATGACATGACAACGCTATAGCCTCGGTTGTGTACAGGGACTGCGGTACTCCGCTGCTGACGCGATTGGGTTCGATGCCTGCCCCGGCTTTTGCATTTCGATATATGTGAAATGCTAGAGGCACGTGTACTGTGCGATGTCATCAGTGCACATCAAAAAACACCAGATTTCCGGAACATTTCACTTTTTCGTGTCCCATAGTCGTATCGTTGTTGTGGCTCGTAAAACCTCACAAATTGTTATGAGAGTATACATGTCAGCGACAACAGAGCATAAATTAATCCTCATCGTGATCAGCCTGACTACGTCCACTGCTGGACAAAGGCCTCTCCCACGATCCGCCAGTCAACTCGGTTCTGTGCTTGCTTCTGTTACTTTGTACGTGCAAACTTCCTAATCTCATCGGTCCACCTAACTTTCTGTCTCCCCCTAACCTGCTTGCCTTCTCTGGGAATCCAGTCAGTAACCTTTAATGACCAGCGGTTATCCTGCCTACGCGCTACATTCCTGGCCCATGTCAATTTCTTCTTGATTTCAACTATGATATCCTTAACCTCGGTTTGTTTCCTGATCCGTACTGCTTTCTTCCTGTCTCTAATGGTTACACCTATCAAAAAAAAGAAAGGAAATGAAAAAGGATAGAATTTACTGGCTGATAAAGATAGATGAAAACTTTGTTCACATCGTCATGAGAGATAAAGGAAAGACAGGGAGGTTAAACAGACAGTCTCCGATTTGCTACCATGTATCAGTGGGAAAGCAGTCGCTCATGACCGGAAGCACTGCTTTTTAGGCGTAATCATCGAACAAAGCTTATCATAGATTCCGCACGTTTTGTACTTAAAGAGACGATTAACTACCATAGCACATCTCAAGTTGCTAGGTGGAAAGTCATGCGACACTTCAGTAGAGCCAATGCTGCTGCACTACAATGCCTTAGTTTTCGACTTTGTTAGATACAGTCATCCTGTGATGGGAAACACAGCACCATAAGGTAACTTAAATTAGCTTGCTGGTGGTTCGAAGGGTGGTGCACATTAGCTTTTCAAGACTGTTTCGGCCCATTAAACTATTTCTGCCTTAATAAGGTAGTCATTTGCTAACAGGTGCGACTAACACGCCTCGTGGTACGAAGCTGGTAGTACTGTTCTTGAAGCAGGGCATACCCCTTGCATAACCAAATGTTATCTTGGGTAGCCTGTCGGCAGTTTGGTTGACCTTTATCTGGGAACAGTTTAAACGAGGACGGCCTAAAAATTTGCAGTCTTTTGTGAAAAAGAAAACGTGCGAAAAACGGGAAACCAGACAAAAAAGGACACGTACAGAGCGCTAGCTCTGTATGTGTCCTTCTTTGTCTAGTTTCTCATTTTTCGCGCTGTTTATTTTTCACTATGTCGTACCAACACGCCCAAGCAACCACTTGAGGCAAGTTTTTAGGATGTTGTTCCTAGAGATAGTGACGAAGAAGAGGAAAGTATTCGCACCTACCTTACAGGGTACTATACACAAAAAAAAGTTATTTGAGGAGGAGGCCAGCGCACTTTTCTCGTTTTGGCAGCCCTGTACACTAACTATTCTTTGCCAAGCACCGCTTTGGAAGCAACTGAAGGGCCCCTGCACGTTTCCCCGGTATTGATTACGCGTGACACCACCGAAAGCGTGCCGAAAAAATAGCTGCTCCATTACTTCTCACAAGAAGCTAGTCGTGTCATTCAGTCACTTCACTCTTTCTTTTTTTTTCCGTTGGAGGAAGGGCGAGTTATGTTCTTTTCGTGGGCACTTTGTTTCTTCGCGTTTCTTCTCTTTTTGCTCATACCAAGGACGCTGTCTAGGAAGTGGTTTCGTTCGAAAAAAAAAAAAGATGGGACAGTGAGTGTGTCGTCGCCTCGCCAGCCGCTTCATAAATTATACGACGTGCGCTCTTTATTGTCTGCCTTTGGTCGAAACATTTTTCTAACCGCGTTACGCTCACTAGCGGTCTGGCTTCTCCAACTCTTTCTTTTTCTGTCTAACTCGCCTGTGCAAACAAACTTAAGAGCAAGGGCTCTCGGAACAAAGTGCGCGTTAATTCTTCAACCGCGAGAAAAACGAAGTCAAAGGATTGGCGATAATCACTGCGAACAGAGACACGACAAATGACAGCGATTTTTGCTTTATTATGCATCGTTTTGCATCGCGTGCCATGTAACACTTACGTTGGGCAGGAAAATAAAAAAGGCAGAGGCAAGTCATTGACCTACGGAAAGACGGGAATAATGTTCTTTTAGGTTCCTTCTCTTTGCACATGTAAAGCTTAATAAAGACCATGCAAGGAAACTCGGGCTAGAGCTTGTACTTTAGATAAGAACGCTGCTTCTGTGACAACGTAGCTCTCTACTCAGACGTATACGCTACAGTGTGCACGTTGTCTAAGCGGTCACACACGTGCAGGGAACTCGCCTGCCGAAGTACTTCGGTAACGGTGTCGCTACGCGACTGGGATAGAAGAAGCGAGTTCGATTACAACTGCGGTGACGAGAAACTATGCTTCCACTTTATGTGCATTGGGTGCACGTGAAAGATATTGACTACTGCGCTTATCGTGATCACACGGGTGTTTTACTATTGCTGAGTTTGCAAGGGGATGAAGGATTTGGCAGGATTTTACAATGGTAAACAGCGGTGACAGTCTATATAAAGTAAGCTTGAAGCATAGAAGAATTGGAGGGGTTTTATTTTGGGTTAAATTGAACCACGTGAAGCAAACAGCCAAGGATGCCAAGAAAAGAATTGAAGTTAACAGTTGAGTCGAGCCCGAAATATGTGATGCATTGGCAGTGAGTGGCACTGTCTACCACTTATAATGCTATTTTGTACACACATGCACACACATGACAGGAGCACCACCACAGGTGGCAGTGGAGCGGATCAAGTATTTCAATTTAGTCGAAGCTCAGGGATTAGGTACGTCGGCGTGTTCACCTGCTACGGTCACACGAGAGGAATTTGGTTGTTTTTAATATAACCTATTGCGTAGAAATTAGGACAAGTGAATATAGAACGGAAGGAAAGACAATCACTGCTTGTGGGAGGGAAACTCTTCGACCTTAAAAAAAAATAGCTGTCATACGGGACACGCGATGTCTCCAGTACTCTAAGCCCAGCCATATGATTCTGTGTTTTATGTGGTAGTGTACGCATGCTACTTCACGTACTCGACTAACATCTGAGCGCAGCAAGCTTTATAACCAAGCCCGAATTTCTTCTTAATAGGGTAAAGTGATCCATCGTAATGTGTGACCCTTTACTTTGTTATGAATTCTTTATGTTGGTGCATGACAGCCAGAACAGAGAGAACACGGTTCTTTAGAAGCTCTCCAAAACTAGAAAGCCGACGACGTACAGGATGCCAGACACAAAGAAAAAGAACTTGCGGCGGCGACCGCTTGAAATGTGGAGAAGCAGCTTCCATCCGGGCTAACTTTTCAAGGCGAGCATTTGTGAGACGAAAAGGCGCCTTACCGGTGAGAGCCGGAAGAAGACGAGAGGGAAAACTACGAGGCACGACGCACGGTCCAAGTGCTGAGAATGTTCTTTTGCGAAGGAATGCTACGTCCGCGTCGTCAGCTGAAAACATCGATCTCACTCGAGCATTGTAACCGGGTAAGATGCGGCAAAGGGTCGTATGATGCGGGTTCTGCCTAGGTGGCACTGGCTCGACCTCATGCGAGTAATTCGGTGCAGTGCGGCGAAAGCCGCAGGGCTTAGCTGTACCGTTAAGTGGCGAGAACCGACTGCGTATTACAATCAAAAAGGGGGGGGGGGGGAGGAGTTCACTTACTTATTAATCACAGATTCGGAACAAAAACCAATCAGTTACCGGCTCCTCTGAAACTTCCAAATTGTTAATTGAACGAAGAAGCGTGGTTCGAGAGAAAGGGAGGGAAATGTGGAGGAAAAATAAGGAGGTTAACCAGGCTATACCCGGTTTGCTGCCCTACATGGGTAAGAGCAGAAATAGAACAGAAAAAGCGAGGAGGAGAGAGGACAAGGGGTACGCACAAACCAATGCCAATTTTCAGTGCGCACACCCCGACATTTAAAACCTCGTAACTTCGAGAGTGGGTCCCCTCCTGTTGTCTAAAAGTGTACTGGAGTGCAATATGTCCAAAAAGGTTTGCAAGGACTGGTTATAAGCAATTCAGAGCTTGTCGCGCGCATTAAATTGATGGAATTGCCATTCCGTCGAGAAGAATGCACATCATGGTCACGAGAAAGCTCAGTACAGCCAGGTCTCAGATTTTTGTCGCGAAAATAACGCGCGGACGATGGAACCATCGCTAAATTATCTGTGAACACAGAGACGTCACGTTTGCATTGCTCAGCAGTTCTCGGAGAAAAATCTTCGTAGTGAGTTTCAATAAAGTGTATCGAACAAATTAACGACAAACGTAATATGTGAGACTTTTTCTTGCGGTATTTTGTACGCACGTCAGAAAACCCACCGTCTTGTTTCACGTGCAGATGATAGCGTGGTTGATGGACGTTCCCTTACCGAGCCACTCGATATCGCTAATGCTTTCAGTGATACTTTTGCATCAAATTCCCCCGATTCACTAGTTGACCTTCATTTTCCCATTCTATCTCGTTCACCTCAGTCTTTTTACTTACGTCCTACATCTGCAGACGAAGTCTTTCAAATCATGTCATCTCTTAAAACCAAAGGGCCAGGCTTAGATTCCATTCACCCGTTTAAGATAAAGCTCGTGGCACGTGAACTGTCTCCTATTTTAGCTGAAATAATTAACAAATTGTTCAAAGCAGGTGCATTTCCTGATGCTTTAAAGGTAGGAAAGATAACACCTGTTTTCAAAAAGGGCGATCGTTTGTCAACTAATAATTGCCGTCCGATTTGTGTACTTTCTTTCTTTAGCAAAGTAATCGAAAAGCTTTTTACTTGCGTTTGATGTGCTATCTGCTTAAATTTAACCTACTCTCTCCCCACCAATTTGGTTTTCGACCTGGTTACTCGACAGAGCTCGCCTTGCTCAGCTTTACTGACCGAATTAAACAAGCCATAGACGATGGATTACTTACTGGGGCAGTTTTTATTGACCTCACGAAGGCTTTCGACACAATTAACCACCGGATCCTTCTGTGTAAACTTGAATCTTTCGGAATTGTGGGTCCCGCTTTGCAGTTCATTCGCAATTACTTAACAAATCGCTCACAGGTAGTTTATGTCAATAACATTGCGTTATCTGCTAAGCCAGTTACCATGGGCGTCCCTCAAGGTTCAATCTTAGGCCCTCTTCTATTTCTACTTTTTATTAACGACCTACCTAGTTCCCTTAACCATACTAACTGTCTTCTTTACGCCAATGACACTACTATTTTTACATCCCAGAAAACAACTGCTGAACTTGACAGTAGCTTAAACTCCGATCTCTGTAATATTTATCAATGGTGTGTTAACAATCATCTTTATATGAATCCCTCTAAAACTACATTTGTGGTGTTTTCATCCGCACAGAACACATTTCCCTCACCAGTTTCCGTATCTCTTAACAACCATATTATTTCCGTATCGGATCATGTGAAGTTGTTAGGCGTAATACTAGACAAGCATTTGAAATATAACTATCATGTACTCTCAATATTAAAAAAAGCTTCTTTTGGCATTCACGTTCTCATTAAAGCCCGCCCTTATTTTCAGTCACGCATTATTTTATCATTATACTATGCATATATTCATAGCCATCTTTCCTATTGCATTTCATCCTGGGGTAATACATATGCCAGTCACCTGGAGCCCCTTCTACATCTTCAGAAACGGGCACTACGTCTGATCGCCTTCGCTCCATTTCAATCGCCTTCTACGCCACTCTTTATTTATTTTTCCGTGCTTCCAATTAATCTTTTATTCACTCTAAAGTTAGCTATATTGATGTATCGCCTCATTTATCATGGTCTATGTGTTTCAGGGCTATCCACACAACATCTTGTCAATACTAATAACACCAGGTTTTCAGCCTGTCACAATTTTCTTCTCCCTAAAGTGCGTAGCAATTATGGAAAACTAACTCTTAAATTTACAGGTGTATCCGTATGGAACAACATACCACTTGAAATAAAGTTATGTCCCACATTCTATTCGTTTCGCAAAATGTTTAAAGAGTACCTAATCACAAAACGTGTTTTCTAAACTCTGCCGTCGGGCCTTACTCCTATTTTTAGTATTTCTTTTACTCACTATACCACTTGCTGTTACACAGAACTTTTCTTGCCTTGTTGTTATGAAATTTTAACCATTCTTTGTTTAATTCGTACAAAGTGTTTTTCACTGCTTGCTGCATTGTTATCGCACTTGACTTCTTCTCTAACGGAGGTCCTCCCGACAGTTTTCTAACTTCGGGACCTCCTCTGTACTGTAGAATTTTATTCATGTAAATGTATGCATTCCTGAAATAAAGTTTGATTTGATTTGATTTGAGCTAGTTTTAAATAAAATAACCAGGAAAAAATGGTGAAACGTGCACTGTATACGCAGCGCAAGGCTGCAAACAGTGAAGCAGTGACGATTCTGAAGACAAATATAGTTGCTTGGGCTTTTTTTTAGGCCTTAGTTAGGTTGTGCAGGCTGTTTCTAGGCAAAAACGACGTGTTCCTTACGTCGTTTGTATAGGCTTCAGCTAGGTGACGCTAGGCTGTTTCTGCGTCGATTCTCAGCGCAGAGAGATTCGAGTTAAACCACAGTCATAGGCACCACAGGGATGTCCAAGCTCCAGGTACAGAGACCCGCGTTGAAACCGAGCGTTCGAGCCTCTCGTAAATCTACTGGCATGTCGTCGTTAGCGTGGGCTTTTCATAGCTTCGGCGTTTTCTCGCAGGCCCCGGTTGCCTTTCCAGTTAGCTCGTATATTTTCTCGTTGTACGTGAATACTCGGGGTCTCTGGCTCGCTGCCGTCACTCCGCAGCCCTTTGTTGGACTTACTATTGACCTCTCCATTTTTAGCGGAGCAGTGGTGAATGGCACTGGCGCATGTCAGTTATTGATGACTATAGCCTTATGACAGGCTGCACACGCGAATGACAACTAACTTTGACAGCGTCGCTGTTTTTAAAGGTATCGGTGACCGAATAAAAAGAAGACGCAGCTTTCACGAAGTCGCGCCAGGCTACGTAACAGCAAAGCTGGCGGGCACTTAGCTTTTTCTGGCCTAGCTTGGCTTTTACCCTTTGAGCTCTGTCTTTTCCGACCCTCGCTCTACTCTCTTCTATACTATATTAGAGATACTAACGCTATACTCTCTACTATACTATTCTATAGATACTAATACAACACTATATTATACTATGCTATAGTATACTGTGTACATAGCTGTATTGGCTCTGATTTTTCCATTTTTCTTAGCATGTGTCTTTCAATCGTTCTCTGTCTTTCTATCTCTTTTTTATCTCTCTCTGCATTTTCATGTATCTCTTTCTTGCTCTTTCGGCAGTCGTACTTTTGCCGAAGTACTGAAGGCCTAGTTAGCTGGTACTGCAATTGTAAAATAGGGTGACAAACTCGTGGACACGGCGAGAACACAACACGAGCGCTACTCGACAATAACAACTCTGCCATGAACTCCCGTAGCGCTTATATATGAGCCAATATTAGGGGGGGGGGGGAAACCTACCACTAGCCACACTGGTAGAAAAAAAAAAGAAAGTTATTAACTGGGGCGCCAGACACTGGCTATAGCCTGCATGTTGCAGCTTCCCTTTTAAAGACGATAGCCTTTTTTGAGGACCTTCGACGAAAAAAAACTTGGTCTGTCTCTCTGTACGTTTGTCTGCTTGTTCACCTTTAACGGCACCCTTAAAAGCACCAGAGTGACCGGCTAATACCTCAAACGGCCGACCCCATCCGCAGCGCCCACCTATATTGCTCAAGGTTCAGCGTTCATTCTCGTGCGATTGTCAATTAAAAACAATTATTGCGCATAACTGAAACACCATAACAACTCGTCAATATTTTGTATGTATATATTTTACTAGACAAGGCATACATAGGTAATTTTAAGGACCATAGCGTTTATCACGCTGCGATGACCATGCAACGCTTGCACGAAAAGCAAGTGTTTGCAACGCTTTGCTAGGACGACATGGGGGTGGCACCTACCCGTCGCCTTTTTAACCATTCGTTCTCAGTGCTTGGGCGTTGATTAAGCGCGTGCTAGTTCATCAAGATGATAATTTTCGGTGGACGATATACAGCAAACCTCCACAATAGCAGCTGTGCTTATATATAAAGTCTAATAGATTCTCAATGTAAAGCACGCAGAATAACGCAAAATCAGGCTTAAGTATAGGCTCACCATTCGGGCGCTTATAACTGAAGCGTGATCAAGTGCGTACAGTGGAGAGAGCGTTTCTGGCTTTGTCGTCCAGTTGGTCGACATGCTTGCAGCTTTCACTGCGCTGCACGAAATAGTCGAAGCGTACTATAAATGTCACCCTTCTCATTTATACCCTGCTTGCTATCTTTAAAGTTGCATATGAGTTGAGCGTGGGTCGCTCTTAAAAGCGAGTTAGTGTTTAACTCGCGGTTTGTCTTAGGTATGCCAAGGAACAAAGCGTTGTGCGGAAGCGACTCGAAAATTAACGAAGACGAGACAGCGCTTTTCGGTGATAGAGTGCGCGATACGGAAGTCGCCCGTCCTTAAACTGAGAAGTTATTCACAGCGCTCATAAACAACGCAGCTACCAACATCTTGCTTTCTCCGCAAGGCACAACTGCTGTATCAAGAAGGTCAAAGCATATGCGTTGTATATAACGTTGATCATAATGACGCATTTCACGAAGACATTGTTTCTAGTATGCTTCGCAGCTTGCATGAAGATAGGGGAAGGCTGCAGAGCTATAGAAAATGCTTGCAGTAGCCACGAACAACCGACAGTTTCTCTAACAAACAGTGAGGATGGAACAAGGACTTGTTGTCGCATTTAATTGTTCTAGAAGTTATCGCGTTGCCAGTCGGTGATCTTAATTAGACATCTCACATTGGTTACAAAGTTCACGTTCTCCAATTCAGGTTTTTGAAGAGAGTTCTAAATTTTTTGGAACCATCTACACACAGCATGCTTTAAAAGTTAAAACATTTATACCGTTGTAGCATACCCGTAGCTATAGGTGTGCAGAATAAAAGTGGACGCTACCAAACATCTATTGCATCAGTCATATCAGTTTAGCAACGCTGACATGAATAAAAAAAAACTTTAAAAAGAAAGTGTCATAAAATTTTCAGACGTCGGGGTTAACAAGCTTACTCAAGCAATATAGTTCCTTCAATATATAGTTATAATGTTAGTAAACCTAAACGCACAATAAAAATATTTAAAAAATCACACCATATCCACGGAGTAAATGATAGTGAGAGGGGCGAGGCGTCTGCTTGCCTGTCTGTCTGTCTGTCTGTCTGTCTGTCTGTCTGTCTGTCTGTCTGTCTGTCTGTCTGTCTGTCTGTCTGTCTGTCTGTCTGTCTGTCTGTCTGTCTGTCTGTCTGTCTGTCTGTCTGTCTGTCTGTCTGTCTGTCTGTCTGTCTGTCTGTCTGTCTGTCTGTCTGTCTGTCTGTCTGTCTGTCTGTCTGTCTGTCTGTCTGTCTGTCTGTCTGTCTGTCTGTCAACTGTACGATATCATCAACCATACAAAAGCCACTAACGCGGTGTAGTGATATCATTTCCAAGAACATATACACACAACGCCATCTATTGCATGATAAAGGAGACGCTACTGGGTACGCAGAAGGGACGAGGGACTGTCTTAGACCGTAAAGAGCTTTGCCCTCTAAAAAAGGTCAAGTTGCTGGCAAAATATCTTTCCTGTGGCTTCGCAATTCACAAAGTTCTCTGCCGCGTATCGTCATCCACAAAAAAAAAGCCGTTCCTTTGGATCTTCTCGACGCTTTTATTTCGCCGTATTCAAGATTAATATGTTCGCTCGCATGCATCTCTTATGGACAGCGCGCATACGTCAACATCTATGCTTGAAAAGAAGAGAGTTCAACGGCCTCTTTTGCTACTTGCCAAATGTAACTACGTGTGTAAAGAAATAAAGGAAGGGTTCTCTTTATTAACATTCTGGCTTATTCGTTTTTCAACACAATTAAGCGAACATAAAAGAAAGGTCTACCTAATTTTTTTTTCTGTTACGCTTTTTCGCTCAAAGAATGGGATGCTACTGACGTAAATATCAATAAGTTCTGCCCTCCCAAATGATGCGAGAGATTTTTTTTTTGCACCGCCGTTAGCGAATGAAAGAATGCATCCGGTAGGTAAAGAATAATAAAGCCAACCAACAACTTCATGTGACAAATGAAATTCCTAAATTGTTTTTTTTATGCTTTGGGCTTTTAGAGCGTCTTTGTGATACAGACGCACAATAAGCGTGCTTTTTGACTCACGTATTTTGTGTTCTTTCTCTTTATAATTCTGAACATCTGAGAGAGTGCGTGCTTAGGGCAAGAAAGAAGCGTGTAGAATGCATGAGTTTTTTTTTCTTTTTTATTCGATAAGACTATTTTACTTTAGAGGGAATGCGCATGCTCGTTGACATGCGTGAATGCTTGTTGTCTATCCTATAGTCAACGCTATGTGATTATTTCAATAAGCAAGTAATGTGCGATAAAAAGTTATAGTGGAGGAAAGCTACAGCGAGAGCGTTGGATCTCGGTATCTTCGAATTTCCGCGTATCTGGTACTCAGCCTTTATGACTGTTTGTGCGCTCTGCTTGCTTGTATACTTGCCTCTATTTGCTTGCTTCTTCGAAAACTGAGGAATATCGGAAACTTATGGTATTACTCATTCAGTGAGCTACGAAACGCAATATTACTTTAATATAAAGCGTATTCGCTATGACCTTTTTTTTTGGGGGGGGGGGGGAATCACTCGACACATCACCTAGTATTCAACCTTAAACTGTTCTTTGAACGGGACGCCAGAGTTCAAGCAGACAGGACGAACACAGTGTAAGTTTGAACGATATGTCGTACCGACTAGCCCCACAACACACGATTCACGAGTACGTTGCCCAGACATGCCAATATCTTGTTATTATGGCATCCGAGCACTCGAGAAAGAACGTAGGTTTTCGAAGGCGTGAAGTTTTGTCTATGTACTTGTGCTACTTGTTAAAATCTACAAATGGGGGTGGAGGGTGGGGGGCGAAGTGGTTAAACCCTGCTCTCGGTACGTTGGTGGCTCACACTGACTTTCTATCTCTCTCTCCCATTTTTTTGTGCTCCACAGCGTGGCTGGGCTCTGCGTCTCTAGCCTCTTCGCTGTTCGTGTCCCCAATGGTGGTGGCCTGGTGTCGCCGCAAGAGCATTCGCCTCACGGCCATTGTCGGAGGTCTGGTGGCGGCGCTGGGCTGCCTGTTCTCATCGTTCGCGTCGCAGCTGCACCAAGGCCTGTTCAGCCAGGGCCTGGTGCTGGGCCTGGGCCTGGGCATGGCGCGGGACGCCGGGGGCCTGGTGCTCGGCCAGTACTTCAAGCGACGCCGCCACTGCGTCGAAGTGGTCGCCTGCGCAGGCGCAGGACTAGGGGCAGCAGTCATGGCGGCTTTCCTTCATTCGGCGCTCGGGCAAGAAACACTCCCCTTTTGCGTTCTCTATGGCGGAGCTGTTGAAGTCGAACTTGGTCCATGCGCGGTGATGTTCGCAGCATAGCCAAGTTTGGAGTGTGGGCAAGTGTAGGGCTAGAGAGAGCAGGGGTAAGGGAAAGGGTGAGTGGAGAAAGCACGAGATAAATGTGAAAGGAAATGGTGACAGAAAGGGAAAAGTTGAATGTTAAGCACAGTAATGTAATGGTGTGTCAAGAGAAGGAATAGGTGAGACTAGGGAGAGGAGCAACCTTGCTCAGCTTTGTTCTCTCTTTGTAAACCACGCTCTAGCTTTGCGCACCTTTGCTGAGGCCTCCCTCAGGTCTGCTGGTCATTTGCGTTTGTGGTAGCAAAGCGAATGGATCAACTTCCTATTTCTGGCTTCAAACGCCTTGCGTTTCTTCCCTTTTAGTGTGCAAGTTCATTGTTTTTGTGGAAACGTTACGCTCCGAACTTAAGAAGGCGCATGCATGTGGGCGTAATGAGTGTTGTCTAATGATCCCGCCGTGTTACCCTATAGCTCGTAAGTTGTCACGCGGCTAAGCCTGCGGGCGCGGGTTCGAGCCCCGGCCAGCCACAGCAGGCGCATTTTGGTGAGGGCCAACTGCTAAACCCATGCAAAGTGGTCAGAAAGTTTAACACAAGCGCTCCAACATCATGTCCAGCAATTTGGGACATTGACTAGAGTGGCAAAGCCGATCCCAAGGGAAAGCGATGGCCGTAACGCTATGGGAAGCGTTCTTCAAAAAGTGATTAGTGAGCAATGCCTGAGTTTTCGCTAATTGTACTTCAGGCACTTAATGCTGACAACGTCCTTATGCTGGACAACGTGTTTAGTTTTAATTGGCCGGCTGGATTTTTCTTCTGAGACACTTTTGTGCATTCATTGAAAATGTATGGGGTGATTTCTGAAACGCTAATTGTAGCACAACGATAAGGTATTCGCTAATTGCACTCCAGTAGCATGTTTTTGTGTTTGCAATTTCGTGTGATTACGCTAGTTTAATTGTTTCCTGAAGAGCTTTCCCAAATCAATAGTGCAGAAAAGCAGCATTACAGAGATAAAAGAACCACCTGTCGGCAAATCGATGAGGAAGTGGACGTTGATCATGGTAAAACCTCAGCAGAAGTATGCAGTTGTGATGTACATTATGATGTGCAGCATGGATGTCGGTACACCACGTGGTGTGAAAAACGGTGATCTAAAAGCGATGTCCCGAATTGCCGGGTATGGACAGATGCGAGCATCGAAGCGCTGGGCGCTGTTGCCGAGATAATACCTTGGTAAGCTCGGATGGTATGTCGGCATGCATGGGTAACATGGCCGCAGAACCCAGAGCTGATCACATGTGCTAGCTAGGTGCACTAAAGAGCTTATAAAATTCGCTAAAGCAAGGATCTTAATAATAATAATAATAATAATAATAATAATAATAATAATAATAATAATAATAATAATAATAATAATAATAATAATAATAATAATAATAATAATAATAATAATAATATAATAATAATAATAATAATAATAATAATAATAATAATAATAATATAATAATAATAATAATAATATAATATATAATATATATAATAATAATAATAATAATAATAATAATAATAATAATAATAATAAGAAAAACAACAACAACAAACGTTCGAACAGGAAGTTTACAAAACAGTAACCGTTCTACCGTTTGTACATAAACTGTCGCATGGTCTGAGGAATGTCGGTCACAGGTATGGGGTAAAATCAGTCTTCTCGGCCCCTTGAAAGCTTACTAGAATTTGTCCAATGGTTCCATTGAAAATGGAGCAAAATGACCAACAAAAACAGAAAGACAAACAAAGAACTTTATTGAGTCCTGAGAAACGCTGCTCCTTTAGAGCAACGTCGCTGGCCGCTCCCAAGTATAGAACGGGGACGCCTATAGCCTCACCGCCGCATTGTGGGCTCTCTGGACAGCCCGTAGTTGTGGTAGCAACTCTGAACTTCGTAAGGCAGAGTCCCAGTCTTCTTCCGTGAGCCGACTTGGGCCCCGTAACGAGGGGCACTGCCAGAGCATATGTGCTAAGTCACTAAACTCACCACAATCAGGACAAGTGACTGTGGAATTAATCATGTTTCCAAGTTTGCGCCCTGCAAGTGCGGTTTCATTTAAGAGACCCCTCTCACACGTGGGCAGTCACGTGGGGCAGAGCGGCCTATTCGTTAATGAGCTCTTAAGAGAGCACCGAAACCCCCTCAAGAATCGGAACGCTTCGCATCTGTGATCACATGCAGCACGTGTGGCTCTTCGCCTGTTTTCGGCCGATACAGAAAGTGTGTCTAACATAGTTCCCACATAACTAGGGAAGTGATATAAGCAGCTTTTCATATTAAACGATTGGATTATGCAAGCGTAAGCGAGGCATCTATGTACCTCAAGGATGAAGAGTTCGACTATTTTCTCGGCACATGTGCCGTTAGATGATACGCTATGTTACGTTTACTACTCAATTTCAACACTTCTGCGCAACGCCGATGCGTTTTTTGTCTGTTTTATTCCTTTCCCGCTCACGTGTTCTTCAAATAAAACTTTTCAGTTGTGAGTCAGAGCTCGTCTGTGTCCTTTCCGTAGTCGTCGGTATCGCACTGTAGCACTGTACTCAGTATCGCACTCAGTAATCAGTATCCCACTCAGTGTACTCAGTAATCAGTATTGCACTGTAGCGCACAGCGCTGTAATGCGCTGTACGCGCGCTGTTATGCCCCCTTGCCAACTAGCCCAACCTTCAACACTATTGAATGTTAATTTATCATGCTTTACGTACACTTTATCATTAGTGTGGCATTCACTGCTTCTTTGTAACCTACCATGCAGTTTCAGCAACTTCGAAACCACATGATTTCGCTCAACTCATTGATACTCATTCGGTGCAGTTCCCTGGGCTGGCGCCACGGTCTTCAGGCAGCGACTGGCCTGTTGTCTCTCAACTTCGTGCTGGGTACCTTCTATCGGTCGGCGTCCCTGTACCATCCGCACCGGCGCGCCATCGTGCATTTGAAGAACCAGCGGCGCAAGATTAAGGAGAAGCAGCCGAGCGTGGTGAAGCCGCCTTTCTTCGACTTCGCCGTGCTTCGTACCCGAACGGTCAGGGTCGTCATGGTGACCGCCGCCCTCGCCGCGGCTGGACTTTATACGCCCTTCTTCTGTCTCGTACGTGCGCACTGTTTTATCAGACAGACCAGAGCCGAAACCTCTAATTTGTGCGAACGCTTTTAGCAAACACTTGAAGCTTGAAGGGGCTGAAATAACAATTTATGTCGGAGTGAAAGCTCAATGTATGACGACGTCTAAAATGGTAGTGTTATCAACAGGAGTGCCCTACTTACCGAGAAGAGAAATCAAGGTACTTGCACGAGAACACATGTGCTACGAGTAGGACATTTACAATATGATCCCGATCACGTTATAGTTACCGCCTATAATTAATCCGTAGTAATTGAACTAGCTGTACTAAATAAGAAAACCTTCCCTGCATTGAGAGATGTAATAAAATGCTGTTTGTTCGTTTCTGTTTGATTTATGAAAAAAAGAACCGCCGGACGTTACTATGGGGAACGGAGAGAGTGGTTCGAAAGTTCAATTTTCGCCTGCTTAAACTGCACAGGTCGTGCCATCTAGTGAGGCCCAGTTGAGCCTAGCGCACCTGCCATCTCGGAGGCCATGACATGAAATTGTTCAATGGCCGTTGTTGTGGCTGTGGCTCCCAATACTTTCACTGTGCAGCTATATGTGTCGGCAGCCGTGCAATAAAGCCGGGCAACGTTGTGCGTGGCAACAGTAATGTGAGACGGTTCCTTTTAGGCGGGGGAATTGAAATGTGATAAGACGGCGCGGACCACTGAAACATGATTTGATTTCGAAATAAGCACTTCCTTAGGACAAAAGTAGCGCTACGAGGTTTCTGAACCGCTATTTCAGCAATCAACATCGGCTTGATATTTGACTTTACTGTCCCTTTAGAACAACACATATAAGGTGGAATGTAGCTCGAAATTTCGAGGCTTTTAAATGGCTCTATAAACGGCCTGTTTTATACAATTCGTTTCTTTGTGGCTTAAGCTTATGCGGCTCTTCCATATGCGATCGTTTCAGATGCAAGACCATCATGTTTCAAGAACTTTGTCCTATAGGCGGAAGTTATGTCTGATACAACGCATAGCATGAATGTCGGTTCTTAGTGTGCTTGTATTATCAAAAAGCCAGTTGTGTAAATAGTAACTGCCAAACATGTGGCGGCGATCAGACGTCGTAGTCATCCTGGTAACATGTCATGTCAACAAAACAAGCCGGTCGCTGGGTGGACTGTGATCGTGCGGCCACAGTGGGATGTGAATTGATGTATCTTTGTCGAAACCGAGAAGTGGGATGCCCTGGTCACAACTCGCCCAAGCTGCCTGACCTTGCAAGCTAGGAGGAAAGGCAGCAGATGACGGAGGGAATGGTCGTCTAAAGGCGGGTGGCTACAGTTCACTTCCTTATTGTTCTTCACGTCTTAGAACGTGCAAAGTTACAAAGCGAGACATTGATGACGCTGCACTTGGCTACTAGAGAGCTAAGGAAGCGACGGAAGATGTTTTGTTGTAATGTGCAGATGGCCGCCCAAGTGTTCACTCTCAGTATAGGTAAATCCCTCGATTTAACAAATAACAGGGGACAGGCTATAATATCTGATATAAAAACTATTAAAAAGTGGGGTGGAGCGATAGCGGGAAACCGGATAGAAGTAAGAAATATAAATAGCATAACAACCAGATTTATTCCTAAACATAGAATCTCCGGTACCAAACGTTTACCCTGTTTTAAATAACGGTACATGTTTAATTCAAATAGGCGATACATTATCCTACAGTACAAAACGAAGCTTAGTGGCACACAAGCTACCGCTACATTATAACAAGGACGCTTATCCAACCAATTGTCCCTTCGCCTTATACATCGTCAAAATTTCTCTTTTTTTATATTTCCTGTCATTCCAGGTTCCTCTAAGCTCAGCCGAGGGCGTCCAAGGAGCGTGGGCGTTGCAAGCCCTCCTCGGTCTCGCCTCCGCGGGTGGCGCTGGCATAGCTGGACTACTGCTGATGCGCCATCCGACACAGTGCGTACTCAGCCGGCGCTGCCTTTGCCAGCTGTCTCTACTTGGTGCCGGCCTGGCCATGCTGGCACTCGGAGCACTGAACGGCTTTGCCGGCTACGCGTTGTTCGCTGCCGTGTACGGAGCCAGTGCCGGCGGAGTGGCGTATGCGCTGCGCATGCTCGTCTTCGAGCGGCTGAGGGCCAGGCACTTTGGCCGCGCGTGGGGATTCGTCCAATGGGCGCAGTGCCTGTCTGTGCTCGTAGGAGTTCCCGTTACAGGTGCGTTGCTATAGCTTAGCAATGCCATTGCCGTACTGTGAATGTGAGGAATCTGACCTTGTGATGTTCTCCCTGTCTTTTAACACGAAATTGTTTTATACCGTGTACAACCACGGCTCCACAGACGTAATTCTGTAACGGAAGAGACGTCGAAAATAAATCATGAAAATCGCAACGAAAAAAAAACCACCAGAAGACAAGCATCTATTGCGCTAAATCAAACCAGCAACCTCTCGATTCTCTACGCCATACGCTATGCGCTAAATCGCCATGCGCTAAATCAAACCAGCAACCACTACGCCACAGAGCGCAAGTGGTCTACAGTGCTGACGGTAAGCCATTTATATACACCATATACCGTTTGGCAGTCCTCAGAGCTTCGAAACGTTAGCTCGTTTTTGTTATCAGTGGCGAGATGGCGCGACAGAGCTCGCGTTGGGCGTGCTCTAGATGTCGTCGCCTCTACAAAGCTCCGCCTCCACACAGCTTGCTCTCCTGCGCACGCGCTTATCAAGCTCGTAATTGGGAAAAATGACGAAGGTCACTTCGCACGCTTACACGGCCACGTTTACGAAAAGAGCACACCGATGACACGACACAGGAAGAACTGTGACAGCTCTTCGCGCTTGTCCTGTGTATACTTGTGCGCTAGTTTCGTGCATCTTTCTTCATGTTCGAACAACGCACTTTAAGTGTCGAGCTGTGACAGTTGTTAGTCTGCGCTCCTCTTGTGCATGCTAATTTCATGCACGCTTTTTTTTTTCGAGCTGTGCGCTGCAAGTTTTGAGCTGCTTGCCGTGTTCGTATAACGTGACTTTGCAATTTGCTGCTGTTGCTTGAACAATGCACAATGAAGGCTCAACTACTCTGTGAAGACACATTTCACAAAGGCTCAACTACCTTTGTAAAGACACGTATCACTTTCGTGTTATACCGATTCCTATATAGGGAAATCAGCCACGTTTGTTTTCTTTTTCTCTCTTTCCTTAAACCTTCCCCATCCCATTTTCCCAGTGCAGGGTAGCATACCAGTCGTTATAGAATGGTTAAGTCCTGCCTCACTCTCTCTCTTCGGTTGATTCCGAAAACAGTAAAATGTAAACGCACAAAATTTTTCGATGGTTGCATCGCAACAAATAAACTTTAATTAGTAAGGTTCAACTTCCCAAAGCAACTATACGATCATACGACGCCGCACTGTGGGGCTCTGGAAATCTCGACCACTTGGGGTTCTTTAACGTTGACCTAAGTCACGTGCACGGACCTCGAACATTTTAATCCTCGTCGTAAATGCGGCCTCCATGGCCGGGATTCGATTCCATGACCTGCGGATCAGCAGTCGAGCACTATAGTCACTACACTTTTAATGAGGTGACGCTTGAAGTGCTGGAGTTATAGCCAGAATTTAACCAGAACCTGATTATGAGTGAAGACTACCGTGGCGGGTAACAAAGAAACTGTCACAGAAGTTCGATGCCTTTATGTTAATTTCGGATGTTCAGTGACCATACTACTTCATTTACATTCAACTCAAGAACCCGAAATTCGAGATTTTTGAATGTTTGGCTCTGTTTGCGGTTAAACATGTTTTCATTTTGTATTCACGGGTATGAACCCGCAAAGATACGATGTATTTTTTGGGTGCTTTGGAAGAAACTCATCCTTGGCTGTTCGCGCTCCTGGGAACATTACGAAAATGACAATTGAAATAGATTACAATTCTCCTTTCATCAAGTTCCTGGCAGTGTGAACAGTCATGAGGTCTTACCAGCTAGTCTCCGTAGCAACTTTACTTAGAAGAAAGCTCCAGATATTGGAGGATGACTGCAAGCTAATCGTCGAAAACTAATACTGCTTGTAATCGTGCGGAGGCCTTCCTTTCCTGCTGAGAGGAAATCCGCTCAAATGTGCGTTGAAACTATGCCTTCTTTAGACTCGTAGTTCGAGAAACCTCATCAGCGAACAAATAGTCCTCAGTGGTGTTTGAAAATACTGGTCTGTAGACAATCCAGTCTATCAATTAATTTGCACATTACCCCTTCCTTTTTTTTAATTTTCGCAGGTTACATCAACAAGTCGAGGCAGGATCCCAAGGCGGGCTTCTACTTCTCGGCAGCGTGTACATTTGCGGGCGCTACCAGTCTCTTCTTTCTTCCGGATGGCCGGAGAGAGTCTATCCGCTGCTGCGTCCATGCCCCTCACCAGCACATGTTGCCTCCCCAGCACCGTCACAATCACAACAGCTTGCACGACCCCCCTTGCGGCGAATGTCAGTGCCCTCAGCACCACCGACACACTGGCGACAGCCCGATCAAGGGAAGCTACGAGCGTGCCAACAGCACCGACGTTGACGCCGTGGTCATCAGGACGCCCTGCGCCTGTAGCCGCAGGTCCTTGTTGTCGTACCAGAGGAGCACGTCGTGGTCCACGTCTCTGGAATACCTGGAGCAGCCACGCGGTTTTGCGCCGGACGCAGACTGCCTGGACGACGAGCTGGCCGACATCGTGGAACAGCGACCGGAGCTCCTGGAGTGCATCGCCGACGAGAGTATGGTGGTGGACGTTGGTGCTCGTTGCTCGAAGTGCGGTGGTATGGCGGCCGGCCCGCTGTGCGACTGCGCGCCCGCGTCGACGCGAGACAGAGCCGTGGTGTCGCCCAAAAAGGCGCACACGTCGCGATGCACCCACGATACGTTTGTGTTCCGTTCGACGATGGACCCCATTGAAGAAGTGACCAGCACCGTCTGATGTAATCGCTGGAAGGGCGTGGCGTTAGTAGAGAGTTTTAGTAGTGCGTAATGGTGCTACGTACGCATCACGCAAGCGCCTTGCGTTACGTGGCATCGTTTGCCACAAATCGGCTTTTAGTACGCCGTAGTATCCGCGTTCGTAACGAGCGTGAAGCGTGTTGCGCCATCTGGTAGATCAAAATAGAAGCACGTGTTGTTGACAGCCAATGTGAGCCAATCCAAGTGTTATAGCCAGATTATGGCCATATTTTAAGCCACAGAGCCGGTCGGTGCTTGTCCTCGATGCCGCCATTTTGATAAACGAAGTCTCGCGCTGTCGCGAACTTGTTCGAGAGCGGCGCGATCACCTCGTACGTACGCACGCACGCATCTCATGCGTGCGTACGTAGCGGCAGCGTACGTAATGCGATACGTGCGCGTTGCGCTCTGTGCATGCGCACTACGCAGAACGTGGCGTCTTTACGTACGCAACGCCGCCACGTACGCAGCGTACGCAGTACTAAAACTCTCTAGTGACTTATCGACACGTGGAGCCAAACCGCGGCTCGTTTTGTGTGGTGTGCTTAATCGCGTGCACTTTGCGCAGTGTTTATTGTGTGCCACGTAAGGCAACGCTTTTTTATTCAACTGTGTAAGTTGAATTCTGTAAAACACATATAAGGTGGTTTTTTTTTTTTTGCGGTGTTGCGTTACAGCCCGGTTGATAATTTATTTTATGAAGCTTTGTTCACCTTTCAGCATGAAGATGTGCTTCCTGCGCTAGCTTAAATGTGACGTGAAATGAACACAGCTGGCAAACCTGGATATTGGCCCCGTGCCCATGCGCACGCAATGTCAAGCAGTTTTCTCAATCCCACACCTCGCAGAGTTCTGACACCGGCCGTATAGGTAGGGGAGAAAATGCACAGCACCGTATGCGTTGCCTGCGTGTCCTGTGTGTCGCGTGTTGTGTCTATGTAAGCGTATTTGGCATCTTTTCCACTTAAAACGCATTTCTACGGCTCTGTTCGCTTAAGATGGAATACCTCTATTTTTGGTCGTTACGCGCTAATTTTAAGCAATCCTACTTCCAAAGTGGTAGGACTGTAACACCCAACCGGCCTATATATGGTCGCACCTGCTGAAAGCCCACCTGATGTGTCATTGCGTGTCGTTCACCGTTCAAGACTGGATAACTACCGAGGATTCCTTGAGGTCCAAGTGTTCGGACCCCCGTGGTCTCTGTTGTGTACTTTCCTCACATCCAGGTATACGTTGTGAATGCACTTTATGCAGAATCGTTTGTGTCGCCATTTTGACGGCTTTTACGCGCACTTTACGGTTAACGCCACTCGCATCTTTGACTGTGAGCCACGTACAAATATTTAAAAATTGTATATACGTTTTGATACCTGCTATTTTATTTCGCGCACCGGTTTTTCATATTCTATTGTGAGATAGGTGGGTGATCGTATAGACGAAATATGCCAAGTTCGAGCAACACACAGAGGGCCAAATGAACAAATGTACGTTTTCACCACCACATCAATATGTTGGAAACGCATAACGCCGTGAAAAAGGAGGTATGAAGTTCAGCCGTATTGCTCATAAACCGTAAATAATGTAAGTTATGTGAGTGCAGTGCTGTTGTGCAGACAGGAAACACAAACAAACACATGCTCAAACTTGCATAAGCACTCACTCGTGCTGCATGACAAGCACGCGCGTGCATTTAAAAGTGAACGTTAATACCGTAACCTAGCTTTAAAGTGGCATGTCCTTGTGTCTAAAACCTGATACAGAAGTGCGCGGTACGTTTTACAACACGAGTGAAAGTGAACTCTATGTGATTTTTTTATTGTGTGTGTGCTGTTTATTTGTGATGTAAATGTACGAAGGCCCACCGATTTTTTTTTTCAATCAGGGACGCAAATAAAAGCACAAGCCTGATTTTGATGAGGCTAATTAGAGCGAAAATGACGTTTTCTGCTCAAAAGTAACATTGTACTTGGAATAAAATGCATACTGTGTATCATTAGATATTCCGCCGCCTGTTTTCCTCTCGCACCTGCCTGAAATCTCCAGGAAAGACGTGCTCAAGCTCGAAGCCAGAAAAAGGGTGCGTATTGCAGTTACTTTTAATAAAAAATAATGTCAGTGTGAACGGGAGTCATCACACCTTCTTAGTCATGATCAGTGTTCGCCGTTACTGACCAATAAAAAGTTCTTTGGTGTAAGAGACGTTTCACGGGAATAGCCTATTGAGATACAGGTTGTACCGATTGGTGTTAACACAGTGCGTACAATTTGAGTACATTGGGAATGAATGAAACCATCCTGAAGAAAGGTGAGACTTGCGAACATGCTCAGAAGGAAAGAAAAAAAGACTCGAATGACTGCGTTTTCTTGTGTTCTGTACGAAAGCTGACAATGACATTTGATGGCGTCGTGGCTTGACGTAATGCATGTTGACCATTCATACGGACTGCTTAGGCGGTGACGTTTCTTTGGCATCTGCTAGCGTATATTCTGCAACGCCATATCTGTAACAGGTATACGTCAGTGGATTCGTGGTGGACTCGGGCACAAAATCATTTCCTGTTAAAAAAAAGTCTGTGTAGCACAGTGCTTCTTACACTTGCTACGGATCGTCGTGGCCCAAGTTCGAAGCCCAATAACGCAAGAGAGACTTGTACTATTTGACACGCCTAATTGCTGGCGATGATCGTCTCACGTGGGCGGACGGACGGATGGACAGACAGTGGTGGTTTTTGTCGATGAGTAAGAATGGGAATTCTAACACACATAATAGGCAGTCCATGATGAATAATCTTGCAGCCCTCTGTAGAACACATATTTTTAGACGGCATCGACACCGCCTGCCTTTCTTTGCATCTAGCGTTTGTCAATGTTTCTCACGGCTCTACGAAAAACTCACCCTACGATCATTTAAAGGCGTGTCGGGCGCTAACTTTCCACCCGTCAAAATTTTCCTCACCATTGCAGTGCTTAGCGTTGGCTTTACATGTACTCGTGAAGTGTTTTAAACCAAGTTGTCATACAATTGGTGTCTTTTTAATTATTTTGTTTTCTGTATAACGCATTCATATGGTTCAGATACATTCAACTTGGTCACACGTTGGTGCTTAGCAAAGTAGGTAAGGCACCAGCCTGGGAATGGGGAGGTGCTTGATTCAAGCCCCAACACCGTCAAGAAGGCTAGTTACATTTTATTTCTTTTACAGCAATTTGTTTTACAAGGCAGAGAAACAAACGGACAGGCACACACGTGACTCTAATTACACAATAATACTTTAATAACTACAACTTAATTAACGTGCACATTAATGAACACGGTTCCTACAATTAAGCAAGATCCTTTAACCTCGCAGCAACGAACAATCTGTGCGTTCTTCCGAGCAAAAGATTCCCCTGACGCGTTGGCTTCACCACAACAAACTTTTAAATCCAGCGAAAAAAGTTGAGGCCCTTATCACCCATGATAAGGCTCAACTTTTGTCTGACGTAACACCTTGCAGCGCCGGAGCATCTGGGTGGTTCTCTGAGTTAACGACGTATTTTAACCATAATGAAGTATTTAAACAAAGACGTCATGCAATTGCTGCTCTGCAAGTGGGTGCACTGTTAGTGTGCTTGTAGCAGTTGCACGAAGAGTGTTTAAGAAGGCTTTTGAAAGGCCGCTTTTCCAGCTTTCGCTGTCATTATGCTGCGCGTTGCGCGCAGGCCTGGTGTTTTTTTTTGCCACCTTTTTCTCCGGTATAATTCACTCATAGGGTTCAGGTAAATTCGCCTGTGTGCAGCGTAGGTGCTTGGACAAGTAGGTAAGGCGTCGGCCTGCTGAGCGAGAGGTGATTTGTTCGAAACTCAACCTCTCCGAGAAGCGTAATTATTTTTTTTATTTACAGTAATTTTTTACGTGACGTATATACGGACGGACAAACGCAGTTTTCTCTCGAAGCCGGCGTTGATGCTGACGCACCTTGAAAAGTGCTCGGTTACGCTCATATTTAGCATTGAAACTACATCCATAGTCTGCTGGCTGCTCATGCTATAAACCCCATAAAATGAAGGTAGTCCTGGTTGCTCATACTATAAAAGCCAACTACGCAGCAAGACGATGAAGTGTACTCAGCGTAATTAGTGTATGTGAAAAGTCTCGATAGGTGCATAATCCAGCTAAGAAAAACACAATACGCAACTATTATTATGCCCTAATCACTGAATGTCTTTAGGGCATAGGTTAATTATGTTGAAGAGCAGAGTTCCTTTAATCAAGCAAGTTAGTTTAACCTTACAGTGACAGGCCGTCCGTGCGTTTTTACAAGCTGAAAATTCTCCTGGTGCGTTGGCTTCACCACAACAAACGTTGAAAACCAGCCAAAACGTTGGGGCCCTTATCACCCAAGATAAGGCTAAACTTTTGTGTGACGTCACACCTTGCAGCGCGGAGTGTCTGTGCGGTCTTCCGAGCAATATGTTCCCCTAACGCATTGGCTTCCCCACAGGGCACTTTGTGGTGAAGCCAATGCATCAGCAAAATCTTCAACTTGGAAGAACGTAGAAATGCTCCGTCGCTCGAGGTGTGACGTCAGTCAAAAGTTGAGGCTTATCGTGGGTGATAAGGGCCTGAACTTTTTTCGCCTGGTTTTGAACGTTCGTTGTGTTGAAGTCAACTAATCAGGAGAATATTTAGCTCAGAAGACCGCACAGATTCTCTGTGGTGCGTGGTGTGACGTCAGACAAAACTTGACCTTTATCGTGGGTGATAAGGTACGAAACTTTTTCGCATGATTTTCGACGTTTTTTGTGGTGAAGCTAACCCATCAGGACAATTTTTAGCTTGGAAGACCGCACAGATGCTCGTAGCTGCAAGGTGTGACGTCAGACAAAAGTTGAGCCTTATCGCGGGTGATAAGGCATCAACTTTTTCGGCTGGTTTTCGACGTTTGTTGTGGGGAAGCAATACATCAGAGGAATATTTAGCTCGGAATACTACGCATATTCTCTTGGATGCGAGGTGTGACGTCAGACAAAAGTTTAGCCTTATCATGGGTCATAAGGACGCAACTTTTTCGGGTGGTTTTTGACGTGTGTTTGGGTGAAGCCAACATACCAGGGAAATTTTGTGCTTGTAAACACAGGTTGGCCTGTCACTGCAAGAAAAAACTAACGTGCTTGGTTTAACGAACTCTGCGCGTTAACGCATACGTCAATCGTGTTGATGGCTTTCAGTGATTAGCGTATAATAAGAGTGCGTATTGTGTTTTTTTCTAGCTGAAAGAAACAGCTAGTCAGACTTTTCACATACATTGATTAGGCTGAGTACACTGGAGTTAGATTCTTCGTTTTGCTGCGCAGTGGACCCTTATACCATGAACCATCAGCACTGAGTTCATGGTGTGCTGTTTATAGCGTTAGCAACCAGCATACATGTGCCAAGTCTCGCTAGGTGTATGGTTCAGCTAGAAAAAAACAACAACACATGACTCTTATTATACCCTGTTCACTTAATGTCTTTAACGCACACGTTAATTATGCTGAAGAGCAGAGTTCCTTTAATCTAGCAAGTTAGTTTAACCTTGCAGTGACAGACTGTCTGTGTGTTTTAAAAACTAAAGGTTCCCCTGGTGCGTTGGCTTCACCATAACAATTGTCGAAAACCACACGAAAAAGTTGAGGCCCTTATCACCCATGATAAGGCTGAACTTTTGTCTCACGTCACAACTTGCAGCTCCGAACATTTGTGCAGTCTTCCTGAATAAAAATTCCCCTGTTGCGTCGACTTTGCCACAACAATGTCGAAAACTAGCCGAAAAAGTTGAGGGCCTTATCATCCATGATAAGGCTCAACTTTTGCCTGACGTCACACCTTGGAGAGCCGCCCCGCCGCGGTGGTCTAGTGGCTAAGGCACTCGGCTGCTGACCCGCAGGTCGCGGGTTCGAATCCCGGCTGCGGCGGCTGCATTTCCGATGGAGGCGGAAATGTTGTAGGCCCGTGTACTCAGATTTGGGTGCACGTTAAAGAACCCCAGGTGGTGAAAATTTCCGGAACCCTCCACTACGGCGTCTCTCATAATCAAATGGTGGTTTTGGGACGTTAAACCCCACAAATCAATCAACACCTTGGAGAGCCGAGCTTCTGGGTGGTCTTCCGAGCAACAGATTTCCCCGATGCGTTGGCTTCCCCACAAGAACTGTTGTGATGAAGCCAATGCATCGGGGGCGTCTTTAGCTTGAGAGAACGTACATACAAATGCTCCGTTGCTGAAAGGTGTGACGTCAGACAAAAAGTTTAGGCTTATCATGGGTGATAAGGGCCCCAACTTTTTTGGGTGGTTTTCGACGTCTTTGGGTGGTTTTTGACGTCTGTGAATCTTTAGCTCGTAAACACACACGGACGGTCTGTCACCTCCTAAATTGCTTGATTAAAGAAACTGTGCTCTTTAAGGCATATGTTAAATGTGTTGAAGGCATTCAGTGATTAGCGTATAATAAGAATCAGTATTATGTTTTTCCAAGCTGGACCAGACACCTAGCGAGACTATTCACATAAATTGATTACGCTAAGTACACAGGAGTAAGACTCGTCATTTTCCTGTGTGGTTGACCCTTATACCATGAACAACCAGCACTAACTTTATGAAGTGCTGTTTATAGCGTGAGAAACCAGCATGCAACTGCCCATTCTCGCTAGGTGTGTGACCCAGCTAGAAAAAAAAAAACATAATACGTGACTCTTATTATACCCTAATCACTCGATATCTTTAACGCGTACGTTAAATATGTTGAAGAGCTGAGTTCCTTTAATCAAGCGAGTTAGTTTAACTTTTCAGTGACAGACCATCCATGTGTTTTTACAAGCTAAAGATTCAACTGGTGCGTTGGCTTCACCTCAACAAACGTCGAAAACCATGCGAAAAACTTGAGGCCCTTATCACATACGATAAGGCTGAACTTTTTCGGCTGGTTTTCGACGTTTGTTGTGGAGAAGCCAACACATAGGGGGAATCTTTAGTTCGGAATACTGCGCAGATTCTGTGAGCCGCGTGGTGTGACGTCAGAAAAAAAGATGAGCCTTATCATTGGTGATAAGGGCCTTGACTTTTCCGCGTGGTTTTCGATGGTTGTTGTGGTGAAGCCAAAACTATAGGGGAATCATCAGCTTCTAAAAACACATGCTTGGTCTGTCACTACAAGGTTAAACGAACCTGCTTGATTAAAGGAACGGTGTTCTTTAACACATATGTTAATTGTGTCGCGGGCGTTCAGTGATGAAGATATAATAACAGTCCCGCATTACTTTTTTCCTGGCTGGATCATACACCTAGTGAGACTTTTCACATACATTGATTACGCTTTGTACACTGGAGTAAGATTCATCGTTTTGCTGCATAGTTGGCCTTCATAGCATGAAAAACCAGCACTACCTTCATGGCGTGCGGTTTATAGCATGAGCAACCAGCAGACTATAGATGTAGTTTCGATGCTACATATAAGCGTAATCGAACACTTTTTAAGGTGCGTGGACATTTACGCCGGCTTAGAGAGATAATTGTGTCTATCCGTCCGTCTATTCATCACGTAAGAAAATGACTGCAAATAAATTCAGAAAAAAAACATAACTACGCTTCTTAGCGTGGTGGGGTTTCGAACCAAACACCTCTCGCTCAGCAGGCCGGCTTCTTACCTACTCATCCAAACACCAACGCTTCCTTCAAGCGAATTTATCTGAACCCTATGAATGCGTTATACCGGAGACATCGGCGCTATCCCAACAGATGCTCCGTCGTTTCAAGGTGTGACGTCAGACAAAAGTTGAGCCTTATCATGAGTGATGCAGGCCTCAACATTTTTGGCTGGTTTCCGACGTTCGCTGTCGTCGGGAGCCATTGCGTGATTTGAATCTTTAGCTCTGTAGACCGCAATGATGCCTGGTGCTGCAGCGTGTGACATCAGATGAGAGTTGAGCGCTTATCAAGTGGAACCTATTGTCAAGACTATTTGGATAAAAATGTGCAAAGAACGAACCTTATTGAAATTCAACGAAAAATTAATAAAATAGAACATCTCAGAATTTCAAAGGTTAGAGGCTTACCTTTTAGGTCAGAGTCGCACACAGAAGGAATTTTGTTTAATTGTGAGGAAACAACGAAAAACAAAAAAAAATCAAAGATGACTTTATTTGTTGGTGAAAAATGCACACAGAAGGGCATCTATCCTAATGCGACGAAACATCAAATAAAAAAAATTGAAGGTGTTCAGAATCCAAGATTGCCTACTGTTTATACCGAAAACGTACAGAGGTGGAATTTTATTCAAACGTGACGTTCAGGAACCTTTACACGCTGTCTAATTCATCACAATTTCTGCATGATCTCGTGACCTCATCCTGGGATGAGACTTCCTCTCCCGCCCCGACATAATATTTCACTGCGAACTCGCCGAAATAGAGGTCTCACCATTTTCAAATTTGAAGCCGGCAAACAGTATATTGGTTGCAACCAAGGTACACGTCAAAGACGATACCACAGTGCCGGCGAACCCAACAGCTGTGCCAATCTACCGCGCAAGTTTCTCTGACACCGTTGCACACCCTTCTTCATACGACCACGTTTGGACTAAGGAAAACTTGCTGGGGTCATTTTAGACCGTGAAAACCACTCAGGTGGGCACCACTATTATTTTGTCACCCACCCATCCCCGTACATTGTTCAGTTGTTGCGAGGGGACTCTCTGGGCCGTGTGGAGCCTCTCGAAGACGCAGGAGTTATATGCGCACCGTATATATTGTAGGAAAAGAAAAGAAAATAGGACTACACGCACTGTCCCAGTTTCAGTACTGTTCATTACGCTGATGTCTCACTCATCACCCCTTGACATATTTGGTTCCTTCATTGCTGACACGCTTTCACCAGTGAAACGTTCCCAGCTTCTGTGCCTGTTGAAATATTTTCCCTCTCCTTTTGATGTCACCCAAGCTTCTCTCGACCGCACATCCTATGTTACGCATTGTATGGACACTGGCGCCCGAAGCGGTAACGTCCGTATTGCGTATCTCCCAGCATGGCTTCCGAGACTTCGCCCCAGCACGCAGTTTGGGAGGCTATGCTGCCAGAGAACGTCATGCAATCAATGGGCAAGTCGACGACACGCTTAGATGTGATGTTATTCGACCCTTGAACTTGCTTCATTTAGAGACCTTACCTCAAGCAGCCCCTGGGCGTCTCCTGTCATCCTTTTTGCAACGGAGGATGCTTCGGCAAGGTTCTGCGCCGGCTGCCGACGACTCAACAGGATCACTCGTAAGGATCCATACGAATAGAAGACGTGCGATGGATACAATGCAAAGAGCAGAATTTTTTTAATCTCTCGATTTGTGATCAGGGCCCCGGCAAGTACCCATGGCTGATGACGCTCGGCCGAAGGCAACCTGTCACGACCGACGGCTTGTACAAATTCAACATCACGCCGATTGGGCTGTGCAGTGCACCCAAAACCTTTGAGTGCATGATGGACACCGCTCTGTGCAACTTGAAAAGCCACACGTGCCTATGCTACGTCGATGACTTCATTGTTTTCACGCCGGACTTCTGCACGCACCATCAACGCCTGAGGCATGTTTTGACGCGTTAGAGAACGACGTCGCGCTACCACTGAATCTAAAGAAGTGTCGGTTTTCCGCACGGCAGATGGCAACACTAGTCTACGTCGGATCCAACGGCGGAATTCTTCCCGATCCAGTCAAGCTTCTGGCCATGAGTGAGTTTCCAAAGTCATTAAAGGTAACTAACTGGATTCCCAGAGAAGGCAAGCGGGTTAGGGCGAGATAGAAGGTTAGGTGGGCAGATGAGATAAAGACGTTTGCATGTGTAAATTGGCAGCAGCAAGCACAGGACTGAATTAACTGGCAGAACATGGGAGAGGCCTTTGTCCTGCACTGGACGTAGTCAGGCTGATGATGATGATGATGATGTGGATGATGATGATGATGAGTTCCCAAATCTACGTCCGTCAAACAAATCCGCAGTTGAGGAGGACTGTGCTCCTACTGTAGTGGAAGAATATCATCAGTGGGACCACCTCATGGTGCGAAGCGTGAGTTGTGGACGCCGAGCACGTTCGACTGTTTCTGGGTGCACCGGCTATTCGTCTGCTACCAGATGTTGTTAATAAACCCCCTTTCGCAATTTTTGGCCGCTTCATACAAAACTTCGTCACTGTCATATCACCGCGGTCGAAGCTCCTTCAATGTAACGGGCCCCTCGGTTCATGGTCGTTAGAGTGCGACGATGCTTTCGCAAATCTGCGACGATTGGTGGCGTCTCCTCGCATACTATACGCCACTACGAGCCTATCTGTACTCGGTCCGAACACAGGCACACACATACATGATTTCCAAATGCTCTACACTTACCTTTTTTTTGATACCCGACGGTTTATTGGCCTGCCATTTTTATCGGCATTTCATCACATTTAGTTCCATTAGCATGTTATGCAGATGTTCATACCCCGAAAAATACATCATTCCCAAAGTACTACCTATCTATTGCGAATTCACCAACAATCAATTTTATTGAAAGTACATAAAACTTTCCAACAAGTAAAGAGTACATGAGTACTGGCTTACCATTTTAACCAGAAATGAAACCACGATAATTTTATTAAATTGGGATGACGCTTTAAATAGCAAAGATACTTCATTACCAAATGCTTACCGTTCTTGTGAGAAGCTTTCACCCGATAACTCTTATTAAAAGGGGATCAAACTTTAGGATATCAAAATCTGGGTTCCCAAAGGCTTATCGTTTCTGTTGAAAATGCACCCTTTGTTTTTTTAATTGATGTGAAACGGCCAGACATAGAATCATACGAGATTTTCAAAGGCGTCTTACCACTTGGGGCTGAAATAACCGACACTATCTTTTTCAAAATGGCTTGAGACGTTTCAATGTAGAAATATAAAATATTTTGAAAATCTATATTGTTTTTGTCAAAGTGCTCCCACTATCAATTTTACTACAATAGGATGGAACTTTCCCATCTGAAAAAATACGTAATTTCGGAAGACTCACTTTCTTTTTGAAAATTTACTGACCACCAATTCCATTGAAATGAGATGAAGCTTTCTAACATTGAAAATACATGACTTCGAAAGGCTTACCGGCTCTATTCAAAATTCACCACCAATCGATTTCATCAAGATGGAATGCAACTTTCCGATAGCGAAAAAATACATGATTCCTGAGGGCTTACCGCTTTAACTGGAAATGCACTCACGGTCAATTTTATTAAAGTGAGACAAAATGGACGTAGTCCTGCCGTGTCCTTTTGTCGACTTTTGTGAGCGAATCCCGTTCAATACTAGAGTGATGTCAGAGCCAGCAGCGACGTCACTGATACACTTTACAAGTCTTTTATGTCTTACCTGTAAAAAAAAATGGAATCCCTGAAATCGTTCGAGGAAGCAATCTGTGACAGATTGCTTTCCCGGCAGATGACAATCATTTGCAATGTCGTTTGCAATGAAACCTGCTTTAAAGACTGGGCTGAAATGTTTCTTGGTGCTTGAAAAAAAAACACTCTCTAGGAAAGCATGCAAATGCGACATTCAGCATTTCACTTATCTGAACAATTCCAGCTTGGCCCACTTTAATGCTAAAACTCGTTGCGACGGTCACGAGATGTACAGTCACGCCTAATATTAGTTGCAACACGCTGGCTGTGAATAAAGTGACCCCAAGCCTGAACAATGGCCCCGACAAACGCTAAATTGGTTCAGAAAGTACCACTGAGATAATTTAATTCACTAACTTTTTGTTTTCTATGTATAGTTCTGTGCGCTTCGAAGTGTTGACGCTATATCAAGCACGGACAGCGCGTTGCAACGCATATTGGGCTTCGTGATTGTGCCTATCAATTGGCCACCCGGACGCTGATTAATGGAAGAAGCAAAAAATCATGCTGGTCGCCGGAACCATGGAATCGACTTGGAAAAAAAAAAACGGTTACTAAAAGAAGGAAGACTGAAAAGCGGGTGAGTGGGGCCCCCGTTCCGGGCTTCACTGGCCTTAGCAGACCACCGCGCCTGTTTCTCTAATGTGCAAACGCCTCTGTAAAGCCTTAATGGCTTTTTGCTTTCGCCCCACAGCATTATATACAGGGTGTTTCAAGAAATGCGTCCAATATTCTTTAAAAATCACAGAAAGGGGGTATCTGTGTGCTACTTGTGGCGTTACCTTTCCCGTGGCAAAAGACATCTTCAGATGCGCAAGTACTGCAGTAATTATAGAAATTGACACAATTAACTTTTTACCCAGTGGTGATAGCTGGTCGAGTCAAATGGGCGAATTCAAGCCCTTCTAACGAGTAGACCATACCACTTTAAAATTTTCAAAAAGTGGCCACTGGTAATGCCCGCGGAGCGATGCAATAAGCCTAACTTAGCTGGAGAAATCAAAACCGACGCATTAAAAAATAAAAACCTTCATTGTTGTAACAGTCAGTTTCAGCGTGGGAGACGTATACCAGAGAAAAGTATAACAAGCAGGCTTTTCCCACCATCCAGCTGCTTCCGGCACCGAAACCCACACTGCGATGTCTGGAACAACTATGAGGCGGACGTTTTGGTGAAGTGCATTAAAATTCCACTTTTCGCTATACGGTCACTTGACGTATATTGACGCCAAGAAAGGAAACGCCGCACAAACGCAGCCGAGAACACTATATGTAGTTCGGCCTTGGTGACGTCTACTCGTGTCGTAAGAACACCTGCGGATCAGCCCCAACGGAATGCTAGCCGCGGTGAAGTTAGGCGGCCTCGCTCACATACGTGCCCCGACACAGGAAGAACGTACTGCTGCTCGTGCGAGGAACGCCGCAGCTCAACGCACATTTAACCGTGTTCACTACGTTTTACATTTCGTACGGCCCCTAAACCTTCTAGCCTTATTTCGTATAACAGTACTAAGTGCTGCTATCGCATTCATTTCTTCGGCTTTGTGCCGAAGCTATGATTCCTTAATAAGGAAGACAGTTAATGATATAACAAACATAAATAAGAATACCAGAGGCTCATCACACATAAACAATCTTGGAAACATTTAGGCGCGCACACAATAGACGAAAAAAAAGGGGAGGGGGGGAGACAAACGGGCTCGTTTGTCCCTCGCTTTCCGTTTTTTTTTTGTTCGCCTACTGTGCGCACGCCCAAATGTTTCCGAGAATGCCCTCACACCAACTCTCCCAGCTTCCCGTATCCTATTACATTAATCAAACAAGTTACACTCGTGCATAAAGTTTAACAAGGATCGGTGATAAAGTCCCCCTTTTTTAAAATTTACCTTTGTAAGTCGGGAGGGCGACCGGTGGTTGCTCTGTGACGGTGAAGGCACGCTTGCTCTTGACACAAGCATGAACAGAGCAAGGGTGTCACGTCCTCTGCAGATATAGGAGCGTCACAAAAGGGGCATTTGTTTTCGTTCGTTGCGTGGTAGTGTTGCGGCCACTTGGCCGTCTCTGCCGACGTAAGAGCAACCCCAACCCGAGGTCTCCGAAGCGCCACCTCCTAGAAAAGGGTAAGCCCACCAGGGTGGTCAGAACCACGTGGCGGTAAGAGTGCTCGTGTGGTGCGTCGGAGACATTCCCTTCCACACAGCAGTTTTTTGCAGTTATCTTTAGGGCTGGTCTGAATCCAATGCCAAGGTCACGACCACACTAAAATACAAAGAAACTAGCTTCTAACCAACGTATGCGCAACGTGCTTGAGCCATTGTCTACCTAACCACACTATCGAACACTTTTTGGATATCACACTTCCAACTCGTACATGTTGACATTAGTTCTGTTTATACATTTACTTTCCTGCTCCTGTATAAAAAAACGCCACCGAAATTTCCCGTGTCACTTGTTTTTGCTTTTCCTCCACAGAATCCGAATCTCTGAGAAGCGGGACGTGTATCCACATGATGTCACACGCGAGCTTGAATGTACACCGCCCCCATTTCTTACCGTGAGAGTGCGTTGTCTTGTTCGATTCTTTACGCAGCACCCCATATGGCTGACATGGCCCTTTCCTTACCATTAGGGTACTTCATAAATCACTTTAGTGGCACGTTTTTTTTTAACGGCCTAGCATGCTTTGTTTTGCAGCTTTTTGGCTTTTGAGTACGACTTCCAGCAGTTTGACCGCAGAACACTACCAGTTTCTTTTTTTTATAGAGTAAGTGAAATAGAGTAATTGTCAATAAGAATGGTCTACCATCTCAGTGTATGTAGGCCTGATTTCAGGACTTACAGCTCCCTTACATTGCTGTGAGCGTTAAACTGCGCGGGGATCTGTGAAATCGAAAATACGTCATGACTGCGTTGTTGAGAGTAAAATTGTTCGCATTTCTTTCGGACGTTCGCGAGTTTCGCGAAGTACGGTTGGCGTAATTAAAAAGACTATTAGTGACCCTCCGCTTAATGGGCACTCATATAAATTCAGTTGACAAGAAAAGGCAATCTAATCTTTCTTTAGTGAGATAAAAACAAATAAGTGGCCTATTTTCTTTATTGTCGGATGTTCGCGAACTCAAAGTCAGTCAGAAAGCCACGGCAATACAAGTACAGTGATTCATTTTAGTCAGCAAGACCACTTCACGCATTACAATAAAACATACGCGTAAAAGCATAAATTACCACTTCCAATGAACAATTGTTTTAAAAGTCTAACTGTTAAAGTTGCTTTCATTTTCCTTTACGCAACATGTGCTCGCTATCAAGAAATGAGAGTATCAAGTGTACACATCTAGAACAGGGCGAATCGAGCCCCTGAAATTGAGCTAATTTATTTATTTCATTCATGTAGGCTGGTGTTTTTTATCAGCGTAGCACAGCAAGCAAGATTAGCGTCTTGTTGCTTTGCCGTTTTTATACCTTTCTCTGAATAACACACATTTTTTAAAGTGTTTTCTTTGCTTTCCAGTTTTATAGACAGCCAGACAATCAGAATCTCCTCGTAAGCCTACAAACTAATTGTCACTTAAGGCCATACCAATGAAAAAGAAGGTCACTGTACGGAAAGAAACACACAACAAAGGACATAACATGGGTTCTACTCCGAAAGCGAATCGGTGTCCATGGCAGCGAATATCGAAAAGTACAGTTTTTTTTTTACACAACGTCAACGACATGTACCTATGAGCTAGAGGCTGAGCAAGAAGCGAAACGTGGCAGTGATAACTGATACAACTTCGTCTTTCAACTTGTATACGGTCTTTGTACAGCCTGAAGGGAAATTGCAAAACTTCAATGCGGTATGAGCAGTGCAACTGAGCACGATAACACGGCACGATACAGTCGTTGGCTATGAGACGAACTCTCTTGACGAATGCGAATGAATTGATGACCAAGAGATAGTTCGATGAGCCCGCAGACCTGTAGCTCTTTTAGTATAGCGAAGTAGACGGCAGAGTCTGACACATGCGCCTGCTCAGCTGGGCCCGTATTCACACACACACACACACACACAAAAAGCGTCTTACGCTGAGAGCTTTTGTAAGCTAATATATCAGTCAGTCACAACGTGGGATATGTGATTAGCGAAGCCGATTGACCGATGGGGCACCGTACTCACGAACAAGAAGCTCTGTGAACACGGCCCCAGTTCTCCAAGCGCAAACCACAGGGAAAGTGTCACAAACTGGCACAACTGCGCAGCCATCACACTGCACTTGTCACCTCCTCAATAGGTGTCATAGTGGACCGGTAGATGAGCGGCTCGTGCGAGCACCGCGCAACGTGCATCTTGGGCGACACGATCACGGTTCGGTCTCTGGAACGAGCACACTCACAGAGCTGTTCCGCAGCCGCCGCACCGCACCCGCCAGTCTCCGCGGAGACCCTATCGTCCACTGCACGTTCAGAGAACTGAGGAGGCCCGACTACTATGTCCGCCACTTCGTCGTCGAGACATTCAGCGTCCAACGATAGCGCGGCCAGTGCTGGCTGGTCGAGATAGTCCACAGACGTGGCCCACGACATTGTCCGCTGGTAGCACAGCAGCGACCCACGGCAGGTGCACGTCGTGTTGTTGGCCACGACGCCGTCAGGGACCTCCGCGGTTGGACTGCCACCCTCGAAGCTTCCTCTGTTTGGGCTTTCGTAGCCGCCACCGGGGCGGTGATGGCGCGCGCGGCAGTAGTGGGCCGCCGGCGCAAAGCTCTGAGGGCGGTCGCCGCAGCACGACGTATCGTGCGAATAGCTGCTGTCTTGACGCTGGCGCTGCTGCGTGGCGTGGTGATGGCACAGCTGAGACTCGACCCTGGCGGTGTCCGGCAGAAAGAACAGGCTCGTGGCGCCCGCGAAAGTGCACGCGGCCGAGAAGTAGAAGCCCGCCTTGGGGTCCTCCCGCGACTTGCTGATGTAACCTGCGTTTGCGTGGACGTCGTGTGAGCAACCGCGATTTATCGGAACTCTGTTGGAATTCACTTTCTTGCGTGAACGTCAACGTCGAACAAACAAAGCGACGTAAGCAGCACGTCAAACACACAGGAATAAGAAACCAACGAGGACTAGCGCTGACTTCCAACTGCAATTTATTAACACGAACATAGAAAGAAGAAAACAAGATAGCACACGTGACCACGACTAATTTATTTGCACATGATGGCCAACTGAATAAAGGAACCGAGACACACGCACACAGTCAACGAAAAACCACAAGAAAACGCGAAAGGACCACAAGCAAAGCGCTCGTAGTATATCTAGGTTATTTGACTTGATGAACTAAGGTAATCTATTTCTTCGTCAGTAAGAGTGATTGACGGCTTGCTTATGTTGTTACTATTAGGGATCGCCGCAGCTTCAATGATTAAGCGCGGTCTATCGATTGCTGGAGCACGCCCGCATTGTGAACAGTGAGTTGCAAGCTGAACCTGTGCGTGCCAAAGTAGCAGCAGTCGGTGTCCACAGAAGACCTCTAGCCAATCCATTGCATCAGCAGCGGTCATGTGGTTTCACCTTTCAGGTGCAAGTGCGCGTATTTTAAACCTAGAGCAATATATTGCCGACATTACGCGATCTCGCCAGCGATTCGGGCAGACTCTCGCACATAGAAGTCTCCATACCGAAGACGCAGCTTTGCGGGTTCGTGAAGCGGAGAACCTAGAACTCTTAAACGCGAACTCCCGAAGCCGAGACAAGACAGCAACGAAGGATTCCGTCATTACTGGGGTCACAAGGACCACTTCAAAGAATGTCCAAAGGCAGGATCACTGAGCACAGAAAGCGTCTCTGGACGACCGTTTTCATGGAAAGATGGACCGTAATTCTTTTTGCTTTGTAAGCTAGGTCGGAGAATGCGATAGCTACACGATTTTTTTCTTGTATGCATATAAGCCCAATATCTAAGACAGTTAGTGCATTGAACTGTTTCTTCTGCACCAGTTTTGTTGTAACCTGAACCCTCATGCCCCTCATGTTGGTGCCGCTGATGTTTGCAAAACAGAATACGACACGGAGTTAAGCAACGTACCTGTAACAGGAACTCCTACGAGCACCGGCAAGCACTGCGCCCATTGGACGAAACCCCACGCGCGGCCAAAGTGCCTGGCCCTCAGCCGCTCGAAGACGAGCATGCGCAGCGCATACGCCACTCCGCCGGCACTGGCTCCGTACACGGCAGCGAACAACGCGTAGCCGGCAAAGCCATTCAGTGCTCCAAGTGCCAGCATGGCCAGGCCGGCACTAAGTAGAGACAGCTGGCAAAGGCAGCGCCGGCTGAGTACGCACTGCGTGGGATGCCGCACCAGCAGCAGTCCAGCTACGCCAGCGCCACCCGCGGAGGCGAGACCGAGGAGGGCTTGCAACGCCCACGCTCCTTGGACGCCTTCGGCAGCGCTCAGAGGCACCTGATCAGTGGGAATGAACAAATAAGTTGCAATAACAAAAAAAAGATAGGTTAGCAATCGCCCATATTCATCCAAATAGACATCTGTGACACAGAATAACAAGGGCACCGTAACTATCTGCGTCAGAGGTGCATGATACTGCAGCAATGTACGCGTGCGCAGG